>CM065802.1:50298738-50898738 GCA_033398695.1 Orobanche coerulescens
CCTCTGTGAGCTTGGCCGAGTCCATGTACGCGCGAGCTGCTGCGCGCCCGTCGGCAGCTTCGGCCGGATGCGTAGATGCTCACGCCTTAAGGTGGGGCGTGACATTCTCCCCCACCAAAGTCGTGACCGTCCTCGGCACGATGCTGTCCCAATATTCTTCAATCTTCTGCCGGAATTGCCATAGGTGATCCTCATGTTCCCAGCTATTTTCAGCGTCTGGAAGTCCCTTCCAATGCACAAAGTACTCGGTGTATGGGGCCACGCCCCTTCGTCGAACGTCCCGATGTGAAATGATCTCGGCTACTTCCTTGTCGAAGGAAGTAATCACGGCAGTAGGTGCTCGGTGTGACTGAGCTCGGCCCGGATCCTCCATGTCCTGATGGTAAGGCTTCAGTTGGCTAACATGAAAGACCGGGTGTATCTTTATCTTCGGCGGTAGTTCCACTCGATAGGAAACTGTCCCAACACGCCGCTCGATCTTGTAGGGTCCTTCGTATCTTCGGATAAGTCCCTTATGCACAGCCCGAAATGCTTTAAATTGCTGCGGGAGAAGTTTCACCATAACTAAGTCGCCTTCGTTGAACTCGACCGCTCGTCGCTTGAGATCGGCCCATTTCTTCATCTTCTTGGTTGCCTTGTCCAAAGATGCTCGAGCCAAGTCCGATTCCTCCTGTAATGACTTAGCAAAGGTATATGCTGCGGGACTCTGTCCCCTGTATCCGGTGGCAATGTTGTTCGTTGTCGCCGGTTGTCTCCCTGTAGCGAGCTCGAATGGGCTGCGTCCCGTTGATTCACTCTTCTGCAAATTGTACGAGAATTGGGCCGTGTCTAAGAGTTTGGCCCAGTCTCGCTGATTGGCACTCACATAGTGCCGCAAGTAGCACTCAAGCAGTGCGTTAACTCGTTCTGTCTGCCCGTCCGTCTGTGGGTGGAAACTTGTTGAGAATGCTAAGTTCGAGCCCAATAGCTTGAAAAGTCCCGACCAAAACTTTCCTGTGAAACGTGGGTCTCGATCACTCACGATTGTCCTTGGAATGCCCCAGTGTTTTACCACATGCTTTAAGAACAACTTGGCCGTCTCCAGAGCCGTTACGTCCGCTGGTGCTGGAATAAAGGTTGCGTATTTTGAGAACCTGTCCACCACAACTATGATCGACCCGTACCCATCCGATTTAGGCAAAGCCAAAATAAAGTCCATTGAAACGCTTTCAAAAGGGTGTTCCGGTATGGGCAAGGGTTGAAGTAGTCCACCAGGTTGTTGTTGCTCCACCTTCTCTTGTTGGAATACAAGACATGTCCGGACGTATGCCTCAACGTCCTCACGCATCCTGGGCCAAAAGTAAGAATTGTCAATTAAAGCCATTGTACGGTGCATACCTGGGTGTCCAGCCCATAGTGTGTCGTGGCATTCCTTCATGATGTCCCTCCGTAAGTTCCCCCATTTGGGCACGTACAAACGATTGCCTTTGGTAAAGAGTAGCTCGTCTCGTTCCCAGAACGGTCTCGTCTTGCCGCTCCTGGCAAGTTGCATGATGTTCTCTGCGAAAGGGTCCTGCCTCAGTCCCTCGCGTATGCGGTCCTTGATGCTTCCCTCGGCCTTGGTCAAGGCTGAAAGCTCGGCCTTCCGGCTTAATGCATCGGCTACTCGGTTAAGTACTCCAGGCTTATACTCCAGGGTATAATCGAATTCAGCTAGGAATTCCTGCCATCTTGCTTGTTTTGGCGTGAGCTTCTTCTGGGTTTGAAAATAACTTGTGGCTACGTTGTCTGTTCGTACCACAAACTTGCTCCCAAGTAAATAATGCCTCCAGGCTCTAAGGCAATGTACCACGGCGGTCATTTCCTTCTCGTGTACCGAGTACCGTCTCTCGGTGTCATTCAATTTTCTGCTCTCATAGGCAACGGGATGCCCTAGCTGCATCAATACTCCTCCGATGGCATAATCAGATGCATCGGTCTGAACCTCATATGCCTTGGCATGGTCTGGCAAGGCAAGAACTGGCTGCTCCGTCACTTTGCCTTTGAGTCGCTCAAAGGCCTCTCGGCACTTGTCCGTCCATTCCCATTTGTGGTCCTTCTTCAATAGGTCCGTTAATGGTGCTGCTATCCGAGAGTATTCCTCGATGAACTTCCGGTAGTAGTTCACGAGTCCCAGAAATGATCGGAGTTGGGTTACGCTGGTCGGCAGTTCCCAATCTCGAACGGCTTTCACTTTGGCCTCATCCATCATTATGCGGCCATCTTTGATACGGTGCCCCAGAAAAGTCACTTCCTGTTGGGCGAATGAGCATTTCTCCAACTTTGCATATAGTTCATTGTCCCGCAATGCCTGGAACACCTGTCGCAAGTGTTCTACATGCTCCTCCATCGATAATGAGTAAATGACAATATCATCCAAATAAAGGACAACAAACTTGTCTATGTATGGTTGAAATACCTTGTTCATCAGTGTGCAAAAGGTCGCTGGGGCATTTGTAATCCCGAACGGCATCACAAGGAAATCAAACAAACCATACCTGGTCGCCATGGCTGTCTTGGGTTCGTCTCCTTCGGCTATCCGGACCTGCCAATATCCGGATCTTAGGTCGATCTTTGAAAAGTATTTAGCACCTCCCAGTTGGTCAAACAGCTCTCCAATGAGTGGAATGGGATACTTGTTGCGAACCGCTTGTTGAGTGCCCTATAGTCCACGCACATACGCAAGGATCCATCATGCTTCTTTTGGAACAAAACGGGGATCCATAAGGAGATTTGGATGGTTGGATCATTTTGGAATCCAACAACTCTTTCAATTGTTTCTCAGCCTCCTTAAGTTCCGGTGGTGACATCCTATGTGGTGTCCTCGAAGGTGGCTTCGCATCGGAAATAAGTTCAATTTTGTGGTCCACATCCCGTCTGGGCGGCAACTTCTTAGGTAGTTCCGCGGGCATCACGTCCTGGAACTCCTCCAAAACGGCTTGAACTTCCTTTGGTACATCCTTGCCTTCAATATCGTTTCCATCATCAGGAACGTAAAATGCCAAGGTCTCTTCCCGCTTCCGAAGGCCTCGACTAAGTTGCATGGCCGAAAGGGTGCCTGTCCCATTCGCTTCCCTCCCGGCCGGAATGGCCTGTGTCTGTCGAGTCCAAAATGACTAAGGAATCTGAAAATGGAAGAATGCAAGCCCGTACCTGATCGAACCATTGTAACCCAAGAACCAAATCATAGTCATCCATGGTCACTACAGTGAAGGTGATCATTCCCTGCCAGTCACCTATCTTTGCTTTCACTCCTCATGCTTCGCCGGTCACCGGTTTAGCATGGTTGTTCACTGTCTTGATCGATCCATTAGTTGGAGTGACGGTAAGTCGTAAGGCTTTGGCTACGCCGTCCCGCATGAAATTGTGCGTAGCTCCTGTATCCACTAAGGCTTTAATGTGTGTGCCTCCGATCAAGGCATCCACGAACATAGACCCCTTTCGGGGTCCCTTCGCCGGCTCCACAACGGCTTTGACAGCATTGAGCAAACTCAATGAGCCCATATGCGCACCATCCGCAACCTCGGTCTCCGTGGTCTCTTGAATGGCTGTGACCTTCTTCCTCCGAAATGGGCAATCGTACTTCATGTGAGAGGTACTATGACAAATGTGACAACCTCTCGGCTTATCGTTCTCGTCCACTGGTTGCTTGCCCGAGTATTTGTTTGGCCTGAACCTTGATGGGCGGTCTCCCCCACCTTTGCCTTTATCTGTGCGGAAAGTCCTTGGCTTGTCGCTGGTCTTCAACTCCCGTAAGCCCTCGGCCACAGCAATGGCGGTCGCCACATCCTGAACATTGCGCCTTTCCAACTCTTGCCTCGCAAAAGGCTTGAGTCCGTCCATAAATGCAAACAGCTTGTCGGTCGCCGTCAAGCTTGGTATCTCCAGCACAATTTCTTGGAACTCCTTGACATAGTCTTTGATAGTACGAGTGTGGCTGAGTCTCTTCAGCCTGCCCCGAGCCTCGAACTCCACATTCTCGGGATAGAATTGCCTCTTTAATTCGGCCTTGAAGTCTTCCCAGGAAGCCATCCTGCACGCACCACTCTCTATGTCAGCCTGCTTGGTCCGCCACCACAGCACGGCTGTGTCGGATAAGTACAAGGGCGCCGTACGCAACTTGGTGTCATCATCTCGAATGTTTGAGGCACCAAAGTATTGCTCCAGGTTCCATAAGAAATTGTCAATCTCCTTGGCGTTTCTCGATCCGTTGAACTTCCCAGGCCTTGGGATGTCAATTCGTGCGGGTGTCGCACCCACATGTCCTTCTCCGTTGGCAATCGCCCGTTTCACTGTTGCCATCTCCGTCTTGAGAACCTCCATGCTCTCTTGCATGGCCAAGATCATGGTCCGAAAATCGGCCAACTCCTTCTTCATGTCCCCATCACAAGCATTGATAGTAGAGAGAACCTGGTTGTGCATCTCCTCACCAGCTTCTTCTAAGTCATCCACCCTCCTCGCAACCTCATCATATACCTCCTTCAGTCGAGTCACTCGGCTGTCGATGGCAAAGAATCGGTCGAGACTTGTCTCTGCCCTTCTTGGTCTTCTCGGCCTGAGTGTTGGGTTGGGTAACGTCGGATGATTGTGCCATCTTACTCCTTGCACGATCAGCTAGCAATCTTCGAAAATCCGCCTTGGTTGTCTCAACCTTGGCTCCGATACCAACTGTCACGGGGTTATACTTGCGCCTCGCTAAGTCCTTGCCGTGCGGCACTCTTAGGTTGTCTCAAGCCTAAGTAGTAAGCCTATTAATGAACAAGACTGCTAGGAAGGAAAGTAAGAAAAGCTTTGGGGAAGGTTTTCTCTTATTGCACTGTAGCAAATCAGATTTCTCAAGGTGAGTTACAAATGAGCCCCAAGGGGGTATTTATACTAATCCTCCTAGGCTAACAAATTACCAATAAAACATTACTATTCCAAGTATTTACAAGAATGCCATCATCTAGAATGATCTATACAATTCTAAAAAATTCTAAGAAGTCTTCTTGGAGTCCCCAGATCCCTCTGGAACCTCCGGCCCGACCCGGACCGAAGTGTCCCGGCCCGGCCCGGCCAAGGCCCGATTCGGCCTGTAGCAATCCGACCCGATTTCTGACCTTCTGGAACCCTCTTTGACCTTCTGGAGTTGATTGGTCTCCATCTTGAAGCTTCTAGGGTCTTCTTTCTAAAGAGTGGATTCCTCGGCTTTTCAATGTCTACTGCTGTCACAAGGCTTTTTCCGTCTAAGCCTATTATAGGGGGGTAGTCCTCTGTGAGCTTGGCCGAGTCCATGTACGCGCGCGAGCCTGCTGCGCGCCCGTCCGGCAGGCTTCGGCGGATGCGTAGATGCCTGCCGCCTTAAGGTGGGCGTGATGGCGCTACTTGTGTCGATTAGCGTCGCTAGCTATGCAATTTATATAAGTCAATGGCGCTTTGAGCAGTTTTATTCTTTTCTTTTCGTTTTCTTCGACGTGCGACTTCAGAGGGGATTTCCACCGGTGCTGGTCGGAGTTCTCTTCAAATTCCATCACCGTAGAGTCGTGTTAGCATATTATCATCAGCATAATCATCCTCCATCGTCCGAATTCAAGGTATTTTCTTCAGGAACCCTAACTTGTATAAATTGGGGGGTTTTCGGGTTTTTCGTGATTGATTCTGAATTGTTCATGTATGTTGTGAAACTTCTTACCGATTGTTGTTATTGGGTGATTCCCAATCCGTTTTTCCTCGAATTAATCCATGTATTGTTGATACGGGGAGATTTTACATAAACCCTCGCCCGTATCGATTGAACGTCTATTGTCGTGATTTGTAATCGGGATTTTGAGAGTATTCCTTTCGATTATTGATGTCCGTTGGGACTGAGTTATGCTAATTCTTCGTTTAGGAACTGTCGTTTTCCATTCGTATCATCCGTAGTCGTTTTTCACTTCCGATTCTTCGAAGATGTCACAAAGGCAAGTACTTTACATTTGTTTACATGTTCTAGTATTTGAATTATGGCTGTATCGTGGTTGTTGTGGATGGATATGTGTATGTTCACCTAGGGACGGTCCGACGGGGCCTCTAGGGATACGTATTACCATGAGTGTGCGTATCGTGAACTGTGGTTAGCCACCCAGGGATGTCCGACGGGGCTCTACGGGGTACGGTGGCCGTGAGTCTCGTACCAACGGTTAACTCTGAATTGTGATTTGTTGGAGATAATGTGTTTTGTGATTGTACATTGTAAATATTCCGGAATATAAAACGTTTTCAAAAATGATTTTTGGCGCATTATTCATCTGATTAGAATGTAGTTCAAATGGATTGTACTTGCACTAGCAGTTGTCGCTAACCCCTTAAATGGGGGAAATACTTTTTGTATTTCAGGTATCGATCGTGGGGACAAGCGAGCACCTGAGCCGTATGAGGATGATGGGCAAGCATGATATTGTCCAGAAGTTGATTATTGGTGTTCTGTCTGTCGGTCATTTTTGATATCTTGTTTTGGGGATTCTGTATTATAAAAATGGTTTAAGTACTCGAGTACTTCCTTTGCAAAATTGTTAATGTTGTGTTCCCGTTTTGGGAAATGGATTGATGTTGGATTCTATTTGTCGGGTTGTAGTCTTTTATTTGTATTGTCACTTTATTGATGATTGTTTGTCGTTGGTGAATGTTTTATTGGTACATTAGCCTGGTGGATTCCACAGTGTGGGGTCCACGGCGCTGTAATATGCCCTGAATGTTTTGGGGGTGTTACAGCCTAAAACAAGCCGATGGTCGTAATAAAGGGTGCCATCGTGAACACGGAATAGAGCCGGAAGATCTCCCTTTGCCGCGGCAGTATGCCATGCCACTAAGTCCGGCAAAGTAGAATTTTCTCGGTGCACCCTATGCAACAATTCGGGTATAGGTTCGGACAAAGCGAAAAAATGTGACGAAGTTGGTTCATCGCCGATCATGCAGCGAGAAAGTGCATCGGCCACTTTGTTATTGGCACCCTTCTTATATTCAATCCGAAATTTATATCCCATAAGTTTGCGAATAAAAAACTGTTGGTCGGGAGTCTGAATAACCTGCGTTAGAAGCTCCTTTAAACTTTTCTGATCCTTCCGAATGAGGAACTCTCTACCCAAAAGGTATTGTCTCCACTTCTGGACCGCGGAAACTATAGCAAATAACTCGCGATGATTTGCAGATGTACCTCGACGGCGTATGCCTAGTGTTTTGCTGAAGAAAGAAAGCGGTCGTTCCTCCTGTAACAACACGGCCCCAATTCCTTCATCAGAAGCATCGGTCTCAACAACGAATTCTTTTGCAAAATCCGACAACTGTAAAACAGGCGGTGTCATCATAGTCGTTTTCAGCCGTTGAAAAGCGTTGTCGGCGAGATCGGTCCATGTAAACTTGTCTTTCTGGAGGAGAGCTGTTAGCGGAGCTGCTATCAAGGCATAATTACGAATAAACTTACGGTAATACCCCGTAAGTCCCAAGAAGCCGCGTAACTGCTTGATGTTTGTGGGTCTGGGCCAATTAGCCATGGCATCGAGCTTACTTGGGTCCGCTAACAATCGGCCGGCTGAGACGATGTGACCAAGTATTCAACTTTAGTTGTGCCGAAGGAACACTTCGAGCTCTTGACAAAAAAATGGTTGTCCCATAGTATCTGAAGGACGATATCAAGGTGACGAACGCGAAGGTTCAATGAAGAGCTGTAGACTAGAATATCGTCAAAAAATACAATAACAAATTCCCGTAAATAATCAGAGAAAATATTATTCATGGCGGCCTGAAAGGTGGACGGTGCATTGGTAAAACCAAATGGCATGACTAGGAACTCAAAGTGGCCATCATGTGTCCGGAATGATGTCTTGAAGGTGTCTGATGTGTGCATTCTGATCTGATGATAGCCCGACCGTAGGTCCAATTTTGTAAAAAAAATAGCATGGCCAAGTTCATCGAATAACTCAACTGTTGTGGGAATAGGAAACTTATCAGCTACTGTAGTCGCATTTAATGCCCGGTAATCAACACAAAACCGAAAGCTTCCGTCTTTCTTTTTGACCAGGAGGGCCGGAGACGAGAAAGGGCTAGTGCTATGTCGAATCAAGCCCTGCTGTAACATGTCTTGCACCTGGCGTTCAATATCGGATTTCTGAAAATAAGGATAGCGACAGGGCCGAACGTTGATCGGTTTGGACCCGTGATGCAAGTGGATTCGATGATCCCAAGTTCTCTGTGGTGGTAACCCGACTGGCAAAGTGAAAACCTTCTCGTGTAATTGGATCAGTTCCCGAATAAGAGGATGAATGTCCTCAGGAAATTCAACAACTATAGGCGTAGATGACATAGGTAATGGCGTTAAAATGGGGCAAATTTCGAAACATTCGGCGACCGTATCCGCGGCATACAAGGACTGTAGGGTATTCAATGAGATCCGTTTTGGAGTATGACAGTCTCCTTGCAAAAATATAGATTTTCCGTGCCATAAGAATTCCATGGTGAGCTGGGCGTAATCATGAGATACCTTGCCTAGCGTTCGGAGCCACTGAACTCCGAGAACAATCTGCGGTCCGTGTACCGCAAGCACAAATAGATCAATCGGGAATACGTGTCCTTGAAGGCCTACTGGTGTCGACGCACACTGATGAGTGCACAACATATACTCACCGTTTCCAACATACACTCGAAACGGTGTCACTTTAGATAGAGGAAGATGTAATCGTTCAGCAATTGTGGGGTGTACAAAATTGTGTGTACTCCCACCGTCAATGAGAACCTGCACTGTGAGACCATTAATAGATCCGGAAATCTTTAGAGATTTAGGATTCGCGAAACCTTCCATCGAATGAATGCTAGAGATATCCCCTGTAACAATCAACTCGTCTTGTATATTTTCCGTAGAGTCCTCCTCGTCGGTGTCATCATTACCTAACAAGGCTAAGAAACGATGTTTACAACGATGGCCTGGAGCATATTGTTCATCACAATTCCAACACAGTCCTTTCTTAGTTCGTTCCTTTCGTTCGGCGAAGGAAAGGCGTTTAATAGGCAGAGCTGATAAATTATTCCTTGCAACCTGAGCCGTGTTCTTGTTAGCTGGGGGACTGGCCGAAGCAGGTGTCGGACTCGAATTGGTCGTACTTCCGGGTTGGAAACCGATAGAGCTCCAACGACGTGGGTTCGAATTACTGGAAAACGTGTCAACAAAAGATAAGGCGAGTTCCCGAGCCAAAGCGAAGGCTTGTGATAAGGTGGTCGGGTTACGCAGAGTGAGTTCGTGCTGGACGGGTTGTTTCAATCCGGCTTTAAACAGAGAAATCAATGTAGTTTCTGACAACCCCTCAATTTTATTAAGTAATGATTCAAATTCCGTTTGGTAGTCAATAACAGTTGTCTTTTGTTGTAATTTGGCGAGTCGACCGACATAATCCTCGTAATGATGAGGGTCGAATCTCTGCTTGACGGCATCTAAAAATTCCTCCAAGTTCGAAAGCAATTATTTCGTTTCTGATAACGAAACCAATCTGAGGCTGGGTGATCAAACAATAAACCCACAAGTTGAAGTCGTTCCATTGCTGCAGTATGAAAATAGTCGAAATAGCATTGTACCTTATATATCCATCCGACTGGATCAGACCCGTTGAAACGAGGGGCGTCAACTCAGATTCTCGGCTGGTTGTCGTGCCGCGGCTGGTCATGCATGGCGCCGCAGCGGTCCTGTACTGGTGTGGTGGTTATCGGGAGCGGTAGGAGGGGCGGCTGTTGTTTCGGCGACGTTGGGTTTCGCTGCTCGGCGTTAGGGTTGTCGTCGGCAATATGGCGGTTGCCGAGGATGTGAAAAATCCTCACGTTGAAATATCAACAGGTTGGTCTGACGGGGTCATCGTGGGATCTAGGCAGTGAACGCTGGATCATCGGATTACTTATGTGTTGTTATTGTGCATATGTATATTATGGGTTTGCCATAAGTATACAGTGTTGTTATTGATGTGAGCATATTGACGTTATCATATGAGTATGCATTTGTAGGTCTTGTGTTAGGACCATGTCCGTATGTTGTGTTGATCTGATCTTGGATTAGACTGACGTGATTTCGTCGTGGCATTGCATATCCTGAGGTAAGTTCCGTATTTCCTTTGGTATTTGTCTTTGATGGACAGTCGATTATCGTGTTGAGATGTGATGATGTTACCTCAGGATTGGGTTGGACAGAGTTAGTAGATTTCGTAACAGTGAGTTATGATAATATTTTGAGAACCTTGGGTATTATTGAGATACAATACAGATAATTCAGTATGAGCTTATTGTGTTGTTGAAAGGGTACGAGATGTGAACTTTGGTAATTATTATCATGAGTTGGTAAAGTTATGGCAGTAAGATTACATGGGTCGTATTCTTACTTAGTATTTTCATTGGTATGTAATTATTGATGTGATGTGATGGTTATCATTGTTGGATATTATGGCTGACCCCGTCGTGGGCTTTCTTTTTAGGTTCTTGGATTATCAAGCTTGTAGCGGTCGTGGAGAGATGAGCTTCCCGGAGGATAGTGACTAGGGCATGTATTTGTGTATTGAGTATCCTGATCAGTTCTTGTATTCCGCTGCTAGAGTATTTTAATTGTTTGTCTTTTTCCCCTCCGTGAGTATTTTCTTTAAATGGCCTTTTGGTATCTGGTAACTTAGGTTACTTTAGCAATCGTTTTCTAAACTATTTTATCGGTACGTGTAAGCGATAGCTTAACGTATGTTTTTAAATTGTTGAGTTTTGGCATTTCGGGCCTTGTGGTTTTAAATGAGATTTTTACGACGGTTTTGATAAACGGATTTTATTAAGTCTTCGAATGTTTTTAAAAGACGGTACCGTCGTTAGCCTCTTGGGCGTTTGTAAATGTTTGCGAAAATATCTTTTAGCCTTGTGGGTTCCATCTCGGGGCCCACGGCACTGTAATATTCCTGGTGGCTCTGGGGGTGTTACAGATATGTGACGCGAAATGCCCACCAAAACTCGGGATAACACTGCCATCGGCCACCAGACATCTCCATTGTAACGATCAAAGTTGTGCCATCCTCTGGCCTATATCGTTTACTATTGCTCGACTCAGAAGTGACAAATCTCCCACCTCTCCCATTCCTAATCCGACACACAACGGACGAGGAGTCATCATTGTAATATCTGGAATTTCCACTACTGTTGTTTAATATTATTTTATCCGAGTTATGTTGTACAGCGTGGAATCTGTACAGTATGGGTAAAATAAACGAAGGACTAAGACATCTGTATTGGTATAATTGTCGTACTTGGTCGACAATTAGATGTAAGAAGTATATGTATTCAGTATGTCGGATGTTCGTATTCTGTATGTTGAGACGTTGGACAAGGATAGCTGAAAATGGCTAAGTGTAACATTATTAGCGCACGCTAATAATCAGGAGTAGCGCACGCTATCGTGCAGGTTTAGCGCACGCTACAGATATAAGATAACGCACGCTAATGCAGTCAGATCGGAAGGAATCTGCGTGTGGACCAGGCCACTTTCGGCGCACGTTCTGATAAGTCAACGGATGTTGTAATGTAGTGATAGCGCACGCTAATGCATGTTGATTAGCGCACGCTAACTGTATATCGGACAAAAAGGAATCTTATCCTCGTCAGCACTTTCGGCGTGTGGACCTGTCTTCGGAAGCATACAGACAAACGAGTCAACTATGAGTAGCGCACGCTAAGGTAGGACACTTGCGTACGCTAAATAGAGGCATTTACGTACGCTATTGCATGGGCATTGCGTACGTAAATCACTTCATGCGATAAGACGATTTGCCTGCGGACTTGATAGCGCACGCTAACAAAGACGATTAGCGCACGCTAAGTGTGTAACGACGTTAATCGAAGATGTTAGCGTCGTTAGTAACGCATGATATATATATAAGTGCATGGCCATTATTCATCATTTACGTCCATTTCTTCATGTGAACCGATAGAGAGAGGTCTTAGAGAGAAGTTGAGGTTCCAAACACTTGAGTTGATCATTCCTAACAACATTTGAAGCTTGGAAGTGATTGAAAACGGATTCAACCTTGGGATTCAATCCATTCCTTCAAAGAGGTAATTACTCTCCACTTTGGGATTTCATTTTGGATTGTATATGATGTTCTTGAGTTGATGATCGTCATGTTTATGAGTTGATGAGTATGGTTATGAGATGGATTACTGAGTTATGTTGATAATATGGTTGATATGCGGATATTGATATGATTCGTGTGGTTTTGAACGGTGTTGTTTTTCTTCAAGAGATATGTTGGTTAATATCTCCCTTCATTTCGGGTTTTTAATGTTGTTGTTATTGTTTACTTCGTATGATGATGATCATGCAAGTGATTATGATTCTTGGTGTATATGATATGATTAAGAAGACTATATGTTGAAATGTTAGTGGAAATAAGATTTGGACACTTGTTTGGAAAGTAATGTGTATAAGGTTCGACTTTGGAAAATCACCACCGATTCTTGAAAACTCCAAAAATTCTGAAACATAACAGTATAATAGACCATCGAGTTAGCTTTCTAATGGTTCAAACGGTGAGTTAATCGGAGTCTGGATGAGTGAGTTATGCTCAAAATGGCAAAAACTATACTGTCTGTATTCTGGGAACAGATAGCGCACGCTATTGATGAAGTTAGCGTACACTAACATGCCTGGGCGTATAAAAACGTAAAGCAGTCGGGAATTTCATTTCCCAACCCATCCTACACGATCCCTTTTCGTCTCAAATCACCCAAACTCGGTTTTTAACCCCTAAACCTCAGCTTTTGAGTTGGTTTATCAAGTGATAACATCTAGGAAAGCTTGGAACAAGGATTATAACATCATTATTGATTCTTTCGCCGGATTGAAGGTAATTGGCTTGAACTCTAATATTTTGGGATGTTTGAGATTCTTGATATATTTTGGTGGTTTAGTTTGTATCGATGGCTAGAATCATGTAATGTCGAAGGATATATATGTTTGTGATTATGTTCTTCGTGTTCTTGATGTGGTTGGTGTTTGTTGATTGATGATTCGAATATACCTTTGAATTCCGCCTTCAAAGTGTTTGATTGAAGTTTTGAAAGAGAAATTGATTGGAATATTTCGGTTAAGTTTGTATACTCGCCTTATCGAATCGATATGTGGGCTTTGTGGAATCATGGGAATGAATTCGTAATTGTTTGAGTTAGATTGTTCGGACTTGTGTTTAATCGAGATATTTTGGAATCGTTGGGTTTGAGGATTAGTTATATCGATTGTTGATTGTTATCGAATGTATGTTAAATCGATTATTGTAATAGGTTGAGATTATTGATCGATGTTTAGAACCATGCTTTGCGGTCGTATTCAAGAATGTTCGTAGATTGCTTTGATCAGGGCCGAGGGACATGTAGACGACGGCAAGGAATTGGTAACGGCTTCATTGGTATCGAGGCAAGTTCTTACTTGCTCAGTTTATAATATTTAATGAATGGTTTCGGTATCATTCGTTTATAATTCGTATAGCAATGTTTATAAATCGTAATCATAGGAGAGTTGAGATTATAGGTTGTATTTGAGTTTTGGGAATTAAATCATAATGTATATGATTTACATTCTTGTTGGCATACTTGGTATCGAGGATACATCATGGTATAGACAAAGGCGTGAATTATTTACCATCCGTGACATTTTGGATCGTCGAATATTCAGGATAATGGTTCGTGATGGTCTGGACATCGAGATTGCTCTCGAAGGACTCGGGACAAGTACTCTAATCATTTTTGTCATTTCATGTCGATCATGTTGTGATACATGCGTGTATCGTTATTGTCATGCATTGTGTATCATTGTTATATGCATTTGTGCATTGTTGTTGTATGTCCACCTCGGGTTGGTCCGACGGGATCATCGGGGGATCTATTCTAGCGTGCGCTGGATCAAAGGACGGGTTTTCCACCTCGGGTTGGTCTGACGGGATCATCGGGGGATCTAGGCAGTGAACGCTGGATCATCGGATTGCCATGTATTGTTGTTGTGCATATGTATATTATGGGTTTGCCATAAGTATACATTGTCGTTATTGTTGTGATCATATTGACGTTGTCAAATGAGTATGCATTTGTAGGTCTTGTGTTAGGACCATGTCCGTATGTTGTGTTGATCTGATCTCGGATTAGACTGACGTGATGGTAATGGTATTTCGGATCTTGAGGTATGTTCTGTATTTCCTTGGTACTTGTCTTTGATGGACAATCGATTATCGTATTGGAATTGTCGACGTTATCCGATGGATTGAATTGGCCAGAGTTGGTATAATTTCCGTATCGCGAGTTATGATCATGTTTTGAGAACCTTGGGTATTGTTGAGATTCCATACAGATATTACGGTATTATCTTATTGTGTTGTTAAGGATACGAATCGTGGATTTTCGTAAAGTTACGACGGTAAGATTACATTGGTCGTATTCTTACTTAGTATTTCCATTGATATGTAATTATTGACGTGATGTGATGATTATCATTGTTGGATATTATGGCTGACCCCGTCGTGGGCTTTCTTTTTAGGTTCTTGGATTATCAAGCTTGTAGCGGTCGTGGAGAGATAAGCTTCCCGGGGGATACTGGCTAGGGCATGTATTTGTGTATTGAGTTTCTTGATCAGTTCTTGTATTCCGCTGCTAGAGTATTTTAATTGTTTGTCTTTATCCGCTGCGTGAGTATTTTTAAATGGTCTTTTGGTATCTGGTAACTTAGGTTACTTTGGCAATCATTTTCTAAATCTATTCTGTCGGTACGTGTAAGCGATAGCTTAACGTATGTTTTTAAACTGTTGAGTTTTGGCATTTCGGGCCTTGTGGTTTCAAATGAGATTTTACGACGGTTTTGATAAACGGATTTTATAAGTCTTCGAATGTTTTAAATAGATAATACCGTCGTTAGCCTCTTGAGCGTTTGTAAATGTTTGCGAAAATTCCCTTCAGCCTTGTGGGTTCCATCTCGGGGCCCACGGCACTGTAATATTCCTGGATGGCTCTGGGGGTGTTACAGAATATGGTATCGGAGCTTAGGTTATGAAAACCTAGGCCTTTGGGTCGAGTTGGGTCGTGTTTTGGTCGCGTCATTCGAGTTGTCGATTGACTAATAGTAGAGCCGTGAGTTTTTGTTGCTCACTCGGGCTTGTGCATTATTTGATTTACCAGTGTGGTACTGGGATTGTTGTAACTTTTCCAAATGGTGTTAACGTGTTCCTTCGGATGGAAATGTGTCGTGTTCTCGAGTTGAACTGATTTTTTTTGCAAAATTTGTGTTTTGAAAATATGTGTGTCGAGTATTTTCTAGAGTCGAGACATGTGCCAGTATCACGGGGAATCGTCGGCTTCACGATCTGTAAGTATTTAGATTTTTGAATTTCATTGAGATTTATTGCCGTTCTAAGTTGATATGCTTTGAGATTCAGTAGGTATTATGCGTTACAATATGAGATGACAGAGTTGGGACAAGATTGATGACCTTGAGAAGTTATGATGTTGGAAATCAACATGTCGGTTAAGTTTTGGAACGGAGTTGTGCATTTGGGAGAAATATTGTGGATTGTTCAGGAGAACATGTAGTCATGTTAGTTCATTTTGAGATATACGAACTGTTTTTGAGCATTTGAAAATGATATTTTTCAAAATGAATGTTTTACGGATATTTTACGAAAAATGATTTTGGGCCGAGACCCAATCAATTTTGAAATAGTTTTATAACTCAGGACTTGGGGTCCGAAAAAGGGTTTTTCTACTTTTTAACTTTCTGTAATATGGAACGAGATATGGGTTGAGACCCTAATGTTTCAAAAGGCTTTTTCATGTTTTCTAAAACTCCCGAGAATTGTAAAACACTATATCAATCGTTTATCTATCTCGTTCCTGCCTTTCGGGGTTTTGGCTTACTTGTTCAAATGAAACTTCTCGGGAAGTCTTTCGCTGTGATGATTTGTTTCAATGTTTTGTCATAGCATATTTGAGGTGATCCAGGATGGAAAATGGTCGACGTTGCGAGTCATATGTGGAATAGGAGTTTTTGGTCGGAATTTATATACTGAGATTTTGGAACTCTATCGTGTGGTTTTCCGATGGAATATCAGTGGATATTGGTGACGAACCGAATTGGTATACATGAGTACGGATGTGGTCAATCATTTGCATAGTTTTCATTTTAAAACTTCGAAATCGTGTGGATTTGAAGGAAAACTGTTATCGAATACTTGGCACCAGCGAGCCGATTTAATTTTTCAAGAATTGATTTTGTGGTCTTACCAAAATTTATGGTTTGAGTTTTGAAATTTTTGAAAGAACTTTCGAAAATTTGTCTTCTTGACAAGACTACATGATTTCAACTGGTTTTGAAAAATGTGATTGATATACATACGCATTTAGTGCATAATGCTATTATGGTGAAGATATGAGTGTGACTCACGAACTGGATAGTACATCAGTATGGTACGATGAAAGGGGTTCGAATGTTAGTATGGTAGTTTGGTTATCCAGGGATGATCGATAGATTTATCGGATAAGAGAAATATGCTGCGTGTTGTAGATTCATGCACAGGATGTAATTTTGGAACTTTGGATTTTGTGAAACTGAGACATTGGAGATGGTGACCCCATGCTGGTTGCTTTGAATATTGAGTAGTCGTTCCCACTCCATATAGGATTGGATATGTTCGCCAGTCGAGTATGTTTATTGAGATCTACTGTACGTGATTGGTGTGTCATTTTGAGAATGTTATTCTTTCGTATATCTGTTTCCGTGGTTCTGTGTTGACCATATTGGAGCTTACCGTGTGAAAGTATTCTCGAAGTGTGTTTTGACCTTTGGATGGTCAAATTAGAGTTTATCATGTCGATGATATTCTTGGCTAATTTGTTGATTGATCATCGTTAATGATCGTATGAGCGTTCGGACGTTATGTCGATATTTCGGGGTCTGTTGTCATTATTTTGGACAGTTGTTTCACAGTTGTATCGTGTATTATTGATTTGTATCAGGATTTGGACTTGATTGTGTAATCAGGCAAACAGGATTTGGAACGGATGGAATATTTCTTCCGAAGATGTTATATTTTTGTTGAGGCTCATGGAATTGTGATCGTAAGCGTGTTGAAGCTTTACAGTGGAGTCACGTGCTAGTATCTCAGGAGATCGTCGACTACTGCGCTTTTGTAAGTATGCTATTTTGGTTATTCGCTAATGATGATGATTGATCGTTGTCGTGATAGTTTCGAATATTACGTTGGACGGTTTGTTGGTTTTTCTATGACGGATTGCAAGTTTCGAGGACGAAACTTATTTTAAGTGGTGTAGTATGTAATATCCGGAATTTCCACTACTGTTGTTTAATATTATTTTATCCGAGTTATGTTGTACAGCGTGGAATCTGTACAGTATGGGTAAAATAAACGAAGGACTGAGACATCTGTATTGGTATAATTATCGTACTTGGTCGACAATTGGATGTAAGAAGTATATGTATTCAGTATGCCGGATGTTCGTATTCTGTATGTTGAGACGTTGGACAAGGTTAGCTGAAAATGGCTAAGTGTAACATTATTAGCGCACGCTAATAATCAAGAGAAGCGCACGCTATCGTGCAGATTTAGCGCACGCTACGGATATAAGATAACGCACGCTAATGCAGTCAGATCGGAAGGAATCTGCGTGTGGACCAGGCCACTTTCGGCGCACGTTCTGATAAGTCAACGGATGTTGTAATGTAGTGATAGCGCACGCTAATGCATGTTGATTAGCACACGCTAACTGTATATCGGACAAAAAGGAATCTTATCCTCGTCATCACTTTCGACGTGTAGACCTGTCTTCGGAAGCATACAGACAAACGAGTCAACTATGAGTAGCGCACGCTAAGGTAGGACACTTGCGTACGCTAAATAGAGGCATTTACGTACGCTATTGCATGGGCATTGCGTACGTAAATCACTTCATGCAGTAAGACAGTTGCCTCTGGACTTCGATAGCGCACGCTAACAAAGACAATTAGCGCACGCTAAGTGTGTAACGTACGTTAACTGAAGATGTTAGCGTACGTTAGTAATGTACAGTATATATATATAAGTGCAGTTGGCCATTATTCGTCATTTCCGTCCATTTCTTCATGTGAACCGATAGAGAGAGGTCTTAGAGAGAAGTTGAGGTTTCAAATACTTGAGTTGATCATTCCTAACAACATTTGAAACTTGGAAGTGATTGAAAACGGATTCAACCTTGGGATTCAATCCATTCCTTCAAAGAGGTAATTACTCTCCACTTTGGGATTTCATTTTGGATTGTATATGATGTTCTTGAGTTGATGATCGTCATGTTTATGAGTTTATGAGTATGGTTATGAGATGGATTACTGAGTTATGTTGATAATATGGTTGATATGCGGATATTGATATGATTCGTGTGGTTTTGAACGGTGTTGTTTTTCTTCAAGAGATATGTTGGTTAATATCTCCCTTCATTTCGGGTTTTTAATGTTGTTGTTATTGTTTACTTCGTATGATGATGATCATGCAAGTGATTATGATTCTTGGTGTATATGATATGATTAAGAAGACTATATGTTGAAATGTTAGTGGAAATAAGATTTGGACACTTGTTTGGAAAGTAATGTGTATAAGGTTGGACTTTGGAAAATCACCACCGATTCTTGAAAACTCCAAAAATTCTGAAACATAACAGTATAATAGACCATCGAGTTAGCTTTCTAATGGTTCAAACGGTGAGTTAATCGGAGTCTGGATGAGTGAGTTATGCTCAAAATGGCAAAAACTATACTGTCTGTATTCTGGGAACAGGTAGCGCACGCTATTGATGAAGTTAGCGTACACTAACATGCCTGGGCGTATAAAAACGTAAAGCAGTCGGGAATTTCATTTCCCAACCCATCCTACACGATCCCCTTTCGTCCCAAATCACCCAAACTCGATTTTTAACCCCTAAACCTCACCTTTTGAGTTGGTTTATCAAGTGATAACATCTAGGAAAGCTTGGAACAAGGATTATAACATCATTATTGATTCTTTCGCCGGATTGAAGGTAATTGGCTTGAACTCTAATATTTTGGGATGTTTGAGATTCTTGATATATTTTGGTGGTTTAGTTTGTATCGATGGCTAGAATCATGTAATGTCGAAGGATATATATGTTTGTGATTATGTTCTTCGTATTCTTGATGTGGTTGGTGTTTGTTGATTGATGATTCGAATATACCTTTGAATTCCGCCTTCAAAGTATTTGATTGAAGTTTTGAAAGAGAAATTGATTGGAATATTTCGGTTAAGTTTGTATACTCGCCTTATCGAATCGATATGTGGGCTTTGTGGAATCATGGGACTGAATTCGTAATTGTTTGAGTTAGATTGTTCGGACTTGTGTTTAATCGAGATATTTTGGAATCGTTGGGTTTGTGGATTAGTTATATCGATTGTTGATTGTTATCGAATGTATGTTAAATCGATTATTGTAATAGGTTGAGATTATTGATCGATGTTTAGAACCATGCTTTGCGGTCGTATTCAAGAATGTTCGTAGATTGCTTTGATCAGGGCCGAGGGACATGTAGACGACGGCAAGGAATTGGTAACGGCTTCATTGGTATCGAGGCAAGTTATTACTTGCTCAGTTTATAATATTTAATGAATGGTTTCGGTATCATTCGTTTATAATTCGTATAGCAATGTTTATAAATCGTAATCACAGGAGAGTTGAGATTATAGGTTGTATTTGAGTTTTGGGAATTAAATCATAATGTATATGATTTACATTCTTGTTGGCATACTTGGTATCGAGGATACATCATGGTATAGACAAAGGCGTGAATTATTTACCATCTGTGACATTTTGGATCGTCGAATATTCAGGATAATGGTTCGTGATGGTCTGGACATCGAGATTGCTCTCGAAGGACTCGGGACAAGTACTCTAATCATTTTTGTCATTTCATGTCGATCATGTTGTGATACATGCGTGTATCGTTATTGTCATGCATTGTGTATCATTGTTATATGCATTTGTGCATTGTTGTTGTATGTCCATCTTGGGTTGGTCCGACGGGATCATCGGGGGATCTATGCTAGCGTGCGCTGGATCAAAGGACGGGTTTTCCACCTCGGGTTGGTCTGACGGGATCATCGGGGGATCTAGGCAGTGAACGCTGGATCATCGGATTGCCATGTATTGTTGTTGTGCATATGTATATTATGGGTTTGCCATAAGTATACATTGTCGTTATTGTTGTGATCATATTGACGTTGTCATATGAGTATGTATTTGTAGGTCTTGTGTTAGGACCATGTTCGTATGTTGTGTTGATCTGATCTCGGATTAGACTGACGTGATGGTAATGGTATTTCGGATCTTGAGGTATGTTCTGTATTTCCTTGGTACTTGTCTTTGATGGACAATCGATTATCGTATTGGAATTGTCGACGTTATCCGATGGATTGAATTGGCCAGAGTTGGTATAATTTCCGTATCGCGAGTTATGATCATGTTTTGAGAACCTTAGGTATTGTTAAGATTCCATACAGATATTACGGTATTATCTTATTGTGTTGTTAAGGATACGAATCGTGGATTTTCGTAAAGTTACGACGGTAAGATTACATTGGTCGTATTCTTACTTAGTATTTCCATTGATATGTAATTATTGACGTGAAGTGATGATTATCATTGTTGGATATTATGGCTGACCCCGTCGTGGGCTTTCTTTTTAGGTTCTTGGATTATCAAGCTTGTAGCGGTCGTGGAGAGATAAGCTTCCCGGAGGATACTGGCTAGGGCATGTATTTGTGTATTGAGTTTCTTGATCAGTTCTTGTATTCCGCTGCTAGAGTATTTTAATTGTTTGTCTTTATCCGCTGCGTGAGTATTTTTAAATGGTCTTTTGGTATCTGGTAACTTAGGTTACTTTGGCAATCATTTTCTAAATCTATTCTGTCGGTACGTGTAAGCGATAGCTTAACGTATGTTTTTAAACTGTTGAGTTTTGGCATTTCGGGCCTTGTGGTTTCAAATGAGATTTTACGACGGTTTTGATAAACGGATTTTATAAGTCTTCGAATGTTTTAATTAGATAATACCGTCGTTAGCCTCTTGAGCGTTTGTAAATGTTTGTGAAAATTTCCTTCAGCCTTGTGGGTTCCATCTCGGGGCCCACGGCGCTGTAATATTCCTGGATGGTTCTGGGGGTGTTACAATCATCACCACCCTCGTACATGTCCTGATCATCATCCTGGTCATGCGAATAAAACTCACTAGAATCATACTCTACCTCCTCGTCACCAACGTCCCACGAAGCTACGTAACCCATACCGTACGCGCCGCCTCCTCTGTCTCCGAACAGAAGCATCAATACACGAGTTCTGGTATGATGCGGTCCAAACCCTATCAACTCTCTTCCTAGCGGCATAGATTTTCCCGTTCCTCCTCTCATCTGCATTTAGCATAGGCTAAATGACCAAAATGGGACCTCAAGTTTGCTCATTTTAACACTTGAGAACATCCTTTTTAAAAGGTATCAAACAAGGCCTTGTACTTTGGTCTGTTATACCACGTTAGGACCTCCGTCCAAATTGGTCCGTTAAGTGTTAACAATCGTCCTATAAGGCAGTTAAGTTACACATCAGCAATACTACAAAGGATGAACTATGAAGTCTAAATCGACATCAACCCTAGCACATCAGACGACGTGGTATTGCTGATGTGTAACTTAACTGCCTTGTAGGACGACTGTTAATACCTAACGGACCAATTTGAATGGAGGTCCTAACGTGGTATAACGGAACAAAGTACAGGGCCTTGTTTGATACTTTTTTAAAAAGGAGGTCCTCAAGTGCTAAAATGAGCAAATTTGAGGTCCCACTTTGGTCATTTAACCTTTAGCATAATACAACTAATGAGTAATTATATACCAACAATAACAAGATACTAATTATTAATTAAGATAATAATTATTTGAAAATAATTATTTAAATTATACTAATTATATTATTACAAATAATTATAATTATTATTTCAATTTATAATATTTATTTATTATAATATTTATAATGATTCATATAATAATTGTTTATTATAATATTTATAATTATTATAATTATTTGTAATAATTATTATAAATAAAAATATAATTATTATTGATTATAATAATAAATTTATCACAATTATAATTACAATTATTATGAATTATTAATTATAAAAATTATAATTAAAACTATAATAATTTATTATCGATTATATAAATATTGAAAAGAGCGGGGGCATCCACAAAGCGGAGGCGTCTGAGGCGGACGCCCGGAGCATGGAGATGCGTCTTCCGATTCCCCCCAGCCACGAACTAGGCGTTTGCCGATCCCGCCCCGACTTAGGCGAGGCGTCTGGTTCAGACGTCTAAACCGTTGTCCAGGTGTAAACTCCAAATGCCCACCCATGGTTTTGGCGGTATTTTTGGACGCCTGCGAAAAAAAAACTTACGAGTGTTTTTTCTTCTTTGCCCGACATGGTGCTGCGGCGGCGGTGCATCGGCAGGAGAGAGAGAGAGAGAGAGAGAGAGAGAGAGAGAGAGAGAGAGAGAGAGAGAGAGAGAGAGAGAGAGAGAGAGAGAGAGAGAGAGAGAGAGAGAGATTTTATTAAAAGGATAAAATTATAATTTTGGGGGGCAGTAACTAATAATTGAGTGCGGTGTTTAGTAATCCAAAGTTTTATCAATTACATCAGCGTACTTGGGGGACCTCGTAAACAAATTATTTTCTTTTTGAGGACAAATTGCATTATCTAGTATATTTTATAAAAATATTACAATACTAAAATAATTATGAAAATTACGACTTTGAATTTGTATCCAAACGCAATATATCAGGCAATCAAAGTGCTACTTGCAAGTATCTAAATGTAATATACTTCACTCAACATTATGGCAACAGGTTATCAAATAACTGGTATCCAAATGTATTGTTTCTGATAACCAAACTATTAATTACAAGTATCAAATGCGTCAATTTTATGATTATTTTTTATTTTAAATTAACGTAATTAATTTATAACTATTGTATAGATATGTAAACAAATATACAGATGGGATTTCATAACAATCTTTATATGGGAAAATTAATCCCAACAATCTTTATATGGGAAAATTCTCCATATATATGACGGCAAAGAATTCATAGGAATTCAAAGTGTTTGTAGCTGCATGTAATGATAAAAGGGATTAAAGGGGCTTTACAGAAGTAGTTGTAATTTATTTGCTTATGGAAAAGAAACGTTTTATGAGTATAATTGTCCTTTTAATGAACTTAAATTGAAAAGCAATAAAAAAGAAGTAAAGACGCTCACATGGGGAGTAATTCTTCCAGCCAACTCATTTTGCAAAAAATTGTTAGGAGTTACTATTTGCCGCCCTAAAGGCTGTCGTAACAACTTTTACCTATAGTTGTACAACTTTTGATACTATGGTGTTGATATATATTGGGTTAATTGTGCCTAAGTTCAAAAAGTTCTCAAATTGTACATGTATTTAAAATTATATTTTAAAAATATATCATCTTTTAATTTTTGATAATTTTTACTCTGGTTCCCGTTTTCCTCTCAAATTGAATCTCACGTGGCACCCAAATTTACCACGCTGGACATGTCGGCCGACCTAACAACACGACGTCGTTTTAAGTCGTTTTAACACCTATTTCTCCGAAGGGTTAATTGCACCTAAATTAACAATGTTTCGTCACTTTCTCAAATTGCACACGAATTTAAAATTATTTTTCAAAAATACACCACCTTTCAATTTTCGGTAATTTTACTCCGCTTCCCATTTCCCGCCAAATCGTATCCCACGTGGCACCCGGACTTGCCACGCTGGATTTTGCTGGCCGACCTAACAGTCGTTCTTATGTCGTTTTAACACATGTTTCTCTCAAATTAAAACCTATTTATTATCATTCCATTAGGGATCAAGATTAAATCCAAAAAGCGGGGAAGAAAACGAACTCAGACAGATTCCCGAGCTCGCTCACCCATTTTAATTCTTCGGGCTCGCGATGGAAAGACGACAGTAGAGGCATCAAATCCCTCTCTTTCTCAATTAAGACCACTTCCTCCGAATTCCCCTCATTCAATTATAAGCTCTTAAAATCAATTAACGACGTCGGGTTTGCCGGAATTGATGGGCGCAGCGTTGGAATGGGGATTTCTGATATAGCTCATCTATAAAAAATGGCAGCAAAAATTGATAAAAAATGACATCAAAAATTGAGCAAACTGACAACAAAATACTTATCAAAATGACAGCAAAATCACAGCAAAAAAGGCTTCCGTCTGACTACATACAAGTACTTCATAGCAATCCATTGAGAAGTGAGAAACTTGTTGCTCATGTATTTTTGAAACATAATTACCGAAAATTGAAAGGTGATGTATTTTTAAAACATGATTTTAAATTTGTGTACAATTTGAGAAAGTGATGAAAGGTTGTGAATTTAGGTGCAATTAAACCTTAAGAGAAATAGGTGTTAAAACGACATAAAACGATGTATTGTTAGGCCGGCTGGCAAGTCCAGCGTAGCAAGTCCGGGTTTCACGCGGGATACAACTTGGGGACAAATAGAAACCGGAGTAAAGTTACCGAAAATTGATAGGTGAAATATTTCTTAAACATAGTTTTAAATGTGCACTTTGAGAAAGTGATGAAACATTGTGAATTTAGGTGCAATTAACCCATATCTATTTCAGTGTGTTCGAGTAATAATACGTTCAACTCAATTATTTTAATTGAAAGATGTTGGGTCATTCGAATACAATTTAGATAAATTGAATATATTTTATGTGACTCAAATATAATTAAGTGATTCAAATATGTTTTATGGTATTCAAATATATTTTAGATGATCCAATATATTACAAATAACTCGACTAGATGACCGAAATATTTTATGTTACTCGAATAGATGATTCAAATATGTTATTCAAATATAAATAACAAGAATGAATTCAAATAAAAAAAAATGTCAAAACCAATCATTTATTAATTCAGACATAAAAAAAAAATTGTTAAATTTTTGAGTGTACAAAGAATCCACTTGTTACGAAATTTTATTGGAAACGTAATTTATGATTTTTGGCTATTTCTTTTTTATTTTCACTCTTTTTGCCAACATAAAACTACATATAAATAAATCTAATCTTTTTTTTTTGTTACAAAAAAATATATTTAAAAAAACAAGAAAAATTACTCCAACCGAAGTATAGAAAACCCGTCTTCATAAAGCTTCACCCATAACTCACTATTACAACACGTTCAATCAGTTTTTAATACATAAACCCCCAACATTTAACCCAAAATACACCTCTACTATGTGTAGCAACACAAACCAAGCGATCGAAACTGCTACAGCCTAATAAATTTGCAGTTACCTCACGTAATAATCAACCAAACTCACTCCTTTTTCTCCACATCACCAGCCTGCACATTTTCCTTGCGATCCGTATTCTTTGATGGGTCGTCTTCGGTGGGCTTTGCAACTTCGAGGTCGGCCAGCTCAGCAGCATCGCTTCGAGCAGCTTCGGTCGCTTGCACCTTTTTCTCCACATCACCAGCCTGCACATTTTCCCTGCGATCCGTATTCTTTGATGGGTCGTCTTCGGTGGGCTTTGCAACTTCGAGGTCGGTCAGCTCAGCATCGCTTCGAGCAGCTTCGGTCGCTTGCACTTGGCCTGTGCCTTCGCTTGCACCATCAGTTACTGGTACGTCCCTCCTAATGGTTCCCACTTTCACATATTTGCTCATGAACTTGTATTCCCAATCTTGCAAAGCTTCGAGCTCGAACACGCCCAGACCGGTAAGATCGCCATTGAGATCTTTGTCTTCAAAAGACATCTTTGCTAGAGCTCTACTGGCGTCCCTTCCGGCAAACAACGCATAGGGCCCGCCTGGTCCGTAAAACATCCTGAACGGGATAAAAAAAAGAGGAGATTTAAGTAAAGAAATAACAATTTTCAACCTGTAAATTGTAATTGGCTATCAGTCAAGGGAATTCTGAATCAGTGGAAATTTGAAATAGCCCTCCAGAACCAAATTTCTACGGAGAAAAACTGCGAAAAAACCAAAAAAAAAAAAAAAAACACAGACTAAAGTTCAAAAGTTAAGAAAGGACTAATATTGTTGCACTGAAATAGATAAAAGACTAACTTTGCGTTAATAATAAAAATCATAGCTATACCCGTCGAGAATTGTTTGTTTTACAGAACACCTCCCTGAGAAGTGTAATTTGAAAAGTAGATACATATTTCAAGGGGTGTTGCCATTTTTGAAAGATAAATTAGATTTTGATAATTATGCTTAACCTCTCATGGGTAGTTTATGTAGCAATCATGCCCCATTTAGAAACAAATAAATTGCATAGAAACAGTCTTAAATTGTACCAGCTCGTGTTGTAAATGAAGAAAAACCAAACATTCATCGGATAGGAGAAAAACATTGTGATTTGTGAGACCCGTGTGTCGTAAAATGGCAAAAATCTAGTCATCAAAGATGTAAAATTTTAATATCCCAAAAATCTGGAGAAATAACTAATTTACCGATTCAAGACCATCCCTCGCTCGGAATATATCCACAAAGCTTATTTTCACACAAGAGAAAATAGATTTAAGTAACTATACTAGAAAAGGAGAGTAAAACAAAGAAAGAGGAAAGAGAATGAAGTAAAAAAATTCAGATTCTAGGAAAGTGATCTCTCTACCCAGGATTCAAGAGAGCACAAAAGTGAATGAAACAAAGCAAAATAAACAAAGAGAATCAATCAACAGCTCAACCAAAAACTACAAGTAAAAGGCTGAATATCCCCCCCCACCCACCCACCCACCCACCCACCCACCCACACATACTATGCAGATGCCAAAATTCACAGTTCACCAATAAATAAAAACATTTCAAATTTCCATTTCTTTTATGAAAAATGGCAACCGATAGATTACCAAAAATCAACAAAGTTCCAAGCTTTATTCTTCGCTGAATCTCATAAGTCACATGATAAATCCACCACAGAAAATGGAGGCATAGATCATCTTATTATAGTATCTAATATCTATATATTCATTATTAAAAATATTAGAAAGTGTGACGTTTAATATTTACTTTTGGAGCAAACGAAACCGAATTATTTGATATTCAACTCGAAATACATCATTAAAATCAGGTCTCAACTCAACTGGTCTACATAACAATCAAAATCTTGTATGTGAAATTCGGCTCAAATTCATTTGGACAGTAAAAATATAATCAAAAGTATATAAAGGTAACAATCTAATCAAGCTTGGCTTGTTTTCGGCTAGATTAAATCAAGCTTGAGCTCGATTCTGTTAATACTTAAATCAAAACCATTTTATCTAATTAGATGAAAAAAAAACATGAACAGAACCACGTTTGATTCACCAGCGATTCGATACTTTAGGCTCCTACTTTTGCCATAAAGGTATAATCTGATTTTATTTTGACCCTTTTAGTTAAAAAAAAAAAAAAAAAAGATGAATCTGTACCTAGACATAAACCAAACCCAAGAACCAAATAGTACCAAATAACCACAACAATAACCAAAATAAGCAAAAAAGAAAAAAGGAAAAATGAAAAATTTTACCTGCTCTGCGTTACATCATAGATCTGACCCTTGATAGCCATGAGCAGAGGCTTCTTTGGATCGGATCCATCATACTGTTTCAATTCCTCATCTGTGATCTCACCCAGCTGAACAGGAGGCGGCAAAGGCTCCGTCTGTTCCTCGAAACCTCTCGACCTATGCTGGATATGACCGTCATCGGAGGATCCGAACAAATTCGAAACGACGTAGTAAAGGGTGAGGCCTACTGCTAGAACCGTGAAGAAAGTAGCTGGAGAGAGGCCTGTGTATGCTGTGATTGACTCTTTTAGCGTCTCCCAAAGTTGCAGGGCCATTGCTAATCTGCTCGAGAGAGAGAGAGAGAGAGTTTTCTCGAAATGAATATTTTTATGGACAAATGAGTCGGCCTTTTGGACTATTTGACTGGTAGTAATAAATGATAGTGGTGAAAAAGTAAAACTACTTTGTCACGCCAGTAATTTCTTGTAATATTATTTTGTTGAGGGAGTGACCTCTCCCCATATAGGGATCTCAATTTTATTCGTACCCGATCCTACTCGTCGGATAAACTCGAAATTGTGTCGAGTATCGATCGAATCCGAAATTTTATGATCGGATACGGGTAGGGTATGGATATAGTATATTACCTGAATACCCGACCCGATTACCCGATCCGCATACCCGTTTGAATTATATAAATATATTATTATTATATTATATATTATACATAAATATTATAATGTATTATAAATTAGATATATTATTATATAAAATATTATATTTTAAATATTTATTATACTAACTTGAACTTATTAATTACATTATATGTATATATGATATATATTAAAAATATTTATATTCTTA
Source organism: Orobanche coerulescens (assembly GCA_033398695.1). Taxonomy (NCBI): domain Eukaryota; kingdom Viridiplantae; phylum Streptophyta; class Magnoliopsida; order Lamiales; family Orobanchaceae; genus Orobanche; species Orobanche coerulescens. Next base: position 50,327,256 of record CM065802.1, read on the forward strand.
AATATAGGGTATACGGGTACCCCAAATACCCATTGGGTACCCGATTACCCGATGGACAATACCCGAACCCGATCCTAATCAAATAGTGTAGGGTATGGAGGGGGCATACACGTACCCTACCCGACCCATTGGCATCCCTACCCCCACAGGACCGTTGGCCCATCGGTCCTGCAGGAGATAAACGAGGGATGTGCCCTAGTGGCCAGAATCTGAGCGAGAGCACCCACGATACCGAACCCCAGCTCAGCCCCCCACATCAAGGTGAGGAAACTGCACCACACGAGAATCGAACCGCGATTGTCGGGATGATATCCCACGTCATCTCAACCTTAACCACTAGACTATGCACCTGGAGGCTCTTGTAATAGTATTATTTTGGCCACGGCATTTTGATGAATTTTAGATGTATTTGGTAGTTTAACTGTTATTTTAGTTTATGCTTGATAAAGTAGTATATAAATTAATTTATAGTATATCAAATAAATTTTAAACTAAAATAAAAAAAAAATATAGGTTTGTAAATTTATATCGAATAAATTTTTTAACTAAAATTAAAAAATAAATTAGTTTATGAATTAATTTTACGAAACATATATTTAGATGGATGAGAAAAAATTCTTGAAAGAAAAAATAAAATAGGGATGGCGGCGGATCTTACACTGGATAGCCACCAAGCCCACTGTTAAGTCTGATGAGGAGTGATTGATGCTGGTGTCCAGACCCGGCAAATGGGTTGGGCCAACCCAAATTAGTTGGGTTGACGATGGATTGGGTAATTTTGAATTGGGCTAAAGGACTCAATTTTTTTGGGCAACAAATAGAGACTCATGGCCCAACCCGGATGGGTCTGGCCCGGCCCGTGGGTGTTCAATTAAATATGAAAATATTTATAACTTTTCGTTTCTTATCTGTTTTTTCAAAAAATATTAAAATAATCCTCGTTACAAAATCTTCAGTTTCTCATTCGTTGTCCATATATAAAAATAATTCTAAGATTTTTAATAGAGTTACAATAATGGAATTTTAATATTAAAACAATATGTTATATATTAGGATAGCAAAAGAAAAAAATATTATTAGTCTAAATTGAGCAAGAAATGCTATATATATATATATATATATGCTAAATATTTGACTTTATTAGTATTTAAGATATGAATTTGTGACGTTACTATGTTGATGTACTTAATTAAATTTGAAATCATATTAAAAAAAAAAAAAAAAAAAAGATAGGCCTGTGGGCCGCGCTGGGCACCCGCCGGTTGGGCCAACAATGGGTGGGTGATTTTTGAGCCGGGCCAAAACGACCCATTTTTTGTCAAATATAGAGCCCAAAACCCAAGTTTTTAGGGGTGGCCCAACCCGACCCATGGATTAGGGCCAATTTTGCCAAATCTACTAGTGTCACATATACTCAGAGGTGGTCATGGGTTAGATCGGGCTGAGATTAGGCGGTCCAAGATAGATCCATGTTTGTGACGGACTGGATTGGACTGGATTTGGACTGGACGACCGTGGTGCATTGACCGCCCGTCCCGGGCCGTCTGTGGATCGATCTGGACCGGATCGAGTTGGATTGGATATTAAAAATATGAATTTTAATAAATCTGTTTCAAATTTAAAAAATATATTAACATTAAATTAAAAAATCAACTTAAAAAATATATTTTCAATTTTAAAATAAAGTAGTTAACATTAATTAAAAAAATTATTTTAAAAAAAATCTATTTTGAATTTAAAAGCAAAAATCTTTTAACATTAACTTCAAAAATCCATATAAAGAAATTCAATTTAAATTTAAAAAATATATTAACATATTAAATAGTGGGTTGAGGTAGTCTTGAGCGGATTGCGTGTTGACTGGGGACCGAGTCGGACTGAGCCAGGAGGCGGGCCGAGCTGGATTGAGCCTGAGCTGAGACCGCCCATAGCCACGATGCGCTGAGCCATGGGCCAATGGGCCTAAAAAATTCGAGAAGGGCCGGCTCAGACTAGCCAGCTCTACACACACACACACACTCATAAAGTCTTAGATCCATCACCGAATTTGAGAAGCGCTGTTTCAGAATAAAACTAGTATGACACCCGTGTAATTACACGGGAACTCAAAAAAGAACTATTATATAAATATATAATATGTAAATCGTTCATTATAAATTTCATAATACTCCTTTATAAAGTACACTATTTGTTCTGTTTATGATTACACTCCATTCTCATCACAACAAAAGATTTCTACTCTTTTATGATCTTCACTCTTGATATGGTGCATAAAGCTAACCATGATCGAATACGGTTCTTGGAAGATACATATCGATATGATAGAGCGTTTGCCCTTGACTCTTAAATATAGTCATGGCAAAGCTCATAATAAGTGGGAGTTGGCGTATTTGAAATCTAAATGATAATCTGATATCAAACGGGCTTAATAGCAACTGTGGAATAAATACTTTACTCTCAAAATTATTCCCCGATTTTTTTTTTCAATAATATGGTTACGGATCTGGATAATTACTAATGATGTGACATTGCATAATACTGATGATTGATCCATGTTTTGAATTAGCATAATTGAAACTCTAACTTACGATTTCAGGATGTGATTTGGAATTCTAGAACACTTGATGCTATTCAAAAAATCCATTGGATATACTTGATATTGACTTTTAGAAGTCGCAGAAGTTTTGCATATACTATCAAAACTGATATATCTCCGCTTGTCTTTTAAAATTATAGACATCACGTAACCGTTTACTATCTCCACAACATCGTCTGTTGGCGCCATGATTGCTCTTTCTTTAAAAAGTTACTTTATGGAAAGTTACTTATAAGTTAATGATAGTGCTTTTAACAATGACTGCAATATGGTCTTCGACGTTCCAGATTAGTAAATATCAAGAATATCAATCAAGGTTTCTCTATGGACTTCTTCACCCAGCTCACCATCTACAATTTTGAGGATTCATTCGGAGAAGTCCTTAAGTTCTTGTAGATGGTGAGATGACATTGTTTGTCCAACAATTAATCTCATAATCTTGGTCAGTCTTATGAGTTTGCAATAATGTCAAAATGAAGAAGAGCTTATACTTGAATAACTGATATATGCATTGTCCTTTGGTACAACTCCATATGTAGAATTATACTAAATAATTGTGGCAAGGGTAATTTTAGTAATATTTAAAATTTAAAAAGCTTTTGGAAATACATAAGAGATTTTGACTTATAGCTTAAAATTAAGCACTTCTCAAATTGCAATAAAAAAACATAATAGTAGTATATATAATTTAATTATTTGTATGACCTATCACTACACCATATATGACCTATTGCAAGCCCATCATATGGTTGTGTTGCATAAAATGTTGCTACAGACAAGAAACATGCATATCTATTGTAATACTTTCGAAATGTGTTACTTTAAATGGGAAAGTGTTGCAAGCTTAAGAAACATTTTGACAGTATTAGATCTATAGCAATACTTCAGAAAAGTGTTGCAATAACATGATACCCTTTTGGTCGATTTGACCAAAACATGGAGACGGGAGTTTAATTTTTTCATTGAGCGGGCATTTTTAGTACCAAATATTTAGTACCATTTTTTTTTTTTGGCGAAATGGTACCAAAATAAGTTTTATTACACAACTTATTACTCACCCCTCTGTCACCACCAGTGTTGATACACTAGACCAGCACACAGTACGTGGGCGCGCGCGCGCGCACACACAGAGAGACAGAGAGAGAGAGAGAGAGAGAGAGAGAGAGAGAGAGAGAGAGAGAGAGAGGTAGAGAGAGAGAGAATGGTGGTTCGTTTGCGTCTATCAAGATTGGGATGTCGGAACAAGCCGTTCTACAGAGTAATGGCCGCGGATAGCAGATCCCAAGGGACGACAAGCAATCAAGTTTAACGGGCCCAATTGGTAAAAAACGCACGGGCGATATGGAAGGCGATTTAGGGGCGATTTCCCCCTCTTCCCCGCATCCAAACTCTATCTCTTCAATCTAATCTTGTTTTTCTTCTGGAAATTTTCCTTTAACAAATCTGGTTCGAAATTCCAGTATCTTCATTACAATATTTTCTTTCGATTTTAATTTTAATATTGGTGGTGTGCGATTTGAGGTTGGCGGCATACTAGGTCACCGCCTCTGGTTTTCGGTTATGTGCTGTGTTTTTGTTTGCGATTTGTTGTTCGGTAGTGCGGTTGGCTACGTCGGAGTTGCGCAATTTCTGCTCGACAATTTCTGCTCGATTTCATTCTCCGCGTTAAGTTGTTTAAATTGCGATCTGTGGTGGTTTCTTATTTTTTGATTCGTTTCCTTGCGAATTTGTATCTCGTCTTCCCGTTTTGCTCTGTGTGTGCTGTGTGCGGGTTTCCGTTAGATTGTGCTGCTGTTGTGTTTTGGTTCCTCTGGTTTTGTTTGCTGCTGTTGTTTGGTATGTCGTCATCAAGCTCGTGTGGGTTGATGCAGTCAGGTTATCTATATTTACACACGATTCTGCAGAGGTTTAAATTTATGTGATTCATCTGAATTTGGATATAGGTTATCTATATCGGAAATTCTAATTCTGAAGTTCCACACTAGAGTTTATTTTTCTTTGTGCTTATGTTAAGTTGAAATCTTACTGTAACTTGGATCCCCCCCTCCCCGCCCGGTCTAAGTCCTCAATTTTGATTTTGCAGAATGATGTTTGGAAGCTGAATGTAGCTTGGAATTGTCCCACCCATCCTCCTCTTTTTTCCTCTTTCTACTTCATAAATTAATTCTAATTCACGAATTTATGCAGGTCAAGACGGAGGTAAAAGAATGGGTGTTAATTTTGACGGAGTTAAGTAAGTGGTTCGACTTTTAGTTCTGATTTCAGGTTGCTTAATTTCGCAAATTTCACTCTGAGAATAAATTCATCTTTTTTTTTTTTTTGTTTTTTATGATTCTGTTGTTTTTTTGTTTATAAGTAAATAACAAGCAAAGTGAGAGAGGTCTCTAGTTATTCTTTGTTTAGTGTTTATGAAGAAGACCTGATATCTTGAAGTATGTTGACTTGCATTCTTCAAAATCAAGAATTTATGAAACATATCTCGTTTTCCGACCTCTTTGCTTTGCATCACTTGATGACCTGGAGAGAAATCTCCACCTACACAAAAATGTTGGTCACCTAAAAAGTTTTATCATTATTTGAGATGATTACAATTTGGGGACACATAAAATTTGAGCCCTGTAATATATAACATATTGTAATTGGGTAATCTGTTCTATTCTATCAAGTGGCTGACATTACAAAGAAAGAAGTTTACTTGCTTTTTGGGGTGAGTGTTCGCCTCATTAACGCTGGTCTTTACAAGCTGTTTATCTAGGCATAGGTAAATCAATCATTTCAACATGATATTTATCTTAAATTTTAATTTTAGCATTTTGATTATTTTCTAGGTATTTGTTGTAATTGCTGCTTCTCGGCTACAACTAAACCTATCACGTGTCCTTGAGCAGCTTATTGCAGAGCTAACAACATTCTTAAGGAAGGTATAAGCAATTAAAAATATTTTGAATAAATAATTCTATCAAGAAATTCGTATATTAATTCTTCTTTCTTTTTTCCTTGGCATCACATTATGTTGTGAAGCACTTGATCTAGCTTGTTTCTTCTCAAATATAGGCCAATCAAGCACTAAGAATGGCGACACTTGAAACGCTAGATGCACTAATTGCTGCCAATGGTGATAAACTCGGCCCAGCCGCATATGGAGTTATCATTGAGGGACTTTCAATAGTCATGAGGTTTTTCTTAATCTACTACTTTTTATGATGTTCTCTAAAGGACATTGTGCATGTTTCCACTCTCAGAAAATTTAACTTCTTCTCTGGCTTGTGCAAGTTCTTTCCTATTATCATTAATAGGTCTTAGTAATCTTAAGTATCTTCTAATCTCGTATTTTAATTTTTCATATTAGAGATACTGACTAGCATGTGGCTGCTCTCGCCTTAAACCTCTGCTCGACCATGCTGGCTGACAGAAACTCAACAACAAAAGTTGGATTAACTGTCAGACATAAAATTTTTCCACAAGTCATAACTTTATGATGATGATCGCGAGGATGACGATGATTGCGAGGATGACGATTCACGAGGAGGACGATTCACGAGGATTGATAATCAGTAGTACTTAACTCTTATTTTCTATATGCGTGCTTTTGGTAGTAGGTTGGTATTTTGACATGATATGATATTTAGACTAAGTTTAATGCAGAATTGTGGTGTAAGTCGATATGTGTTTCGACTTTAGACTTAAGAACTAGATGTCGGATGGTATTGTGCTAAAAGCCCACTATGTTTGGGTTTATTGACACGTGTTTGTTGGATTTTCCATTTCAGAACTTTGAAATGTCATTTCTGGTTTGTTATATCTGTTTTTGGGATTTTCCATTGGAATGAAATGTCATTTCGGGATTGGTTTATATGCTTTTTTGCATGGTATATTAAAATTTCAAACAGGACATTGCAATCTTGACTAATAAAAAGTATTGCAAATAAGGCATCAAAATGTTGCATAAAAATGTTGCAATAAATTGACTTTGTGACATTTTTACTCAATAGATGTTGCAAAAAAGTGTTGCATTAGTCTATTGTAACACCTTAAAAATGTTACAAAAACAGATCCAAGTGTTGCAAAAAAGTGCTATTGTAATATTACAGAATGTGTTGCAATAAGTACACATAATGTTACAATAGAGGGCATAGGCAACGCCAGTAAATGTAACGCCAAATTTTGGCTAAAACGTTACATAAACATCTAATGCAATGTTTTTCGGGTCTAAGAATACACTTTTTTGGGCTTGCAATAGGTTATATATATGGTGTAGTGTATTATAAATATACATGTTACTTTAAAAAACTACATCCAAGTCCTAACCTAAAAATTACTAAGAAAATTAATTTAGATTGTAATATAAGAATAGCTTGGATAAGTTAAAAAATATAAATTAGAATTTTGTCCTAATTAAAAACGACCTTAAAATTTTAGAAAATTACAAAATAAAAAATTCAGTTGATTTGATTAAAGTGAAACGACATATTTATGCTTATATGATATTTTTTTAAACATTTAGCTTCATTTTTAGGAGTATTAAAATCTACTCATTTTACATTAAAAAATAGAAAAAGAGTTGAAGTACTTTTAGTAATTTCTGAAAATTATATTACAAAAAATCTCGACGTCCTTTGGTTGAAGTGAAATTGTATGTATATTCGTTTTAAAATAGGTTTTGGAATTATAAAGTAAGGAGATTATGACTTATAACTTAAAATTAAGTACTTTACAATTTCCCAAAAACAATAAAAAAGAAGTAGCATCATCGTAGTATATATATAAGTAAATTACTTGTATGACTTATTGTAAATATACTAATCGCGGGGTTAACTAAGAAAACTACATTCACATCGTGGCCTAATTAGAATTATCCAAATTTTATAAAGTAAAAAAATGCTCAATTTTATTTAATATAAGATGAGCCGGAAAAAGTTATAGGGTACTTTTCAGGCATTGGACTATATTTAAGAGTACTAAAATCAAGATATTTCACATTCAAAAGAAGAGAAAAATAATTAGAGTATTTTTATTAATTTGTGAAACTTGTATTACAGAAAACCTAAGTGACATTTGGTTCAATTGAAACTTTATATCATTTTTATATGATAGTATTTTCAAACATTTAACTTAATATATAGAAATATTAAAGTTGGCACATTTAACATTCAAGAGAACACATAAAGAGTTGGGCACTTTTAGTAATTTCAGAAACTTGTATTAGAAAAAACCTCAATTCATATCTGATTGTGTTAAACTGTTTTTGATGAAATTTTAGTTCCACATTCTTTTTTTGTATTTTTTTCTAAAATGGTCAAAATCATTAAATATTTAACGATTTCTGTTAAATGGCCAAAAAGTAGATAATTTAATCCTTATATTTGAAAAAAAAACTACATAAATTGTTTAGATATAATTTAAAATACAAAAGCAAATCCAAAACTTTCAAAATATATAGTTGATTTCAAAAGTAGATAAATTAACAAATCTTTTAAAACTAAAAAAATAAAAAAACACTTAAAAATCACTTAAAACAATCAATTTTTATTTTCTGAAATTCTCTTTGTATAAAGCTGAATCTATGGATTAGTATATTATTATTAAGTTTAATTTCTTATATATTTAGAAATATCTCTTTGAGAATTCATAAAATCAGTAATTATATGATTTTATAAATATAATTTTTCATTTATTTTGTTATTTTATATTAATTAAATAGGATTTAAAACTAAAATAGACTAATTGATTTATTCCATAGTTTCTTTGATTTATTATAAATAATAATTAAATCCATACACTTTCAATAATATTTTTTATAAGATGATTTCGATTTATTTAATTGATTAGGACTTCAAGTACCTTTTTAATTATATATATTCAACACTTCTTTTACAATACCCCAAACATCTTTCATTTCAGTTGATATTTTTTTTATTGATATACCTAATTATAGTGACTAATTAATATATATTAATTAATTAAAATATATAATATTTCTGCGAGATTTTAAGTTTAAGTTTTTAATATATAGTGCACACTACTATATTAAATTTCTCTTTGTTTGGTATTTATATTTTTTAGTTAATGAAAACATGAAATATTTCTGTATATATAATCAATTCCTATTTATTCATAATTCATATTCCCTAATTCGTAAAAATTAATAAGTTAGGAAGGAGTTATTTGAGGTATAATTATAATATAATTAATGAAATGATGATTAGGTCAGTAATTGATTATGTGTCAGCTGAAACATGAGAGACTGACACATAAGCATACGAAGCACCAACAAAAGACATGTGGCAACCGAAGCATGAGAAGCTGCCACTTAGACTCAACGTATTCTGCATTAGTATATATATATAGGGGAGATTTTTGTAAAAAAAAAAAAGTTAGATATTTGAATTGTAGGAGCAGATACACATTGCTATATGGACTATGATATAGATATAATCTATCTAGTAGTTTGATTTGATGTAAATATATATAATATATCTAATCCCTCTGTCTGAGTTTAAACTTAACATTTAGTGTAAAAGTGATACTCTTTCGGTCTCACTGAAATTTTTTGACAGATGATGTATAATTAATATATTTTAAATAATAATTGATGCAATTATTGATTATAAACAGCGTGGAGATTAAAAAGTAAAAAATAAATATTTTATTTGATTGTGTATAGTGATAAATGCAAATTTTTTAAAAGGACAAAAAATGATAAGTATAAAACTTTGAGCATAATGAGTATATTTTAAGAGAATATTAAATGTGATGGATGTATAAATCGTTTAAGTATTAATGGTGTGTGTAGTGAAGATTAAAAAATATATTGATAGTGATCGTGTGATGGATGTGTAAGTTATTTAAGTATTAATGGTGAATGTGTAATGAAGATTAAAGAAAAAAATATTGATAGTTGAGGAATTCAGTAAAGATGTGCTATATAATTGCAATAGTATATACTTTATTCGTTCCGTTTAAAAATTTACATTTATATATTTTTTTGTCTTTTTAAAAACTTATTTATCATCCTTACACAATCAAATCAAACAATCATATTTTACTTTTTAATATCCACAACACATTTATTATCATTACTTTTTACTTTTTAGTCTTCACCACACATTTTTCATTATTATTTACACCAATTATTACCTAAAATATACAATATCAGCTATTATTAGGGGGACGAAAAATATTAAAAAAACAAAAAAGGTTGAACTCTAGAGCTGTTTCTAAACGTTCAGGGGCTTTCTATCTCGGGCTTTTCTACCGTTAGACCAGAAAAACTTGGCCTGACGTTAGGCCGGTACTAAAATTACATATTTTCTCATATTTGTAGATTTCAATTTGTATAGCAATCCTAACAAGAAGAATATATAAACTGGAATCGACAAATATGAACAAATATGTAGTATAATTAATATGTATTTTCTTATCTTCAGGTCAGGAACTTGGTCTTATATTAGGCCGGACTAAAATTGCATATTTTTTTATATTTGTTGATTTCAATCAACATAGTTCAACCCTAACAAGAAGAATACATAAACCGAAATTGATAAATATGAAAAAATATATAATTTAGTATCGGCCTAACGTTATACCAAGTTTTTCTGACCCGACGGTAGAAAAACCCCTCTCTTTTTCTAAAAACATAGAAATAAACAAACAGAAACACAGAAAGAAGGAAAGTATCTGTCTTTTCCATGTACCAAGTATTGCATACCTTTCAGTTGGGGTCAAGATAGAAAGTGCCATATTTAAAAAAAAAAAAAAAAAAGGTACCATACCTATAGTGTTGCCACATTTTAACCGGAACCGGCGGGCCGAACCGGCGGTTCGGCCTAATTTTAATTTTTTTTTTTTCAAATTCAAATTCAGATATCTCCCAACTCCCACCCAATTATCTATAAATACTCTCATTCGTCCACCTTTAAAACCACCCCATTGTGTTAACAATTCTACACTCCCTTCTCTTCTACTTCTAATTCTCCTCCATTCTTTATGTGATATTGTTCTTGCTAAATTGCTCTTGCTCTATAATTATATTATACTAAATAGTAAATACTAAATATTATCTACTATACTAAGTACTAAATACTATCCACTATACTATATGCTATCTACTATACTAAGTACTAAATATTATCTACTATACTGTATACAATCTACTATACTAAGTACTAAATACTATATACTATACTATATATTACTACCTATTATACTAAATATTAAATACTATCTACTATACTATATACTATCTACTATACTAAGTACTAAATACTATCTATTATACTATATATTTCAATTACACTAGCACTACACACACTCTTGCTTTATATTATTGTTCTATACTCTTCTCTACTTGTTTATTAATATAGTGAATTAGTTAGTATTAGTTACTTTACTTATTCAATTTTAAAGATTGTATCCTTGTACCATTTCTTTTGTACATAGATAGAATCATAAAAATCAATAAATATATCAATTTTTATGCATTATTTTGATTATAAATGTTTTAGAACTATTTTTACTTTATTGTATTTCAAATTTTCAACACAAGTAAATTAATTCAAAAAAAAAGATCATAAAAAATATTACAAATTACTATAAATTACATAATAAACACAACATAAAGAATTTCTAATTTCTAAATTATCTATAAGTTATTATATTTTTATTAAATTAACTTAAGTAATTTCAAAATTTCAACATTTGTAAATTAAAAAATTTAGAAATTTCAACACATATCATTTAATTTAGAAAAAAGAAGTTATAAACAATATTACAAGTTATTGTAAATTATATAAAAAAACACAACATAAACAATTTCAACATTCGAAATTTCAACACAACTACACAATTCATTTAATTTCCTACAAAAAAACAAAAAAATAATAAAAATGAAGAACCGCCGGTTCGACCCGGGAACCGCCGGTTTTCGGCCCGGCCCTGAACCGCCGGTTTTGGGCCCGGAAACCGGCCCCTCTGAAGAATATCCGGGCCGGTTACGGTTCACCTTTTCTGGTGAACCAGAACCGCCGTACCGGCGGTTCACAGCCCGGTGGCAACACTAATCTATACTTATCTCTGGATGTACGGAGGAAAACTTAATCATTTAATCCGATGATGATTACATACAAAGGGAATGGTACTATCTTATTGCCCTTGATTTCTTAGCCTATTTATGATAGAAAACCAGCTATCTTTCAGAATAATTACCAACAACCCCTTAACATATGTTTATTTTACAAGTTGCATCAGATTAGGAGGGTAATTTTTGATTTATAGAGAAAATACAAACCTCAAGGGGAGTTTTGGACAATATCTGTTTTTTTTTCTTTTTTCGTTTTTTTATGTAAAACAGCTACACTCAGGGGTAGTTTTGTAATTACCCCTACTATATATACACACACACACACTCAAAATGCAAGAGAACCAACTTCATCTACCCTCCAAAAATCCTCCTCGTACTTGTACCACCTTATCAGCCCTTCATCGTTCCTCGTACGTTGGCACATGATGCAAGAGTTGCTCATGCATGTCAGGAACGTCTTTAACCGGCTCGCTTTATCACGAGTCGAACTGTCGATCTCTGAGAGGACTCGTCTAGGCGCGGGATGTGGAGGAACTTCGACGACAAGACAATGAGATATGTTTAGAACTTCAAGCCCTTTAAAATTGTCCAAGATTATCATTAGAGCATCCTTAAATAGCATCGAGCAACGGAGGCTTAAGACTTTTAGGTTCGGTAGATAAGTGGCTAGGGTCGACGCAAAGAGCATGTCACAGGGTCCCATGATTTTCAACTCGGCGAAATTCTTGCAGCTATTGGAAATTTCTTCGATTAGGTACGGAGGGTTTGATATGCTCGGCATTGTTAAAGACTCGAGGTCTTTCCATATTCGGATGGCCCGGCATATGCCTGTTTTCTTTATTCGGTTCCATGCAGGCATAACCAGGCGCTTGAGACGAGGACACCTGCAACAATTTTGCAAATAAAATATCGATTTTTAGAAAACTTGGGGAAAATAATATAGCTATTCTCAAGTAGGCCGTAATTTCAACATGAGTAAATTATACCAAACCCCCTCAATATGGAGTTCTTTGCACTGGGAGATTTCATGCTTAAATCTACTCGAGTACTCATATTGATCAGCCAAAGAGTACTGTTGTACTCATAAAGCTACATGAGTATTACTAAACTCATTTGATCGAGCACATGATCAATACATGAGTACTCCATTACTCACATTATATGTAATTTTTTTTGGCGAGTACTTATATTACAAGAATAAATAATACTCATATAATATGAGAATTATAGTACTTATTTGTCCGAGTACATGAGTATTACTGTACTCATAATCCTTAAACACGGTTTAAGCACGGAAGGCCCGAGGACCCGACCCGCGCCCCTTTGATCTCTGCCTATTTTGTTTTTGTTGCATGTTTATCTTGAAGTGTGTTTTTCCCACTTTTCTCCCGGCCCATCTCGCATTACTCTATCATGATGGGACGTGTCATAAACGATATACACGTGTCCGTTTTTCAATCGTGTAAGGAGATAAAGTGAAATAAGAACCAAGTGCAACAAAAAAAAAGTTAGATGGATAAAGTGCAAAAGCCTCTCACATAAAAACTAGTAATGTCAAAACTATAGATACCTCGCTTGGGTTGTTTCTATTATACAAATTGCACCGTAATGGGGTGGGGATATCTGTTCGAGTGACGTTTGGCGAACATAATTTGGTTTACGTAATGGAGTCCATATACTCACATGTGGGAATGGCAACGAGGCGCGGGGCGGAGCCAAGGGACATTCTCCATCCCCGTCTCATGTTCGCGGAGATTCCCCGTTCTCGTCCAGGCGAGGTAACAAATAAATTTTTTTCGGCATCACCGTCCCCGTGGTAATCCCCTTTCCCCAGCCATTTTTTTTGTTGGTCTTGTATTTGTTCTATAAATTAAAACCTCACACAACTTTATAACAGAAATATTATTGATAAATTAATTCCTTTTATATGATAAAACATGTAATACATATTATTATTATTATAATGTAAAAATACAAAAAATATTAACGGGTCCCAACGGGGATCAGCGGGAATATGATTCCCGTTCCCGCCAACAGGAATTAAAATATCCCATCCGGTCCTCGTCTGGGAGAAGATCGGGGAATACCTCCGATTGGAGCGGATCCTCGCTGGGAATGGTTCCACCCATGGAAGGGGTCCGCTAAAATGGAATATTTGAGTGGACCAATGCGGACACTAGGGTTGTCAAAAAAATTTGAAAAATCCGATATCCGTCCGAAATATCTGTATTCGTATTAGGAAAAAGCGGATATTATCTGTATCCGAAAAAAGCGGATACGAATATTATCCGTATCCGAAGATTCCGGATACGGATATGGATATAGACGCATCCGTATCCGAAATTAATTATATATAATATATATTTTTAATATAATTTTAATATATAATTACAAAATATAAGCATGCTACTCCTCATAATACTTTATCACATGTCTTCATTCTTTATTTCTCAATATTAAAATATAAGCATGCGCTATAAGTTATCTTTACTTATTAGTTATTTCTCTTTCTAACACAACAATCAGGTCAGCTAGCCCAAGTGGTATTGGCATTAGGAATTTCGTAAGGAGAAGGAGCTCCACCAGGGTTCAAATCCCTCCTACTGCATTTAAATTTTTGAAGATTAAAAAAAAAAAGTGGGGGATACGGATATTATCCGTATCCGGATAGCATCCGCCGGATATTATCCGTATCCGGTCCGTCCGGATATTTACGAATCCGGATACGGATTCGGATACCTTTACTAAATGGCGGATCCGGATATGGATATGGCCATTTCCGGCTCCGTATTATCCGTTTGACAGCCGTAGCGGACACCATTATAAAACCAAATTATCTACAAATAGAATTATCCATGTTATGACAACACAAACATCAAAGGGGTATTTCTAATACCTAAAAGGGGAGTGGATCAAATTTTGAAAGATAAATGGGTCTTTCCATAATTAAGCCAAAGTTCGAGGATAATTCTCCTAATTATTCATACAGTTAATCAAAACCAAAACACTCTACAACAACAAGAGAAGAACTAATTAAACCGTTGGATTTGAGGTAATCCTTTTCTAACCATCAACTACGAACACTATAGAATGTCGGAATGAGGATTAGCTCATTCGAGCCATTACGTATTTCTGGAATATATATTAAGCATGGGAACAAGCAGAATAGGACACTTATAACACCATAGCTCCAACATTTCACCACATATTTAAAATCATGACATTGGGCTAAAATAGGATTAATTACAACAAGTATCCTTGAGGTTTAACCTAATTACAAAAAAAAAAAAAAGATCCCACCTAACCTTGAAAAATCAAAAGGATACTTATCATATTTATTTTGTTACATACCCATTTAAAGTTCACATCCATCATATGGGAAAAAAATGCAAAACCCCCTATCACATTTATGAAAATATTACAGCCCGGACCCCCCCCCCCCCCCAACCTAACAACGAATCATACAATGGAGGTAATTTTTGCAATTTTGAAGTTAACTTTTTCTTAATTAGGCCAAACCTTAAGGGTCCTTTTGTAATTATCCCAGAAAAGAGAAAGGGAAATAATTTCTGATGTACCTTTCAGCTGTATACGCCAACTGATCATCGCTGACAAACATATTGTGATGAAAAATCAAGGTCGATATGTTTCCACGGCTGAGATTTAAAGTGATCTTCAAAACCCGTGTAAATGCTTTATCCGATCGTCCATCCACATACACATAAGGCGCCAATGGGATTTTGATGAAGTTTGACTTAAGCAATGATATATCAAGTGTTTTCCAGAGCAAAGGGTCGCATGCTGCCATCCGCCACGTCCGACAAACGTGACCGACTCCGGAAGTCAGTTCGAAAATACTCAGATTTTGGAATATTTTGACTAAGATATCGATATCCATGTCGTTCCATCTTCTTGAAACAATGTTTGTATCATCCATTTGCATAGGTTTGTAAACTAAGACGTCGTCTTAGGATATTACAAGGGCCTACAAAGAAACGAGAAATGTACCATTATAAAAAATTAGCATCATTTTGTGCTCATATAAATAATCAAATAAGGGTGTGTTTGGCATGTTGACTGATAAGCTAACTTCTTGAAACGCTACTCTGAGTACCGTTGAGTACTGTTCGAGTAGTTTTGCAATAAGTTAGCTTACAAGTTAACTTGTACGCTAGTTTATAGCATACCAAACGGGATTTGAATAAGCTCAAAAAATAAGCTAGCTTATTTATGCGAAACATACACTAACATTCTACTTTGACAAAGTTGAGAAAACGTTTTCTGAACCAAATTTAAGAAATCGTGTCTAGATAGATTCTATGATCTAAAGAAGCCCGAAATTCAAGAAGGATAATTGAGGCAACATAACTAGGCGAATATGCAAGAGAATAGTGACGAATATCAAATTCATATCATCACTTGTCGCTTGTATCCATTTGCATATTCATCTGCATATTTATTACTCGTAACTTGCACATTCGTCCATGCAATCCATTTTACATTTTGCACCTATCGTTAATGGAGCTAACAAAAATTGCTGACATTTACCTCAACCCTTTTAAGTACTACAAATAACTCTAAATTTTCATCTTACCTTTTATATTTACATGATTCGATTTTTCTAAGTAGGAAAAATAGCCATACGAAATCAAGCCTATCTTTAGATTATTTGAAAAGTTAAGAGATGTAATTGTAAAATCTTAAATGAGCAAGAAGGATATATTGAGTCAACTAACAGTTGGGGCAATTTTTAAGTGGAATCAAGCATCTGAGTATAGAGTATAGTTTCTGTAATTTCCAAAGTTAGCTGGGTTTTCTACAAATACTACCAAGCCATAGTCTTTTATGATTATCCATTACAGGGACTACACATGAGATTTAGCCTAAATACATGAACCCCAAGTATTCTTTAAAATTACAAATAGCCCCTATATTTGTTTTTAGCCGACATAATTGCACCCTCAAGACAAGATGGTGGTAAGGCTAAACCTCGATGGTAGTTTTTGTAAGTGTACCTTCTTTTCATGTAAGTTTCCTCATCCTGCTAGTTATTTTCAATATAGTTGAGTCATTTTTCCAATAAGAAGATTGGAAAACTATGTATAAGGGAAAAAAGAAGAAACAAAATCATATACAAAAAGAGCATCTTTTACTAACATCACATTCCCTGATTCACATTCCAAATAAAACTTCGTTTTAGAAAATTTTTATAAAAGGAAAGATACCAATAAGATCCGGTAGAAGTCCACTAACTCACGCAATCTCGTTTTTTGCCAACTAACTACATATTTTTCCCCATATTTTAACCAATCAGTACAAGTCCAGTTTTATTTTTATTTTTTCCTAACTTTTTACCCTTTGGATATCCGGCGACCCCAACCTAACCTTCCAACCTAACCTTCCACATAAAACAGAGAAAATGAAGGAGCTTTAAAATGGCGAGGATTGAGGTGTACGAGCTGAGGTAGAAGACAAAAACAGAACTACTGTCATCAACTGCACCTTAATCCCACACTGTTGGGATTGGTGGCATGAAAATTAGTGTCAATTAATTGTCTAAAATTAGTTAACACTATAATTCATGCAAAAAAAGATACGAAGGAGAAATGAGATAAAATTCCAAAACCATCATCATCATATCCAGTTACATAAAAAATATCATGAGACAATGATGAGTCGAGATAATTGCTATAGTCATATAATAATATATATTACATGATTGATATTGTAAAATTATCATGTACGTCATGGAACATACCTCTAAAAACGGAACTACTACCACAGCTGAAAGAGCTGAAGGAGCAGTCTTTCCCTGAGGAAGTATGGAAGGTTTAACTTATAGCTTGTGCTGAAAGAAATCTGGAACTCCTATTTTCAGATTTTTGACAATATTAATACCCTTGATAAATTTTTAAATTTGTTTTTAGTTATGTTGTATAGACATGCAGTTGAAGTACTTAATGATTTGTATTTTGTATAAGCTTGAAAAGTGGTAACTTTGGGTTTCAAAAAAAAAAAAAAGAACTCGCTCAAATTTGCTGCTCTTCAGCTTGAATATATTATATAGTGCCTGTGAATTTTAGATAGTTTTTTTTGACAGAAAAGGATCAATTCATTATATCAGCAGCAATAGAGTCATACAGAAAGATAGGAGGAATGACATGCCATTCCGCAAGGTCAGACAGTCCTAGCCACAACATGGGCAGCCTGATTCGCAGACCTTTTCGCAAAGCTAAAGCCAACACTCGTAAAATATTCAGTAGCTTTTTTAATATCAGAAATTACAAATCCAAAAGAGGAGGTAAATGGTTCAGAATTTAACGCAAAAAGACCAGTTGGGCATCAGTCTCCACTTCAACATTCTCCAGCTCCATATCCTTAAGCCAGCTCAAAGCCTCCCGTATACACACAGCCTCAGCTTCTTTTGGTTGCATCAACCCATTCCACGGAACCGCTTTGCCCCCCCAAAAACACCATCTCAAAATCCAACCAAGACCCACCTTCCCACTACTTACATTTGCAGAAGCATCCGTATTTAATTTATACCTTCCCGACTGCGGTTTTTGCCATCTAGTAACATGCTCAGGCACCAAATTAGTCGGTCGTGACTGCATTTTAGCACATCTCCAGTTAGTTAGGAAAGTGGATGCCGCATTCACAATATGGGAGGAAGCAAAATTCACTCCGTTCCATAGCATATTATTTCTTCCCTTCCAAATGGACCAACAGTTCATAACCAAAACACGCATCGCATCACTCGAGAGAATATTAAACCTAAGAATTCACCCAATCAATTAATCTAGTATCAATGGAGGGGAGTAGACCAAACCTTGTTTTCAGCCAGCATCCACGCACAGTTGGACACTTGATAAAGAGATGGTCTGTAGTCTCCAACTCATTATGACACAACATACAAACGCCATCTATCTCAACTCCCTTAACCATCATATTTTTCGCCATAGGAATACAACCCGTGCATAGTTGCCAAAGAAAGATTTCACCTTAGGAGGAACGTCTAATCGCCACATTCTAGTCCAGGACAGGTCCCCTGGTGTCGCGATACAATTGACAATATTACGATAACAACTCTTGACCGAGTAATCACCTTTCTCTTCCCACTCCAACTCAGTCGATCCTCCATTTGGGTCATGCTCAATGGGATGTTCGTCACAAGTTTCGCATCCCTCTCACACAGAATGTCCTTAATACATTCATTATCCCAGACTCTCGTTTTATCACGCATCAGCCCTTTGACCTTTGCATCCTTCAATTGAACTAGCATCTCCGTTACTATTAACGGATTAGCATCGTCAGGCAACCAGAGATCATTCCATATATTCACACTGTCACCGACCCAATCACCCACCTACTCCTACTCTGGATAATTGGTTGGGTTTCCAAGATACTTTTCCAAATAAAAGACGGATTACGACCGTCTTTGGCCTGCAGGAAAGTGGAATTAGGGAAGTACCGGGCTTTCATTACCTTAGTGACCAGCGCGTTCGGTCGAGTGATTAGCCTCCACGCCTGCTTCCCCAATAAAGAGAGGTTAAACTCCCTTAAAGTTCTGAATCCTAGGCCCCCATCGATTTCGGTTTAGCAAGACCCTCCCAGCTCTTCCAGTGAACGCCTCTACTTCTGTCCTTCGTTCCCGTCCACCAAAATTTATTCATGAGCAGCTCTATCTCATTACAGATTCTTTTAGGCAGAAGAAACACCAGCATAGCGTATGATGGTATCGCTTGGATCACATTCTTCAGCAACACCTCCCGCCCTGCTCTTGAGAGGAATCTGTTGTTCCAACCATTGATACGACTCACTATCCTCTCCTTCAAAAAGCCTAAAATTTCACACTTCTTTCTTCCCACCATAGATGGCAGGCCGAGATATCTTTCTACTCCAGCACCCTGTTTCACCCCCATAATACTACTAATGAGTTGTCTGTCCTCCGTCGAAGTGTTCCTACTGAAAACAATAGAGAACTTGTCAATGCTCGTGACTTGTCCAGTAGCTTCGGCATATTCTCTCAGCCCCTACAATTCAGGTTTTTTTTCTTCCTCTTCAGTCTCACTACAATTGGCGTACTAAATATTGTCGGGCAAAAGTATAAACTAAATCATGTATCTTGTGCATCCTTGTTTGGAGTTTGGTTGGTCTCTTTATTCTTTTTCAGATACTGGTTTGGTTAAAATTTCTTAGAGTGGGATGATTGTGACTAGGAAAAACCGATTTGCTTGTAAGTTGTAAGGAAGGGTAGTTAGTTACTTATTCATCTAGTACTCTCCCCCTCTGATGTTATACTGATATTAAGTTGCACTCTTGGTTTTCATTCATTGCAACTACGTTTGTGCAAGGTACTAAGACCATCGGCTTTGGCAAAGTCCAGTGTGAGAATGTGGTTAAAGTTGTGTTTTACCTTTTTTTGGTGATTATGATCTACCTAGATAATATTATTATTGGGGTAGATAAGTATATTAACAGCGCAGATAATGGTGTCAATTATTGAGGCAGATTATAATATTGTCGGAGTAAGTAATGGTGGTGGTAATGATCGGAGTGGTGGTGGTGGTGCTATTGCCAGTGTTAATATTAATGGTGGAATGATGGTGGTTATAGTGGCGGTGATTTGGTGTAGATTATTTAGGATTATTATCGGGGTGGTAATAATTATTACTGGCATGTTAATGTTGTTAAAGAGTGTGCGGAGCAAAAAGTCGTTTTTCTAATTTGGGAGGTAATCTAGAGAAAGAAAGTGGGTAGAGAGGGCGATCAAAAAGTATAATATAACTTGAGGTGATAATTATAGAAAGAAAAGATGGTTAGAAAGAGTGTGGTGTAAAAAGTCGACCTATTACTTGGGTAGAAATTTTAGAAAGAAAAAATGATTAGAGAGAGTGGAGCAAAATGCAGTTTACTATTCGTGGTGATAATTATAGAGAGATAAAGTGGGTAGAACGAGAGTTGGGATCACAGGTCTAATGTTAACTTGGAGTTAATTCTATCAGAGAACCTGGTTAGAGACAGTGGTGGGAGCAAAAAGTCGGTTTCTCACTTGGAGTGGTAATTCTATCGAGAGAAAGTGGTTAATGCGAGTGTGTGGAGTAAGAAGTCGGTTTGTTACTTGGTGTTGTAATTCTAAAGATAAAGTGGTTAAAGTGAGTGGGGAATAAAAATCAGTTTGTTACTTGGGATGGTAATTCTAGGGAGAGAAAGTGGGTAGAAAAAGGGGTGAGGAGCCCAACGTTTGTGTTACTTGGTGATAACTATGGAGAGAGAAAATAGTTAGACAGGGTGAAGTTTAGAAAGTCGTTTTGTTATGAGTGTGTTAATTCTAGAGAGAAAAAATTGGTAGAACAGTGGAAGCAAAAAGCCGATGACAATATCTATTAGCTAATGTGGTAATTCTATAGAGGAAAAGTATAAAGAAAGTGTGAAAATTTAGAATATTATTTGGGATGGTAACGGTAGTGAGAGAAAGGGGGTAGAGAGAGGTGTGTAAAAATTAAATGCTATTTCGGGTGATAGTTCTTGAGAGAGAAAATGGGTAGAGAAAGTGGGAGTTAAAGTCGAATCTTAATGTTTATTATTTGAGGTTTTAACTCTAGCGAGAGGGGGTGTAAAAAGTTAAACGTTACTTAGAATATTAACTTTAGAGAGAGTAAGTGGTAGAAAGAGAGACGCGAAAAAAGATGAATGTTACTTATGATATTAGAGAGAGAAAATGGATAGAAAAGTGCGAGAAGCAAAACAGAAAATATTCATGTCAGTTACCTGGAGTGCTAATTCTAGAGAGAGAAAATTGCCAGAGAGAGAAAGACGAGTGTTAAAAGTTGAATCTTACTTGAGTTGGTAATCTAAAGAGAGAAAGTGGGGGTAGATAGTGTGTTGAGCAAAAAGTCGAATATTGGTTCTGGTCACCTCAGTTGATAAATTTATACAAAAAATTGTAAAGATGGAGAATGGTGTAAGAAGTTGAATGTTACTTAGGTTTTTCTATTTGCAGATAACATCGTACTTACTTATGTACATGTATGCTCTTTTTGTTTACTGGATCACGAGCAAATCGATAATGATCATCGAGATTTAGTACTACAATTCAATAGTCGTACCATTACAAAAACAATACCGTAGTAATTTTAAATTTCTATTAGATTTAATATTGAAAACTCAATAACAATGAACTTCCAAAAGTACCTTTACAACAACAACAACATCTAAGGGGCTGTTTGTCAATTGCTGAATGATTTAGTGCAGAATGGTTGAGAGGCCAGAATGGTTGAGAGACTCTATATGGTTGAGTGCAGAATGAAATTTGGTTGTTTGGCAACTGTTCTGAATGGTAACTCTGAATGGTAATAAATTACCATTTTACCCTTCTGTATAAAAGTAGCGATTAAAAATCCCATTTTTCCTCCCTTGCGTACCAAAACCTCTCATTTTTATAAATAAAAACCCTAATTTTTATAAATAATTGTGTATAGTATTTTTAAATTTAATTCATTTAAAATAATAATAATAATAATTAATATGTATAATATTTTTAAATTTAATTCATTTAAAATAATAATTATTATTATTATTATGTATAATATCTTTAAATTTAATTCATTTAAAATAATAATAATAATTATGCATAATATTTTTTAATTTAATTCATTTAAAATAATAATAATAATTGTGTATAATATTTTTTAATTTAATTCATTTAGAAAATTATTATAATAATAATTATGTCTAATATTTTTTATTTAAATTCATTTAAAAATAATAATAATAATTATGAATAATAATTCTTAATTTAAGAGGAGGGGTAAATCTGGAAATTGTTTGCCTCTTAATGGTTGAGAGAGAGTATGGATGCTTAATGGTTAAGAGGTTATTGTAACCATTAAGAGATCATATTTTTTTTGCCAAACAGTCTTCCTACTGGTCTTGAAGAGCCTTCTCTGCCTCTTTTTTCGAACCTCATTGGTTTCCGGCTGCCTAAAAGTCTTAGCCCCTGACTTATCCTTTATTTCACGGGAAGGGGTATTTTGACGAGCATTGGATTGAACGAGCAATTTCAGTCCCTTAGAGAACCTAGTTCTGTGAGACTGGTGCTTGGAACTGAGCTTTCTTGTTCCTCTTTGGACCTCTTAGCGATTCAGAGGTGGGCTCTTAATGTAACCATTAAGAGCCAAACAAACAGCTCCTAAGCCTTAGTCCCAAAATGATTTGGGGTCGACTAACATGAATCAAACTTTGAAACCGTCAATGATCGTTACATAAATAACATAAAAGGAAAAAAAAAGAGCGAAAAAAGTAGAGAAAAAAACAAATAAAAAAAGAGAATGAATGTTAAAAAAAGAAAAAAATAAAAAATCCTGAAAAATAAATTAAAAGATAACATGAAATAAAAGAAAATAGGAAAAAAAATCAAATTCCAAAAGTACCTTTATAATATTAAATTAAAAAGACGGTCGGAATTAAAGACAAGTGTAGAGTAATATCTGAAATTAGGACAATAAAAAACTTTCTTATATATAAGGAAATCGACGACTAACAAGGATACAATTAATCTTCTTGACACCATTTCGACAAACACCGCCACCACCACAAGCCGGAGTTCGCGACCTGTTTTTCTTTTCTGGTCGTTCTTTGGAGGATCTCGAGCAGGCCATGGCCGACCTCCAACGGCCGAACAGTTTATTTCATTTGTTTTCTGCGGCCGCCGGACGGCCAATTATTTTTCTACTGTCATTTTCCGTCGGACCATTAGCCACCTCGGCACAACCGACAAGTTTTTTTCTATCAGAATAATTTGGTAATGTAATAATTTTATTTTATTTATTGTTTTTATTTACTACGATCTCGATACTTACCCGTGTATAGGTACTACGAAGGCTACCTGTAAAAGAAAAGCCTAAGTTACTTGATGTGATAATTTTAGAAAGAGAAAGTGGGTATACAGATAGAAATATAAAAAGTTGAATGTTACTCTGGTTGTTAATTCTAGAGAAAGAAAGTGAGTAAAAAGATGAGGAGTAAAAAAGTTGATTATTAGTGCCGATTACTTGGGGATTAATTTCAGAGAGCGAGTGTGTAAAGAGACGAGAGAGCAAAAAAATGAACTTTTGTGCCCCAATACATGGATAGTAATTCAAGAGAGAAATGAATAGAGAGAAGGTTGGTAATTCTAGAGAGAAAGTAGGTAGAAAGAGTGGGGAGCAAAAAGTCGACATACTTACCGATTACTTGGGGTGGTAATTCTACACAGAGAAAGTGAGTAGAAAGAAGGAGTAAAAATTGAATCTTGATGCCGATTGCTTATGGTGGTAATTCTAGAGAAAGAAAGTGGGTAGAGAGGGAGGAGCAGAAAGTAGAATATATATATATATATATATATATATATATATTACCTAGGGTAATTCTTCTAGAAAGAGCAAATGGTAGAGAGGAGGAATGTAAAAAGTTGAAAGTTGATAAATAGTTATAGAGAGAAAGTTGACGGAGAGAAGGGAGAGCAAAAAGTCGAACATAATGCTGATTACTTGGGGTGGTAATTCTAGAGAGGTAAAGTGGGCAGAGCTGGTCAATAAAAATTGATGGTTGATGTTGATTATTTGGGCTGGTGATGATTCAAGAGAGATAAAGTGGGTAGAGAGAGTGAAAAGCAAAAGGTTGGCCAATAATGTCGACTTCCTGAGATGGTAATTATGGAGAGAAAAAATGGGCAGAGAGAGGGGGCCAAAAGTAAATGTTGGTGCACTTAGTTGAAGTGGTAATTCTAGAGAGAGAAAATGGGTAAAGAGTGGGGACTCAAAAATCGAATATTTGTGTCGATGACCTAGGGTGATAACGAGAGAGAAAGTGGTCATGGTGAAGAGCAAAAATTCGAGTATCAGTTTCTGAAGAGAGAAGGTAGACATAAAGTGGGAACAAGAAGGTTAAATATTGGTATCTATTACTTGTGTGGTAATTCCAGAGAAGGAAAGTTGGAAGAGAGGGGGACAAAAAAATGAATTTTGGTGCACATTACGTAATGGGTTAACTCTAGAGAGAGTGTGAATAAAGAGAGGGTTAAAAACTAAATGTCGGTCTCGATTACTTGAGTGGTAATTCTATAGAGAGAAAATAAAATAGAGAAAAGAGTGACGAGCAAAAAGCCAAATACGAGTGTCAGTTACCTTGGATGATAATTTTTGAAGAGCATTTTGGTTTTATTAAACTAAAGACGAATTCATGGTAAAAAAAAGTTTATGAGCTAATTGTCAAAATTTAATGGCCCTGTTTGGCAATTTGGAAATTAGCTAGCTGATTGATTAGTTTGACTAGCGTTTTGTATTAGTTGTTTATATAAAAGTGTTCGGTAAATAACTAATAGCTGATAGCTACTTTATTGTGTAAAATGACCAACAAGGATGTTCACCCAAACCATTATTTCGACGATTTCTATATTCTCACTTATTTAAAAAAAAATTGTTTCAATAAACTCATAATTAATTTATATAACATAAGACAATAATTGAAAATTATTGTATAAATCTAATTATATATTTCATTAAAACAAAATTATTTCTTAAAATTGGGAACTTTAGTGGAATAGAAAAAAATTCATTCAATTTGAACAAAATATAATTGGACTAGAAAAAACTAAATTTTACTTTATTTTTCAATGACAATTTTTTTTTCTAAATATCTAATTTTTTATGTAGTAGTAATAAAATATTTAATAATTTACTGTAACAGTACAACTCTATACATTTGAGATATAAATGTATTCCCACCATTTTTAATCATATTCGCATTATATTAGTTTATTAATTAAAATTTTGGTTTGAGATTTATGACTAAGGAAATTATTGTAATTTTATAAATATGTAGAGGATAAATAAGACTTTTCAACTCATTTATTGAATAAGCTAATTGAAAAAAGGCAAAATGACCGAAATGGGCCCTACAGTTTGACAAAATGATCAAATAAGGACCAAATGTTCAAAAGGTATCAAACAAGGCCCTATAGTTTACTCCGTCCAACTGCGTTAGGCCTTCCGCTACTGGACGGCCGTTAAACAGTTAACTTTCGTCCTACGTGTCCAGTTATCTCACACGTGGCGAATACTATGGGCCCTATAGTTTGACAAAATGATCAAATAAGAACCAAATGTTTAAAAAGTATCAAACAAGGCCCTATAGTTTACTCCGTCCAACTGCGTTAGGCCTTCGCTCTTGAATGACCGTTAAGCGATCAACTTTCGTCCTACGTTTCAATAATATTTTTTATTAAGATTATTTTGATTTATTTAACTCATTAGGACTTCGATCAATTTTTATTTTCTAAAATTCTCTCTATACAAAGAACATACTATTAGTTATTTTGGTTTATCTAGGTACTTTTGGTTTGTTATTTGGTTTAAAAACTACAGCTTTCTGTTTTGGTAATATGATGAATGAATTATCTTATTGCATATTCATATTAAGGGAGAATCCTTAAGGGAGAATCCTTATTACAGTAGCAAGTCTTCGAATTTGTTGACATTGATGTTGAAGCTGCCATTACGCGGATGAAAATTTGGATGAATGTGAAATTAGGGATCATATGTTCTTTCTTCATTCATAAATGTCCAGCTGGTCATTTTGCCTTCATAAATAGCCCCAACTTGAAAGTGTAGAAACAATGGTTTTAATTATTACATATAAATAAATCAAAGAAACTATGGAATAAACCAATTAGTCTATCTTAGTTTTAAATATTATTAAATAAATGTAAAATAACAAAATAAATGAAAAACTCATATTTACTAAATTATATAATTACTGATTTTATGGTTTTTAAAGAGATATTTCTAAATACATAGGCAATTAAATTTAATAATAATATACTAATCCGTAGATTCATCTTTGTACAGAGAAAATTTTAGAAAATAAAAATTGATCGAAGTCCTAATGAATTAAATAAATCAAAATAATCTTAATAAAAAATATTATTGAAACGTAGGACGAAAGTTGACTGTTTAACGGCCGTCCAGTAGCGGAAGGCCTAACGCAGTTGGACGGAGTAAACTATAGGGCCTTGTTTGATACATTTTAAACATTTGGTCCTTATTTGATCATTTTGCCAAACTATAAAGCCTATAGTATTCGCCACGTGTGAGATAACTGGACACGTAGGACGAAAGTTAACTGTTTAACGCCCGTCCAGTAGCGAAAGGCCTAACGCAGTTGGACGGAGTAAACTATAGGGCCTTGTTTGATACCTTTTGAACATTTGGTCCTTATTTGATCATTTTGTCAAACTATAGGGCCCATTTCGGTCATTTTGCCTTGAAAAAACTCCTAAAATTAGAGGTTTTTGAAAATTAGAGGATTGAGCCCAATCATATAATTCAAAAAGCTCCGAACCAAACATCAAAATTAGATGTTTATAAAGTCAAACCTCTGATCTTGGCTCAAAAAGCTGTTTACCAGACCGGGCCAATATAAGTGGGTAGTTATTGGCCTTCTCCCTTCATCAACATCGATATAATAAACGACGCAGCAAAGTCCTTGTCTAGTGTATATGTATCCACTGTAATTCAATGATATCCATCAAAATCCTAATAAAACATGTCATTTCAGTGATTTTTCACAAATAACAATCCAAAACAAAAACAAGCATCTTCCTCAAACTAATCTGGAAACAGCAGAAAGACATCAAATTGAACTTCACAAAAGTAATCGAGACCGACATTCAAATCAAGAAATACGAATTACTCATAGAGGAAAACAGAAAAACAGAAAAAAAAAAACAGGAATGCATACATCAAAAGTTCCGAATTTAAATCAAACACAAACAGCCCCTTAAATTCTTCCCAAAAAAAATTTTAAATTAAGAACATTCAAGAAGCAAGATTCCGACCCTTGATCTACTTATCAACATTCGAAGAAAATGTAAAATCCAGTTGGGAAAAATAGAGAAAATTAGCCCAAATATGATGCTAAATTAAAGAAATACCTTTCTAATCTCTCGGTGAGATTGTTGAACTCTATTTCCTCGGGTTTCGTTCCTGGGCTGTCCGAGAATCTTTTTCGCTGTTTTTTCGTTGACATGTAGTTGGATCTATCACGGTTCAACAACGCCCACCGCGGTAATCAGGCCCCGAATTGCCTCGGTAACCGAATCACACCACTCAAACCGACAACTGAATTAATATAAACTGATGATTTTAAATTAATTTTCAAAAATTCCGTTTTAGCAATATATAGAAAGTTCAAATATAAAATATATGCAGTGCAATAGAATGTCAATAAATTAAAGTTATTATGCATATATGCGTAAATATATTGATGTATTAAAATAATGCGTTACATGCATAATTTTTTTCAGAATAAATTTTGGTCATCTATTTAATCAAGATTTAAGGACCAATTTTTCTTAAATTAAACTACATTCTCGTCGGAACCACATATATATTTCTGGTTTATTATTTGGAAAAAAGATTCACTAGTGAACCAGCATTAATAAACCATGCGGTAGACGTATTCTAATGGAGCCGTCACATGCAGGCTCGTTATATCGGTTCGGATCTTGACCTACCCGGCATCCAACCGATAAGCTTGTCGGGTAATCGGGAACCGATCCGATAAGCTTATCGGATCCAACATTGTTGTCGAGAATCGATTCGGTAATTTTATCAGGTAACCGGACCTATCCAGTAATTTTATCGGGTACCCAGAGCGATCCGGACCGGATGTCTTGGTTACCCGTTTCAACCAATACTGACCCGAATTCGGAAATCGATACCCGATATTATTTTTTTCGACGACCAAAAAACAAGAAAAAATTATCTAAGGCATAATTGATGAATAACTACTTTCATGCATTTCAAATATATAAGTTCACAACTTCAACCATGATTCAATTTCATCAAAATACCAGCAAAAATATAAAGTGCATGTTAAGATTACATATACTTGACGCATGAGAAACATATTTAATCATAGGTTTTTAATCAATTGTTAAATTCATCAAAATACCAACATCATTCAGGAATCAAACTTCAGTTAAATAGACTAGAATAATATATCATTGGCCTCAGAATATGTTCATCATAGGCTCACCATGCGATAAAGCAAAACATTAAGGCAACAACAGTACAAGACATTCATTTCAGGAGGTGGTTGAATTCTTGGCTTTGGGGACGCGTTTGCGTTTGAGCACATTTTTCCATCCTCAGACCGATGGACAGTCCGAGCGTACCATTCAGACGTTCGAGGATATGTTGCGCGCGTGTGCGCTAGACTGGAGTAGTGATTGGGAGGAACATCTGGCCCTGATCGAGTTCACTTACAATAATAACTGGCATGTGTCGCTCAAGATAGCACCGTATGAGACGCTTTGTGGCCGACGATGTCGATCACCGATATGTTTGAATGAGCCGTCTGATTTAGTCGGCACCGAGCCGGATCTTGTGTTGAAGACTAGGAGGAAAGTCGAGTTGATTAGAGAGAGAATGTTGGCGGCTCAGAGTCGACAAAAGTCCTATGTGGATATTAGACGTCGACCTTTGGAGTTTGAGGTAGGGGATCATGTCTTGTTAAGAGTGTCTCCGTCGATAGGAGTTTTTCGTTTTGGGAAAAAGGGGAAGCTTAGTCCAAGGTATATTGGACCTTTCGAGATATTGGAGAGAGTTGGCGAGTTAGCATACCGTTTGGCATTGGCCCCGTCTTTGAGCCATGTGCATAGTGTTTTTCACGTTTCTCAGTTGAGGAAGTATGTCCCAGACCCGACTCACGTTATCGACTTCGGGGATGTGGGAATCGAGAAGGATGTTATGTTTGAGGAGAGGCCAGCGAGAATTTTTGAACGTCAGGATAAATAGTTAAGGCACAAAACCATTCCCTTGGTTAAGGTGCAATGGTCGAGGCATGGAGTGGAGGAAGCAACGTGGGAATTGGAGAAGGATATGCGTGCGAGATACCCCGAGCTTTTTGATCCATAAGTTTCAGGACGAAACTTCTTTTTAGAGGGGGAGAATGTAATATCCGTACCTTTCTATTTTTAGCAGTTTCTATTTTTAGTGCATGTCTATTTTTATCGACTTGCTTGTAACCGTTTCGACGTTTTGAATCTATTTTTTTCTTGGTGTTTTTCCATTTGGACGAGTTTCAGAGGTGTTTTTACGTAATTTCGCTTTATGTTATGTTTTGTCGCATGTATGTTCGATTCTCATAAAATTCGTTCGATTTCGTTGTTTCTTCATTTCCATGAGTCCGTATAGGTGAGTTATTCATGTTGTGAGTTTCGGTTTGATAATACGACGTCGTATCGTGGTTTTCGGACGTTTGGGTCGTTTTGTAATTTCCTATAAGTTTAGGAAATTTTATCTCCTTTGACGTATTTCGAATCTTCCGATAGTCGGAATCATACTTTCTTTCAGCACTTAGCTTCGTTGTGGCGAATACTTTGTATTTATGTTTGGGTTCTGTCCTTGTTTTGCGTTTCGACCTCGTACTTTCCTGAGCAGCGAACTGCATTCAGCAGTGTTGAACTGCTACATGAATAATGTATGTTATTTATGATTTCTTGCGTGTGCTGTCGATGCATGTATAACGTATGTTAAACCTTAGTGTTAACATACGTTATTGTCCTCAGCGTTTTGGGCAGAAGCTTCGGCCCAGTTTCTGCCTTGCCCTTATGTACGCTAGCATATGAGTGTTACGTACGTAAGAGGCACAATGTACGTTAACCTCACCATGTTAACGTACGTAATGAACTGTCAGGTGTTGAGTTTATACGTTAGTCTGGTGGATTCCAAAGGGTTGGGTCCACGGCGCTGTAATATGCCCTGAACCGGGTGAATCATTTTGTTTTGCGTCTTTATGACGAGGGGTTGTTATGTTGATTTCACAAGTCGTTGAGTATGTTTGGTCGTTTAGCCTGGTGGGTCCCATGTAGGGATTCACGGCGCTGTAATATACCTCGAATATCTTGGGGGTGTTACAGAAAATGGTATCGGAGCACTAGGTTTATGGATACCTAGGCTTGTCGGTTTATTGGGTCTTGTTGTGTTTCGTTTTGCACATTGTCGTCACGCTGCCATGATTCCGGTACTTCCAATGTCCGTAAGTTTTTCCTTCCTCCGTTCCTTGTTTCCTTGTATCGCACCTTTGATTCTCGAATTCTGATTGTTTTTCTTCTTGTACTTACCATCGTATGGCTTTTGCTACTTATTTAACTCCAGTATGGATGCTGGAAGAGGTCGTGGTCGTGGTCGTGGACGCGGCCGGGGACGTGGGGCAGCCGGTGGGGCGGCCACGTCGCATTCTTCGGGAGCCGGCAGCACCGGTGACCAACATAGCTATGCTTCTTCTCAAGATGGCGCTGACCTTGGTGCTGCGGCTGTTATGCAACAGATGGTGAACCAAATGGCGGCGGTTCAGAATCCGGCCCATGCTTCTCGGGACGGAGCTGACCGTTGGCTCCAGGATGTCATCAAGATGCATCCTCCCCAGTTCACGGGAGCCTCTGACCCGATTGGCTGGGAAGGGTGGATCAAGGAGATATCCAAAGTCTTTGTTGCCACCAACTGTCCCGAGCACCGTAAAGTCCCTATGGCCCAGTATTTTCTCACAGGGGACGCTACGGATTGGTGGGAGGCCGTTGGGCCTAAGGATCATGTTGCTTCGTGGGCAGAATTCAAGGACCTGATGGAGACCGAGTATTGCCCGTGGCCGGTTAGACAGGCTCGAGTCCACGCTTTCTACGATGCTCAACCGCGGGATGTTCCTGTCTCTCAAGCTATTGCCGATTTCAACAAGGAGTTGAGCTACGTGAAGATCCAAGTTGTCGAGGAGAGCGACAAAATTTTTCACTTTTCCAGACGGATGAAATTATCGATTCGAGACTACATGTCTGGGCTCGTCTGCACTACCTTGAAGGATTACCAGAGTAGAGCCCTTGCTTACGATATGTCAGTAACGGCTAGTGAGGCGGCCCGCGAAAGCAAGAAGCAGAAATCCACCGGGAATTTTTCGGGCCACAAGGGTGGGGGTCCGCAGAAATCCCAATCTGCTAATTTTCCCGCCGGTGGTGGTCCAGCTCGTTCCGTTGGGGGTTCCCGTGGAACTACCAGTGCTCCTTTCCGTGATGTGAAGTGTTTTAATTATGGCCGTACCGGCCACGTCAATCGTACTTGTTTGAGCCATTTGCTGACGTGTAATCAGTGTGGTCATCCGGGCCACAATGATGCTTTCTGTGCCGAGAGGGAGAGAATCCTTGGTGCTCGGGCTTCCATTCCAGTGCCTAGGGAACCAAGTGTGAATCAAGGATTGTTTGCTTCTCAATCTCCACCGAGTGCTAGTCGAGGGAGAGATCGGGGTCAGCCCACTAAGGGGGGATCTTCCAGTGTCGGATCCGCCCACCCGCGCGTCTATGAGATGAGGAGAGCTGATGACCCAGCAGCTACTGTGGCGACAGGTACCGTTCACATCCATTCCCATCCTGTCAGTGTGTTTTTTGATTCGGGTGCTGCACATTCATTCATTTCTCTGGAGTGTGTGCGCTGTTTGAGTCTTGACTGTTTATCGCCGTGCGAGCCTTTCATCGTTAAACTTCCTAGCGGTGATACAATTGTTGGCGATCGAGAGGTCCGGGACTGTTATGTGTTTATTTGTGAGAGGGCTTGGCTCTCTAATCTTATTGTTGTGGGTATTGAGGGTGAGGATTTGATTCTCGGGGATGATTGGCTCGAGCGGCATGGTGCAATCATGAACTACCGCACAAGGATCATCACCATGCTAGCCTAGGACGGCACCGAGCACTCTTTCGCGGGGCGAAAGAGAAACCAGAAGTTTGTTATTAACGCCTTGAAGGCGATCAGACTCCTTCGAAAGGGGTGTATTGGTTATTGATGCTTTGCCTTGAAGGCGGAGAGTGGTGGAGTCGAGCTTTCGTCGATTCCAGTTGTTAGTGAGTTTCCTGACGTCTTTCCTGACGAGTTACCGGGGTTACCACCGGACCGTGAGGTAGAGTTTGCTATTGAGTTAGAGCCGGGTGCGGCTCCGATTTTGAAGGCGCCGTATCGCATGGAACCTTCAGAGATGGCCGAGTTGAAGAAACAGTTGAGTGAGCTTATTGAGTCAGGGTATATTTGACCAAGCGCGTCGCCTTGGGGCGCACCGGTCCTGTTTGTGCGGAAGAAGGATGGTTCATTGCGTTTGTGTATCGATTATCGCGAGCTAAACAAGGTGACCATCAAGAACAAGTATCCTCTGCCTAGGATTGATGACTTGTTCGACCAGTTGCAGGGAGCTGCGGTATTCTTGAAGATCAACTTGAGATCGGGGTACTATCAGCTTCGAGTGAAGGAGTCTGACGTTCCGAAAACAGCTTTTCGGACGAGATACGGACATTACGAGTTTGTAGTCATGCCCTTCGGGTTAACCAACGCGCCGGCAGTGTTCATGCAGTTGATGAACAAGGTCTTTATCGAGTATTTAGATAAGTGTGTCTTCGTCTTCATCGACGATATCCTTATCTATTCGAGGAACGAGCAGGATCACGCGCATCACCTGCGAGTAGTGTTAGACATTTTGAGGACCGAGCAACTCTATGCGAAGTTCTCGAAATGTGAGTTCTGGCTGAAGGAAGTGATGTTTATGGGTCACGTAATTTCAGCCGAGGGTGTCCGTGTGGATCCACAGAAGATCGAGGCAGTGGTAGATTGGGCACCGCCTAAGAATGTGAAGGAGGTCCGTAGCTTTTTGGGTTTGGCTGGCTACTATCTTAGGTTCGTCGAGGGTCTCGAAACTAGCTCGGCCACTTACTCAGTTGCTTCAGAAATCCGAGACGTTCGTCTGGAATGACGAGAGGCAGACGAGTTTTGAGGAGCTGAAGAGGCGTTTAACTTCAGCCCCGGTTTTGGCATTACCGTGTGGTAACGAGGGTTTTGCTGTGTTTAGCGATGCTTCGGGTCAGGGTCTTGGGTGCGTATTGATGCAGCATGGCAAGACTATTGCGTATGCGTCGAGACAGTTAAGGCCGTACGAGCTTAACTACCCTACCCACGACTTGGAGTTAGCGGCAGTCGTCTTCGCACTCAAGATCTGGCGTCATTATCTGTTTGGCTCAGATTTTTACCGACTATAAAAGTCTGAAGTACATATTCACCCAACGGGAGTTAAATATGAGGCAAAGGAGGTGGTTGGAGTTGATTAAGGATTATGACCTCGAAATCCTTTATCATCCGGGCAAGGCGAACGTTGTGGCCGATGCCTTGAGTCGGAAACCGGTTGCGTTGAGGACAATTGAGATCCTTACATCTCAATCGGAGCTTCAGTGGGATTTGATCAGGTTGAGTGTTGATGTTTTATTGCCGGGATCCGTTGGGCAACTCTGTGCTTTAGAGGTTTCGTCATCCTTGATCGATGAAATTAAACAGAAGCAATTAGAGGATCCGATGATTATTCAAATCTGAGAGAATGTTCTTAAGGGAAAGTCTCCTGGGTTTGTGATTCATGAAGATGGAGTATTGAGATTCCAGAGTCGTCTATGTGTGCCGAACGACTCGGAATTGAGGCTGAGCATTTTACGTGAGGCCTATGCTACGCTTTACTCCGTTCATCCTGGATCGAGTAAGATGTACAAGGACCTAAGGAGAAATTTCTGGTGGAATGATATGAAGGAGGAGGTCGCACGGTTTGTAGCGAGATGTTTGACTTGTCAGCAGGTCAAAATCGAGCATCAGCGACCGGCTGGTTTATTGCAGTCACTTTCCGTTCCGGAATGGAAATGGGAAGATATTTCGATGGATTTCATCACGAGTTTGCTGAGATAGAGGTCGGGCGTGAATATGGTTTGGGTGATTGTTGATCGTCTGACCAAGTCGGCACATTTTCTGAGCATTAAAGATACTTGGGGCCCGGAGAGGTTGGCTCGCGTGTTTATTGCGCAGATTGTGAGGCTTCACGGTACTCCGAACTCTATTGTTTCGGATAGGGATGGCCGTTTTGTATCGCACTTTTGGCAGGCGGTGCATAAGGCGTTGGGTACTCGTTTGCGTTTGAGTACCTCTTTTCATCCGCAATCAGATGGACAGTCGGAACGCACTATCCAGACGTTCGAGGATATGTTCCATGCTTATGCTCTCGACTGGAGCAGTGACTGGGAGGAGCATCTGCCGTTGATCGAATTTGCGTACAACAATAGTTGGCACGCGTCGATTCAAATGGCACCGTATGAGGCACTTTATGGCGGCGATGTCGATCACCGATTTGTTGGAATGAGGCGTCTGATTTGGTCGGGACCGAACCGGATATCGCTTTAGAGACGAGGCGGAAGGTGGAATTGATTCGAGAATGGATGTTGACCGCTCAGAGTCGACAGAAATCATATGCCGACGTCCGTCGTCGACCCTTGGAGTTCGATGTGGGAGACCATGTTTTGCTGAAGGTGTCGCCGACGAGGGGAGTTTTCCGCTTCGGGAAGAAGGGAAAGTTGAGTCCGAGATTTATTGGACCCTTCGAGATTCTCGAGTGAGTCGGCGAGTTGGCATACTGTTTAGCGCTACCTCCGGCCTTGAGTCACGTTCATAGTGTTTTCCACATTTCCCAAATGAGGAAATATGTTCCAGATCATAGTCACATCATCGACTATGGTGAGATCGATGTCGCCGAGGATATTACCTTCGAGGAGCGCCCCCTGAAAATTCTGGAGCACCGTGAGAAGCGACTGAGACATAAGACCATCCCCTTGGTCAAGCTGCAGTGGTCGAGACATGGTGTCGAGGAGGCAACTTGGGAAACCGAGGATAGCATGCGTGCTAGGTACCCCCAGTTGTTTGTTTCTTAAGTTTCGGGACGAAACTTATTTTTAGAGGGGAAGAATGTAATATCCGCATTTTCTTTTCCAGGTATTTTCACTTTTCGGCGCATTTCTCGTTTTTAGCGACCCTCGTGTAACTGTATTAATTTTTGAGAATATTTGTTTCGAGACTTTTTGTCATCCAGTTCTACGTTTCTCGGTTCTTTCGTCGTTAGTTGATCTAATTCTCGTAATTGTTGCTCGGAACCGCCATACGGGGTTACCGTAAATCCATTGTATGTTATTACATGTATTTTGGGGTTCCGTTCGATGTTTCGGTCGTGTTTCGGTGTTGAGGACCATTTTATCCTGTGCCTAACGCGCGCTAATATTATGGTATAACGCGCGCTAATCATCCTTCAGTAGCGCACGCTATGATTGATTTGGTAGCGCACGCTAGCGAATCTGTCCAGTACTGGACAGTTTACTTCTGGACTCGGTCAGGTGCCCAGGTAGCGCACGCTATGGCCGATAGCGCGCGCTACCGAGATGCTGTTAGCGCACGCTACGTTTGGCCGGCAGCGCACGCTAACGGGGTCAGGTGAGTACCGGGCAGTTCACTTCTGGACTAGGCTGATGTCCAGGTAGCGCACGTTATGGCCGATAACGCGTGCTACCGAGAGACTATTAGCGCACGCTACGTTTCGGGTAGCGCACGCTAGCGGTCCAGAACTCTGGGAACTGGACTGGGGTGTTAACTTTCTGGACTGGGGTTTTGTCCCGTTAGCGCACGCTAACTTTTGAGGATTAGCGCGCGCTAACGCCCCCTGGCTATATAAACCAGGGAGTTGACCCGGAACAACTCACTTTTCTTCTTTCCTTCTTCCACCGCGAGCTGGGCGATTTTCGGGCAATCTCTTTCCTCCGATCATTTCAGGCGTCTTTTATCTTGAGTTTTTGTAGTAGATTAACAACACCTACTTGTGTTCTTCATCCTCAATCCAAGGTAAATCTCTTAGAACCCTACTTTTGGATAATTTGGGGGTTTTGGGATTTTCGTCCGATTCGTTCCGTTTTGTTGGTTAATCCATGATGAATATGATTAATCTTGTTGATATCATTAGTTTTTCTACGGATTCATGATATATTTTCATAGTTTTGCGAAATCGAGAGGGTTTGGTTGTGGTCCGCCCTCGTTGTTATTTTTATACGAATATACATGAATCGTAGGCGGGTTTCGGGTGTATTCCATTCCCGTATTCGTTTAGAAATGGTTGTAATTGTATTCTTCGAATCGTTAGGTTCGGTTTCGTCGGTTCCTCGCGGTCGTGTTTGATTCTTCCTTTCCGTCCGTGTCACCGTCTATCGATCGAGGCAAGTACCCTTGTGAACTTACAATCTTGACATAGTTGTATTGCATGAGAAATGTGTGTGTGTATGCTCACTACGGGTTAGATCCGACGGGGTCTCGGTAGGGGTCCACAGAGACGTGGATCGACGAGCTTGCTTTTAACCACTACGGGTTAGACCCGACGGGGTCTCGGTAGGGGGTCCCGGAGGGGTGGATCGACGGTTAATTGTGGTGCATTTTTACAAATGTGATTTGATTGTGGCATTTCCGGAAATGAGAGTTTTGGAATTATGTTGTTCATGATTGCATGCATTGACTATATGTGTAAGGTGTAAGTTGTTCATTTGGTTACTTGTACTAGCGTAATTGCTAACCCCTTTGGGGACCCGTTTTGGGGAAATTTGTTTTATGAATTTCAGGTCAGGTCCATCGAGATGAACGGGCGCTGGACCAGTACGCGGATGATGGCCGGGCGTGATGATTGTGCATTGTTGTTACCCGAAATATTATCCGGAGATAATATTGCTGGAATGATCGAGTAACAAACAAATGCGAGAACACTTTCGTGGGAAAATAAATAACACAAGGTTTGCCGGGGTTGTTAATCCCGGGCTTGAATGCTCTCGCGAGATGTTATTAATATAGATACTTCGGAGTACAAATATTAATGTTAGAATCTGTTACAATGAGTGTAAAGACTTCTAGTTATCTAAGTTGTAGAGCGTGTAGATTGCCGGAAGAATCAAATATGAAGCTCTGTGAGTTCTTACTTTGGATGTTCTGTAAGTGTGTATGAATATCACTATGGATGTGTAAGTAATTGCCAGATGAGTCTTTTTCCTCTCTCTGTGCGTTTTTTTACTGTATATATGATGCCCCTAGGCCACTGTTGTAAGCCTCCTATTTATAGGAGACAAGATTGCTGGGTCCTCTCCGGCGATCGCGGGCGACCGCCGTTTTCTATATTAGAATAAGGTGGGCGATCGTCCCGTCACGTGGGGCTGTTCCCTTAAAGTCCGAGGCTGCTGCTGG
This sequence comes from Orobanche coerulescens, assembly GCA_033398695.1. Classification (NCBI taxonomy): domain Eukaryota; kingdom Viridiplantae; phylum Streptophyta; class Magnoliopsida; order Lamiales; family Orobanchaceae; genus Orobanche; species Orobanche coerulescens. The sequence goes on from CM065802.1 coordinate 50,365,075, forward strand.
CAGCCAGTTGTGCGGGCCAATGGGAAGCCTACACGCGTCCTGAGTCGCTGTCCTGGGAGGACCCACTTTGTACCTTTCGGCGGGCCTGTCGGTAGGTGAGAGGCAGGTGACAGGCTGGGGTCAAAGGCCTTATCTTGCGGCGCCTTTTGTGGATCTGCACGTGGGTCTCCGTCCAAGATTTGGTCTTCGACGATTTTGACGGATGTTGGATTCATACGTGGCACGAGACGATCGTCTATAGTCGGACATCATAGACGATCGTCAGATACCAAAAGACGATCGCCGTGGTTGCCGACTGCTGGGTGTTTGCCCAGTGTATGTCTTCTATGGTTGGCTCTCAGACCATTATGCCGATCGACATCGAGGCGTATTAATCGCCGCACAACAATTGCCCCCAGCTCGCTTCGATGTTGAAAACACGGGGTGAGGTGGCACTGTTGGCGATCGCCTGCGTTTAGACGATTGGCTTGTTAGTTTATGACAAAAACGATCGTCTGGACGATCTGATTTCAAATTTGGACGATCTCCTTTTGCGCTGGAACCATCGGGAAATGAAGGCGGGCTCTCGAAACGTTGCAAGGACACGCGTCGCGCTTCCATTGGGGGAGTCCGACGGTTTTTTCAGACTTGTCGCCTGGCGTGCCCTCGAAAAGACGCGTACGCGGGTTTCGAGGGCTGCATTTAATGTGTCCCCCCTGACGGTTGCACTCCAACCCTCGGGATTTCGCCTATTTGCACAGAGACCCCCGCTCCCGCCTATAAAAGGGGTTAGGGCTACTTCATTTCCACTCTTCATGCACCCTTGTTTTTCAGACGAGATTCTGCAGAATTTCTTTGAAGGTTCTTGTGCCGACCGTCCTTCTTTTTAGGTAAGAACACAAATTTTTTCTTCCCCTTTACTTTTAAGATCATGTCTGGAGGAGGATCTAAAACTTTCGAGGCCGGTAGCTCTTCCACCGCCGCGGCTTCGCCTGACAGGGAAGAAACCCCCGTGGGCCTTTATATGGAGATGGCCGTCGAGGCCATTCGTGCCGGGATTGCACCCGCGGAGATTGAAGAACTCTTCAATGAAGCTGACGTGGCGAGGTCGACGGCGGCAGTGCTGAGGGACTCACCGGTGGACGAGGATGCAGAGGTGAGGTTGGATTGGGAGCGGAACAGTGTGTTCGGCCCCGCCTATTTAGATTTTGCCAAACTTATGGAGAGGATCGCCGGACCTTGTCCCGAGTTTGACTTCCAAGCCTATTCTGGCGCCCATCCCTATGAGCCCGTGAAACGGACGGCGTTTCGGGCCACCGACCCTTCTCTGTGGACTCTTGGTCAGATTCGGAGCACGGCGACCAAGAAAGACTTGAGTCGCTGGAGGGCGAAATTCCATATTCCCTCTGACGTCTCGCTGCACGTGCCCTCGGAAAATGAACGTGCCGATCAACCTCCCGAGGGTCTGGTCGTCGTTAATGAAATGATTATGGAGGTCGGCCTGCGGTTCCCCTTGCCGTTCGCCGTATCCTATTTGTTGATTTCCTGGAATTTGGCGCCGCTCCAGCTGACGCCGAACGCCTGGCTACAGATCATCAGCACTTTGACACTTTTCGGCGGTCACCGGTTGTTCCGTCTCCTTTCTGCGATGGAAATGAACTATCTCTTCAAACTGACTGCGCAGAAGGGGTCGGTCAGCGGTAATCACATTCAAGGTCGAATGGGAAGAGTGGTCCTCGGGGTGACGAACAAGACTCGGGGCGACCTGGCAAGATGGTGCTGGGTCGGCGGAGCATGGAGGTCGGCGTCGAGTGATAGGCCGGAGGAAGAGTTGGAGATCCCCACCAATTTTCGGGAGAGGAATCCGAGTAAGGGTTTTAACTCTCCCTTTGATCGGATACGTCTTGGACTGATCTAATTTTGTTTCCTTTTTGTAGGATCCCTTGTTCCAGCGATCGGCGATCTCCCCTTTGATTTCTTGATCGTCTGAGAGCGAATTCGCGCCTTGCCGGACTCCTACATAGACGTTCGCTCACTCGGCCACGAACTTCATCGGTTGGGGGCTCGATTGTTTCGCTTCCCTCGTCATCTGAAAGCTCCAGGTATAAATTTTACTTCCTCTTCCTTGCTTGACGATTGTCTAATTGAAAGAGGTGTTTAACTTGTCTGAATTTCCTCTTTGGCAGAGATTCATTATCCCCGCTACGCCGAGCCACCGCAAGAGATCGCAATGTCGAACCCCGGACTGTTGGGTCGCCTTCACCAGGGAAAGAAAATGGGTCGTGCCCCTGCGATGACGTCTCGTCCCGTCCCCGCGGTGAGGCCCGCTATGGTGCCGGTCGTCGAGCCGGAAGTTTAGGAGGAAGAGCAACTCCAGCGCAACCGTAAGAGGCGGAGGCCGGAGGGGTCCCTGCCGACTGTAGAGGCAGAGGTATCTATATTGGAGCCGCCGGTTGCCGCTGCTGCTATCTCCGTTGTTCCGATGGTGGAGGGATCCGGCTCCAGGTCCTCGACCGGCTTCCTGAAAACTGCGGCGATCGCCGAAGCTGAAACTCCTCGGGGCAAACCCTATTTTGGCCGCGACCCCGAGTTGGTCAACAGGTAAGACCGGTTTGGTCTTTCTAAGTTGGGCTTATTTGTGCAAGGCATATGCTGACTCCTTTGTCCTCATTTATTTGCGTTGCATGATCCGTCTTGCCGATCCGGACGTCTCGCCGATGGTGCTGGACTTCTTGGCGAGCAAGTCTCATCGCCAGTCCCTCGAAGCCCCTTCTTATGTCTCCCGGGCCATCACCTCTCTGCCTAAGGCTTGGACGACCGACCTCGACGCAATTGCTCGTCGGTGGTCTAGAGATGTCATGCAGGCGACGCTTGCCCTGACTCTCCAGGCGGCGACGATGGCCACCCAAGCCGTTATGGATTACGAGGGGCGACCCTCTAACGCTCACCTTCATAAAGATCTCGAGGCCGCTCGGAACAAAAACGTCGACTTCGCCAACCGGATCCAGGCCATGGAGAAGGAATACTTAGAGACGGCCAAACGAGCCAAGCAGGACCTCGATCGGATGAAGCAGGAGCTTAGCCGGTCCAAGGAGGTGACCGATCGGTTCCGCGACCAGGTGACGGAAGCTCGCCGGATGCATTCGGCCTCGCAAGAGGAGGCGACCGGGCTGAAGGCGACAGTGGATCGGCTCAACAGCGAGCTGGAGAAGGCGAAGGGAGAGCTGGAGAACGCAAAGGGAGAACTGGCCGCCAAGGTGGTCGAGCTAGCGGATGCTGAGAAGACGACTTCGGATTTGAAAGGGCAGATCAGGGCGATCGAAACTGATCCCTACTTTAATGTGGCACTCGTCGGCGAGTTCGCCTACTATATGGCCTACGTCGATGCTGTCCGAGCCGCCAAGAAGGTAGGGATCGAGGTCGGTCCTATGATGGAGAGCTTCAAGGCCTACGTACTCGAGCACCCTTTGCATCCGGAATTTTCCCTGCCGATCCTCGACCTCACCGACTTGGGGATCGACTTGAGTTGGTATCCTTTCCCGGATAAACTCATTTATCCTGAGGCCGATGAGGGAGCGCGTGCCGATCCGCCACATGGGGGCGAAGACCAACCGGGGGGAGCCTGAGCGATTTTTATCTTCCTTCGCTTTGTAATTTTCCGCTTTTTCTTCTATTGCCTTCGGGCTTGTATTTGTACGAATTTCTTGATTTGAGTAAAATACTCCTTTCTCGCATCTGATTCTTTATAAGTACGATCGCCTTTGAATGTTTGCATGCGAATTTATACAAGTGTGTATAATTGCTTCTGATGCCTTGTTCGCTTGATCGACTGTTTGAATGTTGAATGGATCCAAATGTATTGACATACTTGGAACTTCTTACTTGTAAATTTCTTGAACAAAAGCGATCGTCAAGTGTGTATCTGAGCGAAGCCGATCGTGTGTGGTTCCTTTCTTCCGATCGCATTTAGGACTAGCTCCACTTCTTTGCCCCTTGTTTTTGTTTACTTATTGTAAGTAAGGGAACAAAAATAGTATGTTTGGTGGGCTATCTTCAGTTTTTCCGACACTGAGGAACCATGAACGGTCGCGGATTTCGATGGACCGACCTCCGTAGCCGTGTATTTATGTGCGAGGGAATGTCGACTCACTTTTTTGTTAGGGTCCTCCGTTAGGCTGCGCCTGCCTTGTATTTAAACAAAAGGCGAGAGGTCTTGGTCTGGAGGAGTCCTTGCACGGGGCGTCGTCGGTTTATTCGGCTCCATGTCCGTGGCTTGTTAGCACTTTTCTACCTCGGGTCGGCATGTTAGATGGCGACCCTCGACGGTATACGTTGTGATGGGGCAGGGACGCGCCGCCTTGTCCGGGTATATCATGTTAGATGATGTACTTTTGAGGGCGCGCGAGCGTGTCCACAGATTTATTTGGAGGTTCCTTCGGCTACGCCCGCCTCGTATTTAAATGAAGGGCGAGCGATCGCAACCCAAAGGAACATTGCATGGGCGAAGCTGTTGGTTCCATCGACCTCCAGGACCATGGCTGCACTTTTTCTACCTCGGATCGTCATGTTGAATGACGTCCTTCGACGGTATACATTGTGCTTGGAGGGGCGATCGCCTGCATAGGTCTATCAAGTTTAGACGATGACCTTTCGTAAGGCAAGTGATCCGTCCTTTTTTTAGCTGTTTGTTTTTGTCGAGGTGAATCATATAGATGGGATGGGAAAATCTCATTATACTTCTTTGTACATTGGGTAACTGAAACTGAATATAGAGTTTTCACGGGTAGTATTTCTTCAAATGTATGGCGTTCCAGGGATATTGGTCCGGAGTGCCGTCAGGGTGTTCAAGTTCGTAGGCTCCCCTAGTTAGCCACTTAGATATCCTGAAGGGGCCTTTCCAATTCGGGCCAAAGACAACAGTGTGAGTCTGGACTTTTTTGAGGACTAAGTCGCCCACTTGGAACCGTCTTTCCTTGACCTTCGAATTGAAGAACTTCTCGGATCTCCTTTTGTGGATTATGTTCTTCATTTCCGAGGTCAGTCATCGTTCTTCGAGCATGTCCAAGTCGATCCGCCGGGCCATATCATTGTCCGTCGTCATCTTTTGTTCAGTTCGGTGGCTGAGGACGGCGATCTTGGAGGGGATCACCGCTTCTGTTCCGAAGGCGAGGGCGAATGGGGTTTCGCCGGTTGAATTTCGGGTCGTCGTTCGATAAGATCACAAAATGTCTGGGAGCTCGCTCGCCCATCGTCCTTGACCGGACTCAAGTCGTGCTTTAATCGTGTGTTTGAGGATTTTGTTAACGGCTTCTACCTGCCCGTTCGTCTGAGGGTGCTAGGGGGCCGAGAACAACTTTTTGATTCCCCACTTCTCGCCGAATTGCATGACTTCCAAGCCGTCGAACTGTTTCCCGTTGTCGGAGATTATAGCCTGGAGTAGCCCGAACCGGCATATGATGTTCTTCCATATGAACTTAATTACTTGCTCTTGGCCGATTTTATTGAGCGGCTCGGCCTCAGCCCATTTTGTGAAATAATCGACCCCCATGATGGCAAACTTACAGCCCCCTGGCGCCGTCGGCAAGGGACCAATGAGGTCGATGCCCCATTGGGCGAACGGCCATGGGCTGTACATAGAAGTGAGATGCTCGGGGGAGAGTTTGATGTTTGGGCCCATCACTTGACACCTGTGACACGATCTGGCATAGGCGATCGCATCTTTCTGAAGTGAAGGCCAGAAAAAACCTTGCCTGGTTGTTTTATGGATGAGAGTTCGCCCGCCAGCATGGTTCCCACAGATTCCGTCATGGATCTCGGCTAAGACGAGCCGGCCTTCCTCCGGTGTAATGCACTTGAGGAGGGGAAGGCTGAAAGCTCGCTTGTAAAGCCGGTCGTCCAGTAGGGTGTATCTGGTTGCACGGAGCTGGAGCTGGCAAGCTTTGATACGATCGTTGGGGACCGTCCCGTTCTTTAAGTATTTAATGAAAGGGGTCATCCAGTTATCCTCGGCGACGGTGACCGTGGTAATCAGGTTTCTGTCGATCGCCGGTTTCGCCGATTTTGTGATTTGGATGTTAGAGAAATCGCCTGCCCCATCTGATGATGCTAGCTTGGATAGGGCATCGGCCTGGGAATTGTGCTCTCTCGGGACTTGTTCAATTCGCACTTCCTCAAATTTCGTGCATATTTCGGCGACCAATTCTTAGTATTTGACCATATGTTCGCCGCGCGCCTCATATTCTCCCTTGACTTGGTTCACGACCAAGAGGGAGTCCATGAAGATGTGGAGACGGCGAACATCCAGGGCGAGGTCTAGATCGAGCCCGCCTACCAATGCTTCGTATTCGGCCTCATTGTTGGTCGCCCGAAATCCGAAACGTACAGCATTTGTGAAACTTTGGCCGTCGGGGCTGATGAGGACAATCCCTACCCCTGCTCGCGAGTTGGTTGCCGAGCCATCCACATACAGCTTCCAAGCAGGGCGGCCGACCTGGGTCAGACTGTGAGGGAATGTTAATTCCACCACGAAGTCCGCCAGAGCCTGGCCTTTGATCGCCGTGCGAGGAGCGTACGTGATACCGCATTGGGCGATCTCCAGTGACCATTTGAGGAGTCACCCGTTGGTGTCTGGCCGGTGCAGAACTTGCCTTAAGGGGAGAGTTGTCAGGACCTCCACTTGATGTTCGAAGAAGTAGGCCCTTAGCTTGTGAACGCTCATGACTAGAGCGTAGGCGATCTTCTCCAGAGGTGTGTATCGCGTTTCCGCGTCGTGGAACGCTTGGCTAACAAAGTAGATCGACAAGTGGACTTGCCCCTCTGCTCGCACCAAAACAGCACTCAGCGCGACCTCCGAGGCCGCCAGGTAGAGGAATAGCTTTTCGCCGGGGATCGGCTTAGCCAAGATCTGGGGGTTAGATAGATACTCCTTAATTTTAGCGAATGCTTTTTGACTCTCCTTCGTCCATGCGAACTTCTTGTTCTTTATGGTCGCGAAGAATGGCTTGCTTTTATCCCCGAGCCGAGATATGAAACGGTTGAGGGCAGCTAGACAACCAGTGAGGCGTTGCACCTGTTTGACATTCCGTGGCTCGTGCATGTCGAGGATCGCCTGGATCTTGGTGGGGTTTGCCTCGATCCCTCTTTGGCTCACGATGTGCCCCAGGAACTTCCCTGAGCTTACCCCGAAGTTGCATTTCTTGGGGTTTAGCTTCATATTGAACTTCTCGAGGATGGCGAACGTCTCGGCAAGGTCATTGAGGTGGTCTTCCTTCCTGAGGCTTTTGACCACGATGTCGTCAATGTAGACCTCCATGGTATTGCCGATCTAATTGGCGAACATCCCGTTGACCAATCGCTGGTAGGTCGCCCCTGCATTCTTCAAGCCGAACGGCATTCGGACCCAAAAGTAAATGTCTTTTTCCGTGTGGAACGATGTGTGCTTTATGTCTTTCTCCGCCATTGGGATTTGATGGTATCCGGCGAAGGCATCCATGAATGACATCATTTCGCAACCTGCTGTACTATCGACCAAGTGATCAATATGAGGCATCGGAAAGTGGTCTTTTGGACATGCCGCGTTGAGGTCGGTGAAGTCGATGCATAACCTCCAGGAGCTGTTCGGTTTTTTGACGAGCACCGCGTTGGCGACCCACCGTGGTTCGTCTGTAGCTACTCCGATAAGTTTGTTATCGAGTAGCTTTTTGACTTCTATGTCGAGCGCTGCGTACTTCTCAGGACCGAATTTCCTACGTTTCTGGTGAACAGGCTTCCTTGCCGGGTCGATCTTTAGATAGTGGCAAGCGTGTTCTGGACTTATGCCAACCATATCTTGATGCGACCAGGCAAAGACTCTGATGTTCTTACGTAGTAAATTGATCAGATCCTCCTTTAATTTGAGGTCGACGCTTGTGCCGATCAGTACTTCCCGCTCCGGGCGAGCCGGATCTATCGTTATATTTTCCAACTCTTCGATGGGGACGGTCGCCTCTCGTTTGGAACGATTTCCGGACTCGATCCTGGGATCGATGTCGAGGCTTGGCTCGAAACCAATCCTTGGCTCGATGTCGTCCGTCAATCGTTGTGAGATGCCGTCCTCCGAGTCGGGCTGGTACGATGTGCTTGGCTTGTCGATCTCCATGGGTTGATTGTCGATCGTTTCAATGTTACACACAGCATGGGAAGTATTGAAAGAAGTTACGACACAGGAGTAATTCAAACATCTCTTAGCCATTAATTGGTCTCCTTTTACAGTACCGACCGTCCCATCGGCAGTGGGGAATTTGATACAGTAAAAGAAAGAAGAGGCGACCGCCTCGAAAGTTTCTAGAAATGGACGACCTAGGAACCCATTATAGATGCTGGGCCTATCTATGATTACAAAATTTAGGTTCCTAGTAATCCTATCCTTGGGATCGTAGTAACATGTTAGCTAGACAGAGATCTTGATCCTTCCGTAGGCTTGGACTGTGCTGTCGCCGAACCCTTGAAGCACGGTGTTGAACGACTTGATGAACTTGGTCAGGTTGTCGAGCTGGTCCAGGGCGGATTTGAATATGATATTGCAGAAGCTCCCATTGTCAACCAGCACGCGATCGACCATTTTCCCAAGGATACATGCAGAGATCACCAATGCATCCTCTTTGGGGCACTGCACCCCCTCATGGACGACCTAGGAACCCATTATAGATGCTGGGCCTATCTATGATTACAAAATTTAGGTTCCTATTAATCCTAACCTTGGGATCGTAGTAACATGTTAGCTCGACAGAGAGCTTGATCCTTCCGTAGGCCTGGACTGTGCTGTCGCCGAACCCTTGAAGCACGGTGTCGAACGGCTTGATGAACTTGGTCAGGTTGCCGAGCTGATCCAGGGCGGATTTGAATATGATATTGCAGAAGCTCCCATTGTCAACCAGCACGCGATCGACCATTTTCCCAAGGATACATGCAGAGATCACTAATGCATCCTCTTTGGGGCACTGCACCCCCTCCCTATCCTTGTTAGAGAAGGTGATGAGCGCGTCTTTGGAGATGGTCGGTGATAACTTCCCATTGAGGGATTGGTCAAGAAATACTTCATTACTCTTGTTTTTTATTTCTTTTCGGATACTATTTTGCTTGTTTGCTTATTTTTGGTTGTTTTGAACATTTTGCACTTATTTGTGGTGTGTTTTTAATTGGTGAGTTTTTACTTGGTGTTTTTTTTTTACTTGGTGTTTTTTTTTTTGGCTTGGGTTGTTTTCGGATCCGTTTTACGCGAATATAAACGATGGGTCACATGAATACACCCGGTTACTAGGATCAAAACATACACAACTGCTTCCAAGCATACTCATATCTAAGGGATCCGTTTTACGCGAATATAAACATGGGTCACATGAATACACCCGGTTACTAAGTTCCCAAAAATAGCAGAGTAATTATTTTCACCAATTCAACACTCCCAACAATATGTATGTCACCCAATGTCACCACAATCTTTGCATCCTTGTCAAAAATATTTTCTAATTGCTCAAGTATGGATCGAAGGATTATAGTAATGGAAAGCTCGATATGTGGTTTAACTATGAAATAGACAATGACCTCAATTGGGTTTATTTAAGGAATGATCAAATGTCGGGTTGGCCAAAATCGAAGGGTTAAGATCAAAGGCGCCAAAAATTATTTTCACTCAATTGCACACACACGCTAGTAGTTTCGAACAAGATACCAAGGCAAGTTCTAGAGTCTTAAATCAAGAATGAAACACTCGACAATGAAACTTGCATCTTAGAAAATGCACGAAGGCTCAATAGCTCACAAGTAGGTTTGTTCATACCTCCAAGATATTAAAACCACTTATTCAATTTCACACCCGTTTCGATTATCAACAAATTTTCCTCAACAAATTATCCTCGATTTGTATATTAAAACAACGAAATAAATCCCGAGGCATTCCAAAAAAATTCACACTTCAAAGTTTTCTTCAAGTTTGCAAAAAAAAAAAAAACACCAAGTAAAAAAAAACACACCAAGTAAAAACTCACCAATTAAAAACACACCACAAATAAGTGCAAAATGTTCAAAACAACCAAAAATAAGCAAACAAGCAAAATAGTATCCGAAAACAAATAAAAAACAAGAGTAATGAAGTATTTCTTGACCAATCCCCCCCCCAAACTTGAATTAAAGAATATACGAACGAAGGGGGTATAGTATTTAAAGAAAAGAATTTCATTGGTCAAGAAATACTTACGACTGCCATCGGCTCGGTGAGGGAAGTGGCCTTGCTGGACATGCCACTCGTACATTCGTCTCACAAGAGACAATGTCTCGCGTCGCTCCCGTCTAGCCTCCTCTCGGTAGGCTACGAACTCCTCCCTTAATGATGGGCACGAGGGGGCACGTCCAATTTCGGCCCGCCTTGACGTCTCGGGCCGGTTTCTCGTGCTTTCTTCTTCTTCTTCTTCGCTCTCTTCTTCTTCCTCGTCATCCGGGCCTCTTTCATAAGCCTCCTCCTCTTCTATCCTTTCTGCTCTATCTTCATCCATAATGCGCCTAGGTCGAACATTTCGGTCGACAGGGCTGTGACCCGGGGGAGCCAAGCCGGCTGCCATCCGTGCTCGACGGTGTGCCTCCGTAGCCATTTGAATATTTCCCATATCCCGAATATTATTTATGGTTGTCAAAGGCGGATTCGGGAGAAGGAAGTGGTCGTTGTCGGTCTGCATGAAGACTGTGCGCTGTTCATAGTCCAGGATGTTCATCACCTTCATCACGGAGATCGAGAGAAGCATATTTCCAGGAAGGGGAGTCCTCTGAGCCAAGGAAATACCGAAGTGAAGTGCGATAGGGGTAATCAAACCCCCTATCCATATCTCCCCCTTTGGCTTTGTCGCGACATCCTCAAAATGTTCCGCTACCATAGCCCCGGTTGTGGGAATAGAGTTGTCGAGCATGTGAGTCAGGATGTATAACTCCCGAAGTGAAATGGGCCCAGTTTCCTTTCGGCCATATATTGTATTCGCAATCACCTTGTGTAAGTATCTGAGTACGGGATTGCGAATGTTAGATCCTTTAGCCGATCTTGCAATATAATATCGCGCCTCACTCCCCGGGTATTCTACCATGGACCTCCAGTAGGTTTCACAAGCGAACCGATTTATCGGGTAATGGCCTTTGTGTCTTGCATGATAAATTCCCTCCAACTGGACGATAGTCAGTCTCTCCTCGTTGTTGTTGATCCGGAATGTCATTTCGGTCGGTTCTCGAGTTACCGGATCTCTTCTTATAGTGAGAGTGCTGAGAAACTCCATCGTCAGACACCTATAAGTCGGCCACTGTTGAGTCATCATCCACGCCCAATGCACTCTTTCAAGGAATTTCATCACATCTTCCCTTATCCCCATTGCGTTCATGCATTCGTCATCGGGCCACCTCGTGGGGAGCATTTTTTTCTGACCCAGCATTTCCCACCTTTCATATTGTGTTTCAGGGAGATTGATTCCATAAGACTCCGGAGTTTCCACAGCCCTTTGAATAGCCATTCTTGCCGGCTGCACTTGTTCCCCGCCATTCCTACCCCTTCCGCGTTGTGAATTTCCTCGTCCTCTTCCTCGTGCCATTTTCTGCATAAATTTCAATCTATCATTATCTAAGGACTTGATAACGTATTCCTCCCCCAAATTTATAGCAAGCAATAAAATACCCCCAATATAAACATTATCGATCAAAACAACTCCCAAGCAAAATCTATCGTTTAAATTCATCATCTTCATTGTGGATAACATCCCTTAATTACAAGAATTTTCAATCGAGAAATTTAATCATCAAGCATGAAGAATTATCGAAAATCCCCAAATTTCATCACCTTCAATTTATTCAAGAACCCTATATAATTAAGTACTAGCGATTCAAATCATCATAGCATGTTCATAACCAGGAATAATCATCAAAAACATGAGAAACATACCTTGATTTCGGAGATATTGAAGAGAGAAAGAAAAATTAAAGCCCGGTCCCAATTCGTCCGATTTGCTCCTTTGAAGAGTGAAATTGGTTGAAAAAATGATGATTATGTAGTAGATTCTTGTATCTCTTCTTGATTTTTGCATAAAATTTCTTTAAAAACGAAGAGAAAAATCGGTATTGTAGCAGCTAGGGTTCGCAGGGAAGGAAAAAAAAATTCTGGAGAAGATGATAATGGGGAAATCGGCCGTGCTCCCTTTTATATAATACTGACGGAGACGGCCGTGTTGCATAAGACACGGTCGTGTCGTACTGTTCGTAATAACCCAAAACTTACTGTCGGCCGACTCGGCCGTGTCCTATGACACGGTCGAGTCATACTATCCTGAAAATTCAAAATTCACTGTTCTTAGACTCGGCCGTGCCCTGACACTCGGCCGTGTCCTTCTATCCAAAATAAGCACAAAACCCACTGTTTTGAGACGCGTCCGTGCCAAAGGTAACTCGGCCGTGTCCAACCTGCTCAGATTTTCAGTTTCTGTAAACGCACTCGTTTTCTGCAATTTTAACACCCACAGTTAAACCGGTCAGTTTCGAATCGAATAAAAACAAATAAGGAAAATAAATGCGAAAAACAAAAGACAAAAAAATCTAACTAAAACGTTGGGTTGCCTCCCAAGAAGCGCTTTCTTATAGTCCTTAGCTCGACTTCTTCCCGTTTTGCTCAAGCTTCAACATCGTGCACCTCTATGCACTCAAACGCATTGATTTCTTCTATTCGTCCGAAATACGGCTTCACTCTATGCCCGTTTACCTTAAAGTGCTCGTTCTTCCGCGGATCAATAAGTTCTACTGCTCCGTGCGGCCATACTTTAACGACCTTAAACGGTCCGCCCCATTGCGATACCAATTTTCCGGGCATGAGCTTAAGACGGGAGTTATGTAACAGAACATCCATCCTGGGTTCGAGAGATTTACGAACGATACGCTTATCATGATACCGTTTCGTCCGTTCTTTGTAGAGTTTAGCGTTTTCGTACGCCTCATATCGCATCTCATCGAGCTCATTTAAATGTAAAAGTCGTTCCTCGCCCGCCTTTTCTTGATCTAAATTGAGCGCTTTGATTGCCCAATACGCTTTGTGTTCCAACTCAACGGGTATGTGACATGCTTTTCCAAATACTAGGCGATACGGGCTCATTCCAATTGGAGTTTTATAGGCCGTGCGGTATGCCCATAAAGCGTCATTCAACTTCAATGCCCAGTCTTTTCTTGTCGGTTTCACCGTCTTTTCGAGCACTGCCTTTATTTGCCGATTGCTTACTTCTACTTGCCCGGAAGTCTGTGGATGGTATTCCGTTGCGACCTTATGCATCACATTGTACTTCTTAAGCAAGCCTGCAAGTTGTTTATTGCAAAAATACGTGCCTCTGTCGCTGATTACAGCTCTAGGCGTCCCGAACCTGCAGAAAATCACATCCCTAAAAAAATTGCAAACCACGTTAGCATCGTTAGTTCGGGTTGGAATTGCTTCCACCCACTTAGAGACGTAGTCTACAGCAACTAGAATATACTCAAAACCATGGGAAATTGGAAAAGGACCCATAAAATCCACTCCCCAAAAATCGAAAAGTTCCACAACAAGATTGTTTGTCAACGGCATCTCATTCCTTTTGCTTATATTCCCCGTTCGTTGACAACGATCGCAACTCTTGCAATGGAAATTGGCATACTTAAATAGTGTTGGCCAGTAGAATCCCGATTGAAGGACCTTATGAGCCGTTTTCTTTGCGCTAAAATGTCCCCCACAGTGCAACTCATGGCAAAATAACAATATGCTCTCGTGCTCTTCCTCCGGGACGCAACGTCGGAATATCTGATCAGGCCCCAACCTGAATAAGTAGGGCTCGTCCCAAAAGTAATGCCTGCACATGGAAACAAACCTCTTCTTCCCTTGATAGGTCAAGTCGGGCTGCAAAACACCACTAACAATGTAATTGACAATATCAGCATACCAAGGTGTCCTTGTTACATCGAATAATTGCTCATCGGGGAAGGTTTCAACAATTGGCAAAGGATTATCAAGCTTAAAATTTTCTCCCTCTGTAAGCCTAGATAGATGGTCGGCAACTACGTTTTCCGACCCCTTTTTATCTTTAAATTCCAAATCAAATTCTTGCAGCAGAAGAACCCACCGAATTAATCTTGGTTTTGTATCGGATTTTTTTAAAAAATATTTCAATGCGGCGTGATCCGTATGCACAATCACTTTTGAGCCAACCAAGTAGGATCGAAATTTGTCTAAAGAAAACACAACGGCTAAAAATTCTTTTTTGGTGGTGGTGTAATTAGCCTGAGCTTCATCGAGCGTTTTGCTCGCATAGTAAATCACATGGAAAAATTTATTCACTCTTTGCCCCAAAACGGCACCTATAGCAAAGTCAGACGCATCACACATAATTTCAAACGGGAGAGACCAATCGGGAGCAACAACAATAGGTGTGGAAGTTAACTTTTCTTTCAAAGCGTTAAAACCGACTAAATATTCCTCGGTAAAATTAAATTTGGCATCTTTGCACAAAAGGTTACTCAAAGGGCGGGCAATTTTCGAAAAATCTTTAATAAAACGCCTATAAAACCCGGCATGCCCTAAAAAGCTTCGAACCTCTTTGACACATGAAGGCGGAGGTAATTTAACAATTAAATCGACTTTAGCCTTATCAACCTCCATTCCTTTATTGGAAACCACATGACCTAGAACAAGACCTTGTTTTACCATAAAATGACTCTTTTCCCAACTAAGTGTAAGGTTACACTCAATACATCGTTCTAGCACAATAGTCAAATTATTTAAACAATCATCGAAAGTGGTTCCAAACACAGAAAAGTCGCCATGAATACCTCAATGGATTTTTCTAACAAGTCGGAGAATATGGATAGCATGCACCTTTGAAAAGTAGCGGGAGCATTGCAAAGACCAAACGGCATCCTCCTAAAGGCAAAAGTGCCAAAAGGGCAAGTGAAAGTGGTCTTCTCTTGATCCTCCGGAGCAATGGGAATCTGATAAAAACCTGAAAGACCATCTAGAAAACAGTAATAATCATGCCCGGCTAAACGTTCCAACATTTGATCAATGAAAGGAAGGGGAAAATGATCCTTTTTTGTTACGGCATTTAATTTCCGGTAATCAATGCACATCCTCCAACCGGTTACCGTTCTAGTGGGCACCAATTCATTTTTATCATTACGAACCACTGTTATTCCAGATTTCTTAGCCACTACATGCACAGGGCTCACCCACTTACTGTCGGATATCGGGTAGATGACTCCGACATCTAGCAATTTCAAAACTTCTTTTTTCACAACTTCCTACATGTTCGGATTCAAACGCCTTTGAGGTTGCCTAACCGGTTTAACATTTCCTCAAGAATTATTTTATGCATGCACCTAACAGGACTTATTCCCTTGATATCGGAAATACTCCACCCAATCGCTTCCTTTAACTTAGTTAGAACTTCTACTAATTTGTTTTCTTGCAATGGAGTTAATTCGGAAGAGACAATTACAGGGTAAGTGTCACTTTTGCCTAAGAAAACATATTTAAGATGTTCCGGAAGTTCTTTCAATTCAAGTTGGGGTGGGGTGATTTCAACGGGCTCCTCAAATTTTAATTCCAATGGTATCTTAAAACCGTCAACTTCATCAATTGTTTCGGAATTGTCTAACAATGCAACATATTTTCCAATTTCTAGATTATTAAGCCCCATATCATGCTCAACGGTTAGAGCATCATGCAACGTGTCCCCTACATCATCATGAAAATACGTATCATTAACCAAAGAATCAATGCAATCAATAAAATTCACATCATGGGAAGCATAAATATGAGAAAGGATAGGAAATGAACCGAACACGTTGATTTCCACGGTTTCGCCCAAGACGGTCATGGTGACCTTTCCTTCATCAACATCGACGATTGTTTTTGTTGTGCGCAAGAATGGCCGTCCTAGAAGTATTGTCCCTTCATTTTCGCTTGTTCCGAAGTCGCTCATCTCCAAGATAACAAAATCGGCCGGAATCACCAACTTGCCCACTTGCACTAATAGGTCTTCAATGACTCCCTTGGGGTATTTCACCGATCTATCCGCCATTTGAAGAGTCATTCTTGTCGGTTTGATTCCCTCGAGTCCAAGCCTCAAATAAGTCGAGTAAGGCATGAGATTCACACTTGCTCCCAAATCTAACATCCCACGAGCAACTTTCTTATCCCCCATAGTGATGTCGATCATAAAACTTCCGGGATCACCTTTCTTTTGACCCCTTGCTTCTACCTCGTAGAGCACCACTTTCTCGTTCCCATTGTATCTTCTTTTGTTGGATGTCAACTCTTTGAAAAATTTTGTATAAGCGGGAATGTTCTTCACAACATCCAAAAGAGGTAAGTTGACATGAACCTTTGAAAGCATGTCGTAGATTTCGGAAAATTGCTCATCTTTCTTTGTTTTTCTAAGTCGGCTCGGAAAAGGAATTGATGGCTTATATGGTTGAGCGGATTTGTGAAGCTTGGAAGTCGAAGTTCCCTCGTCTATTTTCTCCTCTTGATTTCCCGACTCATCTTCCTTCTCATCGCCTCTTTCTTTAACTTCGGAATTAACTTCTTTATTAATCACTTTACCACTTCGAAGAGTGGTAATGGCTTGAGCTTGCTCGGGTTGACTTGATAGTTTACCCATTTCTTGTCTTCGTGCCTCGGTAGCAAGTTGCCCAATTTGAATCTCCATTTTCTTCATCGAAGCTTCTAAAGATTCAAACCTCTTATTGTTCTCCTCTCGGTTTTCCTTGCTCTCTTTAATGAATGCCGCAATACTCTCCTCAAGAGAGTTCCTTTGTTGTGGAGGTGGTTCACTTCGCGTTGGTTGTTGGGCTCGGTTTCCTCCGTTGTATTGAGCTTGGGCGTTTGTGTCGTATGGAATCGGATTATTGTTTCTCCATGAGAAATTCGGATGGTTTCTTAGCCCAGGATGATAAGTATTTGGGATAGGTGCATTTCTTGCGTTTCCGCCATAATTATTTCTCCTCTCTTCCCATTCGGGCCTTCCCGTGCTTTGTCCCATAGCCCAATTAACTTGTTCGGTTTGTTCTCCCGGAAAAGTATGAGGACATGAATTGGCATCATGTCCGGGTGCTCCGCAAATCTCGCAAACTCGTGAGCTCGAAGGTTTGTGTTGAGTCTTGAGTTGTCTTAGTTCATTTGTCAACTCATCGATTTTTGATTGCATCTCGTCCTTCTCGCTTACTTGGTGCACGGCTCCCCTACGAACACGTTGATAAGTGTCAGTTTTGTACACTTATCCATGGTTTGTATCGATAAAATTCACCCATAATTGAGCTAGTCTACTCGTTTTTTGCTTTTAATTTATTAGTTTTAATAATTTTATTTTTATCGGATGATGATCGGATTAAATAACTGAATTACTCAAGAAACAACATGTTTAATAAATATTCTATTTATTGAATTTTGATATATTCATGTTGTAGGGCTTTCCGAGACGAATTCGGCAGTATTTCCGGATTCAAAATCAGAGTTATATATCAAAAGTTATCATCCGAAGAAGATCTGGGGCAAAAACGCAAAGTATGAGGAATTCTGGGCTAAAAACGTAACTATCAAAGCTTCAAATGAGCAAATTTACGAAGCCACGTTACGGCCGTAACATTCTGGGGTTACGGCCGTAAGTCACCCTAGTTACGGCCGTAACTCCTGAATGTTACGGCCGTAACTCTTGACAGATTGCTATGATTTGTCTAATTTTTTATACTTTTGTGTATTATTGAGGGGATGGTGGCATTGATCCGATATAATGTAATAATGCTGGAGTTTTGGAGCTATTAGATGACTTTAGGTGTATAAATAGACCCTTAGATCCTTCATCATTTACCATTCATCTTATAATTTTCCATTTTTGTAAACTTTTCATTTTGTGTGAAGAACACACTTGTGTTCTTGAGTGATCTTTGTAAGTGTGGTATAGTATATGTTGTTCGGAGAGTTTATTGCTTCTATCTCCTTTATCTACTAAGGGAGTTAGGATCAATTCTTTCTCTTGATTCAACTAAACATGACCACCAAAGCTTGTAATATGTGTAATAAACCCTTTATGGGCTAAGTTCCTTAAGTTGGGATTATAAACAAGGTTAGTCATGTTATTTATGTTTGTATAAAAGATCTATTGTGAATTACTTATTATTGTGTGTGATTTTCATTGTTTTAACAATCTTTATTTATTTGGCCAATTAATGAAGATATTTATGGTCTTCATATGTTTCAAAGAAAATATGGTTGATTAGATCAAATGATCTTCACTCTAAGTTGTTCTAGGGGATAGAAATATACCCCTAGTCCTTAGATGATTCATTGAGTTATTTTCACAAATCCTAATGCTATGTATTGAAGCCAATCAACATAGAAATATAGTGGATTGATTCAATATGTAAGGGGCGTTTTATAGTTCGAAAGAGAAACCGTCTTTTTAAGGAAAATCGAATCTACACAACATAATAAGTAAATTCATCTTATGATCTCCAATACATCTTTTATAACTAATGACGAACTAAGTTTGTAATCCCAACTATTTCATTTTATCATTAATCAATCTATTAATATTGCAATCTTTTTATTTCCTTATAATATTAGAACTATTATTGCAATTTCTTTGCAATTATTAAACCAAACTTTTTAATTGTGTGTTTCACTCATCTTAAGTATCTATAAAAATAGACTAATAGTGTATAGTTCAAATTATAACAAAACTTCCTTGTGGGATCGATAAACCGGACTCAAAAAGTCCACTTTACTACTTGATACGATACCGTGCACTTGCGATAGTTACACTAAAAGCGTGTCAAGTTTTTGGCGCCGTTGCCGGGGAAGTATAAGTTATATTTGAAATCTTACATTGTAAACTATTTTTATAGGTACAAATTTCTCGACGTTATAACTTAGTACTAAATTGTGTTTGTCCGGTTAAGTGGCGGATAACGGTACTCCGTGACTATTAAAGTCGGATTTTTCAGTTTCCCACAACAACTGATATTTATAGATATTTTCTTCAATTATTTTCATTGTCTTTTTATTTTTTTTATCATGGAAGAAATGTTGTATAAAATTGAAAAAAGATTCCCCTTTCTAAGCAAAAATGCAATTTTAAAAATTTACAAGACGAGGCTTGAAAGGATGAGGTTGCTAACGAATAAAAGCATACCTTTTGACATAAGATTCATTATCGAAGCCAAAGTAAGAATAGAAGGTGAATTCACAGAAACACCGACTAGATTTTTACCAGGGCTTGGAAAAAGTTCATATGCAAAGAAACGACGAGCAAAGATGCTAGCTATTTGCTATAAATCTGCTAGATGGAACTGTAATGTAAAATGTCGATCTTTAGGAATTCCATCTACAAACAGAGAACATAAAATTCAGTTCATTAATGATGGTCTGAATAAGGAGAATTTAGATAATATCGAAATTTCTCTTGACACGCATCCTAGTGGACTTGTGTATTACGGAATTCAATGTTTGTGGAATAAATTCAAACAAGAATATGAACAACGTCTTGGGAATCTGACGTTAAAAGACCCTGTTTGCCAATTTGTAAGAAAATTGGATGGGAAGCTTCTCCCCGACTCATAGAAGGCGTTTAGGCCGTTTCTGAACGTAAAATCAGAGGAAGATGTGAGCCACAATCACAACTACTGTACATACGCGTAAGTATCTTTTATTTTTGTCGTGTGGTGAGATTTTCTGAATAAAAAATGTGATACGCGATAAATGCAGTCATTATTCTAATTGAGTAGTTGAAGCAAAATCAACGCAATCACAAACTTGTTAAACAATTTTTACCTTCTTTTTCTTCTATAAATAAACTTTCTACTGGTTTCTTTCAATCATCCCTAAAACTTGCACTTTTCTCTATTTCTCTCTAAAATTTTTCTTTTCAAAAATGGAGTCATCATCTTCAACAAAAAAATTTAACACGGTATGCATTTTTGGTGGAGCTAGTTCTGGAAAAGAGGCATGCTTTACTGAAGCAGCCCACAACTTGGGTCGCACCTTAGGAGAAAAATGCATTCATGTAGTTTACGGAGGAGGAAGTCTAGGATTAATGGGTCGAAATGTCATTTCGCCTATATGGAAGGAGTAAGAGTGTTGGGAGTAATCCCAAAACCTCCGGGCCGAAAGTAAAATCACCGGTCAACTATTGGAGATGAGTTTAGATCTCAGAATATGCAAGATCGCATAACTCACATGATAAATAATTCGCGCCTTTATCACCCTTCCCGGTGGTTTTGGCACCCTTGAGGAACTTTTTCATGTGGTTACCAGAGCTCAGCTAAATGTTCATCAAAACCAATAGGTGTGCTTAATGTCAATGGTTTCTTTGATGGTTTATCGTCTTTCATCGACTACTCAATAAAAGGTTTTATTTCCGAGCGTGCTAAACGAATCATAGTCGTTGCAACAACACCAGATGAACTAATCAAAAAACTCAATGAATTTGTTCCTCAACCAGATCCAGCTCTAGCTAAAATTGTCTGGGTAGAATATTTTACCGTCAGAAAACGAAAAGTGGATTCATTCCTCTCCCTTTGATAACCCATGTCGGACCTCTTGTATTTTTACTTTCTGTCGTGTGTAATAATCGTGCTAAATGATGGCAGCTTAAGGAGTTTCTTCTTGATCTCTTGACGCGCATCTATTCGCGATTTATGTATTGCTGTAATTTTTATTTCGTGTTTTGCTTTTATAAAACTTTGATGGCAGCGTAAGGCGACTCTTCGGACTTTCTTGATGCGCATCTTAAAAATTGTGTTATACTTACGAGTATATTTTATTTTCTTTTGTTGTGTGCCTCGTATATTTAATCTTTTGCAGATTCTAAAAGGTGTTAGCTCAGACATCAACTTTCTTAACAGGGAGTATTCGGCTTTTCTGCATTGATTTTTATTTGTTTTTATTTTTTAAACTGAGGACAGTTTTATTTTCAAGTTTGGGGGTGGTTTGTTTTAGAATTTTGGTGTGTTTTGATTGATTTGGTTATTTGCCTTAATTTATATATATATATATAGTACTTTGATTTTTGAGATTTCTAGATCTGGCCAAAACACAAATAAATTAGCTATATACAAGCTTCTAAAATCGTTTTAACCGGTAAAATAAAAAATTGTATATTCCAAAAATTTTTGTGCCTTAATCTCTCTTTCCAAGCCTTGTAGTTATCATATAAAATCGAGTCATTCGTTACCTTGAGAAAAGAAGAATCAGTTGGTTGATGAAAAATAGAACTGAAATTTACTTAATTTGTGGAGTTTTTGATTTTTCATGCTTAAACTAAGAAATGATTTTCTGCAAAAATTCTATTCCCTAAAAAAAGGAGTCATTGGTGAAAAGAGCTACACGTTAGCAAATAACGGTGTGAAAGCTATCACCTAAAAAAATAAATGACGAAAAGGAGAAGTGTTGAGCAGAATACCGCCTAATTTTGGAAGTCTTAAATTTTGCGAAAAATAAAGGACTAACCATTGTTGGTGCGTAGCTGCCGTCTCAGAAAAATTGGTGAAAAGAGCTACACGTTAGCAAATAACAGTGTGAAAGCTATCACCTTTTTACGAAAAAAAATGAGATTGAAATTGTGTTAGTGAAAAGAGCTACACGTTAGCAAATAACGGTGTGAAAGCTATCACTAAAAGGGATGTAGTTTATGAGCAGATTTGAATTAATTAGCAGCTGAATTTCAATACACTCAATTTTGTAAAAATCACAATATTTGATGACGCCAATAAAATTCTTCTTCATATTGAGTCGAAAAATAAACGAGTGATCGAGAGCAACCATTAAAGGGAGTCGTGTGTATCACGAGTGGGAAAGAAATAATCAACCTTTTGGGGGGAAAACCTTACATTTTGGAATTACAAAATAAAAACCGTGTTTTAACTTCAAAAACATTAGTAGATTTATTTTGAATCTTGATTCATTTCTATCTACTGTATAAAGCTGGTTGTTGTTTATTAATGGCATTTTGATCTCCTTTTCTCTTTTTATATTTTAATTATGTGTGTATTAATTTTTTTATTTTAGTTATTTTTATTTTTATTTTTGGAGTGTGAATAATAAAGAGTCTTGCTCGGGACTAGCAAGAATTCAAGTTTGGGGGTGTGATAAGTGTCAGTTTTGTACACTTATCCATGGTTTGTATCGATAAAATTCACCCATAATTGAGCTAGTCTACTCGTTTTTTGCTTTTAATTTATTAGTTTTAATAATTTTATTTTTATCGGATGATGATCGGATTAAATAACTGAATTACTCAAGAAACAACATGTTTAATAAATATTCTATTTATTGAATTTTGATATATTCATGTTGTAGGGCTTTCGAGACGAATTCGGCGGTATTTCGGATTCAAAATCGAGTTATATATCAAAAGTTATCATCCGAAGAAGATCTGGGCAAAAACGCAAAGTCGAGGAATTCTGGCTAAAACGTAACTATCAAAGCTTCAAATGAGCAAATTTACGAAGCCACGTTACGGCCGTAACATTCGGGGTTACGACCAGTAAGTCACCCTAGTTACGGCCGCAACTCCCGAATGTTACTAGTAACTCTTGACAGATTGTTATGATTTGTCTAATTTTTTATACTTTTTGTGTATTATTGAGGGGATGGCTGGCATTGATCCGATATAATGTAATAATGCTGGAGTTTTGGAGCTATTAGATGACTTTAGGTGTATAAATAGACCCCTTAGATCCTTCATCATTTACCATTCATCTTATAATTTTCCATTTTTTGTAAACTTTTCATTTTGTGTGAAGAACACACTTGTGTTCTTGAGTGATCTTTATAAGTGTGGTATAGTATATGTTGTTCAGAGAGTTTATTGCTTCTATCTCCTTTATCTACTAAGGAAGTTATGATCAATTCTTTCTCTTGACTCAACTAAACATGACCACCAAAGCTTGTAATATGTGTAATAAACCCTTTATGGGCTAAGTTCCTTAAGTTGGGATTATAAACAAGGTTAGTCATGTTATTTATGTTTGTATAAAAGATCTATTGTGAATTACTTATTATTGTGTGTGATTTTCATTGTTTTAACAATCTTTATTTATTTGGCCAATTAATGAAGATATTTATGGTCTTCATATGTTTCGAAAGAAAATATGTTTGATTAGATCAAATGATCTTCACTCTAAGTTGTTCTAGGGGATAGAAATATACCCCTAGTCCTTAGATGATTCATTGAGTTATTTTCACAAATCCTAATGCTATGTATTGAAGCCAATCAACATAGAAATATAGTGGATTAATTCAATATGTAAGGGGCGTTTTATAGTTCGAAAGAGAAACCGTCTTTTTAAGGAAAATCGAATCTACACAACATAATAAGTAAATTCATCTTATGATCTCCAATACATCTTTTATAACTAATGACGAACTAAGTTTGTAATCCCAACTATTTCATTTTATCATTAATCAATCTATTAATATTGCAATCTTTTTATTTCCTTATAATATTAGAACTATTATTGCAATTTATTTGCAATTATTAAACCAAACTTTTTAATTGTGTGTTTCACTCATCTTAAGTATCTATAAAAATAGACTAATAGTGTATAATTCAAATTATAACAAAACTTCCTTGTGGGATCGATAAACCGGACTCAAAAAGTCCACTTTACTACTTGATACGATATCGTGCACTTGCGATAGTTACACTAAAAGCGTGTCACACGTACACTTTTTTGTTGAGAATTTGCTCCCAATGATTCATACACATCATACGCTTGTCTCTCCGTCAACCCCAAAACGAACCACTTGCTGCATTATCTACCGCTCCTTGGCAATATTGAGTCAATCCGTCATAGAAGAATTGATTAAGTAGTTGAAGCGGATAGTGATGGTGTGGGCATTGAATGAGTAGCATTTTGAATCAGTCCCATGCTTCGTGAAATGCCTCTCCATCTTGTTGTCCGAAAGTTGAGATTTGAGTTCTCAATTGCGTAGTCTTTGAATGGGAGAAGTACTTGGTAATGAATTTATCGGAAACTTCCTCCCATGTTCTTAGTGAGCCGGGCGCCAAAGTCATCAACCATTGTTTCGCCCCATCCTTGAGTGTATAAGGGAAGCACTTCATCCTTAATTGATCCTCGCTCAACCCGTTCAATGGGAAGTTGTCAATTGCCACATAGAAGTCTCGGATGAATGATAACGGATCCTCTTGTGCTAATCCGTGAAATGAGGGCAATTGCTCGATGTGAAATCCGCTTATGTGGTAGTTCCTTGCGTCCGGTGCTAATTGGATGCATGAAATGGCGGTGTTCACCACGGGCTTTGCATAGTCCCGCATTAGATAATCGACCGGAGGTTGTTGCGGCATGTTATAGTTTGCTTCCTGATAACACTCATTTTTACACATATTTTTATAAGGTTTTTCCGGATTTTAAGATCCTAAAATGTGTAGAATTGTGTCGTTTGTACTCATATTGTGTTTGTTGGACTCGATCAAGCTTGGGTATATTTTATTTGAATTTATAGGTGTTTTAAGGACATTATCAAGCAAGACCGAAGTCTCAATCCCCAAATACATATCAAGCAATGCAGAAACGAGAGAACGAGGCCTAAAACGATGAAGATTGAAGCACTACCTGTCGTATTTTCTAATCTCCAGATTCATTACTTCGAATAAGGATGTGTTCTATATATATATGGATTCCTCATGAAATCAGCTTCGCAACGGTATATCATACGCTAAATTCCGAGGTGTATTGAGGGAGATATGGCTTCTAGACCACGACTTCACAGTTCAGAAAGTTTTTGCATTTTCTGGGACAGTATGACACGGGCCGTGTCAAATGACACGACCGGGTCTGCTGTCCAGAAAGTTTTTGCATTTTCTAGGACAGTATGACACGGGCCGTGTCATTTGACACGGGCCGTGTCACTTTTCGGTGGAAAAATCACTTTTTGACATTTTTGAAGATTTGAACATGAAAAAGTGGTTTTTTAAGCTTTATAAAAAGAGGATATGGGGCAAGACTTGGAATATGCTGAAGATTGGAGAGATTGGAGAGAGAGAAACACAAGATTTGAGAGTTTTTCATCCAAAAAGAAGGAGATTTGAAGGAAATTCTTGAAGAACACTTCAAGAACATTTGAAGGCTTCAACCGGGATAAATCAAGAAACCATCCGAGTTTTATCTTCTTCCTATCTTTTATTCATTTTGTTGTTTTATTTAGCATGAACATGATGAACATGATGATTATTAATCTTTCTTTCATTACCATGTCCGGCTAAACTCGTTAGATTCCGGGCATGGGAGTATGTTGATTTGCTATGGTTTTGAGGGATTGATGATTATATATATCTAGTGTGATTTCTTTATCAAATACTTGGTTTTAATTCATGTTTAGACACTTGATCAATGTTTTTATATGTTTAACTTAATTGCTCATAATTCGAGAGAAGAGGGCATTAATAGGTTTCGAGTATTTGACGTAGTAAATTACGAGATTGAGAAATCGGTGTTAAGCTATGATGATGTTTAAATCTTATGAACATTTTGGAGTTAGATAATTTATAGTAAACGGAGACGTTATAGATTGTTTAATCTACGTTTTAATGCATCTCGAGAGGGACTTTAGAATATTATTGTGATTATCATTTTGGAAACACACTTAGAACTTTTGGAACCAATCCCGACTAAACTTAGTGATCAACGGAAACCGAGCCTTGGAATCTTTCTTTCTAAACTCTTGCAATTCTCCTTAATTCGGATATTTTCTTTATTGTCATCATTTTATTTTATTTCGTTAACCATCCATTCAACTTTCGATCGTCTAGATAAAACCAGAATCATTATAATCTAGTACTCAACGCAATAGGAATATTTAGTCTCTGTGGAATACGACCTTGCTTGCCGCTTTCTACATTTACTCCGTACACTTGCGGATTGTTTAAAAATATAGCGAACAAGTTTTTGGCGCCGTTGCCGGGGACTAATTTATTTTTGTTTGTATTGATATTACGATAAGTGTTTCCGGTCTTACTTTAGACATATTTTTCTGTTTTATTTTATTTTGTTACTTCCGTATTGTTTTTGGCCGTGTTGCAGGACGTACATGAACACCCGCTCCTCTCGAGAACCTTTGGAAAACTTTATTCCCGAAGTAGAGGCATTTGCTCGAAGAACAAGTGTTGCTACACGGAAATTACAAAGAGATCTATCTGACGAAATGGAAAGAGCGGGAGACGTAATTGCCGACATGGGCAATGATAATGCAATAGCCCACAATCCAAACAATGAAGGCGTACGAGCTGAGCAGCCCGCAGTCCGAATTCAATCGATTCGGGACGGATTTCGGCCAAGGCTTGACCAAAATTATGGGGGAATTTCTCATATTCCTATCAACACTCTCAATTTTGAGTTGAAACCTTCATTAATATCGATGGTTCAACAAAATCAATTTGGGGGATTTGCCACAGAAGATCCGCACGCCCATTTATTTCATTTTATTCAAATTTGTGATACCATTAAAATGAATGGGGTGCCAAATGATGCAATAAGATTGAAGCTATTTCCGTTTTCCTTGAGAGAAAAGGCTCGTAGTTGGCTTGGAACTCTTGCTTCGGGGAGCATAAGTACATGGGACGAGTTGGGTGAAAAGTTTCTTTTCAAATTCTTCCCGCCCAACAAGACCATGAGATTGAAAAGCGAAATAATGCAATTCCGACAAATGGATTCAGAGATGTTATATGAGGCGTGGGAACGCTTCGAGGATTTGTTACGACGATGTCCTCGTCATGGGTTTCCGGAAGACCAACAAATGTGTTTCTTTTATAATGGGTTGGCCGGAGAGATGAGAAATCTTGTTGACGCTTCGGCCGGAGGAGCTTTGCTAGATAAAAGTGCAGAGGAAGCTTATGAATTGATCGAGGAGATGGCCATGAATAGCTATCAATGGCCTACCGAGAGGAGTAATATTCGTAGAGTGGCTGAAGTTTCAGACTCGGATCCTATAAAGGCTTTAACTGCACAAATGTCGATTTTGACCAACCATTTGGGAATTCTGACGAAGAGTGCAAATGAAAAAATAAATCCAAAAGGAAGTTCAAGTTCACTACCATCCGATCCATTGGAGGAGGCACATTACATTAATAATCGGAGTTACAACAATTTCCGGAATAATCCACCACCGGGCTTCTACCATCCCTCCAATCAAAATTATGAAAATTTTAGCTATGCTAATCCAAAGAATGCTTTGCAACCACCGGCCGGATTCAAGGTGTTGAATGGTGAGATAATTGAAGAAGCAAATCCGACGTCAAATCTCGAGAATATTCTAGCTACCTTCATGATGGAGACGAAAAGCCGATTTACCCGAGATGAAGAAAAACTTGATCGGATTGAAAATCATGTGACTCAATTAGCAACCACCGTTGGAGATCAAATGAGAAACTTAGAAACGCAAATCGGTCAATTTCCAAGCATCAAAAGGGCCAATTTCCAAGCAACACCGAAGGAAATCCAAAAGCACAATGTAATGCTATTTTTTCGTATACTGTGAATGAAGAGCTACCGGAATCGGAGAATAAAAACGAAGATGCAACCGTGTTGTCTAATAAAGTTGATTTGATAGTTTCCATGAATGAGGTGAAGGAGCAGTCCGATACTGAGCATATCAAGGAGAAGAAAATTTTTGAGGTTTTCGTGCAAGACATGGCGTCAAAGAAAAAAGAATTGGAGCGCCTACCGACTAAGCTTAAGGATCCAGGGAGTTTTTCAATTCCTTGCTCTATTTTGGGTTGTTTATTAAATGATGTATTTGTTGATCATGGTTCAAGTGTCAATATATTGCCTTTGTCTATTTTCAGGACACTTGGATTAGGAGAATTGAGACCATCTCCAGTGAGCTTACAATTCATAGATCGATCTTTAGCTTACCCAAAGGGAATTATGGAGGATGTAATTTTAAAAATTTATAAGTTCGCCTTCCCTGTTGATTTTATAGTGCTTGATGATGATGGGAAGCAAAATGGTCTAGTAATACTTGGACGTCCGTTCTTAGCCACTGCACGAGCATTAATTGATGTGGATCGAGGAGAATTAACGATTAGGACGCATAGTCAAAATGTTGTATTTTTGATGACTCCTCCCGATAAAATTGCACGTAAACAGGATTATGAGAGCTCGTTGAATGATCCGGGATGAAGGAAACATGTGTCTGGCTGAAGACGTTAAATTTAGCGCTGGTTGGGAGGCAACCCAACACTTGCGTCCGGCTGAAGACGTTAAACTTAGCGCTAATTGGGAGGCAACCCAATGGTTCTTGTTAGTTTATTTTATTCTTATTCGCATTTTATTTCTATTTTTACTTGATGAGGAACTGACCGGTTCAACTGTAGTTGTCCAATTCGCAGGAAAAAGATCCGGAAACCAGAAGCGTACTATCCAGGCTAGTACGACACGGGCCGTGTCATTCGACACGGTCGGGTTGGCCATCCAGACGTTTTTTGAGTTTCTGGGCAAGTATGACATGGGCCGTGTCATTTGACACGGTCGGGTCAGGTGGGCAGACGATTTTTGGTAAATCTGAGCAGGTGTGACACGTGGCATGTCCAACAAGGCCACTTCCCTCCGCCCAATCAATATGACCGGTTGTAAGTATTTCTTGACCCAAAGTTTTTATTGCTTAAATACTATACCCCCTTCGTGTGTACATTCTTTAATTCAAGTTTGGGGGGAGATATTGGGTCAAGATATACTTATATTGTTCGTTTATTTTTTTTAACACCTTGTTTTGTTTGTTTATTTTATTATTTGTTTGTTTCTATTTTTTTCGAATTTTAGTGTGAAGATTTGCTTGGATTTTGGTGTGGATTGTTGTTTTTGAACTTGGTGTGTTTTGAGTATCATGTACTTGGATGAAACTCGAAAGAATGAACTCTTGTCTTGGATACCTCGGGATTTATTTTGTTATTTTGATATGCAAATCGAGGATAATTTGAAGAGGAAAAAATTGTAGAATAATCAAAAGGGTGTGAAATTGAATAAATAGTTTAATCTCTTGGAAATATGAACAAATCTAGCTTGTGAGCTTTTGAGCATTCATGCATCTTTAAATATGCAAGTTTCATTGTCGAGTGTACCATTCATGTTTTAAGACTCTAGAACTTGCCCTGGTATCTTATTCGAAACTACAAGTGTGTGCGCAAATTAGTGAAAGTGATTTTAGGCGATTTTTATTGACAACCCTTCAAACCTTTTGGCCAACCGAAAAATTTATTTCCCTAGTTAGCCCATTTGAGCTTAAAGCATATTTCTTGTTAGCCACATTATGAGCTTTCCGTTCCATTATAAACTTTTGTCCCTATACTTGAGCTACTTAGAACAAATTGGCAAAAGAATGAAAAGATATGTGGAGGCAATGGGGAAGATTGTTGGTTCAAAATGCAATGATTTATCAAAATAAATTTGAAGGAAGATTGGTGTGATTTAATGATGATGTTGTCCACCACATGAAAACATAATAAAAAATCGTGGACACAAAAGAAACGAGATGTATGGAGCAATAAGGAGGAATAAGGTTGTGATTCTCACTTTCAAAAGTGCTTAGTGCGATGATATTAAAATCAAGGGGTTGAAGGAAACAAATTCTAAGGGATTATTGAGCTTCTAATTGAGCGAAGTGATTATTGAGATAATGTTCTAATTTGCTCAAGTCAAGTCACTTTAAGCCATACTTATCCTACCCCGACCAAAAAGCCTACATTACAACCGATAAAGTCCTTTTTGATTCACCAAATTTGCATGCACAACTAGTGGTAGAGATGTAGACGATTGGCAAGCCTATGGGGATTCTTATTTCATTGAATGAGTTTTGAGCGTCACTTATCCCATTATACACTTTGAGAGTGAGGGAATACACTTGACCGGCGAGGTTCGTATTATTCAAGTATTAGCTATGATGTTAAGGAAGCACCCCCGATATTTAAATACTTTATAGAACTCGACTTATTTATTTCTTGAGGCGTATTGATGAATTTTCAAAATGATCCTTTGAGGTATGTTGAGGGACGAGTTCCCTTAAGAGTGGTTATTTTAAAGTGCATTGCTCGGGACGATCAACGTTCAAGTTTGGGGGATTTTGATAACACTCATTTTTACACATTTTTATAAGGTTTTTCCGGATTTTAAGATCCTAAAATGTGTAGAATTGTGTCGTTTGTACTCATATTGTGTTTGTTGGACTCGATCACGCTTGGGTATATTTTATTTGAATTTATAGGTGTTTTAAGGACATTATCAAGCAAGACCGAAGTCTCAATCCCCAAATACATATCAAGCAATGCGAAGCGAGAACGAGGCCTAAAACGATGAAGATTGAAGCACTACCTGTCGTATTTTCTAATCTCCAGATTCATTACTTCGAATAAGGATGTGTTCTATATATATATGGATTCCTCATGAAATCAGCTTCTCAACGGTATATCATACGCTAAATTCCGAGGTGTATTGAGGGAGATATGGCTTCTAGACCACGACTTCACAGTTCAGAAAGTTTTTGCATTTTCTGGGACAGTATGACACGGGCCGTGTCAAATGACACGACCGGGTCTGCTGTCCAGAAAGTTTTTGCATTTTCTAGGACAGTATGACACGGGCCGTGTCATTTGACACGAGCCGTGTCACTTTTCGGTGGAAAAATCACTTTTTGACATTTTTGAAGATTTGAACATGAAAAAGTGGTTTTTTAAGATTTATAAAAAGAGGATATGGGGCAAGACTTGGTATATGCTGAAGATTGGAGAGATTGGAGAGAGAGAAACACAAGATTTGAGAGTTTTTCATCCAAAAAGAAGGAGATTTGAAGGAAATTCTTGAAGAACACTTCAAGAACATTTGAAGGCTTCAACCGGGATAAATCAAGAAACCATCCGAGTTTTATCTTCTTCCTATCTTTTATTCATTTTGTTGTTTTATTTAGCATGAACATGATGAACATGATGATTATTAATCTTTCTTTCATTACCATGTCCGGCTAAACTCGTTAGATTCCGGGCATGGGAGTACGTTGATTTGCTATGGTTTTGAGGGATTGATGATTATATATATCTAGTGTGATTTCTTTATCAAATACTTGGTTTTAATTCATGTTTAGACACTTGATCAATGTTTTTATATGTTTAACTTAATTGCTCATAATTCGAGAGAAGAGGGCATTAATAGGTTTCGAGTATTTGACGTAGTAAATTACGAGATTGAGAAATCGGTGATAAGCTATGATGATGTTTAAATCTTATGAACATTTTGGAGTTAGATAATTTATAGTAAACGAAGACGTTATAGATTGTTTAATCTACGTTTTAATGCATCTCGAGAGGGACTTTAGAATATTATTGTGATTATCATTTTGGAAACACACTTAGAACTTTTGGAACCAATCCCGACTAAACTTAGTGATCAACGGAAACCGAGCCTTGGAATCTTTCTTTCTAAACTCTTGCAATTCTCCTTAATTCGGATATTTTCTTTATTGTCATCATTTTATTTTATTTCGTTAACCATCCATTCAACTTTCGATCGTCTAGATAAAACCGGAATCATTATAATCTAGTACTCAACGCAATAGGAATATTTAGTCTCTGTGGAATACGACCTTGCTCGCCGCTTTCTACATTTACTCCGTACACTTGCGGATTGTTTAAAAATATAGCGAACACTTCCATCCCATATTGAGGTCCGGGATAATAATTCGCTCCATATTGCACTCCAACGGGTGGTTGTCTCGGATAGAAGTATCTCTCTTGTTGAGCTTCGGGTATCCCATGATTGCGCCCAACATTCTCATATCTCGGAAACCTTGGTTGACGAATTTCCTCCTCATCTATGTTTTGTGCAACATTCTCATCCCTCGGTTGACGAGGGTTATCTTCTTGGAGCAAAAGTCGCTCTTCGAGATCCGGATTTACCTCGTCGTTTGCCATTGATGTTGTGGGCATTATTTTTGGTGCTCTAATCCTTTGAACTTCGTCTACGGGCGGAAGAATCGGGTTACCCAACGATCTCCTACCAAGCATAAACAAAGGAAGTAAGAGCGAATTTTAGACTTTTATCGAAAATAATGAAAACGGAGAAATGATCAAGAAAAACAATTCAACTATTATTAAAACAAGATCAAAAATTAAACGCCAATTCCCCGGCAACGGCGCCAAAAACATGATGGTTCAAATTAAATACTCGCAAGTGTACGAATCGCTCTTGTAGGAAGCGGCAAGTAACTCCGAGGTCGATCTCTCGAGGAATTGGAAACGGTTTAAAATTCAATAATGTTCGGCAAATAGTCGAATGAATAAAAATAAAACAAATTAAAATACATCATTGGTTGATATGATTACGATTACTAATGCACAAAATTAAATTAAACTAAGCGATAACAACACCAATTTGATAGTCGGATAAATGAGAGATAACAATAATGAGATTAATATAGGGATTTAGATTCACCGACACACACGTAATCAATTATTAGTTCTGATACTCAAATAAATAAGGTTTGGAATTATCGATTGCTCACGATTAAAAGAAATCCGTTTGATGGCGGCAATTCTAAAAATCACCATTGTTCTCAACGAAAATAAGGTAACCTCCTTTGATGGGGATGCATCCCTACTAACAATCAATTAACCGACTACTTTTGATGAGGTAAATCGTTAAAAGATCGCGCAAAAAAGCTCGAGAACATTTACAATCATTTCTAACGGACCGTTTGATGGCGAAGACCGATAAAAACCCTCATTTTGAATAATAATAACAACTAAGAGATAGGTTTGATGATCTAAATCAAAAGTTCTTAAACGAAGAATAAACAAGGAGGAATAATCCCAAACTTTTACCGAAAAATCAAAAGAAACTAACAATCGATAACATGTGTGTGGCTATATCTAAAAACCCATATGAAGTGTTTAGCCACACATGATTAATTCAACAACAATGGAAATTGAAGAACAAAACATGGTAAAAGCTTCCCTTGTAAATGCCGAAATTGAATTCCCGATGAAGGTTTGATGATCTTCTTTCAAGAACTCACAACAAAATGATACAAGGAATTATTATATCTCACAAAAGTATTTTTCACTCCAAGAACATACAAGGAAGATGATGAAATAATCTCACTCAATCCTCACTTTTTGGTGTTTTCTCCCTCAATCTTGTGTTTTTCACCCAAGAATATCTTCCACAAGATAAGTGTATCTCACCTAGGGTCTCTACACTTTGTTTTATAGCCAAAAGATGAAGAATAAGGCTTAAAGTTGTGCAAAAATGTCAAGGAAAGTGACATGAACCGAAAAGTGACACGGCCCGTGTCCTGGGACACGGCCGTGTCGTGCTACCCTGGATAAAGGAAAAGGTTCTGTACTGAGGCTCGGCCGTGTCCTGTGACACGGCCGTGTTGTACTGCGCCAGAAAGTGCGAATTGGTCGATCGTGACTCGGCCGTGTCCCAAAAGGCACGGTCGAGTTGTTCTAATCCGGAAAATGCAATTCGCGCTGGAATGAGACCCGGCCGTGTCCCATGGCACGGCCGAGTTGCCTGTTGCAGCCGAGTCGAGTTGCCTGGTGCAGCCTAGTTGAGTTCTTCTGTTCCGGTTTTTGGTCTTCTTCGGCTTGATCCTTCGTTCTTATATCAATACACCTCGGATTTTAGCATATGATATACCGTTTCGAAGCTAATTTCACGAGGAATTTATATCAAAGGAGAATACATCTCAATTCGGAGTGGAGATTCTGGGATTTAGGAGATTTGACCGATACTGCTTAAATCTTTCGTCGGTTTAGGCCCCGTTTTAGATTTTGATCGTCATAAACTTCAATATTAGCTATAAAAGCACATATTTCACCACAATCTTCGCTTGGATACCTATAAATTAAAAACACAACATACCACGCATAAAAGAGAACAAAAAATACTAAAAAGCAAACAAAAACACGACTAGATAGAACAGTATGAGTCGATCAAGAATCGACTCATCAGTCGGCTCCGGTGGGACCACGACATGGACCCCGGCGAACGCCCTCAGTTCGGCCTTTCACTTTCTGTTCGACATGGTGGAAACCGGGGAAAGGCCCCCGAGGTTTCCACCTCCTGCCTGAAGCATATTGATCCGGCCGCCCGGGTTGATCGGAGGAATTGATTCGTCGGAATACTCCGGCTTGTTTGCTCGATCCTGGTGACCGGATTGGGAGGGATTCCATCTTTTTATCGGCGCTCGCACCCTCCGGTCCTCTATGTCCGAGGTTCTGGCTTGGTGACCAAGTTGTCCAATTTGCTTTCCTCAAACAGTCGCCAGAGTTGTCTGAGGAGGTCACGGCACTGGCTGGTGTTGTGGCCGGGACTCTTGTGGTAGGCACAAAATTTGCTGCGGTCTAGATGACCGTGGTCCCTTATCGGCTTTCGCTTGTTAAGCCACTCGCGCCCCTTGACGGCGTTAAAGATGTGCACCGGAGATAAGTTGAGGTTGCGGAGGAGGTGAACCTCCACATCCTCGAAGGCTTTGAACTCACCAGGCGGCTTTGCGACTGCCTTTCTGGGTTTGGCGACCGCCTTCTTCTGGACGTGGGAGGGCGCCTTCCCTTCTCCGGCAGATCCCTCACCTAAGCGGAGGCTGAGCATCCTCTGCCTGGCCAGAAAATCAGCGGCCCTGACGTGGAAGATCGAGTACGTCGGGGGGATGTCCTTTGTGAGGTGCCTGAACATGGGCGAGTGGCCGTTCAATCCCCCCAGGACTGAGTAGAGAGCGAGCTCGTCGCTAATGGGCTCGCCGGTGAGGACTATTTCGTCCACCCGGTCGATGTAATCTTCATCGGGCTCGTCCTTCCCTTGCCTGATTTTCATCATGTGGTGGGGACCTTCTGGCCGAGCCACTTTGGCGGCGAAGTACGACGTGAAGTCGTTCGCCAGCTTCTCAAAACAATTGATCGAGCGAGGTGGTAGTGAGATGTACCACCTGTGGGCGAGGTCGCCCAGAGTTAATGGGAACATTCGACATTTCGTCGCATCTGATGCTCCACATCCGGCCATGTAAATCCGGAATTTGCTCAAATGGGTCTCAGGATCCCATCTCCCCTCATATTGAGGTGTTTGTGGGGGAGCGATCTTTGGTTGAACTGGGGCGAGCTCGATCTGGACCGCGAGTGGCTCACTTGGTCCCGCGATCGATCTCCTGGCGCCCGCCCCAGTTTCTAGGAGCGCCTTCATTTCGTCGAGCTGGCGCTGCATGGCGGCCATAGCCGTAGCCTGACTGCTCGCTGATTGGCTCCCGGAGCGCGAGCCAAGGCGATCATGAACTGATCCCCTGGCCCCATGGTGGATGATGAGTTCTCCGCCAACGGGCTCAGTCCTCGGGCGAGCGGGGGCCCGATGGCCGGTTTGTCTCCTGGAAGTTGGATATGCCGAACTCCTGGTAACGGATTCGGACTCCGATGTCTCCTAGTTGGGGACCGAGTGCCCGGGTCGCCATGAGGGATTGCTCCATAGGCGGCTGAAGACAGAATCATCCCGCCTTACGAGAGCCTTTTCTTGCAGCTCGGGGCTTTCTGTTGATTTCTCAACATATATCTCCTTGAGCTTCCGCTTGCCTGCTCGGCGGATGGTTGACGGAGTAATGGTGGGCGAGTCGCATGCCCTCCGTCGCTCCCTGAGGATGGCAATAGCCTCCTCAATCTGTTCCGCGGTCTGGAACTGATCGAGTGAGAGGCTAGGACCGTCCCTCGGGGGCGGGAGTGAGAGCCTAGTGTCGCCGCGGCCACCTTCCGCCTTAGGCTGGGATTCGGTCTGGGCCGGAATGAGATTTCCGGCAGATCGCAGGGCGGCTCTTTTGGAAGTCGTGGCAGATGTCATGTTTCTGAAGGCTTTTCTTTGAAGAACAGTGAGTGTTTCTTCAAGTATATGTCCGGATAACAGTGAGTGTTCTTCGAGACGGTCGGAATAAAAATGAAGGTTAGGAGTCGCCCCTCCTTCTAGCGCCAATTGTTGTTGCCCGAAATATTATCCGGAGATAATATTGCTCGAATGATCGAGTAACAAACAAATGCGAGAACACTTCAGTGGGAAAATAAATAACACAAGGTTTGCCGGGGTTGTTAATCTCGGGCTTGAATGCTCTCGCGAGATGTTATTAATATAGATACTTCAGAGTACAAATATTAATGTTAGAATCTGTTACAATGAGTGTAAAGACTGCTAGTTATTTAAGCAGTAGAGTGTGTAGATTGTCGGAAGAATCAGATATGAAGCTCTGTGAGTTCTTACTTTGGATGTTCTGTAAGTGTGTATGAATATCACTATGGATGTGTAAGTAATTGCCAGATGAGTCTTTTTCCTCTCTCTCTGCGTTTTTTTACTGTATATATGATGCCCCTAGGCCACTGTTGTAAGACTCCTATTTATAGGAGACAAGGTTGCTGGGTCCTCTCCGGCGATCGCGGGCGACCGCCATTTTCTATATTAGAATAAGGTGGGCAATCGTCCCGTCACGTGGGGCTGTTCCCTTAAAGTCCGAGGCTGCTTGGCGGCCATGTGAGCCAATGGGAAGCTCGCACGCGTCTGAGTTCTTTGTCAGGAGGACCCACTTTGTACCTTTCGGCGGGCCTGTCGGTAGGTGAGAGGTAGGTGACAGGCTGGGGTCAAAGGCCTTATCTTGCGGTGCCTTTTGTGGATCTGCACGTGGGTCTCCGTCCAAGATTCGGTCTTCGACGATTTTGACGGATGTTGGATTCATACGTGGCACGAGACGATCGTCTATGGTCGGACATCATAGACGATCGTCAGATACCAAAAGACGATCGCCGTGGTTGCCGACTGCTGGGTGTTTGCCCAGCGTATGTCTTCTATGGTTGGCTCTCAGACCATTATGCCGATCGCCATCGAGGCGTATTAATCGCCGCACAACACCTACCAATGCTTCGTATTCGGCCTCATTGTTGGTCGCCCGAAATCCGAAACGTACAGCATTTGTGAAACTTTGGCCGTCGGGGCTGATGAGGACAATCCCTGCCCCTGCTCGCGAGTTGGTTGCCGAGCCATCCACATACGACTTCAAGCGGGCGGCGGCCGACTGGAGTCGGTGTGAGGGAATGTTAATTCCACCACGAAGTCCGCCAGAGCCTGGCCTTTGATCGCCGTGCGAGGAGCGTACGTGATACCGTATTTGGCGATCTCCAGTGACCATTTGAGGAGTCGCCCGTTGGTGTCTGGCCGGTGCAGAACTTGTCTTAAGGGGAGAGTTGTCAGGACCTCCACTTGATGTTCGAAGAAGTAGGCCCTTAGCTTGCGAACGCTCATGACTAGAGCGTAGGCGATCTTCTCCAGAGGTGTGTATCGCGTTTCCACGTCG
This sequence comes from Orobanche coerulescens, assembly GCA_033398695.1. NCBI lineage: Eukaryota > Viridiplantae > Streptophyta > Magnoliopsida > Lamiales > Orobanchaceae > Orobanche > Orobanche coerulescens. Next base: position 50,402,453 of record CM065802.1, read on the forward strand.
TGGAGCGCTTGGCTAACGAAGTAGATCGGCAAGTGGACTTGCCCCTCTGCTCGCACCAAAACAGCACTCAGTGCGACCTCCGAGGCCGCCAGGTAGAGGAATAGCTTTTCGCCGGGGATCGGCTTCGCCAAGATCTGGGGGTTAGATAGATACTCCTTAATTTTAGCGAATGCTTTTTGACTCTCCTTCGTCCATGCGAACTTCTTGTTCTTTATGGTCGCGAAGAATGGCTTGCTTTTATCCCCGAGCCGAGATATGAAACGTTTGAGGGCAGCTAGACAACCAGTGAGGCGTTGCACCTGTTTGACATTCCGTGGCTCCTGCATGTCGAGGATCGCCTGGATCTTGGTGGGGTTTGCCTCGATCCCTCTTTGGCTCACGATGTGCCCCAGGAACTTCCCTGAGCTTACCCCGAAGTTGCATTTCTTGGGGTTTAGCTTCATATTGAACTTCTCGAGGATGGCGAACGTCTCGGCAAGGTCATTGAGGTGGTCTTCCTTCCTGAGGCTTTTGACCACGATGTCGTCAATGTAGACCTCCATGGTCTTGCCGATCTTATTGGCGAACATCCCGTTGACCAATCGCTGGTAGGTCGCCCCTGCATTCTTCAAGCCGAACGGCATTCGGACCAAAAAGTAAATGTCTTTTTCCGTGTGGAACGATGTGTGCTTTATGTCTTTCTCCGCCATTGGGATTTGATGGTATCCGGCGAAGGCATCCATGAATGACATCATTTCGCAACCTGATGTACTATCGACCAAGTGATCAATATGAGGCATCGGAAAGTGGTCTTTTGGACATGCCGCGTTGAGGTCGGTGAAGTCGATGCATAACCTCCAGGAGCAGTTCGGTTTTTTGACGAGCACTGCGTTGGCGACCCACTGTGGTTCGTCTGTAGCTACCCCGATAAGTTTGTTATCGAGTAGCTTTTTGACTTCTATGTCGAGCGTTGCGTACTTCTCAGGAACGAATTTCCTACGTTTCTGGTGAACAGGCGTCCTTGCCGGGTCGATCTTTAGATAGTGGCAAGCGTGTTCTGGACTTATGCCAACCATATCTTGATGCGACCAGGCAAAGACTCCGATGTTCTTACGTAGTAAATTGATCAGATCCTCCTTTAATTTGAGGTCGACACTTGTGCCGATCAGTACTTTCCGCTCCGGGCGAGCCAGATCTATCGTTATATTTTCCAACTCTTCGATGGGGACGATCGCCTCTCACTTGGAACGATTTCCGGACTCGATCCTGGGATCGATGTCGAGGCTTGGCTCGAAACCGATCCTTGGCTCGATGTCGTCCGTCAATCGTTGTGTGATGCCGTCCTCCGAGTCGGGCTGGTACGATGTGCTTGGCTCGTCGATCTCCATGGGTTGATTGTCGATCGTTTCAATGTTACACAAAGCATGGGAAGTATTGAAAGAAGTTACGACATAGGAGTAATTCAAACATCTCTTAGCCATTAATTCGTCTCTTTTTATAGTACCGACCGTCCCATCGGCAGTGGGGAATTTGATACAGTAAAAGAAAGAAGAGGCGACCGCCTCGAAAGTTTCTAGAAATGGACGACCTAGGAACCCATTATAGATGCTGGGCCTATCTATGATTACAAAATTTAGGTTCCTAGTAATCCTAACCTTGGAATCGTAGTAACATGTTAGCTCGACAAAGAGCTTGATCCTTCCGTAGGCTTGGACTGTGCTGTCGCCGAACCCTTGAAGCACGGTGTCGAATGGCTTGATGAACTTGGTCAGGTTGCCGAGCTGGTCCTGGGCGGATTTGAATATGATATTGCAGAAGCTCCCATTGTCAACCAGCACGCGATCGACAATTTTCCCAAGGATACATGCAGAGATCACCAATGCATCCTCTTTGGGGCACTGCACCCCCTCCCTATCCTTGTTGGAGAAGGTGATGAGCGCATCTTTGGAGATGGTCGGCTCCGGTGGGACCACGACATGGACCCCGGCGAACGCCCTCAGTTCGGCCTTTCGCTTTATGTTCGACATGGTGGAAACCGGGGAAAGCCCCCTGAGGTTTCCACCTCCTGCCTGAAGCATATTGATCCGGCCGCTGGGGTTAATCGGAGGAATTGATTCGTCGGAATACTCCGGCTCGTTTTGCTCGATCCTGGCGACTAGATTGGGATGGATTCCATCGTTTTGTCGGCACTCGCGCCCTCCGGTCCTCTCTGTCTGAGGTTCTGGCTTGGTGACCAAGTTGTCCAATTTGCCTTCCTCAAACAGTCGCCAGAGTTGTCTGAGGAGGTCGCGGCACTGGCTGGTGTTGTGGCCGGGACTCTTGTGGTAGGCACAAAATTTGTTGCGGTCTAGATGACCGTGGTCCCTTATCGGATTTGGCTTGTTAAGCCACTCGCGCCCCTTGATGGCGTTAAAGATGTGGGCCGAAGATAAGTTGAGGTTGCAGAGGAGGTGAACCTCCACATCCTCGAAGGCTTTGAACTCACCAGGCGGCTTTGCGACCGCCTTTCTGGGTTTGGCGACTGCCTTCTTCTGGACGTGGGAGGGCGCCTTCCCTTCTCCGGCAGATCCCTCGCCTAAGCGGAGGGTGAGCATCCTCTGCCTGACCAGGAAATCAACGGCCCTGACACGGAAGATCGAGTACGTCGGGGGGATGTCCTTTGTGAGGTGCCTGAACATGGGCGAGTGGCCGTAGAATCCCCCCAGGACTGAGTAGAGAGCGAGCTCGTCGTTAATGGGCTCGACGGTGAGGACTATTTCGTCCACCCGGTCGATGTAATCTTCATCGGGCTCGTTCTTCCCCTGCCTGATTTTCATCATGCAGTGGGGACCTTCTGGCCGAGCCACTTTGGCGGCGAAGTACGACGTGAAGTCGTTCGCCAGCTTCTCAAAACAATTGATCGAGCGAGGTGGTAGTGAGATGTACCACCTGTGGGCGAGGTCGCCCAGAGTTAATGGGAACATTCGACATTTCGTCGCATCTGATGCTCCGCATCCGGTCATGTAAATCCAGAATTTGCTCAAATGGGTCTCAGGATCCGATCTCTCCTCATATTGAGGTGTTTGTGGGGGAGCGATCTTTGGTTGAACTGGGGCGAGCTCGATCTGGACCGCGAGTGGCTCACTCGGTCCCGCGATCGATCTCCTGGCGCCCGCCCCAGTTTCTAGGAGCGCCTTCATTTCGTCGAGCTAGCGCTGCATGGCGGCTATCGCCGTAGCCTGACTGCTCGCTGATTGGCTCTCGGAGCGCGAGCCAAGGCGATCATGAACTGATCCCCTGGCCCCATGGTGGATGATGAGTTCTCCGCCAACGGGCTCAGTCCTCGGGCGAGCGGGGGCCCGATGGCCGGTTTGTCTCCTGGGAGTTGGATATGCCGAACTCCTGGTAACGGATTCGGACTCCGATGTCTCCCAGCTGGGGCCCGAGTGCCCGGGTCGCCATGAGGGATTGCTCCCTAGGCGGCTGAAGACAGAATCATCCCGCCTTATGAGAGCCTTTTCTTGCGGCTCGGGGCTTTCTGTTGATTTCTCAACATATATTCCCTTGAGCTTCCGCTTGCCTGCTCGGCGGATGGTTGACGGAGTAATGGTGGGCGAGTCGCATGCCCTCCGCCACTCCCTGAGGATGGCTATAGCCTCCTCAATCTGTTCCGCGGTCTGGAACTGATCGAGTGAGAGCTAGGACCGTCCCTCGGGGGCGGGAGTGAGAGCCTAGTGTCGCCGCGGCCACCTTCCGTCGTAGGCTGGGATTCGGTCTGGGCCGGAATGAGATTTCCGGCAGATCGCAGGGCGGCTCTTTTGGAAGTCGTGGCAGATGTCATGTTTCTGAAGGCTTTTCTTTGAAGAACAGTGAGTGTTTCTTCAAGTATATGTCCGGAGAACAGTGAGTGTTCTTCGAGACGGTCGGAATAAAAATGAAGGTTAGGAGTCGCCCCTCCTTCTAGCGCCAATTGTTGTTACCCGAAATATTATCCGGAGATAATATTGCTGGAATGATCGAGTAACAAACAAATGCGAGAACACTTCCGTGGGAAAATAAATAACACAAGGTTTGTCGGGGTTGTTAATCCCGGGCTTGAATGCTCTCGCGAGATGTTATTAATATAGATACTTCGGAGTACAAATATTAATGTTAGAATCTGTTACAATGAGTGTAAAGACTTCTACTTATCTAAGTTGTAGAGCGTGTAGATTGCCGGAAGAATCAGATATGAAGCTCTGTGAGTTCTTACTTTGGATGTTCTGTAAGTGTGTATGAATATCACTATGGATGTGTAAGTAATTGCCAGATGAGTTTTTTTCCTCTCTCTGTGCGTTTTTTTACTGTATATATGATGCCCTTAGGCCACTGTTGTAAGCCTCCTATTTATAGGAGACAAGGTTGATGGGTCCTCTCCGGCGATCGCGGGCGACCGCCGTTTTCTATATTAGAATAAGGTGGGCGATCGTCCCATCATGTGGGGCTGTTCCCTTAAAGTCCGAGGCTGCTGCTGGCAGCCAGCTGTGCGGGCCAATGAGAAGCCTGCACGCATCCTGAGTCGCTGTCCGGGGAGGACCCACTTTATACCTTTCGGCGGGCCTGTCGGTAGGTGAGAGGTAGGTGACAGGCTGGGGTCAAAGGCCTTATCTTGCGGCGCCTTTTGTGGATCTGCACGTGGGTCTCCGTCCAAGATTCGGTCTTCGACGATTTTGACGGATGTTGGATTCATACGTGGCACGAGATGATCGTCTATGGTCGGACATCATAGACGATCGTTATATACCAAAATACGATCGCCGTGGTTGCCGACTGCTGGGTGTTTGCCCAGCGTATGTATTCTATGGTTGGCTCTCAGACCATTATGCCGATCGCCATCGAGGCGTATTAATCGCCGCACAACATGCATGAGTGTGTTTTTATGGTTCTCCTTTCTTTTGATGCGTTTATCCATTTGTAAACTAATAGAAGTACTCGAGTACTTAGGAATTTTTGTTTGTTCAGGTTGTGTTGTGATATTTGTCCGTTATGTTTGTATTGGATGTGTGGGGTGTGTTTGACCGGTTGAACCGGGTGAATCATTTTGTTTTGCGTCTTTATGACGAGGGGTTGTTATGTTGATTTCAAAAGTCGTTGAGTATGTTTGGTCGTTTAGCCTGGTGGGTCCCATGTAGGGATTCACGGCGCTGTAATATACCTCGAATATCTTGGGGGTGTTACATTAAGAAAATAAATTTTCAATTCTATACTGTTTTTAAGTATTCTTTTAATTTTGCCAACAATCTTAAAGTAGATTTTGTTTACTTGGTTAAACATATTATTTTCAAAAGTTTAAGACATGATGGATGCTTGAATCCCTATTCAAAAACCAACTCTGTCTACGAATATTTCTGGAGGTGCGCCTCAGAAAACTGGATCGGCTTCCACGACTGGAGGTCACCTCTGATAACTGGATCGGCTTCAGCGAACCACTCTGCTTTGGTTCCGAAAAGTAATTCAGTTTCGATTCCGGTCAACCATGCTGACAAACCAGAGAAATTCAACGGGCAGAATTTCAAGAGATGGCAGCAGAAGATTCCTATAGGCTTGTCTCAATTCCTTAAGGAGGACGCGCCGAAATATGATGAAGACATTGACCAACAGACTTTGATGGCCATTGGCCTTGGAAAACTTCCGACTATCTATGTCGGAATTATATAAGGAATGGCCTTGCTGATTCGCTATACAATGTGTATAGCACTGCTAAATCAGCAAGGCATTATGGGACTCACTAGATCATAAGTACAAGATCGAGGATGCCGGTACCAAGGTGGATTGTTGGGCGGTTTCTTGACTATAAGATGGTGGATTCCAAGACTGTGGTCAGTCAGGTACAAGAGCTACAATTGATCATTCATGAAATCCATGCTGAAGGAATGGTCATTAGCAAATCCTTCCAAGTGGCTGCTGTGATTGAAAAACTCTCTTCTACTTGGAAAGACTTCAAGCATTATCTCAAGCACAAGCGCAAGGAGATGAGCATGAAAGATCTGATCGTTAGACTTCGCATTGAGGAAGACAACAAAGGATCAGAGAAGAAGGTAAATACTGCTGTGGCGAAGGCCAATGTTGTGGAAACTGGCAAGACATCCAAGAAAGGCAACAATGAAAAGGGAACCAATCTGGGACCTAAAGGAGGAATTACAAAAAAGAAAGAGAAATTTCTTGGTAAGTGCTACAACTGTGAAAATATGGGTCATAGAGCGGCTGACTGCAGGCTGCCAAAGAAACCAAAGAAAAGTGATGGTAATGCAGCACATGTGATTACGAACAAGTGGGAAATCTTGACTTATGTGCTATAATCTCCGAAGTGAACTTAGTTGGCTCAAATACTAAGGATTGGTGGGTTGACACTGGAGCAACTAGGCATATATGTGCCAACAAGCCAATGTTCTCCTCCTTGGAAGAAACAAATGCCAGTGAAAAGTTGTATATAGAAATTCTGCAACCTTAACTATCTTGGGTGAAGGCACGGTGATCTTGAAGATGACGCCTGGAAAGGAAATGACTCTTAAACGTGTGTTATATGTGCCTAATATTCGCAAGAACCTTAACTCTGGTTCCTTGTTGATGAAGCATGGCTTTAGATTAGTTTTTGAGTCTGATAAAGTTATTTTATCAAAGAGTGGTGTGTTTATTGGCAAGGGCTATGAGTGTGATGGGCTAATTAAGCTCAATGTTATGACTGTTAAAAATAATGAAATGAAGAATTCTTCTGCTTACTTGATTGAGCCTCCTAATTTATGGCATGCTAGATTGGGACACATTAATTTTAATGCAATGCGTAGACTAATTGCATTAGATCACATACCAAAGTTTAAAATTGATTTAAACCACAAGTGCGAAACTTGTGTAGAGGCAAAATTAACTCGATCTCCATTCCGACAAGTGGAAAGAAACACAAAACCTTTAGAATTAATACATAGCGACCTATGTGATTTGAAATTTGTTCAAACTATAGGTGGAAATAAATATTTTTTTACTTTCGTGGATGATAGTACTAAATATTGCCATGTATATTTGCTTAAAAGCAAAGACGAATCTATAGATAAATTCATTCTTTATAAAATGGAAGTTGAGAATTAATCGGATGCAAAAATAAAAGTCTTAAGGAGTGACCGTGTATGTGAATATGTGGAACCATTCGGCGAATATTGTTTGCAATATGGGATTATTCATGAGGTCACTGCCCCATATGTACCATAGTCAAATGGCGTGGCGGAACGTAGGAATCGCACTCTAAAAGAGATGATGAATGCGATATTACTAAATTCAGGTCTGCTGCAGAATATGTGGGGAGAAACCACCTTAACGGCGAATTATCTCTTAAACAAGATATGCCATAAGAACGGGGACAAAACTCCTTATGAATCGTGGAAGGGAGTCAAGTATTCCTACAATTACATGAAAGTGTGGGGGTGTCTAGTAAAAGTGTTGACCTACACCTAAGAAAGTCAAAATAGGCCTAAAAATAGTTGACTGCATTATCATTGGATATGCACACAACAACAATGCCTACTGATTTCTTTTGCATGAATCCAAAGCGCTTGAGATTCACAAAAAGTACAATAATGGAATCAAGGAATGCGTCATTCTTTGAGAATATCTTTCCTTGTAAGACTGCAAGTGAACGTCTTATCTCATCCGAACACACTTCTGAACTAATGGATGAAGATAATGAATACCAAAGAGTAGATAATGAGGATGAACCTAGAAGGAGTAAATGACAAAGGACAGAGAAATCTTATGGACCATATTTCTTCACCTACTTGCTCGAAAAGGAACCTCAGACTTACAAAGAAGCTGTAAGCTCGACGGATGGACCTCTATGGAAGGAGGCTATCAAAGAAGAGATTGATTCTATATTACATAATCATACTTGGGAACTAGTAGAATTACCTCCAAAGTGTAAATCATTAGGAAATAAGTGGATTTCCAAGAAGAAATTGAAAGATGGAGCAGTTGATAAGTATAAGGCTAGGCTCGTAGTGAATGGCTATAACCAACGTGAAGGCCTAGACTATTTTGATACTTACTCTTCTATGACGAGAATAACTTCCACCAGGATGATACTTGCTATCGCCGCATTACGAGGTTTAGAAGTTCTGCATTATCGTGTCGGATAGTTGTTAGGCCGGATTATGGTACTGTGGTATCGGGTTCGGGAGTCGGGTTAACTAATATCCCACCTGAAATGCTGGTCAGGATAGCATTGGGTTTGGTTTGCGTTAGGCTTGGTATGGGTGTGGGCTGGGGTAAGGCTGAATTAGTATGGGCTTTATTGGTTTGGGGATTGGAAGCAGGCTTAAATGGGTGGGCTGAGAGAAGGAAAGGTTGGGCTGACTAGTGCCATGTACCAAAACCATAGATGCTTCCAATGTTGCCAACTTATATTTTCGTAAGATCGTGAGGCTGCATGGCATCCCGAAGACTATTACATCTGATCTTGATCCAAAGTTTATGAGTCACTTTTGGCGAACTCTATGGCGAAAATTGGGGACCACTCTCCAGTTCAGTACCTCACACCATCCTCAAACTGATGACCAAACTGAAGTTGTCAATCGAAGTTTGGGAAATCTATTGCGGAGTTTAGTTCGAGGTAATATTCGTCAATAGGATCTTGTTCTTGCTCAAGCTGAATTTCCCTACAATAGGTCCACCAGTCAAACGACCGGAGGCTCTCCATTGGAAGTTGTGTATGGTTGTAATCCAAACAGCCCCTTGGATCTTACTCCTATTCCAACTACACATTCTTATAGTGGAGATGTTGAGGATCGAGTCAAGAACATCAAGAAAATGCATAGAGAGATTCATGATCGAATTGTGAAGAAGAATGAAATGTACAAGAAGAGGGCTAATAAACATCACAGCCCAGAAACTTTTAGTAAAGGAGACTTGGTCTGGATCCACCTTCGTAAATAAAGATTTCCGAGAGGTCGTCATGGAAATCTTAAGCCAAGAGCAGATGGTCCATTCAAAGTTCTTCAACGTATTGGAGAGAATGCATACAAGATTGAGCTACCAGGATATTATGGCATCTCTACAACATTCAATGTAGCTGATTTATCTCCTTTTCAGGGTGATCAAGAGGATGAGGATGACGCAAACTCAGGGGCGAGTTTTCTCGCAGCGGAAGCGAATGATGCATATTTCAGCAGAACATTTCCAGCAGATGGGTCGACTTTGGACCTAAGCCTGATTTGATTGGAAGCGAACCAGCCCATGAGCCACATATGGATTCTAATCCCAATGAGTCTAGTTTCATATGCAATAAACGAAAGATCATTTGGAGTTTTCTAGAAGGAGTTATGGCTATTTTAATAGAGGGTAGCAGTGCAGTCCGAAAATTGAAGAGTCAGTGTTTTTTCATATTATTAGTTTTGAATTTATGAGTTATTCATATATTTTGGAATATAAGTGGATTTATAATCAATGGGGGTAGTAAAGGATTATAAGATATTAGTATATATATTTGTACATGGAAGTGGGAGGCATCAACTTTAAATCAAATATATATTTTGAGTTTCTTGACTTGTGGGAGAAGAAGGATTTCATCTTGTATCTCTCTTAACCTTTCGGTGGATTTCTTAAGGTGACGAGTTATTCTAATCTCTTTGGTGGATTTCTTAGAGTGAAGAGTTTGTTTGAGCGTGTTCATGTGTTGCCGTCTTATTTCTCCATATTTCCCCGGTATTAACAACATTACGAGTTAGTGTTTGGGCTTGTCGAGAATCATACTTCAGCGTCGGCGTCGAGATTATCTCATGGAAGTCCTTGAGTTTTTGACTTATCTGTGTGCTTGCTTGTTTGGTAATTTTCATCAAGTTTCTGGGATAAAACTTATTTTAGTTGGTAGAACATAACACCAAGATCTTCGTTTCCGTTTGTCTTGAATTGTTGTCATTTTGTGCTGAATATTTGTTCGTTTTGATTACATAGAATTGTTTTCCTGTTGTTTTATGTATGTTGAGACCTTGTTGTTGTGTTTACTATTAAAGTGGATTCTTTGGTGTTTGAGATATGGTACTTCACGTGTGCGTTTGTGTGAGCGTGTCGTGCTTATTCATGTGCTTGCTTTCATTATGAATTGTTAGTATTGTATGTTAGAGCCTCGTCGCATATGTTAGTTTAAGTCAGCCGTTTTTAGAATCTAATGCATTGTTCATATCTAGTTTTGAAGAAGAAGTGATTCAAGGAGCTTAAACAACGAAAAATGAGTGTAAAATGCTAAAGTGTGCGGTGCGGCACAAGAAATATGGGCTGCTTTACACTTCTGAACTGAGCCACAGTCGACTCACTGTCTCATGTGCTGCGGCACACTTATGTGTGGGCCGAGACACACCCTGATACTCCACAAGCTTGATTTGGCTTTGTGCCGTGGCACACTTACGTCTCCAGCAAAACACAATTTTGCCATGCGGGTTTTGGAAGGAAACTATATAAAGCAAAATAAGAAGATGAGGAAGGCATCGATTATTCGACAGAGCAGAAGAAAGAGCTAGGGAAACAAAGGCAAGAGAACACGGGAGGACAAAATCATCATATGTATTTGGTGTTCTTCAACCTGACGTTTTTATTTTGGATTAACAATTCTTCTCTAGCATGCGAGGCTAGATATTATTGCTCTTAGATTGAAATGAAACTTATACTGTGATGATTTGATTCTGAAACAATTCTCTCATTTTTATCCGATTTGATTGAGTTTTCTCCATTGTTTCTTAATACGTTCAATTGTTTGGACAATAGTTGAATTGTTTTAGACAATCTTTTGAGTCGGAAGGCGATAATTGAGTAGTGCTTATTTAGGAAAACCACTTTTATCTTATGAGATAGCATACACTTAGAGATATTGAAGCTTGAGTTGTTGAAGAATCAACTCAGGAAATCATAAATCTCTTTGTAATATTAACTGAGCAATTCACGTAAGAATATCCCAGCGTCGAAAAAATATTGACTGTCCAACCACTCTAATCAAGACCTCAAGAGGGGCCCCTGTGAGTTGTTAGTTCCTGAAAATTCCTACTAACCTTGGAAGGGGCAATATGATATACTTGGACATTTATTATTTTGAATCGGTTGGGTAATTACTAAATTCATACGAGTTAGAATCAAATTTGATTAGTCGTTGTAAAATTTTAACCGTAGGCCATTCTCCAACTTAATATCTTATTTTGTTAGCATTGATTTTCTTGTTCAATTATTTCTCCACCTTAGTTTACAAGTCTGATAGAATTGGTAATTGATATTTACTCACTATTTTATTACTTGTTTGTGATAACATGCATTTAATGCGTATTACCTACTGAGCTTTAGTGAGAGGGTTAACAGTGTTGCAATACGCCTCGAGAATCTTGGGGATATTACATATGACTCCTTAGTCTATGACAAAAAATGAGACTTGTTTTCAAGGTACGTTGATGTAATAATTATAATATTAAAAGTTTCAAACAGTAGTGTGTGACACTACTAATTATACATATATTAAATTACAACAAAAATTTAGTGCACAAGTGTGAAAATCTATGATTGTTAGTCCCTAAGTCCATAATCACTACCAAAATGACCACTTTAGCCGGCAACATGAGAGCCGTAAGCTAAAATAGATAGAGTTTAGCCGACAACAGCTTAGCCGTCAGCTATACTCCAACTCCAAAGTATAGTTGACGACCATTCGTCCTTGTCGTCGGCTAAACTTTAGCCGACCCACCTCGGCAGCCCAGCTTTTAGCCGACGGCCAACCACTTTAGCCGACGGTTATCAGTTTTAGCCAATGACTTATTGTTGTCGGCTAAAGTCTGAACATTGATAGTAAATATTGATGCACTTTTTTTCTTTTCTTTACCTCTTGTGTGCGTCAGAAAATTCAGATAATCTAATCACAAAACTTTGAGAAATTTTTAAGGAGTTCCAATAGTATTTTTAATGGAGTTTAATTATGCGCAAGTGTGAAAATATATGATTGTTAGTCCCTAAGTCAATAATCACTACCAAAATGACCACTCTAGTCGGCAACATGAGAGCCGTAAGCTAAAATAGATAGAGTTTAGCCGACAACAGCTTAGCCGTCGGCTATACTCCAACTCCAAAGTATAGCCGACAACCATTCGTCCTTGGCGTCGACTAAACTTTAGCCGACCCACCTCGGCCGCCCAGCTTTTAGCCGACGGCCAACCACTTTAGCCGACGGTTATCAATTTTAGCCAACGACTTTTTGCGATCGGCTAAAGTATGAACATTAGTAGTAAATATTGATGCGCTTTTCTTTTCTTTTCTTTACCTCTTCTGTGCGTCAGAAAATTCAGATAATCTAATCACAAAACTTTGAGTAATTTTTAAGGAGTTCCAATAGTATTTTTAATGGAGTTTAATTATGCACAAGTGTGAATATCTATGATTGTTAGTCCCTAAATCCATAATCACTATCAAAATGACCACTTTAGTCGGCAACATAAGAGTCGTAAGCTAAAATAGATAGAGTTTAGCCGATAACAGCTTAGCCGTCGACTATACTCCAACTTCAAAGTATAGCCGACGACCATTTGTCCTTGTCGTCGGCTAAACTTTAGCCGACCCACCTCGGCCGCCCAACTTTTAGCCGACGGCCAACCACTTTAGCGGAAAGTTATCAGTTTTAGCCAACGACTTTTTGCTGTCGGCTAAAGTCTGGACATTGGTAGTAAATATTGATGCGCTTTTCTTTTCTTTCCTTTACCTCTTGTGTGCGTCATAAAATTCAGATAATCTAATCACAAAACTTTGAGGAATTTTTAAGGAGTTCAGTATTTTTAATGGAGTTTAATTATGCACAAGTGTGAAAATCTATGATTGTTAGTCCCTACGTCCATAATCACTACCAAAATGACCACTTTAGTCGGCAACATGAGAGCCGTAAGCTAAAATAGATAGAGTTTAGCCGACAACAGCTTAGCCGTCGGCTATACTCCAACTCCAAAGTATAGCCGACGACCATTCATCCTTGTCGTCGGCTAAACTTTAGCCGACCCACCTCGGCCGCTCAATTTTTAGCCGACGGCCAACCACTTTAGCCGACGGTTATCAATTTTAGCCAACGACTTTTTGCTGTCGGCTAAAGTCTGAATATTGGTAGTAAATATTGATGCCCTTTTCTTTTCTCTTCTTTACCTCTTGTGTGCGTCAGAAAATTCAGATAATCTAATCACAAAACTTTGAGGAATTTTTAAGGAGTTCCAATAGTATTTTTAATGGAGTTTAATTATGCATGTAGCACCAATTAAATGTTCTCGTCAGGAACCACACATCAAATAAAAAGCATATTTGACTGTTGCCACATATAAAACTAATAGTACTTTAAAAAAATACAATTAGAGCTCCTCAGAAATTTTCCAAAATTTTATGTCAAACCATTACAGCATTATCACTAGGGCTAGAAAGAGATACCGAAAATTTGATCATAACCGAAAAACTGATCAAATCGAATGAAACTGGTTGTCGAAATTTTAAAAACCGAATAATTTGGACTGAAACCAAACCAAACCGAGATAATTAGATTCGTTCTTCTTTTATTTATTAAGATCAACACCAACCCGAAATCAAATCGAATATTTTTATAAATAAAATATATAAATAATAGTAGTAAATAATTATTAATTTTACGAACCCTAACAAATCCTAAAGCCAAAAAATTAAATTAATATTGAGGCTTCTTTCCATTTCTTCTCTCATCTTATAAAGTCGTCACTTGTGAGATGTGCACATTAAAATTGTCGAACAGAAGTGTAAAGTTAAATAAAATAATAGTTGAAATTGACACACTACAATTAAATGAGGTTTGTTAGTTTTAAAACTCTAGTTAGTGATTAATTATCATGATGTGGATTTTTATAATAAATACGAAGGGAAAATTATAAGCCAATACATTTTGTTTAAATATTACAAAAGTAACATCATCAAATAATATTTGCACAAATAGCAAGGTTTGAATAAATTGATGCATTATACCTTGAAGACGCCAGTTTTTTTCCTTTTCATATCCAAGATTCAAAGTATGTTGTATTAATTCATTCCCTAATCGCTCTTTATTTTTCTTTTAGTATTTGATGCTGCTAAAACGTATCGGATCAATCTTTATCCAAGTGATTCGGATAATTCCGGCGAGTGAACTTCTTGATCGGACCTACACACAAGAAAATACGTAAACTGAGCCGGGGCTTCACCGGCGAAGGCCCTCCAGCGTGAGAGTAAGTATATTGAATGTGGTGGAAATAAATTGACTGTACTGAGAGTCAAAGAATTCCGTTCATCTCAGTGTAGGTGGAGGACACCTATTTATAAGCATGGATGTTGCAACCCTAATTTGCGGAGAAAATCACTGGGTCCGTGTTGATTGGACTTTTTGTATACGTGGGAAGTAGAATCCCAATAAGGATCCTGCTCGTAGTTTCCTTGTGGAAAAAGAGTCCTTGTTAGGTAAGGATATCTTTATTTGTCTCTATCTGGGATTTCGCCAGATTCCGCGTGCTAGGTAGTGGGACCTTCATATACCGGCAAGGGAGGGAGACCGAGGGATCTCGGCTCGTTCTATCCCTAGGCCGAGTTGGCATGATAAGATGGTCGCCTGATACGGTTTAGACCTGAGTCGGAACTGAGGCAAGCCGAGTTAGGATATCTGGCCTTCAGGTCGGCCTAGATGTCATTACGCAGGGTTGAGAAGTTTACTGATCTCGGCTTATTCTGTCACTGAGCCAAGTCGGCGCAACAATTTGGTTGCCTTAACCAAGTCTTGGCTTGAGCCTGAGCTGAGGCACACCGAGTATGGTCTTGGTTTTCAGGTCGGCCTCGACGTCGTGCTCTATGCCGAGCTAATAAGTTTATTCCTGGGCTTTGTAGGGTCTTAGTTTATGGGCCCGGTTGGGCTTATGCCCAAGCTCCTTAGATCCATGTAGTCAATTCAGTTTATGTCGTTCAGTGGCCCCCAATTTTCTATCTCAGCATGCCGAGTAGGAACTCGATATTTATCCTTCAGGGTTTTGGTTGCTTCCTTGGAATCGGCTTTGCTTAGTGTTATGTCGGCCTCACAAATTTCAAGGGGCGGGTTACACCAATCGCTTCATATTCTGTCATAAAGTTGGACGGCGCACAAGTGGCGAGATGAAAGAACATTCTTTCCTGGGGAACTGCGTCATTAATGTGGTGTAATTATGATTTTGTGGGTTTACGCGCCAGACTTACGAATTTTGGGTCCAGGCCGGGTTGGGACAGGCACGTGATCAAGGTCGAGAGTCGGCATGGCTGGGATTTTACGGCACCCGTTAATTCACCGCATCGGCCTTCGCGCATTTCATGAGCCGGACTGGAGTGTCGATTTGTTTGCGAAGCTCGAGCAGTTCTCCTCCGTTGCCATTCCTAATTGGGCCGAGCTGGAGATGGATTTTCGGTACCATACTCAGGCCGGCCTAATAGGGGGATAAGTGCTTAAAAGCCGTGGACATCGTGGGATGTAATTTTCTTCATACTTGCTCACTTTCTTTTTTCCTCCCGTCTCATCCTGGGCTAACATTTATTTTTGTGCAGATATCTCAATTGGTGACATCCAGAAGGTTGATGAGGAGCACGTTGACCTGGTCATGGCGGCTCGTAAGAAGAAGAGGTTGTTCCGGTTGAGGGGAGTTGAGAAGATGCATGCCGACATGGAGGCTTAGCAAAAAGAGCTGCAAGATAAAGGGGAATCGCCGCTTCCCAGGGAGCCGCCCATTATCCAAGCCGGAGCTTCATCTGAACCTGAAGCGGAAGTTGAGAGGGCGCCCACCGAGGAGGTTAACCCTACTCGGACTCGTGCTTGGAGTCAGGGCCGCGGGCACTCTCAAAGACCGAGCTGAGATCATGGGACCAACTCCGAGGCAGAGAGTCGTCAGAGACATAAAAGGTCGAGGGAAGATGGAGGCCGAGCTCGAAAATAGCCTTCTCAGAAGAGAACCATTCCCTTGCCTCTAGGTTCCTCCTCGGCTTTCGCTCTTTCTGACGCCGAGAATAAGAATCTGGTCGACTCTTTCGTTGCTGCGCCCATCATGTCTGGGTTCGATTCTACTGTTTGCTCCGGGGCCGCCCTGAAGCTTGAGGGACCGGTCATTAAGCGCGCCATGAATACGTCTTACATTGAGCGGCTTGTTGCTGGCAAGCCGAGCTGGCTTCAGCTCTTCAACATGAAAGGTTTAATTCTTAGTGAGGTACTGTTATCCCGTCTCGGTCTTTCATCCTTCAAATTCCCTTTCTGCAATCTGTTTGAGATGAGTTTGTTTTCCTTTTGTAGCTCGCCTCCATAGCCCAGCATGAGTATGCCGTGTTCAGGCAAGTCGTGGATCTGGCGCACAAGAATGAAGCGGCGGCTAAGTCAGCTCAGGAATCCACTGCCAAGCTCACTGAGAAGGTTGAAGCCCTGGAGGGGGAGAAGGTTTCTCGTGACGCCGGGCTGAATGAGGCCGAGCTGAAGGTCGAACAGGCCGAGGCGGCCAGGAAGTCCGCGCTTGAGGATTTGGAGAAATTGAAGGCGGCTTTGCTGCAATCTGAGTCCGCTAGGGAGATTGCTGAGGCCGAGGCCGAGGCACAGAGGAAGAGGTCCGAGCTCTTGGTGTTGGAGAATAATGCCGCGGATGAAAGGCTGGATTTTCTTGAGGAGAGCTTGCCTGGCAGAGAGGAGGCCGCCGTCCAGCGATACCGAAAGAGTAAGCAGTATTGGGATGACTTGGCTGATGAAGCGGCCCCTGTCTATGGTGATGCTTGGTCCAATTTATCTCGGCTTCTCTACATTGACCCAGAAGTCGAGGTGCCACTGGAAAAGCTCGCTCGGCTCTTCGTCCAAGATCCTTACAGTGCCGAAGCCCGTGCTGCTCACTCCGTAATCCCTTATTCTGAGAATGCTCTAAAAAACATAAGGGCTAGGGATTCTCAGGAGGGGAAGCCGACATGGTATCCCCCAACTCCTCAACAATTTTGACGACTTGATAGCACTGGCCGAGGAGGAGGATGGCGCCGGGCTGAACCCGATCGTTTGTCGGCCTTCATGTTTTCATACATTCTTCTATTTGGCCAGATTTTCAACCCGGTGTGGGTGTTCTTGCGGTATCTGTTTCTGTACATCTGTTTATGCGACCTGTGCTTAACTTTCTTATCTCGTCAACCGAGAATGTACTTGTTCGCAATTAACCAATTATGAACTAGTTAATAGTCAGGCCGGGCAGTTGATGTCAGCCTTTCTGAATATATTTCAAGGGGAGGTCCCGCCTTACACCGAAGTGAAGCTGAGATGTACATCTTGGTTTGTTTATGTTCACTTTAGCCAATACGAACCGTGTAGATAGGCCGGGGATCGTCTATCTGTGATCGGCGTGTCGTTACTCAAACTTGATCCAATTATCTAGAACTGGATTCGACTTTTTCGAGTTAGATGTCTTAACTCGGCATGTTGAGTGTTATTAAATTTGAGCAGTATAGTTGTCAGAACTATGCTCAGATTATTTTGAGTTAGATGTCTTAATCTTAACTCGGCGTGTTTGAGTGTCATGTACTCAATTTTAGATTTGATCAATCTAGTTGTCAGAACTAGGCTCAGATTATCTGAGTTAGATGTCTTAATCTTAGTACTCGTTTTTTAGATTTGAGTAGACTAGTTGTTTGTAACTAGGCTTTGATTGTCCGAGTTAGATGTCTTAATCTCAACTCGGCGTGTTTGAGTGTCATGTACTCATCTTTTAGATTTGAGCAGACTAGTTGTTTGTAACTAGGCTCTGATTATCCGTGTTAGATGTCTTAATCTTAACTCGGCATGTTGAGTGTCATGTACTCATTTGGAGCAGACTAGTTGTCAGAACTAGGCTCAAATCGTCTTGAGTTAGATGTCTTAATCTTAACTCGGCATGTTGAGTGTCATGTACTCATTTTGTTTTATACTTAGCTTCGTGTTGTGTCGTGGGCCGGGGAGTGTTTACCCGTTTTAGGCCATGTCGGTTTCGTTGAAGTTCGGCTTGGAGGAAACCGAGCTGCTTGGTTGTTTACTTAGCCAGTACGAGCTAAGTGTTGGTAGGCCAGGGGTTGCACACCCGTTAGAGGCCTTGACGAGTTGATGAACTCGGTTTGTTCTGTTTGAGTTCTTAGCTAGTGCAAGCTGAGTGCTGAACCCGTTGTCAAACTAAACTCAAGTGGTAAAGATTTGGATGTATTAATCATAACTTTATTAACTCTGAGTCGGTTGTTAGAACTGGGATCAACTTATAAGCCGAGTTAGATGTTGATCATAACTTCACTTTGTTAGCTTAAGCCCGTTGTAATAACAAGGCTTGGATTAAAAGGGTGGTAGATGCATCATAACTTGGATTGGGGACCAAGCATGCCGTGTATGCTTTAGCCAGGCTAGTTACAGGAACTAGGCTTTCATCTGGCGAGTTTCATATTAGACCAAATGCTTGGGAGGAGAGGCGTATTGCTCCAGACCTCCCAGATAAATCGAGTATCAGTTATACAGTTCATGCAAACGATGTTCGAGGCTCTTATTTGAGTTTCTTTTTACCCAAATGTGTGGGAAGAGAGGCGTGTTTGCTCCAGACTTCCCGGATTAGGCCGAGTATCAATATGCAAAGCTCATTCAAATGATGTTCGGGTCTGGTTGCTACTGTGGTTCACTAGGCTATGTAAATCGAGCACGTCAGTGCTTGGTGTCGAGGACTTAGACGGAGATCTAGACTTGTTGGGGACTAAGCATCGTCATGTAATGCTAATCGGACTGCTAGGATTTATCGTGGAACGTGTTGATGCAATACTTGTCATTTGTTGTCGTGTTGGATTCTTCATGAGGCCTTCCTTGCCTCTGATTTATAGATCAAATTCTCTTGACGCTTCTTGAAGTTAAAGTACCATAGGGGAGACATTCGAACCTTTTTTGGAATATAATCACCATAGGGGAGACACTCGACTCATTTTGGATGTAAATATCCTAGGGTGATGCTGACTCAAACCCATTTGAGGATGTTTTGTTTGCTTTTCTTCGCTTTTTAGCTGGATAGCTGCTGTAAACTTTAGCCGAGTGGTCTTTAATTAATTTTGAAGTCCCTGAATGGCCCCCATATCCGTGGTGCTAGACATTAGCTATCCACTTTTGACTTTGTCATCATCTTTATGTTTTCGTCACCTGGATCTGACAGTCCTTTGTGTGCAAGTCACCTGCTCGATAAGTGCCTATGGAAATCTTCAAGTTTGCCTGGCCCAAGAGTTTTCACTTGATTTTATGCTTTCTTGCTTGACCCGCGTGTGCTCGGCTCTTTGATGTTGACCTTCAATTTAAGCTTCCCACGTAGCTTGCTATTATCATACGGACAGACTGCCAATTGAGTTGAGTTGACTCGACGGGCTGATTTTGTTCGAGGCATAGTTTATGTCTGTTCAGAATTGCCAACGGTGAAATGTTTTTTGTGCATGCCGTGGCTTTCAGTGCATGCCATGGATGCTTGCTGGCTCAAGTATGAGATCTATTATTTGTTTGGCAAGCAAGTCAGATCCCGCAGATTATTCGCCCATGCTCGCCACGCAATTGCTCCTCGGCAAAAAGAACGAGATTTAATCACAGTGAGTGGTGTCGGATTTTAGATAATTGAAGATAGTGTAGAAACATCAATTCATATCTAGCTTTACAGAAGGTCTAACAACGCATGAATATCTTTTTCTCCATGTAACAGATGCGGCATTCAATATAGATATACGTATTTAGCGTATCATTTAATTCGTTTTTCATATTATCTCCTTATAATCCATAAATAAGATCATGCCACGTAAAATCGGAATATTGGCAGGGTGAATATGGAAGGAGTACACCTGATATTTTTGTGGAGCATGGGGGTTGACTTACCCGATCTAGCCAGCTTGTTCGGCCTGCAGCTTGTGGGTTTGCTTGAATACGGAAGTTTTGACTACTTGGCGTTCTAGGTTCACCACTATCTCTAGATTCTCTCTGAATTTGTGCTTTAATATGGGGATGGCTTTCTTCTTCACAGATCCCCAGTTTTGAGTCGTCAATTTAACGCTTCAGAGAACAGTTGGTGATTTCTGTTCGTCTTCGACGGCCATGAATATTTGCGGTTGCTGGGGGAGGGAATCCCCGATTGCGCAAAGTCATGCCTGCACTAGGATGAGTTGGCGGAGGAAATTCCCCAGTTTTATTGGCAATATCGATCATGTTTTGCGCACCGGCGGCCATGCCTTGTCGATTCATCTATGGAGGCGGGTTCTGGTCTCCTAGGATAACGCTGGTCTCTTACCCATATCGGGGAGATTCGGCCATGATGTGTGGTTATCCGAAAGAAGTTCTTCGACGTTTTCCAGCAACGGAACCAAACTGATGCTGCCAAAACGTATCAGATCAGTCCTTATCCAAGTGGTTCGGATAATTCCGACGAGTGAACTCCTTGACCGGACCTACACACAAGAAAACACGTAAACTGAGCCGGGGCTTCACCGGCGAAGGCCCTCCGACGTGAGAGTAAGTATATTGAATGTGGTGGAAATAAATTGACTGTATTGAGAGTCAAAGAATTCTGTTCATCTCAGTGTAGGTGGAGGACATCTATTTATAAGCATGGATGTTGCAACCCTAATTTACGGAGAAAATCACTGAGTCCGTGTTGATTGGACTTTTTGTATTCGTGGGAAGTAGAATCCCAATAAAAATCCTGCTCGTAGTTTCCTTGTGGAAAAAGAGTCCTTGTTAGGTAAGGATATCTTTATTTGGCTCTATCTGGGATCTCGCCAGATTCCGCGTGCTATATAGTGGGACCTTCATATACCGGCAAGGGAGGGAGACCGAGGGATCTCGGCTCGTTCTGTCCCTAGGCCGAGTTGGCATGATAAGATGGTCGCCTGATACGATTTAGACCTGAATCGGAACTGAGGCAAGCCGAGTTAGGATATCTGTCCCCTAGATGTCATTACGGAGGATTGAGAAGTTTACTGATCTCGGCTTATTCTGTCACTGAGCCGAGTCGGCGCAACAATTTGGTTGCTTGAACCAAGTCTTGACTTGAGCCTGAGCTGAGGCACACCGAGTATGGTCCTGGTTTTCAGGTCGGCCTCGACGTGGTGCTCTATGCCGAGCTAATAAGTTTATTCCTGGTCTTTGTAGGGTCTTAGTTTGTGGGCCCTGTCGGGCTTATGCCCAAGCTCCTTAGATCCATGTAGTCAATTCGGTTTATGTTGTTCAGTATTCTTCTTAGTCCTTTCTGTTGGTAATTTTTTTATAACAAATCCAGAGAAACAAGGAAAACATCATGTTGCCAAAATTAAAACGAATACTTGAAAACAGTACATGATTGAAAATTTATTTTCTTAAAACCATGCAAAAAAAGTGTTAGCAAACAAATATTTGCTGATGCCGAAAAACAAATATTTACTCACCACGGTGTGTAACGTCTGCCTCCCAAGATAAAACAACACCTCGATCCACTGAATCGATGATCCCTGCACCCTCAGCGAACTAGAATAAAGTCTATATACTATCATAGACACAGAGGTAAAAAAACAAAGAAGAAAAACTGCACCAAAAACTGCTCTGAAAATCGTATGGAAGAGGTAAAAAGATCGTACCCCTCAAGCTGTGTATTTATAGGTGAAGTCGAGAGGAAGACATGTGCTGGAGGAACTCTAAACCGATTAGGCTTGGTATCTTTGATACTTATTCTAATCTATTAATATATTAATCCGATAATTACCAATTAATTTGATAGTTATCATAATATATTAAAGCGATAATTATCAATTAATTTGATATTTATCCAGATCCGAAAACTCGGATTTTATGATTGAGGTAGTTTTAGCAAAATGAATTTTCGCCAAATAAAATTGCAGTAAAAAGATAACTTCGAGACGCCGAGACATTTCGCCCAAATCGCCCTTCGACCCGGACCGGACCGAGCCGAGCCGAGCCGAGCCGAGCCGAGTTGGCCGGCCAGAAAACGGCGGCCGCGCGCGCGTGTGTGTGTGCGCGCGAGGGGCGCCTAGTCACACATCCACTCATGTCCCACTTGTGAATAAGAGTTTGTTCACATCACCTTATATAGTCACAATTCTTCTCATCATTTTCCATTATGGGATGGAATCCCAAACCCATTTCCAAAGAGCTCACTCAATGTGGGATGGAATCCCAAACCCATTCCAACTAAGTCCCGACTTTAACTCGTAGTCGGGCCCACTCAAAATTGCCTCTCAAGTGGTCTGCTCAAAACAACCCATTTTCCTCTTTATTTCCAACAATCCCCCACATGAATGAGATTAATGGTCCAACAGCACACGTCAGACACAGAGTTTGACTTGGTGATAGTTACTGCGGTTAGGCATTTTAACTCGAAAAGATATATTCTCCTTACTGGCTAGACAGTGTGACTTGGTGCCTTTAAACTGTACGACCGCTTGTGTAAGTGATCGTATATCCTTCACAAGTGCCCTCCCTGATTTATTCTGTTCTCATTATTGTGTCCGTTTTGGCCATGGACACCGTCCTGGTTCTGCGAGAGTTTCTAAAGAATTGTGCCTTGAAATTCTCGTTTGAAGCGGCCCCTCTTCTCTCTAACATAGATGATTCTCTTTAAGTGTTTTGAGTAAACCCGTATTTTACTCCACCCGACTGTACATTATCGAATTAAGAATCATTAAAAGCATAAGCTTAACCTCTCCCTATGTGTATCACTGTATTCATCCTAGGAATGGTCGGTCTGGCGTAACCCCCCACAGTGATCGTGCCCAGTTTTATGAATTAGTTGTCCCATTGAACCTAGATCCTGGCATCTCCAGTCAGCTTAGGTTGGGTATCCTCCATAAAACTATTAGATCATGGCAATAGACCCATTCCTCTTGATGATTTATCAATAAGGTCTTTTGATAACCCTTTGGTTAGCGGATTCGCAATGTTATCCTTTGACAACACGTAGTCAATGGTGAAAACTCCTGTTAATAGCAATTGTCTAATGGTATTATGTATCCTCCTTATATTGCGAGACTTACCATTATACATTGCACTATGTGCCCTGCCAATCGCAGATTGACTGTTGCAATGAATACATATTGCGGTCACAGGTTTTGACCATCTTGGAATATCTTCTATAAAATGGTGTAGCCATTCTCCCACTTCTACACATTTATCTAAGGCTATAAACTCGGATTCCATCGTTGACCGATATATAAGTGTCTGTTTTGAAGATTTCCATGCCACTGCTACACCAGCTAGTGTGAATACATACCACTTGTTAACTTGGAGTCTTTTATATCAGATATCCAATTTGCATCACTATATCCTTCAAGTACTGCTGGGTATTTGGTATAGTGCAGCCCATACTCACGAGTACCCCTTAAATATCTTAGTACCCTTGTGATCGCCTTCCAGTGATCTTTTCCGGGGTTGCTCGTGTATCTACTTAGTCTACTAACTGAGTAGGCTATAGCTGGTCTTGTATAGCTCATCAAGTACATCATACTTCCTATTATGCGAGAGTACTCAAGTAGAGATACTCCTTATCCCTTATTCCTGGATAGTCTTAACGTCATATCCTTCGGGGTTTTGGCTGTGCCAGAGTCATCTTTGTTAAATCTTTCAAGGATTTTGTCCACATAGTGGGCTTGACTCAGCATGAGACCTTTCGATGTTCGTGTGATCTTAATCCCTAAAATTACATCTGCGAGTCACATATCTTTCATGTAAAATCTCGACCTCAACATGTCCTTGGTAGATTTGATTATTCTTTCATCAAGTCCTCCTCTATGAGCTTCTTTGATGATTGATTCTCAAAGAGAGCCTTGAGGAACACATAACTGACTACCTTTGAAAATGAACCCATCTTGCAATAAGAAGTGATTGTACATACCATTTGAGAAATCTTCCCATATCTTCCCAAATTGAGGATCATTTTTGTATTGATCCTTAATAACATCAAAGCCCAAGACTTCTACCTGCAATGTGGAAAGTAGAGAGTATCTTCGGCTCAGAGCATCCGCCACTTGATTTTGTTTGCCTGCCTTGTGTTTGATGTGGAAAGTAAAAGATTGAAGGAACTCAACCCATTTTGCATGCCGATGATTGAGTTTATGCTGACCATTGATATATTTAAGAGATTCATGATCCAAAAAGAGAATGAATTCTTTCGGCATAAGGTAATGACTCCAATGATCCAAAGATCTAACAATGGCATAAAAATCTTTCTCGTAGGTGGAATAATTCCTTCGACTTTCATTTAATTTCTCACTATAGAAAGCAATGGGCATACCTTCTTGGCTAATAACTGCACCAATGCCAACATTTGAGGCATCACATTCCACTTCAAATATTTTTTCGAAATCTGGCAGTGCGAGAACAGGAGCTTCGGTTATCTTCTACTTCATAAGATCAAAGCTTTATGTGCATCTTTTGGACATTGGAATTTATCACCCTTCAAGCACTCAGTGATAGGAGCAACAAGAGTGCTAAATCCTTTGATAAAGCGACGATAGAACGAAGCAAGGCCATGAAAACTTCGGACATCACGAACCGTCGTCGGTGTTGGCCAACTTACGATCACTTCTACCTTGCTTGGATCCACCTTAATCCCTTCGCCGCATATGACGAAGCCTAGAAAAGTAAGGATTTTGGATAAGAACTCACACTTTTTCATGTTAGCATAAAGCTTCTTTTTTTTAGAGCTTCAAAAACTTGATGAAGATGCTCTAGGTGTTGCTCATCACTTTTGCTAAAAACCAAGATAACACCGAAATAAACGACAACGAATTTACCAATAAATGGCTTGAATACCTAGTTCATCAGCCTCATGAAAGTGCTCGGAGCATTTGAAAGGCCGAACGACATCACCATCCACTCATATAGCCTGTATCTTGTTTTGAACGCCGTCTTCCATTCATCACCGGGCCTCATCCGAATTTGGTGATAGCCGATTCACAAATATATCTTTGAAAAGATTGATGCTCCATGTAATTGGTCTAGCAAATCGTCAAGGCGAGGAATAAGAAAGCGGTACTTTATTGTGATATTGTTCACCGCTCGACTATCCACGCACATTCGCCAAGTTTTATCCTTCTTTGGAACTAGGAGAGCGAGAATGGCACACGAACTCATGCTTTCTCTTAGTAAGCCCTTGTTCATAATCTCTTGAACTTGTCTTTGCAGCTACTCATGTTCTTTTGGATTCATCCGATAAGCTGCCGTGTTTGGGACGGAGGCCCCCAGAATGAAATCAATGCAATGTTAATGTCCCTCATTGGTGGAAGACCTGGGGGAATTTCATTGGGAACAACATCTCGAAATTCATAAAGAATAGATTGAATTATTTGAGGAATGTTCATATTTTCTTTATTTTCCTCCATCATCACAAGAGTATAAGCTTCACAAGATTCATTAAGAGTTGCATCAAATTGAGATTTAGAGCGCAAAAGCGATCCTCCCCCCTTTGAAGGTTTAGGAACATTATCTTATCTAGACGTCCCCAAAATAATTTGAACTCCACCCATCTCAAAAGAATAAGTATTCTTTTGTCCATCATGAATAACTTTCCGATCATATTGCCAAGGACGTCCAAGGAGCAAATGGCAAGCATCCATCGAAACGACATCACACCAAAGAGAGTCATGATATTTTTTACCAATTGAAAATTGCACCAAACATCTTTTATCAACTTTTATTTTGTTCCCATTATTAAGCCAAGAGAGATTATAAGAATGTGGGTGTACCTCCATTTTAAGCTTTATTTTTTCCACCATTTCCGTTGCCACCATGTTTTCGCAACTCCCTCCATCAATAATAACATTGCATACTTTGTCTCCAGAAGTGCATTTAATATGGAAAATATTGTGCCGCAACCAATCTTCTTCTTCTTCGATAACACTTAGGCATTTTCTTGCAACAATATTTTCTCCTTGATCTGCATAAGTAACTCCTTCGAATTCAACCTCTTCATCAAATTTCGGTGTTTGTTCATTTGTTGCGTCATCCTCCCCAAGAGAATCATCCTCTTCGACAAGAGATACAATTTTTCTATTCGGACAATCAACAGCAATATGCCCAAATCCATGACAGCACTGCCGATAGGAAGGAGTGTTAGGAATACTTGATTTTGGTACATCATTCTTCTTAGCAAGTATCTTTGATGGGGCTGATTTGCTTGGAGTAGACTTCGAATTAGTTGCACCTCCCCTATTAGAAAATCCCTCCCTAGTCGAGGAACGAAAGTTGCTTCTAGGTGCTTCATTGATTTGCTTTTCAACCTTGAGTGCAAGCTTGAAAATATCATTATATGTCCAATATGGCTGCAGTTGAACAATATTAGCAATTTCAGCTCTCAATCCTCCAAGATAGCGAGCTACAATTTGTTCCTCAGGTTCCATGACTTCACATCTAATCATGAGATGTTCAAATTCAGCCGTGTAAACTTCTACCGTCTTCTCTTTCTGCTTGAGGTTGTGAAATTTAAGAAAATCGTCTTGGTGATAGTTATCGGGCAAGAACTTTCGTTTGAGCATCTTTTTCATCTTCTCCCAAGTCTCAATTTGACCTTTCCCCTCCCGCTCACGTTGCTTCTTGAGATGTTCCCACCAAATTGAAGCATGCTTTGTCAATTTGATAGCAACAAGCTCCACTTTATGATCTTCGGGTATATCATGATATTCACAAATTCTTTCGACTGTGTGCAACCAGTCGATGAACTCTTCGGGCTGCATTCTTCCTTCAAACTCCAGAATATCGACTTTGGTGTTAAAGTATGGTTGAGATCGACATTGGTGATGATCAGATTCTCTTGGTTGTACACTTGAATTTCGGTTGCGACCGAAAGGATTTTCTATTTCATCATCGGTTGCACTATCATGCTCCGCACCATGATGCGACTCATCATGTTCAAAAGGTTCACCTTGCTCAAGACGTTGCTGGAGTTGCTGCACTTGTCTCCTCAGTTCTTCCAACTCGATATCGCGAAGATCGCGTTCACGTCTTGGAGCTTCAACCTGATTATTCCTTCGACGTGGGGCCATCACGAACCTACTCCGATACCACTTTATACCGGGGGAATGTGGAGAAATGAGATGGCAACACACGAACACGCTCAAACAAACTCTTCACTATAAGGAATCCACCAAAGAGATTAGAGTAACTCGTCACCTTAAGGAATCCACCGAAAGGTTAAGAGAGATACAAGAAGAAATCCTTCTTCTCACACAAGTTAAGAAACTCAAAAATATGTATTTGATTCAAAGGTGATGCCTCCCACTTCCACGTACACATATATATACTAATCTCTTACAACCCTTCACTACCCCCCCATTGATTACAAATCCACTCATATTCCAAAATACATGAATAACTCATAAATTCAAAACTAATAATATGAAAAGACATTGACTCTTCAATTTTCGTGTCGTATTCTTCTGACATGAGCGAATGGTCCTCACGACCATCTCTACTAGGTCGATTAGTGCTCGATAATGAATGGACTGCTCAACACGAGCACGACCACACCGCGTCCAGGACCCCTACCTCTCACATACGAAACACACAACAATTCCGTAGAAAAAAAACATAACAACACGACATGGTACAACACAGTACAAAATCAAGGCAATAATTTCATAACCTACAAACAAACGGACAAACAGCATGGAATCCGAGTTACGAAAACTTACAGTCACAGATTGCACGAACATGATGGCTGCACCACAATACTAATCACAAACACAACTGCGGACTAAAAGTTACAACAATATATGACTCGACTCAGCCCGACAGTCCAGGTTTCAGAAACCTAAGCTCCGATACCATAAACACAACACCCCAAGTTCCACAAGGGAATTCACACGTCGTAGACCCTTATTATAAGGATATACCAGACTAGATACCAGTAATTTACCTCAATGTTTGACCATCAAGGTCAAACTACACATCAAGTTAGACCGACAAGGTCGGAAACTCAAAATAGACGGACCGACAAGATCACACCACAGCACGACTGTACCAAAATCAAATATAATTACATTACGACATGTACCCAGAAAGGGGTCAAAATACATTGGAGTAAATAGAATACAACTCGATGATAATAAAATAAAATAAAACTCTCGCTTGATTAGTATTGCGGCTCCTCATCTTCCATGCCGACCATATGACTACTCCCTCGAACTAGGAATAGCTTAATGCATAAAAGGCATCGACCTCCAGATTGGGGGTTACCGCTCGGGATATATAATGCTAGTACAAGTATTCTAGCTTTACAAAACATACCACGCAAATATGAGTCATGATTCAAGCAACAACAATCATTCATAAGAAATTCTCTAGAGGTTTTAAAGTTCAGAAAACAAACTCAAGTCTTTGAAAATATTTCATCATCTCTGGATTTTATAAAATAAAAAATCTTATGATCTCAGGTTCTTAGTTACAAAGCGATTTCAAAAATCGTCTCGGTCTCGGCTTAAAATCATTTTCCACAAAAAATCATTTTAAAATCCTTAAACATCAACAGTCAACACATGCTTGTGACTCATGATCTCCTGCCACGTGTCTATGTAGGTTCAACATCCGCCCAGTCTGATCCAAACAGCATAATCACAATAATCATGAACTCTGGCCCACGACTTAGTGATTTCCGGCCACGAGTCACCGTAGGTCCTAGCGAACCCACATGGTTGAACCATGATG
Organism: Orobanche coerulescens; assembly: GCA_033398695.1. Classification (NCBI taxonomy): domain Eukaryota; kingdom Viridiplantae; phylum Streptophyta; class Magnoliopsida; order Lamiales; family Orobanchaceae; genus Orobanche; species Orobanche coerulescens. The sequence goes on from CM065802.1 coordinate 50,431,128, forward strand.
TCTCCTGGCCCCGTGATCACTAGCCATGTGTCATTGTAGGCCTTGTAAGAACCACACGATTGAACCCCAGCACTACTAAGCCCTAGGCCTGTAAACGGTTCGAGCTTTTTTTGAGTAGTTTGAGTTCGACTCGAAAAAATATCGACTCGATACTCGATAATTCGAGCTCGAACTCGAATCCGAGCATATATTAGAGATCGATATATTAATCGATCCGAGTTCATATATATATATATATATATATATATATATATATATATATATATATATATATATATATATATATATATATATATATACTGCCTAAAGCTCGATTTACTCGAAATTTATTAATATATATTTATTAATATATATTTATTAATTTATATATATATATATATATATATAACCCTAACCCTAGTTCGAGCTTGGTAATTTCCGAGTTCACGACCCGAGTAGTAATTTTCGAGCTCACGAGCAGAGATCGAATAGGAAAAATTCAAAAAATTGGAAGCTCGCGAGCCGAGCTCGAATAGGAAAATTTTATGTCGAGCTCGAGCTCGAGCTCGAGTGGTGAAACTCGGTCGAGTTCGAGCTCGAGTTCGAGCCCGTGTGTTTTAATGCTTAACGAGCCGAACTTTGTGAAAGCTCGACTTGTTTACAGGCCTACGAAGCCCTGGTCCCGTGGTCGTTTGCCATGTATCCTTGTACGTCATGTTGGACCCGCAAGGGTGAACTTAGCATCAAAATACACCACAATCGCATCCAACAATACCACAATACACACTATCGACATCACAACTATCATCACGAACAATACACAACCAACACAACATATTCCTTGATCAATAAAACAACAGAATACACATCCAAGTGTATAATCAATCCAATACAATCATCAAAACTAACACAATTCCACACAAGAAACATTCAATAATAAGATCAACGCCACAAGACATCTAAACGAACAATTTACAGAAAATTCACACGAACCACGTTCAAATAAGATGAATTAACTATCATAATCCAACACGTAACTTCAGTATACCACATACAAGTCATATAAGCAATTTGCGTGCCTCGATAATCAACACGCGAGTGCTCCATAGGAAATGGCTCGACAAATTGACCATGAAACCTTTGACTACCATGAGAGCACAACAAAACACTAATCATTACGAATACAATAATCAATCATGATGAAAAACGCCCCAAAACCCGAATAGAAATCCCTTGAAATGATTAATCTAACATTAAAGATTCAAGGTTTTTCAAGAACACCAAATCACAATCCGAATCAAATAAAGTAGAAATATGGATTTCTAATCCATAGAATATGATAAACAACTCTGAATAACACTATTCGATTCAGCAGAATTGGGTAAAAATTGAAATTAAGAGTGTCCCCCCCAAAAGCAACTCTATAGATTCAAGGAAAAGTATCTCAACTTGTCGAAGAAGAAAGAAGAAAGCTTAGATGTTGTTATAATCATCAAAGACCTTTCAAGAAGCCACTTGATGAAAGAAATCACCTCAAAAACTCAAACCTTAGCCAAATCGCACCAGGTGCCGCGTGAAGGGAGGTAGAAATGAGAAAAATGCATACAAAACGGATGTCCGGATATTTTATAATATATATATACACACACACACACTTACTGCAGCAGTTAGCGTGCACAACCCATAACCTTGGAATGCGCTATTGCACTCTAATTCGAGCAACGTTTGTCTCGGCCTCCTGTTAGCGTGCTCTAACTATCAAGCTAGCGTGCACTGACTAATAGTGTAGCGCGCGCTACCTAACTCGATATCGTATGCTACGCTTCCCACACAGGCAGCAGTATTGCTCCAATAACTCAATGCGATGACGTAACTCCTCAATGAAAACAATTATTACGCAGCACGCGACAAAGCACTAACGTACAATGCCAATGATCCATAATGAAAATAAACACATGATGAAGAACGATTCACTATCACATAAACACACATACGAAGTACCACAACACAAGCGCCAAAGAATCCACATTAAATGGTAAACATGAAAATGTAGTCTAAACATACGCCAGTCAATAGGAAAATAATCCAAATAATCAACAACTGAAAATATTCAGCACACAATGACAAATAACTCAAGACAACCGAAAATAAAAATCTCGGGTACTACATTTAGTTATTTTTTTTCAATTTAGGAGAGAATTATTGGGCAACGCTGAAATGGATATCATGAATTCATGATATCATAGAGGCACTTCTAAATCTTGTGTGTAGTTTGGCGAAGAGTATGTCCTACTAAAAGGATATGCGGATGCAGATATGGCTGGTGATGTTGATTCGAGGAAATCCACCTTGCAGGGGGCTATCTCGTGGCAATCGAAACTTCAAAAATGTGTGGCATTATCCACAATAGAAGTCGAGTACACAGCTGTAACAGAAGCTTGCTAAGAGGTGTTATGTTAAAGAAGTTTCTATTAGAGTTCGGCTTGAAGGAGAAGAAGTTTGTGATTTACTCTGATAGTCAAAATGTAAATCACTTGCGTAAAAAATTATTTTTCACCCAAGGTCCAAGCATATGAAGTGAGATATCATTGGATCGAGATTCACTTAAAAAAATGGCAATGCGACTTGAGAAGGTTCACACCGATTATAATGGTACCGATATGCTTACCAAGTCCTTATCCCGAAATAAGTTTGAAATATGCAAACATAAAACGACCTATTCCCCACATGACATGGAAGGAGAGAATTGGTGAAATATCCATCAATGTAGAAGCCACCATCTTTGACCAACCACCAAAGTTGAGTGGTGGTGGTAACATAAGGCTGCTAAGCTGAGGTGGTAAAGGAAGGCCTTTTTGCACTCGAAACACTGTAAATGTGCAAAACATCGCAAGAGTTCAATAAAGAGAGGAAAATTGAGTCCATAAGCATCCCGGCTCTTTTCTTTGCCCTCTTACCCGAAGCATTGAGAGAGGAAACGAGAGAAAAACAGAAAGTATTTTTCTATCTCTTTCGAAAGAATATTATCTATTTTATTGTTCAACAACAACAACAACATCGGAGCCTTAGTCCCAAAATGCTTTGGGGTCGGCTAACATGAATAAATCTCTGAAAACGTCAAGTCGTCTCTGTTGTTACCCAAAATATTATCCGGAGATGATATGCTGGAATGGTCGAGTAACAAACAAAATGCGAGAGCACGTCCGTGGGGAAGTAAATAACACAAGATTTGCCGGGGTTGTTAGTCCCGGGCTTGAATGCTCTCGCGAGATATTATTAATACGAATACTTGAGAGTACAAATATTAATGTTAGTACAATTACAATGAGTGTAAAGACCCTAGTTATCTTAGCTCTTGAGTGCTGAAGATTGCCGGAAGAACTAGAGTTGATGCTCTGTGAGTTCTTGTAACAACGATGGAGTGTTGTGTTGACTATGAGAAATCGACGGTCTCTCACTGAGAGAATTAGATGAACTCTCGTATGAAGTAGTTTATGTACTTGTGAACCTTTAAATCTGGAGTTCTCTGAACTGTAGGGAGTTCTCGTTTCTGCCGACCGTCTTTTGGTTAAGAGGTTCTGAGAGAGAAATCCTGGATAGATTCAAGAGAAAGTCGAGAGTCTGAATTTCTGAACCTTTCTCCAGTTGCTGGAGGTTCTCTATTTATAGGACTGGGAGTCGCTGGGCGATCGCCTCTGCTGTATTATAATAAGCGGGCGATCGTCTTTAGCACATGGGTTGGTCTCCTTAAAGTCCGCAGCAGCTGCTGGCAGCCGGATGTGCGAACCAATGAGAGGCCAACACGCGTCTATGTCACTGTCTTGGGAGGCCCCACCTATGACCTTTCTGCGGGTCTGTCGGTAGGTGAGGCCGTCCTTGTCACTGACAGCTGCTGATGCGCTGGAGTCAACGATCCATGTTCTGCGGCGCCATTCGTGGATCTGCACATGGGTCCTTGCTTCGTGATCCAGTCTTTGTAGACTTGATGGATGTTGGCTTTTCATGGCATGAGGCGGTCGTCCGTGATCGGGCGCTGGAGACGATCGCTAATTGCCGGGAGACATCGCCTTGGGACTCGATCGCTCGGCGATGGGTCCTGTTCTGGGTCCTTCGATCGGCAAGTCTGCCTTGGTCTATTTGACTCTGGTTCGGTCGCCGGTATTTGTGCCGATCGCCTGTTGAGGTGTATAAATCTCGACACAACAATTGCCCCCCAGCTTGCTCCGATGTTGAAGACATGGGGTGAGGTGGCTCCACTGGCGATCGCTTTGATTTTAGACGAGCGACCTTTTATGAATTTATACGATCATTTTTTGAGCGGACTGATTTTGAATTTGGACGACCTGGTCGGTCGCTGAAATGAGCGGGAAATGACAGCGGGCTCGAAACTCCGCGGGGGTACGTGTCGCGATGCGATTGGGGGAGTCCGACGGTTAGTTAAGACTCCTCGTCTGGCGTGTCCTTGAAATGACGCGTACGCGAGTTTCAAGGGAGGCATTGATTGCGACTTTATCCGGTGGTTGCACTTCAGCCCTCGAGATTCTCCTTATTTGGACGGAAGCCCCCGCCTTCTCCTATAAAAAGGGTATGGGTTACAGAGTTAAAGATTTCATCGGAGAGGAAGATAGCCAAAAATTTTCTGAAGCTTTTGTCTGCCGATCGTCGATCGACTCAATCATTCGGTAAGAAACAATCCTCTTTTTCCCTTTTCTTTTTGAGAATGTCTGGAGTACCTACAACGTCTGAAACGGGCATCACCTCCGTCACCGGGACTTCTACTGTTCGGGAAGGATCCTCCGCGGAATTCCATATGGAGACAGCTGCCGAGGCTATCCGCGCCGGTATTAATCTTGCGGAAGTCGAGGAACTATTTAACGAGGCCGATGCTACTAGGGAGGCAGCGGCTGAGCAAAGACGCTTGCTGGTGGAGAAGGAGTTGGCGGTGAGGGCATACTGGGAGCAACATAGCGCCTTCGGCCAAGCCTATTTAGCCTTTGCAGAAATCATGGAGAGACTGGTCGGTCCGTGTCCCAAGTTCGACTATCAGGAGTACTCGATTGCCCATCCCTATCAATCCGTGAAGTGGTCGCTGTTCCGGGTCGCGCAGCGCTCCCCGTGGTCCCTTGGCCAGATCAGGAGCTCGGCGACCAGGAAGGACTTGGCCATCTGGAGGTCTAGGTACCATGTCCCTTCTGATGTGGACCTTTTCGCGCCTGCCGAGAATGAGCGAGCCGACCAACCTCCGGAGGGCATGGTCGCCGTGAATGAGGCGATAATGGAGGTCGGGCTGCAGTTCCCACTGTCGTTTGCTGTCTCCAATTTGCTGGTCGCCTGGAATGTGGCGCCGCTTCAGTTAACGCCGAATGCCTGGCTCCAGATTATTTGTGCCCTCACTTTGTTCGGCGGTCACCGACTGTACAGCCTTCCCTCGCCGTTGGAGATGAACCACCTATTCAAACTGACGGTTCAGAAGGGGTCCGTCGGAGGCTACCATATTCAAGGCTGTTCTGGTCGGGTGATCCTTGGGGTCCCGAACAAGGTGTGGGGCGATCCGGCAAAATGGTTTTGGGTCGGCGGTGCATGGAAAGCATCTACGAGTGACAATCCCACTGGTGAGCTGGACATTCCCACCGGCTTTCGGGAGAGGAATCCGAGTAAGGGTTCTGACTCTCCCTTTGTTCGGATATGTTCTGAACTAATCTAATTTGGTCTTCCTTTTGCAGGCTTCCATATTCCGGCGGCTGACGAGCTACCTTTTGACTTTCGGGTCGTTTGGAAGCGGATACGCAGTCTTCCGGACGATGATATAGACGCTCGCCGGATTAACAAAGAGAGATGTTGGTTGTCTACTCGGTTATTTCATTTTCCGCGCCACCTTTTGGTCCCAGGTATGAATTTCCACGATCTCTTTTTGCTTGGCGATCGTCCTGTTTGAGGAAGGTGTGTAACCATTATTTGATCGTTTCTTTTTGCAGAGGTCCGTTTCCCTCGCTTCTTGGAGCCTCCGCCAGAGATTGCTATGTCGAACCCTGGAGTCTTGAGTCGCCTGCGCCAGAATAAGTCGAGTCGAGTTCCCCCGGTGGAGCTACCTCTTATCCCGGAAGTGAGGTCTCATATGGAGCCGATCACTGCGGAGGAGGAGGTTCGGGAGGGGGGACTCCGGCTGAACCGCAAGGGACAGAGGTCGGGGGAACCCCCAGTCTCTGCCCCTGCTGGTGAGCCGTCGATCGCCGTGCCTCCGCTTACCGCGGTGCTCTTGGTGGATGAGCCTACGCCTTCGTCGGCTTTCCTGCAGGCCATGGAGATTGCCGAGGCCGAGACCCCTCGCGGGAAACTGTTCTTCGGCCGCGACCCCGAGAAAGCCGAGAGGTAGGCTTTGGTTGTTTTGCCGAGTTGTCACTTGTGTAGGAGATGTGCTAACTCTTCTGTTTTTGATGCAGGATCCGCTGCACCAACCCGAATTGCTCGCCGCTGGTACTGGATTTCCTCGTGAGCCGATCTCCTCGCGAGGCCTGTGACATCCCGCAATACATCGCTCGGGCTGTCTCTGCTCTGCCGAAGGCCTGGACGACCGATTTGGATGCGATCGCCCGCCAGCGATCCGGGGACACGATACAGGCGGCCTTCGCTCTATCCCTCCAGGCGGCGACGATGGCTGCCCAAGCTGTGAAGGACTTCGAAGGGCGCCCTTCTACTTCCCGTCTTCAGGCGGACCTCGAGGCTGCTCGGAAAAAGAACTCTGAGTTTGTCGACAGGATCGTGGCTATGGAGAAGGATTCCTTGGACGTGGCTAAACGGGCAAGTCAAGATCTTGAGCTGGCGAGACAGGATTCAGAGCGAGCCCGGGCGACGGTCGACCGGCTTTGGGATCAGATGACAGAGGCCCGTCGGTCGTATGCGGCTGCTCAGAAGGAAGCCGATCAGCTGAAGGTGACCGTCGTCCGACTGACTAGCGAGCTGGCGTCGTCGAGGGGAGAAACGACTGCTAAGGAGTCCGAGCTCCAGGGTGCGCATCAGGCGGTTGCGGAGTTGAAAAGAAAGCTGGAGGCGACCGAGGCCGATCCTTTTCTCAATGTGGAGTTCGTCAGCGAGTTTGCCTACTACATGGCGTTCGCTGACTCACTCTGCGCCACTAAGAAGGGAGAGCTGGAGGTCGGCCCTCTGGCTGAAAACTTCAAAGCTTATGCGTTGGAGCATCCTCTGCATCCCGCCTTCTCCGTGCCGATCCTGGACCTCTCGGATCTCGGCGTAGACCTAAACTAGTACCCCGGTTCCCGGAAATCTCATTCATCCAGATGCCCAGGAGGACGGGGAGGCAGTTCCGGAAGCCGGCGGGGGAGCGCGGGCCGATCCAGCGGCCGAAGGTGAAGGCCAGGCAGGGGCAGCCTGAGGTTTTACATCCTTCTTTTTGTTTTTGTAATTGGCTTGTATTTTTTGTACCTTTCCTTGTACTTCTGCCTTCGGGCGACCGTGTTTGTACTTTTGCATTCCAAGTAATGAAATGGATATTTGCTTCTCTGATTTATTGCTTGAATGATTGTCTTTCTGAGTCTTTGCATGACTTTATACAAGTGTGTGAGGAAAGATTGTTGCGTGTATAGCTCCAAGTGAATTGATAAACTCATATTGATAACTTTTACAACAAAGTCGATTGCTGCACATACATCTGAACAATGTCGATCGCCGTACAAGTAATTGGGTAGGGACGATCGTGGTATACATAGCTCCGCCCTTCCCACTTTTTTTTGTTTACTTAGTGAAAGTAAGGGGACGAAAATAAATCATTGAGTGAGCGGTCTTCAATTTTGCAGATTCCTCGAGGAAGGCCGACCATTCCGGCCTAAAGGAACCATGTACGATCACGAAGTTCGATGGAACCGACCTCCACGACCATATCTTGTGCGCGAGCGACATTCCGTCTGATGGCCAAATTCTCGCGACTCACTTAATTGTGAGGGTCCTCCGTAGGCTGCGCCCGCCTCGTATTTAAACGAAGGGCGTGCAGTCTTGGTCTGGAGGAGTTCTTGCACGGGGCGTCGTCGGATTAATCGACTCCACGACCGCGGCTTGTTAGCACTTTTCTACCTCGGACCGTCATGTTAGATGGCGATCCTCGACGGTATACGTTGTGACGGGGGAGGGACGCGTCGCATTGTCCGGATCCACCATGTTAGGTGATGGACCTTTGAGGGCGAGCGAATGTGTCCACAGATCTGTTTTGGAGGGCCCTTTGGCTACGCCCGCCTCGTATTTAAACGAAGGGTGAGCGATCGCTGCCCAAAGGGACCTTGCACGGGCACATAGAACGGTTCCATCGTTCTCCACAGCTATGTCGACACTCTTCTACCTCGGATCATCATGTCAGATGGCGATCTTCGACGGTATACATTGTGTAAGGGGAGGCGATCGCTGTCTAGGCCCATCATGTTTAATGACGAACTTGAGAGGGTGAGCGAGTCATCCTATTTTTAGAAGCGTTGCTCAGGCAGTAGCCTTTGGTTTGACGTGGTGGGGATCGGGGAAAGACTTCCGAAGTTCCCACCTCTTGATTGAAGCATGCAGATCCGGCCGCCGAGGTTGATCGAGGGGCCGACTCGTATGAGCTTTCCGGTTTGTCACGTTCGACTCTGGCGACCGTATCGGGAGACTGATGGGGCACCGTCTAAGTCAATAAACTGTCCAGCTTGCCCTCCTCGAATAATCTCCAGAGTTGTTTGAGGAGGTCGCGGCATTGGTTGGTGCTGTGGCCGGGACTCTTGTGGTACGCACAATATTTATTGTGGTCTAGATGACCGTTGTCCCTTATCGCCTTTGGCTTTCTTAGCGGTTCGCGCCCCTTGATGGCGTAAAAAATGTGGGTCGGAGTTCGGTTGAACTTGTGGAGGAGATGGGCTTCCACATCCTCGAAGGCCTTGAAATCACCGGGTGGCTTGGCGACCGCCTTGTTGGTTTGGACGATCGTCGTCTTTCGGACGGGAGGCGGCGTCCCCTCACCTAGGCGGAGGGTGAGCAGCCTCTGCCTGGCCAGAAAATCGGCAGCCTTAGCGCGGAAGATCGCGTAGGTCGGGGGGATGTCCTTTGTGAGGTGCCTAAACATGGGTGAATGACCATAGAATCCTTCCAGGACCGAGTAGAGAGCGATCTCGTCACTGATGGACTCGCCGGTGAGGACTATTTCATCCACCCGGTCGATGTAATCTGCATCGGATTCGTCTTCTCCCTGCCTGATTTTCATCATGCGGTGGGGGCCTTCTGGTCTGGCGACCTTGGCGGTGAAGTATGACGTGAAGTCACTCGCCAGTTTCTCAAAGGAAATGATTGATCGCGGTGGTAGTGAGACGTACCACCTATGTGCCAGCTCGCTCAATGTTAACGGGAATATTCGGCACCTGGTCGCATCTGATGCCCGGCACCCGGTCATGTAGATCCGAAACTTGCTCAAGTGGGTCTCGGGGTCCGATCTCCCTTCATACAAAGGTGTTTGGGGAGGAGAGATCCTTGGTTGCACGGGGTCAAGCTCGATGTGGACCGCGAGTGGCTCAGTCGGTCCGATGATCTTTCTACTGGCGTTTGCCCCAGTTTCCATGAGCGCTTTCATCTCGTCGAGCTGGCGCTGCATAGCGGCCATCGCCGGGGCCTGACCGCTCTCGGCTAGGAGCTCGGAGCGGGAGCTGAGGCGATCAAGTACTGATCCCCTGGCTCCGCTGTCGATGATGTCCTTGCCGCGTGGCTCGACTCTTCGGCAGATGAGGGCCAAATGGTTGTCCTGTATTTGGTTGGGAGTTGGGTATGTCGAACTCCTGGTGAAGGACTTGAATTCCTTCGTCTCGTGGTTGAGGCCAGAATGCCCCGGTCGCCATGATGGATTGCTTCCTAAGCGGCTGAAGACGGAACCGTCCCGCCTCGCGAAAGCCTTTTCTCGCGAATTGGGGCTTTCTGACGATCGCTCGACCAGTAACCCCTTGATCTTCCGTTTGCCCGCGCGGCGGATGGCCGAGGGGGTTATAGCGGGCGTTGCGCATGCTCTCCGTCGCTCCCTTAGGATATCCATAGCCTCCTCGATCTGTTCGGCAGTTTTGAACTGGTCGAGCGAGAGGCTGGGGCCGTCCCTCAGGTGCGGGATCGAGAGTTTCGCGTCGCCGCGGCTACCCTCTGCCGTAGGTCGGGGCTCGGATCGAGCCGGAATAAGGCGTCCGGCGGATCGGAGAGTGGCTCTCTTCGATGTGGTGGCAGACGTCATGAATCTGAAGTTTTTTCTTTGAAGAACAGTGAGTGTTTCTTCAAGTATATGCTCCGGAGAACAGTGAGTGTTCTTCGAAACGGTCGGAATGAAAATGAAGGTAGAGGGCCCTCCTTCTAGCGCCAATTGTTGTTACTCAAAATATTATCCGGAGATGATATTGCTGGAATGGACGAGTAACAAACAAAATGCGAGAGCACGTCCGTGGGAATGTAAATAACACAAGATTTTCCGGGTTTGTTAGGCCCGGGCTTGAATGCTCTCGCGAGATGTTATTAATACGAATACTTGAGAGTACAAATATTAATGTTAGTACAATTACAATGAGTGTAAATACCATAGTTATCTTAGCTCTTGAGTGCTGAAGATTGCCGGAAGAACCAGAGTTGATGCTCTGTGAGTTCTTGTAACAACGATGGAGTGCTGTGTTGACTATGAGAAATCGACGGTCTCTCACTGAGAGAATTAGATGAACTCTCGTATGAAGTAGTTTCTGTACTTGTGAACCTTTAAATCTGGAGTTCTCTGAACTGTAGGGAGTTCTCGTTTATGCCGACCGTCTTTTGGTTAAGAGGTTCTGAGAGAGAAATCCTGGAGAGATTCAAGAGAAAGTCGAGAGTCTGAATTTTTGAACCTTTCTCCAGTTGCTGGAGGTTCTCTATTTATAGGACTGGGAGTCGCTGGGCGATCGCCTCTGCTGTATTATAATAAGCGGGCGATCGTCTTTAGCACATGGGTTGGTCTCCTTAAAGTCCGCAGCAGCTGCTGGCAGCCGGATGTGCGAACCAATGAGAGGCCAACACGCGTCTATGTCACTGTCTTGGGAGGCCCCACCTAGGACCTTTCGGCGGGTCTGTCGGTAGGTGAGGCCGTCTTTGTCACTGACAGCTGCTGATGGGCTGGAGTCAACGATCCATGTTCTGCGGCGCCATTCGCGGATCTGCACATGGGTCCTTGCTTCGTGATTCAGTCTTTGTAGACTTGATGGATGTTGGGTTTTCATGGCATGAGGCGGTCGTCCGTGATCGGACACTGGAGACGATCACTAATTGCCGGGAGACGATCGCCTTGGGAGTCGATCGCTCGGCGCTGGGTCCTGTTCTGGGTCCTTCGATCGGCAAGTCTGCCTTGGTCTATTTGACTCTGGTTCGGTCGCCCGGTATTTGTGTCGATCGCCTGTTCAGGTGTATAAATCTCGACACAACAGTCTCTAATAAAACAGTCCTATGAAAAAGCAAAAGTGATAGGTGAAAAATTTAGTACGTAAAAAACAAAGTACTAATAAATATGCAAAAATAAGTAAATAATAAAAAGTAAATAAAAAATAGTAATAATCATTATGAAAAAAAACATCAAACATAATCAACCACCCGAATTCACTCCCTCCACGTCGTCCTATCCAACGCCATAACTTCTCCAATCCCAAGAAACCTCATATCATTCTCAATCACTCTTATACATGTCTCTTTAGGTCTTCCTCTACCCCTCACCAGACTATGCGCTCCCCACTCTTCAAGCCTCCGCACCGGCGCATCAATCGGCCTCCGTCTCACGTGTCCGAACCATCTTAACCGATTCTCCAACAGATTATCCTCTATAGGGGCCACTCGTACTTCTTTCCTAATCACATCATTTCTAAGTCGGTCATTTCTCGTATGGCCACACATCCATCTTAGCATACGCATTTCCGCCACATTCATCTTATGCACATGACTATGCTTTACAGCCCAGCATGCATTGCCATATAAAAGTGCAGGCCTAATTGTTGTTTGGTAAAATTTTCCCTTTAATCTGTAAGGTACGCCTTGATCACATAATAACCTCGTTGCGCTCTTCCATTTCAACCATCCCGCCTTAATCCTATGGGCCACGTCACCGTCTAATTCTCCATCCTTTTGAAGAATAGACCCAAGATAACGAAAAAACTCTGATCCTCGTATAACATTTCTATTTTCTTGTTATTCCAAGTTTTTTTTAAAAAAAAAACGTCCATTATGGACGGGTGTTGAGGCGGGACCCACCAACCTGTGAGCTAAAGAAAAAATCGAGAAATACAAGCAATCAGTTCCGAATTATGATCAAAAATGGGTCATAATCCGGATCCTAAATCTAAAAACGAAGTACCTACGGCCCGCTAAAGAAATACAAAGAGCACCACTAAAGTCGTAGGCTAATGTGCGGACCGATAGGTAAAAAAGCACTTTCGAATTATGACAAAAAATAAGCCACAATCCAGATCTTAGAAACTAAAATGCTTGAGATATTTGTATTCCAAAAAATATCGTCTTGACAATTTGTGATACCAAAATTTTGTAAGCTTGTTAGTCATAGTGGAAATTTTCTTGACTAGTTTTTCTCAAATTGTTTTCTCACGTAAGAATATTCTTCTATCCTATTTATTATTTTATCATATTTTTTAAATTTAAATAGTGAAAAAATATTTATTCTAACTTTGATGTGCATATCTTATTTATTTTGACAGCACTATTTTTTAACAAGTAGACTTTTTCCCAACACTCGACCTTTAAATCTCGATTAGTTTTCACTTCTACTACAATAAATCACTCCCTCTTAAAACAAGTTTTCACAAACAACATCTAAATAACTCGGGTTGATGAAACATTAGTGCTAAGAAAACATTGCAATCTTTCAAGATTCTTGCAAGCTGCAAGTTGCAACTTCCAAACTTGAAAATCATCAAATACATACAGTTATAAATTATCTCCATCTACAAACAAACACCACACATTTTATGCACACCTGCTAATGAAAGGAAAACAAAAAATATTCGTAATCCATATTACACCAGATTACTATGCAATATGTCCAATTCCAATAAAAAGATATATCATCTCTCAGCTTTCTTTTTCATGTTCATATTTTTCAAAAACAGCCAAGCAGTTTTCTTGGAGCAGTCCCAGTGGCGCGATATTTGGCTGCTACCTCCTCCGCTTTTAGAAGATCTTCGCCACGTTTGGCTTCAACCATTGCTCGTTTTTCTTCTGCAGCCTTGTGAATCAATGCAACCTTGTTTTTCATTTTCTCTGTATATTCTGCTTTCTTTTTCTCCAATTGTTCCTGCACGACATATATAGTAGGGTTAGGGTGGTTCCAACGAGGATGAAGTTTAAGTTAAGAAATAAAAATGAATTTGGTCCATAAATCTTGATCGAATGGATGGCTTTATTCTCATGAAAAATTACACATGGAATGCATTGTTTTAATGCATCGACATTCTTACGCATATAATGCATAATTTTAATGCATGGGCATTTTGATGCATGAAATGCATATTTTTGATGTATACACTAATATGAATCGTATATCACAGAAAGATCAATAGTTCATATTTATTCTTATGTCTTACTCAAAAAGTCATTCTCATATGATCCATTATATATTTATATAGGAAATAGATCATATGAAAACTAATTACCTTGTGAAATCTAGAAACTTTTGTAGGTCATTGATATTAGTGATCCAACGGCTGTAGATGAGTAGAATTATATGCATTTATGCATTTTTTTATTGCATTATTTGTTACATGCAAGGGTTGCTAGGTCGTCGCCCGGAAGCGGCGCGCCACCTCGAAGTATGGGTGTGGTGTCAAATGTGCAAGAATCCTTGCAGCGTGGACGGGGACAGACAGAGAAGTTAGTTCTTGCGGCTAGTAAGGGTAGTAAGGTGCGGTTTGGAACTTGGAACGTTGGCTCTTTGTGGGGAGATCGGCGAAGTGGGGAGGTTATGAAAAGGAGGAGAATTCACATAATGTGTCTACAAGAGACTAAGTGGGTTGGCGAGAAGGCAAGAGTGTTAGCTCCTTGGGGTTACAAGCTTTGGTACTCTGGAAAGGATAGAAGTAGAAATGGAGTGGGTATCGTCATTGATAAAGAATTCATTGATGATGTGGTGGAAGTGTCAAGAAAGAGTGATAGAATAATGAGTATTAAGCTTGTGATAGGGGATGAGTTTCTAACTATCATAAGTGCTTATGCATCACAAGTAGGATTGGATGCATCGATCAAACAAGAATTTTGGGAAGATTTGGAAGAGGTGGTCGAACGAATTCCTATGGGTGAGAAATTGATCATTGGTGGTGACCTCAATGGGCATGTCGGTGTTAGCAGATGGCTTTGAGAGCATTCATGGTGGCTTTGGTTTTGGGGACAGGAATGAAGCAGGAAATGGTATATTGGATTTCGCATTAGCTCATGACTTGGGTATTATGAACACTTGGTTCGAGAAAAGGGACTCTCATTTGGTGACATATAGAAACGGAGGTAATGCAAGTCAGATTGATTTCTTTTTAGTAAGGAATGTTTGGAGGAAAAGTTTTACTAATTGCAAGGTGATACCCGGTGAGAGTCTTTGCAACACGGCCATAGGGTTGTGGTGCTTGACTTTCGAGGTAAGAGGCACTTAAGAAAGAAGACCACAAGTTGACCCTCGAATTAAGTGGTGGAAGCTCGAGGAGAGTCGACATACTTTTGTGGCTAAGATTGCGATAGTGGTATTTAGTCGATTGCACGGAGATGGATATAGATTCGATGTGGAACTTGTTGGAGCATAACATAAAGGAAGTTGCAAAGAAGTCTAGGAGAATCTAAAGGAAGCAGACCATCAAGTAAGGACATATCTTGGTGGAATGATGAAGTTAAGCAAGCGATAAAGACCAAACGTGAATGTTATAAGGTCTTGGGTAAATGCTCGAGCGATGAGAATTATGAGAAGTACAAGAAAGCTCGAGCGAAGCTAAAAAGCGGTGCGAAATGCCGATCAAAGGTCAATCAAGAATTATATGCAAGATTAGATACTAAAGAAGGGGAAAGAGATATCTATAAACTTGCTCGAATGAGAGAGAAGAAGACGAGATATTGGAAAAGTTAAATGTGTAAAGATCTTGACCAAAAGTTTTGGTTCAAGATAAAGAGATAAAAGAGAGATGGAGGTCATACTTTGATACCCTATTCAATGGCCATCAAGAACAAGATATTGGGAATTTAAACATCCCCTCAAGTATGGTTAACCGAGAGTTTAAGAGAAGAATTCAAAGGGTGAAGTGACAATTGCATTGAAGAAGATGGGGTCAAAGAAAGCGGAAGGACCAGATGGTATACTGTTGAAGTTTGGAGGTGTTTGAGGGAGAGAGGGATCGAATGGGTAACTACGCTTTTCAATAAGATTTGGAGAAGCAATAAGATGCCATCGGCATGGAGGAAAAGTATTCTCGTCCCTTTGTATAAGAACAAAGGTGATGTTGAAGATTGTTCTAATTATCGCGGAATTAAACTAATGAGTCATACCATGAAGTTGTGGGAGCGAGTGATTGAACAAAGGATCGTGAAATGTGTGAAGATAACAGAAAATCGGTTTGGATTTATGCACGGAAGATCGACCATGGAAGCAATTTATCTTATCCGTGAGTTGATGGAACATTATCGAGATAAAAGAAAGATCTGCATATGGTTTTTATTGATTTAGAGAAGGCGTATGATAAAGTACCGAGAAGTACTTTGGTGGGCCTTAGCAAAGAAGGGTGTATCGCGGAAATATATTGACATTATAAAGGACATGTATGAGGAGCTAGTACAAGTGTGCGTCTTAATGTTGGGAGGACAGAAGAATTCCCTATTACGATTGGGGTGCATCAAGGATCTGCTCTTAGTCCTTTTCTCTTTGCCATAGTCATGGATGAATTGACAAGAGAAATTCAAAATGACGTTCCGTGGTGTATGATGTTCGCAGATGATATTGTGTTGATTGATGAAGCGAAGGTTGGAGTCTGTGAAATTGGAACTTTGGAGGATACTTTGGAAGCTCGAGGCTTTAGGTGAGCGAAGTAAGATCGAATATATGGAGTGTAGGTTTAAGCGCTTGATGATAGAGAGGCGGGGATGATCACATTTGATGGAAAAGTTGTTCATGGATCCACTTTCTTTCGGTATCTTGGATCTATTATCCAAAAGGATGGAGAGCTAGATGGCGATGTGGCTCACGAGAATAAAGGCGGGGTGGTTGAAGTGGAAGAGTGCCACGGGGTTTTATGTGATTACGGCATGCCTCATAGATTAAAGGGTAAATTTTACCGCAGGCAATTAGGCACCATTTGTTATATGGCAAGTGTTGGGTGCAAAAGCGGTGTCACGTTCAAAAGATGAATGTGGCGGAGATGCGTATGCTACGATGGATGTGTGGTCATACAAAAAGGATCGGCTCGAAATGAGGTGATCGGAGAGAAGGTAAGAGTTGCGTCTATAGAAGACAAGATGATGGAGAATCGATTACGATGGTTTGGTCGTATGAGAAGAAGACTATTGATGCCCCGGTGAGGAGGTTAGAAAGTTGGGAACAAGTAATGTTGTGAAAGGTAGAGGAAGACAAGAAAACTTGGATAAAGATGATTGAAAATGATATGCTGTTTCTTGGAATTGGAGAAAGTATGGCGATGGAGAGACAAATGTGGCGGGAAAGAATACGGATGGTGGATGGAGTCTAATTTCTCTCTTTTTTTTTTTTTTTTTTTATTTTGTTTTTTTTATTTTTTATTTTTTTATTTTTATTTTTTACATTATTCTCTTCTTTATTTGTTTTTTTCTCTACTTTTTTCCTCTTTTTTTCTTTTATGTTATTTATGTAACGATTATTGACGGTTTCAAAGTTTGATTCATGTTAGCCGACCCCAAATCATTTTGGGACTAAGGCTTAGATGTTGTTGTTGTATTATTTGTTACATATACTAGCGACCAGCTTGATGCAACAAATAATAACAAATAATGCAATTGTGTTCTAGATTTCACCATTAAGGGTGTTTCCACCATAGTCAATCCCTATATATATATATATATATATATATATATATATATATATATATATATATATATATATATATATATATATATATATATATATATATATATATATACTTCCCAATTTAAGTGGGAGGTTTCACTTCTTTTATTTCCCAAAATAAGTTTTCCATTTGAATATTATTCGTCTTTATATCCAAATTAGTCTTATATCATAATTTACTTTTATGGAACTACAAAAATTACCCGTATTTGTTTGAAAATTTATACCAATTGTTATGATTATGAATTTTCAATGCTTATTTGATTTAGAAAAAGTAGAGAATTTTTTTATTTAAAAAAATGTGAATTCCATGAGAATTCTAGGGTAAGAGGTTAAATTTATTCTTCAACCAAGATTTTTGTAGTTTCATAAAATAATTCATTAGAATAAACTGCGAATTTTTTTATAGTTCCATAAAATATAATGAAAAACTTATTTTGAAAATTGGGAAAAAGTGAAACCTACCACTTTTAAGTGGGAAAGAGTGTGTAATATGTCAAGAGTAAAATTGGAACATCATGTACTAAATTTGCAATCCTTAATAATTGGAAAAAATGGAAACCTCCCACTTAAATTGGGAAGGAGAGAGTATATTATTAGTCCGTTTTTAAAAGATTGAAAGGATCCAAAGTATAAGTCATTTTGTAGTTTTCTTTCATTATTCAAAAACACCTTCATTTTAACTCCAAAAAAAGAAAGAGAATATGATAGGTTCAAATCCAACATATACATTTACTCTTTTTCTCTCCACCAATACTCTTAAAGTAGGAAACTAAAATTTTCGCCCTTCACTAACTCATCTCGATCTTAATGAATTAGTTAAAATGGACTTCTAATAGAGACCTGAGGAAATTTTTCAAAATAAAAATACTTCTTTAGAGAGAAAATTTGTTTTTGGTTTTACATAAGTGGATTATTGAAGTAGATGTAATTTTTATATTAACTTTTGAAGTTTATACCTCAATCTTCTTCAGCTCTGCCTCTAAACTCGCCTTCTTGCTGTTCTCCCAAGCTCCAATAGCAGATATTTTCTTCTCGGCCCTGTAAAATTAAATATTACAAATGAGCCACCAATAACACCTTTCTTAAAGCAACAAGCACATGGCATCCTAAAATTAGACTCATTTGCTCTTATTTGGGGTTAAAAGTAAACTACATTACTTGGTATTCGATTTTTAAGATCAGTTTGTATGAATTTATTTGAGTTTGGACGTGGTTTGTGAAGGGAAGAAACAGTATGGAGTTGCTCTTATTTGGGGCTAAAAGAGCACTTGATATACATCTGTTTGCAAATACCATCCAAGTCTTAACAAAGTAAAGCATATATGTAACATATAAGAGCCATCCATAGTTTGGTAAAAGAGTAAAAACTGCGGTCCACGAAATCTTCACACTTACTCAAACATTCTCCCAAATATACATCATCCTAAACCAATTCCTCAATATTTCACCAAACACAATTGTCGCGCTACAGGTCCTCAACGCATCACAACACATCTCATATCGCGTTTTGCACAAATAGCACACACTATTTGCTCTTGTAGCGCACTATAACAGTAATAGCCCGTGCTATTATGCTATTTGTGCAAAAATACTTGCGCTATTTGTGCAAAGAAATAGAGGGATAAGATTTGTTTGTTTCAACAGACTTTTAAGGCAAACCTGTGCTATTTCAGATTGAAATTAATTCCCAACAATTAGTTTATCCTATATGATATTGGAGATCATTCTCTAAAGAGAATCCATACATCCTTGCCGCACAGAAACCCGACGATGGACATCGATTCCTCTCAATCCACAGTCTCCACCACATCACCACTGCCCGTCATCCACATATCCACACATCATCTCCTACCCATTAGACTCACCACCAACAACTACCCCGCCTGGCGCGCTCCTTAACCGATATGCCCTCACCGGTTACGTCATCGTCGACACCGTTCAACCAGCTATCTTCGTCGACTCCATAGTTGTATCTCGTTCATTCCAACAGGACCAACTTCTTCTTGTTGTCATACTTGGATCTGTATCGCCGATATATTGCCTCTTACATCGACAACAAAGACATATGTCGCTGCTTGGTCTACTTCGACCCGAGCCTACGCGAGCACCTCACGTGCTAGGGTTAATCAGCTAAAAAGTGATCTATCTCGGTCCTCTATCCGATCTCGCACCATCTCCGATTATGTTCATGTTCTCAAAGCCAAGGCCGACGAATTGGCCCTTGTCGATGACCGTTAATCTTGGAGTTCCATCTCAAAATCAATTAGCAATGTGAGGAGTAGCTTGGGATCATTATCTATAAAAGCAAGGCTTATATTTTTCGATGTGGGATTAATGCTTCAACAATACCCTGTTAAAGACGACGATCTTACTCTTTTTTATCATTAAAAATGGAATATCTTTATATCATTAATTTGAATGAACATGACATGCTCGAGAAAGAAACGCACTTACTTATTTTCAGATTTGGACTTCTCACTTTCTTCCCATGCTTTTATTAAAGATAACCTCTTCTCTGTTGCAACCCGAGCAAGCACAGCATCTAAGATAATTTTAAGCAGTTATGTTTCCATCAAAAAAGTTAACGTCGTTAATTTTTTGAAAAATAAAAATATAAAAAAAAATTAAAAATCAGAAAATAAAACATTATTTTAATAAAATACCAGAAAATTAAATGAATAATTTGTTTTGGAAAATTAATTTTAATAAAAAACTAAAATTTTATATTTTTCCATATTATTTTGTTTAAAAATTATAACAGTTATTTAAATTCAGAAAATAAATTCTTAAGATAATCTAATTTTACGAACTAAGTAGATCTTTTTAAATTCAGAAAATCGAAAATTAGTTTAAATCATAAAGAAAATGGAGTTTCTAAGAAATACTTATATATTCATAGTTATTTTCACCTATCTTTAATAAAAAATTCAGATTTCAAAATATTTTTAGAAATTTATACGTAACTATACGATTTTTTTGAATAATATTAATTTACGGAATATTTTGGTAATTTTGAAGGAATTTAAAGGTATTGAGTCCAGTCATATATGAGGAGAATGAGATATATTTTCGTAATTTTGGATGAAAATAGATCTTTCTTCTCAAAAAAAAAAAGATGAAAATAGATCTTCTGCAACAATTATTAGGGGATTTCTTGTAATTTAAAATCATGGAATTTTAGCTACTTTACGTAATAGAAAACTCATGTGTAGTTGTAAAACTTTTTTTTTAAACCAGGTAGTTGTAAAACTTTAAATGTAAAACAATTCGAGTTTATTGTAATTTAGCTTAACCTCAGGGATAGTTTAGTAAGATTACCTCTGTTTACGGAGCCCTCTGGTTTCTTCTCCACAGCTGCTTCTGGTTCTTCATAAAAATGACAGTAAAACAGAGAGGCTCTGAAGTTAATAATAATAATGATTACTAAATCAATTAATTGGGAAACTTGAAATTCACCAAGTACTTTTTCAATATATAGTTGTCTAAAAATTTCAATTTTGAACATAAAAATTTCCAACCACCAACCAATATCATGATTTTAAAAAACGATAGGCTTTCGGCGTCTGGATTGATAACGCCTAGCGCTCTAAAGATTAATCGGTGATTAACCGGACTAGTCAGCTTTATTTTTTTATTATATTTTAATCATTTTTATATATATATAAAATTATATATAATTAAAAATAATTAAAATTAATCATTTAAACACATATATAATCAATTATACATTAAATCTGGACATAAGGAATTCATAATATCTAAATTTAGGAATTAATAGTACTATTAAAACAAAACAAAAAATAAAAAAGTATAACCGCCCAGTCGCTAGCTAGGAAATTTGAAGCATTGATATTGGTATAAAATAATTCATAATATCTTAGTTTGCCTTCATATTTCTCCGCCCAATCGGTCTAGACGATCGATTAATCATCAAAACGCTAGTACAAGCACTCAAGCCATAATCGAAACCGTAGAGAACTTTCTAGAAATTAATCGGATGATTAATTGCTCTGGCGGTGATTTTTAGTACACCCGCAAACACACACACAAGAACTCTTCTTCTCTAAAATACACGGATTCAAAAACAGGGAGGGCAAAATTTAGTACAGTAAATTACTTTCAACTACGACAAGGGCTTTGCTATCATCAGCTTTCACTTCAGAGGGAGGGGGAATTATGGTTTTCTCCTCTGCCACGTCTTTCGGAGGCTCAAGCTTCTCCACCGCCGGAGGATCAGGGGATGCTGTGCACGGGGTTGGGGAATCCGGAGAACAAGCCTCCGGATCGACTTTTTTGGCTTCCTCCTCCGACATCACCTCAGTAAACCTGGCTACCTTTGCTGAGTAAATACTCTAGCAGAAAGAGAACAAGTAGAATTTATATGAAGAGATGGAGATATGATTGTGTGTGTTGAGAGAGAGACAGAGATATTTTCGGAGTTGGTTGTAGGAAGGGTTAAATGTCGCTGGGGATTGAAGAGAGAGAAAAGATAGGTGGATTGATGTACTTATGATTGTGTTACATGTGTATGTCTTCGGGCCTATTGTCAGTTGGCACACCATCCCATCTAGAGTTGTTTACGGTTTTGGTTCGAACTGGCGAATCGTCAGTTTTGAACTGATCGTGGTTCGGTTAATCGTTGACCGCGGTTCGGTTCAAAATTGGAACCATCAACCGTCTTAAGACGGTTCGGTTCCGATTAGACGTTTTGACGAATCGGGAACCGGCGGTTCAACCGCCGGTTTTTTCAAAAAAAAAAAAAATCAAAGTTTGAATTTTATATCCGTTGCTCAACCGCCGGTTCGAACTGGAACCGGCGGTTCAACCGGGAATCGGCGGTTCCAACGGTCACCTATTCTAATTTTTTTAATACATTTTTACACCTATAAATACCGTCTCTCATCCTTCATTTTTCTCACACCAACTCTAATTATCTATCTACTTTCTCTCTACATTCATTCTAGGGATCTCTCTTTTTTAGTACTAGAGCATAAAACTAACAAGTTATATATCCCAATTCATAAAACTATAAGTTTTTTATACAAAAATGTGTTAAAAGACATTATTACCCTTAAAGTCTACCACTAAAAGATAAATAACATAAAAAATAGAAAATTATTAAAGACAAACAATAATAATCTAAACGGTCCCACAACCCAATATTTCTCTCTCTTAAAAAAAAAACTCTCTCGATGTATCTCTCGTGAAACCGAAAAACTCTCGTCGTGAAACCCTTTCTCCAGCCAGAAAATGTCGAACTCCGACTACGATAGAGAATCTGAAGACGCCAAAAGTTCCTCACACGTTAGTGACACTCCATCTGAAGAGGATTTCGTCAATGGGCCACCAGTTAGTGTATTTTTATTCACACACGATCATGCCATGACGGTTGTTCATCGTCTCACGATGGTGCTGAAGAAGATGACACCATCGTGTGCACGATGGTCTTTCGTGGGCACGATAGTTTACACACGACGATCGTCGATCATGTGAGCCGTCGTGGGCAAGAAGACCAAAGGCTTCTGCCTTGCACACGATGTTATGCACACGATCGATGGTCGTTGTGTTGCACACGATGGTTTTCACACGACGGGCATCGATCGTGTGCAGGCCATCGTGTACAAGCAGTGTCATTTTTTTTCGTTCTCTTAAGCATTCTATCATATTCTTATGATTTGTATGTCTATATTGCAGACTGGTTGCGTATGGAAGAGACCTACATTGCGCTTTGTTACACGACAAGTGAATCTTTACATATGGGAGGCGGTATTTAAAGAGATTATTGACACTAAGAAGTATGGGCCGCAATTCTGCACTTGGTGATCGAGCTATCGAGAGCTTGACCGAGGGGATCCTGGTGTAATATCCGTACCTTTCCATGTTTAGCAGTTTCCATTTTTGGTGCATGTCTATTTTTATCGGCTCGCTTGTAACTGTTTGGACGTTTTGAATCTATTTTGTTCTTGAAGTTTTTCCATTTGGACGAGTTTCGAAGGTATTTTTACGTAATTCCGTTTTGAGTTATGTTTGGTCGCTTGTATGTTCGATTCTCGTAAAACTCGTTCAATTTCGTTGTTTTTTTGTTTACATAAGTTTGTCTGGTTGAGTTGTTCATGTTGTGAGTTTCGGTTTGTTAATCCGACGTTGTATCGTGATTTTCGGACGTTTGGGCCGTTTTGTAATTTTCTATAAGTTTAGGGAATTTTATCTTCCTTGTCGTTTTTCGTATTCCTCAGTAGTCGGAATTATATTTTCTTTCAGCACTTAGCTTCGTCGGCGTGAATATTTCGTATCTACGCTTTGCGTTCTGTCCTTGTGTTGCGTCTCGACTTCGTACCGCCCTGTGCAGTTAACTGCATTCAGCAGTGTTAAACTGATGTATGAATAACGTACATTATTCATGCTTCATAGCGTGCACTATCGATGCCTGCATAACGTACGTTACACCCTTGTGATAACGTACGTTATGGTCCCCAGTGTTTTGGATAGTGGGTTCTGCCCAGTTTTTGCCAGGTCCTTACGTACGTTAATTGGCGTGTGTTACGTACGTAAGCTCCTCATAGCGTACGCAAACTGTTTGGCGTAGCGTATGCTATCAACCTCGGAAAATTTGACAGGTTGTTCTGCCGAGCCATTACGTACGCTAACACCTGAGTGTTACGTACGTAAGAGGCGTAGCCTACATTAACATCAACATGGTAACGTACGTAATGAGTGGTCAGGTTTATAAACTTGAGTTGACCCTGCATCGCGTCATTTTCTTCTTCTTCTTTCCTCGTCCGAGCGCTGCGTTCCAAGAAAGTATTTGAGCGATTCTTCAAGTTTTGTCCGTGGAGTTCCTTGAGAGATCAATTATTGTATTCCAAGTGAAGTTTATCATTATTTTAATCCTCTTTCTCCGTCCGAATCCAAAGTATTTGGCTTAGAACCCTACCTTTATCCATTTTGGGGGTTTTCGGAATTTGTCTAGATTAACTCGAATTATTCGTTTATGTTGTGATATTTCTTATCGATTATTGTTGTTGGGCGATTCCCAATCCGTTTCCGTCGTGTTTAATCCGTGGATTGTTGATTCGGGGAGGTTTCGTGAAAACCCTCGCCCGTTTTCGTCGTCCGTGTAAGTTTATGATTGTTAGTCGGGGTTGTGGCATATTCCATTCGATTATTGTTATCGTGTGGGACTGAGTTGTGTTAATCCTTTGTTTAGGAACGGTCGTGTTCCCTTCGGGTCATTCCTAGTCGTTGTTCGTTCCCGTTTCGTCGAAAATGTCTCAAAGGCAAGTACTTTACGTTTGTTTGCATATTCTAGTATTTGGATTATGGCTTTCCGTGTATGTTGTGGATGTGTATGTGTATGTTCATCCAGGGACGGTCCGACGGGGCCTTTGGGAATACGTAGTGTCGTGTGTATGCGTATCGTGAACTAGGGTTAACCACCCAGGGATGGTCCGACGGGGCCTCTGCGCAGTGCAGTGGTCGTGAGTCTCGTACCAACGGTTAACCTTTGAAATGTTTTGTTGGAGAAATGTGTTTTGTGCTCGTGTACCGTAATATTCCGGAATATAAATGTTTTCTAAAATGATTTTGGCGCATATTTCATCTGATTAGAATGGTAGTTTAAATGGATTGTACTTGCACTAGTAGTTGTCGCTAACCCCTTAAATGGGGAAATACTTTTGTATTTCAGGTACAGGTCTTGGAGGCGAACGAGCATGCGCGCAGTACGAGGATGATGGGCAAGAGTGAATCTGTTCAATGGTCGTTCGTTGATTTCATGTCTTTTAAATTTTATTAATCATGTCGTTTACTTCAGTACTCGAGTACTTCTTTCTTTTGGAACATTGTGAATGTTGTGTACCCGATTTGGGTTTTGGTTGATGTTGTATTGCACCGTTGAGTCCGGTTTACTTTTTGTATGTCTTGGATTGAGAAATTGTTCGTATGTTGATGATGTCTATCACTGTTGTCATGTCGAGATTGTGTGTTAGCCTGGTGGATTCCAAGGAGTGGGGTCCACGGCGCTGTAATATGCCCTGAATATCTTGGGGGTGTTACCGAATATAGTATCAGAGCTTATGTTTATGGATACCTAGGCTGTCGGTTATTTGGGTCTAGTTGAGTGTCGTTTTTTATCAGTATCACTACTACGCCATCATCTCAGTACGCCAATGGTCGTAAGTTTTTCCTAACTTGACTCGTTGCGTTATCCTGTTCTGTTCCTTTCTTAGTGTCGTGATGTGTGTTACGTTTGAATTGTACTTACTAATTACTTCTTCAGAATGCCTGCTGGTAGAGGACGCGGATGCGGACGCTGACGCGGTAGGGAACGTGGCGCAGCTGGTGGGGCGGCCATGTCCGATAGCCCAGGGGCTGGTTCGGCAACGCCTTCTTTGTCGAACAGTGTCCTGCTTAGTGCCGAGGGCCAGCAGGATCAGTCTGCTAGCTTCGACAATGCTCATGATAACATTGAAGTAACGAATATTCTGCAGCAAGTAGCGAATCTGATGACGCTACTGACTCAGGCCGTTCTGGTCAACCAAGCAAATGCTAACCCGGTTCCGCCTACTGGTTCCGACACCAACAAGCTACTTCAGGACGTAATCCGTATGCATCTTCCGCAGTTCGATGGTACTTCTGACCCTTCTAGTTGGGAGAGTTGGTTATTCGAGATGGAGAAGGTGTTTGAGGCGGCTAACTGCTCCGAGGAGAGGAAAGTACCTATCGCCTGTTGGAAGTAAAACGCAGCGGAAGTGAAGCTTGGAAAGTTCGATAATTGCGTTTTACGCATCCACGAGCATAGGATCTATTTAGGCATGCTAATTAATTAATTACTAAGACTAATAAGCAATTTAAATATTATTTATTATTTATTAAATAAATATGTTGGTTATTAAAATATCCTAATTCAAATCTAAAAGATTATAGGATATTACCTTTGAAGTGAATTGGTTGCTTTCGTCTTGATCACCTTGTATTTCTACCTTTAGACCTTCTAGAGTATGATCCGCCTTAACCCGGACGTTGTGTGGGCAACGAGCTAACGGATCTTGCTTGGACACTAATGGGATCGGCCGAAATTTGCTTGTATGTGGTCACACAATTTTTCTTTGCTTTCTAGTATTTTATGAACACTCTTAGCAAATTAATGTGTTATCTAAATTGTAGAATCAAAGACACAAGTCTAGATCTACAATTAAACACAAGAGGAAAAATTTGATCTCACAACATCACCAAGACATGTAAAAATCAGCCTCCCCCCATAAGTCCTATGTATAGGTTCTTGGACTACTAGGGATCTTAAGGAGGATTATAGAAATACTTCTAATAAATTCATCTTATCTTATTAAGACTCTTCCTAATATAATGAATCTGTTAATATCAACTTAGTCTACTAAAAGGTTGATATTGCACTTCCTAACAAAATCCCAAATTACGAAATTGGGCTCCTTATTAAATATATTATTTCCCGTATTTAAGATATCGAATGTCTATTAATTAATTATAAGCTACTGACAACTTTAATTAATTAATATCTTATCAAATATTAGTACCACTCAAACCTTATTATTATATCAAAATTAAATCCACCTGCAGGGTTTAATATAATAATCATTATCGAGCTCCTCAATGGGACATCATCAACCTGCACAAAGTCGGGACACGATTTCTAGTATTAATAATAACTGTCGTATAAATAATATTATCGCCCAAGATACGAGGCTTATTGAGTCGATCATTTTGACTCTCACCAATGGTAAATCAAATCAATAAGTATTATAAGTACACAATTAAATATTATATATTTAGAATTAAGAAATAATAATTATTCGAGATTTACGTTCTTCTTACAGTCACTACAGAAGACACTATCTCATCTCGATCCAGTTCAACGTATGCAAATACGCTATTGTATGCTAATAGTCAAGACCAACTAATCTCAAGCATACACTACAACATTTTTATATAATTTGTCTAATAATTATATAGGTTGTGAACTATTATATTATTTTATAAGGCACCAATAATGTGATCTTCCGTGTGACACAAACACACCACATTATCTACAATATAAAATAATTAGACATTTCATTTGTATAACCATAACGTGAATAAATATGCAAAACATGTTATTAAATGTAATCAATATTCTCATAGGTGGTTTCAGGGAAATTAGGTAATACAAGCATAAAGTATGTTTTGCAGTATACAATCCTAACAATCTCCCACTTATACTCAAAGCACTTTTAAGTATACTACTCTATTACATAGTCTCTTATTTCTCCCACTTATACTCAAAACAATGCTGCCATACACCGTAATCCCATTCCTTCCACATGCCTTTCAAAAACTTTTGAGGGTAAGCCTTTCGTGAAAGGATCAACAAGATTATCTTCCGATGCAACCCTGGCTACAACTACGTCTCCTTCCTTTACGAAGTGTCGTATGATGTGGTACTTGCGGTTGATATGTTTACTTGCCATGTGGGCTCGTGGTTCCCTTGAATTTACGACTGCATCAGTATTATCACAATAAAGTGTAATACCCTTCGGTAAATCGGGAATCACATCTAAGTCCTGCAGGAAGTACTTGAGCCACACCGCCTCCTTGGCTGCCTCAGAGGCTGCCACGTACTCGGCTTCCATGGTAGAGTCCGAGATGCATTTCTGCTTCACACTCCTCCAACTAATGGCTCCACCTCCCAGGCTAAACACATAACCCGAAGTAGACTTGAACTTTTCTGTGTCCGATGAAAAATCTGAGTCAGTGTAACCCACCGGACACAGGTCGTCTGACTGATATACAAGCATGTACTCCCTAGTCCTTCTCAGGTACTTGAGTATGTGCTTAACAGCAATCCAGTGTCCTGGTCCTGGGTTTGACTGATATCTAGCAGCCATGCCTACGGCATGACAAATATCTGGTCTAGTGAGGCTTCCCACATCAGATGCATAAGGGACCATCTTCATGTCATCTATCTCCTTTTGTGTCTTGGGACAAATATCCTTAGATAGTTGAATTCCATGTCTGTAAGGTAGAAAACGTTTCTTGGAATTCTCCATGCTAAACCGCTTTATAACTGTATCGATATAGGATGCCTGGGATAAGCACAACATCCTTTTCTTCCGATCACGAAAGATCCTGATTCCAAGGATGTGTCCTGCTTCTCCCAGATCCTTCCTATCGAATTACTCAGATAGCCATACCCGTACGTCCAATAATTCCTTCACGTTGTTTTCAATCAGAAGGATATCATCTACATACAGTACAAGAAACACCAACATATTTCCATCGCATTTCTTATACACACAACTCTCACTCGGACATTGGACGAATCTATATGACTGGAGCATTTCGTCAAAATGAGTGTTCCAAGATCTAGATGCTTTCTTAAGTCCATAAATGGATCTATTAAGCTTGCACACCAAGTGCTCTTCTCCTTCAACAATGAATCCCTCTGGTTGGCGTCTAGACTCCCATTCAAGAATGCAGTCTTGACATCCATTTTCCAAATCTCCATATCCAAATGCGCAGCTATAGCTAAAATAATCCGGATTGACTTAAGCATGGCTATCGGCGAAAAGGTTTCTTCATAATCGATACCCTCTTTCTGAGTGTAACCTTTTGCAACAAGCCTCGCTTTGAAGGTTTCAACCTTTCCGTCACCTCCTTCCTTTCACATGTAGACCCATTTACTCCCAATGGCTTGTATACCATCAGGTAGCTCTACTAAATCCCACACTTGATTGGAATCCATAGATCCCATTGCTACTTCCCGGAGTCAGCATCTTTATCTTGGATTGCCTCCTTGTAGGTCCAGGGATCTGATTCATCTTCGTCTGGGATTGAACCCGAAGACTTTCCCACGCCTATGAATCGTTCCAACTGACAAACAACCCTCCCATTACAACGAGGCAAATCCTGAGTTGGTGTAGAAGTCTCAGAATCGATACATAGTGCAGTGTTAGTTGGCGCTTGTATGATTGGTATAGACGGAGTCTCGCCCCTCAGTTCGTGCAGAATTATCTCGCTCATGGGCTTGTGACTAATCATATATTCCTCTTCCAGGAATCGGGCATTGGTGCTAACAATGACCTTCTGATCCTGGGGACTATAGAACAAGCCACCCTTCGTTCCCTTAGGATATCCTACAAACACTCGCACTTCTGTACGAGATGCCAACTTATCAGCTTCCTTATCCCGCACATGTGCTGGAGTACCCCAAATCCGAACATGTCCTAGACTGGACTTATGGCCACTCCACAGTTCTGTGAGTGTTTTTGGAACTGATTTCGAAGGCACCAGGTTTAGAATGTACGCCGTTGTTTCTAAGGCATATCCCCAAAACGAAATAGGTAAATTTGAATAACTCATCATTGACCTAACCATTTCTAAAAGAGTCTTATTCCTTCTTTTAGCCACACCATTTTGTTGTGGAGTTCCTGGCGTGGTGAGCTGGGATGAAATACCCTCATTCGCCAAGAAATCCAAAAACTCTCCACTAAGGTATTCGCCACCACGATAAGATCGTAGTGACTTGATACTCTTCCCATGACGCTTCTCTGTTTCAGCCTTGAAGTCTCTGAACTTGTCAAAGGCTTCAGACTTATGTCGCATCAAATAGATGTATTCATATCTCGAATAATCATCTATAAATGTGATGAAGTATTCAAAATCACCCATAGCCTTGATATTCATTGGACCACATACATCCGTATGAACTAATTCTAACACATTCTGAGCACGGTTTCCCTTGGTTTTAAAAATCCTTTTGGTCATATTACCATCCATACAGGATTCACAAATTGGAAAAGACTCAACTTGGAGATCATCTAATGGGCCATAATCTACCAATCCAAGATGCTTGGTTACCTGAAAACCGTGCGAGTCAAAGCAAACATGATCAATGGAGCCTGAATCAACTATCAACGAAGTAGAAGAACAAGCTGCCAAACATGTTTTCACTACTAGTGCACGAGACATACCTTTCTTAAGAGCAGGGCAATATGCTTTAAAATGTCATTTCTGACCGTACTTGTAGCACTTTCCCTTTGGCTTTTTGTTCACCTCGGGGTGAGGAGCCTTGCTTTTCACTTTGAGGGTTGCCACTTGCTTCTGGCCAACCTGCTTTTTCCTTTTTCCACATTTGGGTTTGGAAGAAGTAACACCGGTTGCCGCAAGAATCTGATAATAACCTTGTTTGAAGAGACCTTCAGCAGATTGAAGCTCTGTCAGCAGTTCCGCCAAAGTATATGTCCTACGGTTCATATTGTAGTTAAGGCCATCGATAGTAGCCCCCAGTATGCTCAGTTTGTTCAAATGAGACATCATTTTTAGAACATGATCCCTTAATGGGGTCCCTTCAGACATTTGGGTTGTCATCAACACCCTTATTGCATTTTGTCTAGCCTCCAGGTTCTGATGACCAAACATCTCGGTGAGACTTTTCATCATTTCCACGGCCTAGCCCATCGTCTGATGCTGATGCTGCAATACATTTGTCAGTGAAGCCAACATGTAACAACGAGCCATCTCACTAGACTTCTTCCATTTTCGGAATTCATCCAATTCTCCAGGAGTGGAATCCGGTTTTGGATCCAGAGGGCTCTCCTCAGTTAAGACAAATTTATGCCCCTCAGCAGTCAGGACAATGTCAAGATTTCTTTTCCAGTCGGCAAAGTTAGTGCCATCAAGTTTATTTTCTTTGAGAATAACAGCTAGTGGATTGAAAGACATCTGAGATAAAATTAAAAACATCCATCACATAATGCATAGCAAAGTATATCGATAAACCTCAAAACACAATATATATGCTAGCAACCAACACCTCGAAAAATCCGCATATGCAAGCCACGATCGTGTGGACGTTTACACACACATTTTTCAAGTAGAATTTTACGTCTTTAATTTTACTATCTAGTCGACTTACGTTATGACAAGTAAAATTAATAGTTGGTTCCTCTTGGCCATGTATTAATTAACATAGATTCCGATGGGGAGCTATTAATTAATACACCTAAGTGAATACCATAATTTAACATCCTTAATATATAATCTTTTGAGTAATATTCCTACAGATGGAGAGGTCCTATCATAAAAAGTAATATTTACCTTATGTTATCATTTTGAAATTTAAAACTAGTGAACCTATAATTAGCACATCCGATATGGAGGAAGACCCTAATGTCAACGCGCATGCTAATTACTTCAAAATTTAAATTAATTATGGAGGCCAATTTGATTTTATTTTAAAAAAATAAATCAATTTAATCACTTAGTTATTTTAGCCTTAAGGTTTTTAATTTTCTCGTCCTAACATGCAGAAAACATATCACGCATACATTCATACATGTCATACATCAAAACAATAAAAACCAAAAATAAAGCATGGATAATTAAATTATCCAATTATCATGGTCTTCTTCCTTTAGTTGAACCCGAGAAAATCTTCGACTCGATCTCTCCCACTGAATCAAGCATCTCGTCGCTCCTCCCCGGCCGGGCCGTGGATTTCCAAAATTAAAATTTCACTTTTATGCAAAATTAATTACAAAAGAAATTTAATTTTAAATCCTGGCTCCCCAGCGGACGCAACGAACGGCGGCGAAATGGACCGGACCAAAAACTGGATGACCCGGCCCAACCAAAGAAACGGCCGCACCAGCCGCCGCGGCTCTGGCGGCTACTGAGATGCTCGGCAGACACCGTGAGTCGCTGACAGCAGCCGTCATTGCTTGTCATGGCCGCCAGCCGATCCGGCGATCCTGCTCGCTCTATTTCTTCGTGATCCCGTGTTTTCCGAATTTGATTACAATTTTATACAAAACAAAATACATCGAAATTACACCAAGATTACACGAAAAATAAAACACCTAAACTACCCGCGGATTTTCTCACGGGAAAAACCATTACATGCCTCAAAATCGGGCCACACCAAGAATTGCATAAATAATAAAAATAAATAAATAAACCATTCACATAAACCATGATAATTGGATCATATCACCTGCAAGAACACATCTAGCAAAATATTCCAACATCAAAATACATGAATATTTAAATTGCTATCAATTAATCAACAAAATTAACTAAAATAGCAAAAAGCCTAAAAATCCGGCTCTTACCAATTGTTGGAAGTAAAACGCAGCGGAAACGAAGTTTGAAAGTTTGATAATTGCGTTTTACACATCCACGAGCATAGGATCTATTTAGGCATGCTAATTAATTAATTACTAAGACTAATAAGCAATTTAAATATTATTTATTATTTAATAAATAAATATGTTGGTTATTAAAATATCCTAATCTAGATCTAAAAGATCATAGGATATTACCTTTGAAGCGAATTGGTTGCTTTCGTCTTGATCACCTTGTATTTCTACCTTTAGACCTTCTAGAGTATGATCCGCCTTAACCCGGACGTTGTGTGGGCAACGAGCTAACGGATCTTGCTTGGACACTAATGGGATCGGCCGAAATTCGCTTGTATGTGGTCACACAATTTTTCTTTGCTTTCTAGTATTTTATGAACACTCTTAGCAAATTAATGTGTTATCTAAATTGTAGAATCAAAGACATAAGTCTAGATCTACAATTAAACATAAGAGGAAAAATTTAATCACACAACCTCACAAGAAAGCATAAAATCGGCCAACACCCCAAAAATCCTATTTATAGGCTCTTGGACTACTACTACGGATCTAAAGGAGGATTATGGAAGGACTCCAATAAATTCATCTTACCTTATTAGGACTCTTCCTAATATAATGAATCTATTAATATCAACTTAGTCCACTAAAAGGTTGATATTGCACTTCCTACCAAAATCCCAAATTACGAAATTGGGCTCCTTATTAAATATATTATTTCTCGTGTTTAAGATATAGAATGCCCATTAATTAATTATAAGCTACTGACAGCTTTAATTAATTAATATCTTATCCAAGAGTAGTACCACTCGAACCTTATTATTATATCGAAATTAAATCAACCTACAGGGTTTAATATAATAATCATTATCGAGCTCCTCAAGGGGACATCATCAACCCGCACGAGTCGGGACACAATTTCTAGTAATAATAATAACTGTCGTATAAATAATATTATTGCCCAAGATGCGAGGCTTATTGAGTCGATCATTTTGACTCTCACCCATGGTAAATCAAAGCAATAAGTATTATAAATACACAATTAAATATTATATACTTAGAATTAAGACCTAATAATTATCCGAGATTTACGTTCTTCTTACAGTCAATACAGAAGACACTATCTCACCTCGATCCAGTTCAACGTATGCAAATACGCTAATGTATGCTAATAGTCAAGACCAACTAATCTCAAGCATACACTACAATCTTTTTATATAATTTATCTAATAATTATATAGGTTGTGAACTATTATATTATTTTATAAGGCACCAATAATGTGATCTTCCGTGTGACACCAACACACCACATTATCTATAATATAAAATAATTAGACATTTCATTTGCATAACCATAACGTGAATAAATATGCAAAATATATGATTAAATGTAATTAATATTCTCATAGGTAGTTTCAGGAAAATTAGGTAATACAAGTATAAAGTATGCTTTGCAGTATACAATCCACACATCGCCCAGTACTTCCTCGCCAAGGAGGTGGCAACGTGGTGGAAAGTGGTGAAACCACGTGACTGGGCAGCTACGTGGGACGAGTTACAAGAGCTGATGGAGGACGAATATTGTCCGTGGCTGGTAAAAGAGGGGAGGATTCGAGCCTTCTTTGAAGCAAAACCCCAGGATGTTCCCATTTCACAGGTGATCAAGGACTACAATCAGCAGCTACATTATGTAAGGAATCAGGTCCGAGACGAGCTAGATAAGATCCGCCACTTTGACATGCGGATGAAGCCGAGGGTTCGTCACTACATGTCTGGTTTCGGGTGTACAACTTTGAAGGATTATCAGAACAAAGCGATGGCCTATGAGATGTCGTTTTCTGCGACAGAGGTGACAACAGAGGGTAAGAAACAGAGGACCTCCGGTCAGTTTTTGGGAGGTAAGTTTGGCGGGCATCAGAAGGCTCAGTCTGGTTCGCGGGTCTTCGGGAATCAGTCCCCGTCATTTGGGCGAGGAAATGGTTCCAAGTCTGCCCCGACTGCTCCTGTTCGTGGTCCTACCTATTTTAACTGTGGTCGTCCCGGATACATGATGAGTAAGTGTGACAGGCCGCCGTTACAGTGTCTTACTTGCGGTCGGATGAGGCATCGTGCTAAATATTGTGGAGATGCGAGTCGGGCACCAGTTACTCAGGTGTCAGCCCCGGCTACGAGAGAACCGAGTGTGAATCAGGCGCCGGCAACTAGTCAGCCTCAGCAGAGTTCTGGAGATCCTGACGTGACGGTGGCTACAGGTACCGTTCACATCCTTGACCATCCTATTTCCGTGCTATTCCATTCTGGTGCAACACATTCTTTCATTTATTTGGATTGTGTGCATCGTCTGCATGTTGATTGTCTAGTTGCATGTGAATCATTTGTTGTTGAACTGCCTAGTGGAGATAGTATTGTGGGGGACCGTGAGGTTAGATATTTTACGGTGAGTATCACGGGAAAGGATTGGTCTTATAATCTAATTGCGGTAGACATTAAGGATGAGGATTTGATTCTTGGTGAGGATTGGCTAGATCGACATGGGGCGATCATGAATTATAGAGCGAGAACCATTTCGATATTAGCCTCTGACGGTACCGAGCATTCTTTTGTGGGACGTAAGCGGAGTAGTCAGAGATTTCTGATCAGCGCTATGAAAGCGGTGAGACTTCTTCGAGAAGGTTGCACTGGTTATTGGTGTTATGCCTTGAGATCGGAAGAAGGGGGAGTCAAGCTCTCGTCTATTCCAGTAGTGGGTGAGTATCCTGACGTCTTTCTAGATGAGTTGCCGGGTTTGCCACCAGACCGTGAGGTTGAGTTCACTGTTGATTTAGAGCCGGGTGCGGCTCCGATTTCGAAGACGTCGTACCGCATGGCGCCTGCCGAGATTCTTGAGTTGAAGAAACAGTTGGAAGAATTGTTAGAAATGGGTTACATTCGACCGAGTGCTTCACCTTGGGGCGCACCAGTCTTGTTTGTGAAGAAGAAGGATGGGTCGCTTCGTCTATGTATCGACTATCGAGAGTTGAACAAGGTGACCATCAAAAACATGTATCCGCTCTAAGGATTGACGATTTGTTTGACTAACTGTAGGGAGCGACTGTGTTTTCGAAGATTGATTTGAGATCGGGGTATTACCAGCTCCGAGTGAAGGATTCTGATATTCCGAAGACGGCCTTTCGGACGAGATACGACCACTACGAGTTTGTGGTTATGCCTTTTGGGCTAACCAACGCCCCAGCCGTAACAAAGTCTGTATCTAATATCTCGATAAGTGTGTAGTCGTCTTTATCGATGATATCCTGATTTCCTTGAGGAACGAGGAGGAGCATGCACGTCATTTGCATATCGTGTTGGGAATCTTGAGAACTCAGCGCCTTTATGCGAAGTTCTCAAAGTGTGAGTTTTGGTTGCGGGAGGTTATATGTCTCGGCCACGTGATCTCGGCCGAGGGTATTCGTGTGGACCCATACAAGATAGAGGCAGTGTTGGATTGGGCGCCACCCAAGAACGTGAAGGAGGTCCGTAGTTTTCTGGGTTTGGCCGGATATTACCGTAGGTTTGTCGAGGGGTTCTCTAAACTCGCTCGACCGCTTACTCAGTTGTTGCAAAAGTCAGAGAAGTTTGTGTGGACCACCGAGAGACAGAAGAGCTTCGAGGAGTTGAAGAAGCGGTTGACTACCACTCCCGTCTTGGCTTTACTGAGTGGTAATGAGGGTTTTGCAGTTTATAGTGATGCCCCAAGGACTTGGATGTGTACTCATGCAGCACGGGAAGACGATTGCCTACAGTTCCCGTCAGTTGAAACTATACGAGTTAAATTACCCTACCAACAATCTTGAGTTGGCCGCAGTTGTGTTCGCGTTGAAGATTTGGTGTCATTACTTGTATGGCTCGTCGTGTCAGATTTTCATCGATCACAAGAGCCTGAATTATATTTTCATACAGAAAGAACTGAATATGAGACAGAGAAAGTGACTGGAGTTAATTAAGGATTACGATCTCGAAATCCTTTATCATCCGGGCAAGGCAAATGTGGTGGCAGATGCCTTGAGTCAGAAATCGGTATCACTTCGGGCACTTGAGTTACTCACGTCTCAGCTAGGGCTCCAGCGAGAGTTTATGGGGTTGAGTATTGAGGTTGTACTACCAGGGAGTGCCGGGCAATTGCGCACTCTCAAGATCTCTTCATCTCTGGTCGACAACATTTAATCGAGACAGATAGAAGATCCGATGTTTATTCAACTCCGTGAGAGTGTGGTGAAGGGGAAGTCCCCGAGATTCATGATTCATGAGGATGGTGTGTTGAGATTCCAAGGTCGGCTGTGTGTTCCGAACGACTTGGAATTGAGACAGGGTATTATGCGAGAGGCTCATGCATCACCTTACTCAGTCCATCCGGGATCGAGTAAAATGTATAAGGATTTGAGGAAGAATTTCTGGTGGAATGACATGAAGAATGAGATAGTACAGTTTGTGGCTAAGTGTTTGACTTGTCAGCAAGTCAAAATCGAGCATCTGCGGCCAGCCGGGTTGTTGAAACCACTCCGCGTCCCGGAATGAAAGTGGAAGGACGTCTCTATGGATTTTGTCACAAATTTGCCGAGGACGAAGACCGGAATGAACATGGTGTGGGTGATCGTGGATCGACTGACTAAGTCGGCACATTTTCTGGGTATCAAGGACACTTGGGGTCCAGAAAAATTTGCTCGTATTTTATTTCACAGATCGTGAGACTTCATGGTACACCGAAGACTATTATTTCGGACAGAGATGGTCGGTTTGTGTCACATTTTTGGCAGGCGGTACATAAGGTATTAGGGACACGTTTGCGTTTGAGTACATCTTTCCATCCTCAGACCGATGGACAGTCCGCGCGTACCATTCAGACGTTCGAGGATATGTTGTGCGCGTGTGCGCTAGACTGGAGTAGTGATTTGGAGGAGCATCTGGCCCTGATCGAGTTTACTTATAATAATAGGGCATGCATCGATTAAGATGGCACCGTATGAGGCGCTTTATGGCCGACGATGTCGATCACCGATATGTTGGGATGAGCCATCCGATTTAGTTGGCAGCGATCCAGATCTTGTGTTGGAGATGAGAAAGAAAATCGAGTTGATTCGAGAGAGGATGTTGGCGGCTCAGAGCCAACAAAAGTCTTATGCAGATGTTAGGCGTCGACCCTTAGAGTTTGAGGTAGGGGATCATGTTTTGTTGAAAGTGTATCCGTCGGAGGGAATTTTCCGTTTTGCGAAAAATGGGAAGCATAGTCCAAGGTATATTGGACCTTTCGGTATATTGGAGAAAGTTGGCGAGTTAGCTTACCGTTTGGCATTACCTCCGTCGTTGAGCCATGTTCATAGTGTATTTCACGTTTCTCAGTTGAGGAAGTTTGTTCCAGACCCGAATCACGTTATTGACTTCGGGGACGTGGCGATCGAGAAGAACGTTACGTTTGAGGAGAGGCCGGTGAGGATTTTGGAATGTCGAGATAAACAGTTAAGGCACAAAACCATCCCCTTGGTTAAACTGCAATGGTAGAGGCATGGAGTGGAGGAAGCAACGTGGGAATTAGAGGAGGATGTGTGCGAGACACCCTGATCTTTTTTATTCTTAAGTTTCGGGACGAAACTTCTTTTTAGAGAGGGAGAATGTAATATCCGTACCTTTCCATTTTTAGCAGTCCCATTTTTGGTGCATGTCTATTTTTATAGACTCGCTTGTAACCGTTTCGACATTTTAAATCTATTCTGTTCTTGGAGTTTTTCCATTTGGACGAGTTTTGAAGATGTTTTTACGTAATTCCATTTTGAGTTATGTTTGGTCGCTTGTTTGTTCGATTCTCGTAAAACTCATTTGATTTCATTGTTTCTTTGTTTACATGAGTTCGTATGGTTGAGTTGTTCATGTTGTGAGTTTCGGTTTGTTAATCCGACGTTGTATCGTGATTTTCGGACATTTGGGTTGTTTTGTAATTTCCTATAAGTTTAGGAAATTTTATCTTCCTTGTCGTATTTTGGATTCTCCAGTAGTCGGAATTGTATTTTCTTTCAGCACTTAGCTTTGTCGGCGTGAATATTTCGTATCTACATTTTGGGTTCTATGCTTGTGTTGCGTCTCGACTTCGTACCGCCCTGTGCAGTTAACTGCATTCAGCAGTGTTAAACTGCTGCATGAATAACATACGTTATTCATGCTTCATAGCGTACGTTATCGATGCCTGCATAACGTACGTTACACCCTTGTGATAACGTACGTTATGGTCCCCAGTGTTTTGGACAGTGTGTTCTGCCCAGTTTTGCCAGGTCCTTACGTACGTTAATTGGCGTGTGTTACGTACGTAAGCTCCTCATAGCGTACCCTAACTGTTTGGCGTAGCGTATGCTATCGGCCTCAGCAAATTGGGCAGATTGTTCTGCCGAGCCATTACATACGCTAACACCTGAGTGTTACGTACGTAAGAGGCATAGCGTACGTTAACATCAGCATGTTAACGTACGTAATGACTTGTCAGGTTTTATAAACCTGAGTTGACCCTGCATCGCGTCATTTTCTTCTTCTTCTTTGCTCGTCCGAGCGCTGCGTTCCAAGAATGGATTTGAGCGATTCTTCAAGTTTTGTCCGTGGAGTTCCTTGAGAGATCGATTGTTGTATTCCAAGTGAAGTTTATCATCATCTTAATCCTCTTTCTCCGTCCGAATCCAAGGTATTTGGCTTAGAACCCTACCTTTATCCATTTTCGGGGGTTTTCGGGATTTGTCTAGATTAACTCGAATTGTTCGTTTATGAGGTGATATTTCTTATCGATTATTGTTGTTGGGTGATTCCCAATCCGTTTCCGTCGTGTTTAATCCGTGGATTGTTGATTCGGGGAGGTTTCATGAAAACCCTCGCCCGTATTCGTCATCTGTGTATGTTTATGATTGTTAGTCGGGGTTGTGGGCGTATTCCACTCGATTATTGTTATCGTGTGGGACTGAGTTGTGTTAATCCTTCGTTTAGGAACAATCATGTTCCCTCCGGGTCATTCCTAGTCATTGTTCGTTCCCGTTTCGTTAAAGATGTCTCAAAGGCAAGTACTTTATGTTTGATTGCATATTCTAGTATTTGCATATTCCGTATATTTTGTGGATATGTATATGTATGTTAACCCAGGGATGGTCCGACGGGGCCTCTGGGGATACGTATTGTCGTGTGTATATGTATCGTGAACTGGGGTTAACCACCCAGGGATGGTCCGACGGGGCCTCTGCAGGGTGCGGTGGCCGTGAGACTCGTACCAATGGTTAACCTTTGAAATTTTTTGTTGGAGAAATGTGTTTTGTGCTCGTGCACCGTAATATTCCGGAATATAAATGTTTTCTAAAATGATTTTGGCGCATATTTCATCTGATTAGAATGGTAGTTCAAATGAATTGTACTTGCACTAGTAGTTGTCGCTAACCCCTTAAATGGGGGAAATACTTTTGTATTTCAGGTACAGGTCTGGAGGCGAACGAGCGTGCGGGTAGTACGAGGATGATGGGCAAGAGAGAATCTGTTCAATGGTCGTTCGTTGATGTCATGTCTTTTAAATTTTATTAATCATGTCGTTTGCTTCACTACTCTAGTACTTATTTCTTTTGGAATTGGGTTTTGGTTGATGTTGTATTGTACTGTTGAGTCCGGTTACTTTTTTATGTCTTGGATTGAGAAATTGTTCGTATGTTGATGATGTCTATCACTGTTGTCATGTCGAGATTGTGTGTTAGCCTGGTGGATTCCAATGAGTGGGGTCCACGGCGCTGTAATATGCCCTGAACGTCTTGGGAGTGTTACACCTGGGGCGTTTGATTATAATTAGGAGAAATGGGAGTATAAATACTGCCCTACATCACTTGATTGCCCATCAGTTGCAGGGTGATCAAATCCCCCCGGATGAGTCGTGGTTACAGGTTTGCGGGAGGACCATTCGTTTTACGGCCTGTGATTTTTCCATGAACACTGGACTGCACTTTGGAAACTCTACCTTCCATCCACAGGACGACCATCTCCTTCAGTCTGACGGTATTTTCCACAGAATACTCCATGGCGAAAATATTAAGGTTAGTGTTCTGCGGAAGAAGTTCAATGCTCGAGATTTTGGTAGAGACATAAGAGATTATGTGAAGGTTGACAATTTGCTTATATACTACTACTTTATCTTATGTCGTGACGACATGATGGTCGAGACATGGGCATGCGCATTAGTTGAGGATTTTGAACAATGGGATATGTTTCCTTGGGGTTCTTATGGCTTTGGAGTTTTGTCTTACTACATAGACAATGCTGCCATGAAGGAGGGACAGGAACATAAGGACTATCACTTCTATGGTCCTGTTTGGGCTTTACCTATATGGACGTACGATATGATTCCTTCTTTGGGAGACTTATGTGGAATTCGAGATAAAGTTGTCCAAGTTCCTCGGTGTTTCATGTGGACTACGAGGAAGATGTTCTGTGATTTCACTCATTTCTTCGACGATAAGGTGCATAGATTTATAAAAGTATTTTATTCGGACTTCACTCATCTCTTCAACCTTATGTGATTACCCATCTAATGGTATGCTTTAATGACTATTTTTGCAGCACAAAGTACTTCCCTCTTTACCGCATCTGGAGGAGGATGAGGCTGAGTACTACTACATGAGTTTTGAGAATGGCTCGCAATATGATGTTAAGTTCATAAAGCCTATAAGAATAGCTGTGAAGAACGAGGATGAGCCTGCGCCGAAGCCAAGAAAGAAAGTTATAGATAGGTTGAAGAAGGTTGCTGGGAAATTGATTACACATGAGCCGGCACAAAAAGTGTCGAAGCGATGCCGGCAGAGTACCCCACCAGTAGATGGTGCTGAGACATCTGACCGGGAGAGGCAGCGAGAGAGGGTGTGTTGTGTCCACGGACTTCCTTGTTTGGACCCACCCAGGATACGAGCAGGGATGAGTACTTCGATCGGCGTTTGAAGGCGATCTTATACGACGAGTCAGAGATAGGATTTATTGCTCGAGTTTCTCGCCGGGTGCTTTCTGGGATCGTAGATTTCTTTGGACCTACGCATAGGTATTATGGGATCCATGATAGGTTTCTCGATTGGCCTTGTCATTCTTCATCTATTAGCAGCGCCTAACGGAGGATTCCTGACCCTCCACGTCACTCAGTCTCTGGTGCAGCCCACAGTCACCATTCTCAGCGTCAGCCTAGTCATCATTCTCAGCGTCAGCCTAGTCACCATTCTGAGATCCAGCACAGTTATCATTCTTATATTCAGCATTCTTTTGAGCGGACTAAGCAACCCTTTGAGCCGACTCTGTGGTTTCTGGATTATCAGCATCAGTACCAGCCATTTGATGCTCCGTTTCAGCAGTATGGTATGATGTTCGATTGGTTTCTGGACGAGCATCATTATAGTGCAATGTTTCCCGGCCAGAGTAGTAATCCTCAGCAGTAGCCTCCATTTTAGATCGAGCAGCCAGTTTTTGAGATCAAGCAGTCGATTGTACAAGTCTTTGATCGTTATAGTTGTGAGAGGGATGATGAGGGTGATGAAGTTGGTGAGAGTGCTGGGCCGCAGCAGTTGGGTGAGCGTATTCTTCCACCGCGAGTGAGTTGACCCTCTGATGCTCTTCGAGAGCCTTTTGTGGTGGTGCCTCCAAGAAATAGTGAGGCTCTGAAGAAGTTGTACCTACAGTTTAGGAAGCAGCCATATGATGCTATTGTGCGGTGTTTGGAGAATGGGCATGTTCTCACCAAGGTATTATTTGACCGGATAGAGTCTAGCCGTGAAGACTTTGATACCGAGGTGATATATTGTTATGTGCTTGCCACTCGAGCGAGGCTTCGGAGGGGAGTCCGAAGTGTTGGTGTCGGTAGAGTTGGCACTGTACTTGCCGGCTCCCAATTTTATGTAAGTTCTATAAATTACTCGTTTATATATCATTGATGCGATGTGGATTTCTTTTTATTTTGTGGTTTGGCTTTTTGTAGTTAGTTATGGCAAACGAGTTCGCAAAACTCCATCTGGATGATCTACTTGGTATCAAGGTGACAGGGAAGCCAGTTTACAATGGCTGGAAAACTTCTAAATCCATAGAGGACTTCATGATAGGTCTTGATACAACAAATGCAGTTCCATGGTCAAATTGCGACGAAGTAAGTTTAAAAGTATCATATTTATAAATGCTTCGCTATGTTTGATGTGATGGTCTTATGTATTTACATATTTTGTTTCAACAGATCATTGCCATTTGTTGCCTCGACCAGAGCTACTGGGTGACTATCAAGATTAACATCATAACATGGACCGTGGAGTTGTACGATTCCTTGTCACACCAACACCCAGATGATCGATACCGATTCAACCAACTGTGACCAATTACTCGTCTGATGCCTTGTGTTGTAGCTCAATCCGGGTACTGGCTGAACAACTAATCGAAGAAAAAGTATGACACGGAGATGAGTTTCAAAATTATGCCAGAAGAACTGTAGTTCATACAAAGCGACAATCACAGTTGTGGCCCCTTCGCTCGCATGTACTTAGATAGACTCATCTGTGCAAACACAGCACGAAGGCACCAAATCAAGGAAATGAATGAGAAATATATTAAGAAATATCGATATGGTTTAGCTGCTAAAATCTTTATGTTGTTGTTCGACGTAGTGTAGGATAATGTATTTTTGATACTGATGAGTATGTATTTTACTTTTTTATTCAGATATATTCTAGTAAGATTGATGTGCCGTGTTGTTAAATCTGGAAAAAACTGGTTTATGGTGCCTTTGGTAAATCCAGACCAGCCCTGTGTTGCACACGATGGCAGCACACGATCGTGCCCATCATGGGTTACGATCGTGTGCATCGTGCCCACGGTCATGGGTTGCTGCTGTCGTGTGCATCCTGCCATGACCATGTGCACACGATGGCTAGCCCCATCGTTGGCACGATCGTGTGCCCCGACAGCACTCAGCAGCTGTAGGATACAGGGCCCGGCAGCGCCCACAAGCTATAGGATACAGGGCCCGGCAGCGTCCGCAAGCTGTAGGATACAGCGACCGCATGCTGAAGGCACAATGCTGTCAAAATGTTGATGTTCTTGTGCACATGATGGCTAGTCCCATCGTGGGCACGATTGTGTGCCCCATCGTGTGAACATGAACTTTTGGTAGTTTTTCCAATTTGATTTAATGTGTTATCTAGAAGGATGTTTTGTGATTCTAAAATTGCTTGTTCAAATATTAA
This sequence comes from Orobanche coerulescens, assembly GCA_033398695.1. Taxonomy (NCBI): domain Eukaryota; kingdom Viridiplantae; phylum Streptophyta; class Magnoliopsida; order Lamiales; family Orobanchaceae; genus Orobanche; species Orobanche coerulescens. Next base: position 50,474,594 of record CM065802.1, read on the forward strand.
TTTCTCCATGACTTCTTATACAAACTCGTACCTGTTATTTCGTGTAATTCATTGGTATATGAGATATTTCATACAGATGATGAACTTATATGTACGAACTAATACATTGAGAACATATAGACTACACACGATATGCAATCTATTATGTTAATTCAATCTATAACTTTTTAAATAAGTATATTGTTAACAAATACTTGTTAATATATAAGTAACAACACGTAAATCGACGAGTAATTTGGGAAATTAGTGAAAAATGTTGATGTTCTTATGCACACGATGGCTAGTCCCATCGTGGTCATGATCGTGTCCCTCATCGTGTGAACATGAACTTTTGATATTTTTGCCAATTTGATTTAATGTGTTATCTAGAAGGATGTTTTTTGAAAAAATGCTTGTTCAAACATTAATTACTACATGACTTCTTATACAAACTCGTACTTGTCATTTCGTGTAATTCATTGGTATATAAGATATTTCATACAGATGATGAACTTATATGTACGAACTAATACATTGAGAACATATAGACTACACATGATATGCAATATATAATGTTAATTCAATCTATAACTTTTTAAATAAGTATATTGTTAACAAATACTTGTTAATATATAAGTAAAAACATGTGAATTGACGAGTAATTTGGGAAATTAGTGAAAAATATTGATGTTATTGTGCACACGATGGCTAATCCCATCGTGTGCCCACGTGGATACAGTGATATGGTGACACCGTAGACACCGTGACACGTGGTTGCCAACGCGGGATATGATCGGAGCACACGATCGTGCCCATCGTGTGCCCCATCGTGTGCACTACAAAGGGCATCATTAAATTATTTTATTATAAAATCACATCGTGGGTCCCCCTTTTTAATATAAGCCCATCTTCCTGGACCGATAGTGAAATACCTGAACCTTAGTCCCCCATTTTCACTATAAACCCTAATCAATTAAAATCAAGTACGCGAAATGAGCGGCCGATTACGAGAAAGCGATTTAGGAGGAATCGAAGCACCTCCACCAAAAAGAAGAAGGAGGATACCTCCGCCCAACCCACCATACAGAACTAGGCCGAGAGGAAGATACTCAATGCTGAGAGTAGATTTTGTTGTATGTGTAGTTGTGTACTGCGAATTAATGTGTTTCATGAAACAGGACCTATTTAAAAATGCTGCGAGCACTCCAGTTATACTAAATGGTGATGATTATGATGATGATTTAAAGATTTCTAAGAAGACAAGTAAAAAAGTAGATGAAAATGAGGTTATTTTAGAAGAAGTTGAAGTTCATGGAGATGAAGCTGATATAGATGATACAAGACTAAAGAAACAGCAGCAAATGGGGAAAAAGGGATCTAAGTGATTGTGGTTTTTAAGTTAATCTTAGATATTTTGGTGTGATGGTGATGAACTTTTGTTATGTAAAGTTATATGCTTTTTGTGTAAACTATTGCTCTTTAAAATGAGCTACTTTGTTATGGTTAATGTTTGCCTCCATATTCACCTTTATTTGTTTTACATCACTGAACACCTAAATTTCAATTCAAAGATAAAGAAAATAGAGACAAAATTATGCATTTCAACTAATAATCAGAATAACGAATCAATACATGGTCCATCGAGGATCAAAATATCAGCACATGATTGTTGCTAGTAAGTCACAAATATAAAACTACATAAGCAATTTAAGTTTCATGGTATGGACATCCCCTTATGTCATGGTCATCATTACGACAAATGCTACACTTATTCTTCTGCCGGCGCCTTTGCCTTGTTTGTTCATCCATTTCTTGAGTTTCTTCTGGAGGGATATTCAAATCCACACCACCTATGGGAATGAATGTTTTGCAAGATTTTCTATTGTGGCGGGTTCTCTTACACCTATCGCACACCTGAGGCCGTCTACCTGGGGGCAAATTTTCAACAGCGGACCGTGCACAACTCATTCTTGGTCGGCCGACTTGTCGTACCCCCTCTGGAGGTAAGCAAACGATGGATGAGATCTCCGGTGGGACATTCCACTCATCAAGATGTGGGATATGATTAATATGCTCCTTATAAGTCTCTCCAAGGCCTTGTTACTTGAAATAACGACCAACAAAATCATACACAGACGAACCATTGTCGGCGCGCCTGTTACAATAAGCAATTATGTCAATGATGTAGTGCAGGATAATGTATTTTTGATACTGATGAGTATGTATTTTACTTTTTTATTCAGATATATTTTGATAAGATTGATGTGTTGTGTTGGTAAGTCTGGAAAACTGGTTTATGGTGCGGTTGGTAAATCCAGACCAGCCCTGTATTGCACACGATAACAGCACACGAGCGTGCCCATTGTGGGTTACGATCGTGTGCATCTTGCCCACGGTCATGGGCTGCTGTCGAATGCATCCTGCCATGACCGTGTGAACACGATGGATAGTCCCATCGTGGGCTCGATCGTGTGCCAAGCGGCCTCGGCGGTTGTAGGATACAGGTCCGGCAGCCATAGTATGTAGGATACAGGCGCCAGCAATCGCATGTTGTAGGCACAGCGCTCGGCAGCATAGACAAATACATTGAATGATCTGCACATTAGAGCAAAACAATTATCTTATAGCGGCAACAACATGACGACATGGAATCTGATCCAAATCAAACTCCCAACAACAACATGACCTCATAAGAAACTTTGTTTTCTTCAACTTTATAAACAAGTAGGGTGGTAGCTCGAACAGTAAGAGTCAGACTGGCTTGCACAGAGTTAGAGAGCTTTTCAAAAGTGTGCATTGTCAACTCATGGTCTCTTGATGTAGCTTCTCCCCGCTTCTCATCAAACCAATTCTCTAAAATTAGGTAAAATATCTCAAGTAACGAGCAAACAGGTAAACGCCTCGCCCACAACATACGATTATTAAAGCATTCAACAACATTGGATGTCAAGAAGTTATAGCTGTTAGGATTGTATACTGCAAAGCATACTTTATGCTTGTATTACCTAATTTCCCTCTTACTACCTATGAGAATATTAATTACATTTAATCACATATTTTGCATATTTATTCACGTTATGGTTATGCAAATGAAATGTCTAATTATTTTATATTGTAGATAATGTGGTGTGTTGATTTCACACGAAAGATCACATTATCGGTGCCTTATAAAATGATATAATAGTTCACAACCTATATAATTATTAGACAAATTATATAAAAGGTTGTAGTGTATGCTTGAGAATAGTTGGTCTTGACTATTAGCATGCATTAGCGTATTTGCATACATTGAACTGGATCGAGGTGAGATAGTGTCTTCTGTACTGACTGTAAGAAGACGGAAATCTCGGATAATTATTATTTCTTAATAATAAGTATATAATATTTAATTGTGTATTTATAATAATTATTGCTTTGATTTACCATAGGTGAGAGTCAAAATGACCGACTCAATAAGCCTCGTATCTTGGGCAATAATATTGTTTATACGACAGTTATTATTATTACTAGAAATGGTGTCCCGACTCGTGCGGGTTGATGATGTCCCCTGGAGGAGCTCGATAATGATTATTATATTACACCCTGCAGGTTGATTTAATTTCGATATAATAATAAGGTTCGAGTGGTACTACTCGTGGATAAGATATTAATTAATTAAAGGTGTCACTAGCTTATAATTAATTAATGGGCATTTGATATCTTAAACATGGGAAATAATATATTTAATAAGGAGCCCAATTTCGTAATTTGGGATTTTGGTAGGAAGTACAATATCAACCTTTTAGTGGACTAAGTTGATATTAATAGATTCATTATATTAGGAAGAGTCCTAATAAGGTAAGATGAATTTATTGGGAGTCCTTTCATAATCCTCTTTTAGATCCGTAGTAGTAGTCCAAGAGCCTATAAATAGGATTTTTGGGGTGTTGGCCGATTTTATGCTTTCTTGTGAGGTTGTGTGATCAAATTTTTCCTCTTGTGTTTAAATGTAGATCTAGACTTGTGTCTTTGATTCTACAATTTAGATAACACAATTAATTTGCTAAGAGTGTTCATAAAATACTAGAAAGCAAAGAAAAATAAAGTGATCACATACAAGAAGGGTTCGGCCGATCCAAAAGAAGTCCAAACAAGATCCGGTAGCTCGTTGCCCACACAACGTCCGGGTTAAGGCGGATCATACTCTAGAAGGTCTAAAGGTAGAAATACAAGGTGATCAAGACGGAAGCAACCAATACTCTTCAAAAGGTAATATCCTATGATCTTGGATCTAGATTAGGATATTTTAATAATCAATATATTTAATTAATAAATAATAAATAATATTTAAATTGCTTATTAATCTTAGTAATTAATTAATTAGCATGCCTAAATAGATCTTATGCTCGTAGATGCGTAAAACGCGATTATCATCTTTCCCAAACTTCGCTTCCGCTGCGTTTTACTTTCCAACAATTGGTATCGGAGCCGGATTTTTAGGCTTTTGCTATTTTAATTAATTTTGGTGATTGATAGCAATTTAAATATTCATATATTTTGATGTTGGAATATTTTGCTAGATGTGTTCTTGCAGGTGATATGATCCAATTATCATGGTTTATGTGAATAGTTTATTTATTTATTTTTATTAATTATGCAATTGTTGGTTTGGCCTGATTTTGAGGCATGTAATGGTTTTCCCCGTGAGAAAATCCGCGGGTAGTTCTAGGTGTTTTTATTTTTCGTGTAATCTTGATGTAATTTCAATGTATTTTATTTTGTATAAAATTGTAATCGAATTCGGAAAATACGGGATCACGAAGAAATAGAGCATAACCGGATCGCCGGATCGGCTGGCAATGCAAGCGACAAGCAAGCGGCTGCCGGCAAAGACACTGCCGTCACTGAGCGGCGCTGCCAATGCCGCGGCGGCACTGGTCCGGGCAGCTTTGTTGGTTCAGCCGGTCGTCCATTTTAGTCCGTCTTTACGCCGTTATCGTTGCGTCTGCTGGAGAGTCGGGATTTAAAATTAAATTTTTTTATGTAATTAATTTTGCATAAAAGTGAAATTTTAATTTTGGAATCCACGGCCCGGCCGGGGAGGAGCGACGAGATGCTTGATTCAGTGGGAGAGATCAAGTCGAAGATTTTTCTCGGGTTCAACTCAAGGAAGAAGACCATGATAATTGGATAATTTAATTATCAATGCCTTATTTTTTTGGTTTTTATTGTTTTGATGTATGGCATGTATGGATGTATGCGTGATATGTTTCCTTGCATGTTAGGATGAGAAAATTAAAAACCTTAAGGCTAAAATAACTAAGTGATTAAATTGATTTTTTTTAAATAAAATCAAATTGGCCTCCATAATTAATTTAAATTTTGAAGTAATTAGCATGCGCGTTGACATTAGGATCTTCCTCCATATCGGATGTGCTAATTATAGGTCCACTAGTTTTAAATTTCAAAATGATAACATAAGGTAAATATTACTTTTTATGATAGGACCTCTCCATTTGTAGGACTATTATTTAAAAGATAATATTTTAAGGATGTTAAATTATGGTGTTCACTTAGGTGTATTAATTAATAAGCTCCACATCGGAGTCTATGTTAATTAATACATGGCCAAGAAGAACCAACTATTAATTTTACTTGTCATAACGTAATTTGACTAGATAGTAAAATTAAAGATGTAAAACTCTACTTGGAAAATGTGTGTGTAAATGTCCACACGATCGTGTCTTGCATGTGTGGATTTTTCGAGGTGTTGGTTGCTAGCATATATATTGTGTTTTGAGGTTTTTCGATATATTTTGCTATGCATTATGTGATGGATGTTTTTAATTTTTATCTGAGATGTCTTTCAATCCACTAGCTGTTATTCTCAAAGAAAATAAATTTGATGGCACGAACTTTGCCGATTGGAAAAGAAATCTTGACATTGTCCTGACTGCTGAGGGTCATAAATTTGTTTTAATCGAGGAGAGCCCTCTAGAACCAGGACGGGATGCCACTCCTGAAGAGTTGGCTGAATTCCGGAAATGGAAAAAGTCTGATGAGATGGCTCGTTGTTACATTTTGGCTTCACTGACAAATGTATTGCAGCATCAGCATCAGACGATGGGCTCGGCTGCAGAAATTATGAAAAGTATCACCGAGATGTTTGGTCATCAGAACCGGGCGGCTAGACAAAATGCAATGAGGGTATTGATGACAACCCAAATGTCTGAAGGGACCCCAGTAAGGGATCATGTTCTGAAAATGATGTCTCATTTGAGCAGGCGAGCATCTTGGGGCTACTATCGATGCGGAAACGTAGGTCGATATTATCTTAGGCAGCTTACCTAGAAGCTTTGAGCAGTTCCGCCTTAACTACAATATGAACCGTAGGACATATAGTTTGGCGGAACTTCTGACAGAGCTTCAGTCTGCTGAAGGTCTCTTCAAACAAGGTTATCATCAGATTCTTGCGGCAACTGGTGCTACTTCTTCCAAACCCAAATGGGGAAAGAATAAAAAGCAGGTTGGCCAGAAGCAAGTGGCAACCCTTAAGGTGAAAAGCAAGGCTCCTCACCCCGAGGCAAACTAAAAGCCAAAGGGAAAGTGCTACAAGTGCGGTCAGAAAGGACATTTTAAAGCGGACTGCCCTGCTCTTAAGAAAGGTATGTCTCGTGCACTAGTAGTCAAAACATGTTTGGCAGCTTGTTCTTCCACTTCGTGGATAGTTGATTCAGGCTCCACTGATCATGTTTCCTTTGACTCGCATGGTTTTCAGGTAACCAAGCAGCTTAGTGCGGGTGAGATTACCATCAACTGGGGCGATTATTCCAGGCGTATGGCTGCTCAGTGGGAGTCGTGCAGTTGAAGATTAATAATAAATTATTAGTCCTCAATAATGTATTATTAGTACCAGATTTTAGAATGAATTTAATTTCGGTTTCTAAATTAAAAAGCAATGGTTATTCAGTTTCTTTTGATGATGATGCCATTATTAAGAAAAGAAGCGGTGAATATATTTGCAAATGTATTTTTAATGATGGACTATATGTCGTTAATACTGCACAAACTCCTATGCATAAATCACTTAACTATTTGTCTAAACCTAAAAAGAGAAAAGAACCTTCAAGCATAAACCAATCATATTTGTGGCATTTATGGTTAGGGCATGTAAACCTTGGAAGTATTCAAAGATTAGTAGATGATGGCCCATTGGATGACCTCCAAGTTGAGTCATTTCCAATTTGTGAATCCTGCCTGGAAGGTAAGATGACCAAAAGGGTTTTTAAAACCAAGGGAAACCGTGCTCAGAATGTGTTAGAATTGGTTCATACGGATGTATGTGGTCCAATGAATATCCAGGCTAAGGGTGGTTTCGAATACTTCATCACATTTATAGATGATTATTAGAGATATGAATACATCTATTTGATGCGACGTAAGTCTGAAGACTTTGACAAGTTCAGAGGCGTCATGGGAAGAGTATCAAGTCACTACGATCTGATCGTGGTGGCGAATACCTTAGTGGATAGTTTTTGGATTTCTTGGCGAATGAGGGGATTTCGTCCCAGATCACCGCGTAGGGAACTCCACAGCAAAATGGTGTGGCTTAAAGAAGGAATAGGACTCTTTTAGAAATGGTTAGATCAATGATGAGTTATTCAGATTTACCTATTTCGTTTTGGGGATACGCCTTAGAAACAGCGGCGTATATTCTAAACCTGGTGCCTTCAAAATCAGTTCCAAAAACACCCAAAGAACTGTGGAGTGGGCGTAAGCACAGTCTAGGACATGTTCGAATTTGGGGTACTCCAGCACATGTGCTGAATAAGGAAGCTGATAAGTTGGCATATCGTACAGAAGTACGAGTGTTTGTGGGATGTCCTAGGGGAACGAAGGGTGGCTTGTTCTATAGTCCCCAGGATTAGAAGGTCATTGTTAGCACCAATGCCCGATTTCTGGAAGTGGATTATATGATTAGTCACAAGCCCATGAGCGAGATAATTCTGGAAGAGCTGAGGGGAGAGACTCCGTTTATACCAATCGTACAAGCGCCAACTAACACTGCACCACGTATCGATTCTGATACTTTTACACCAACTCAGGATTTGCCTCGTCATAGTGGGAGGGTTGTTCGTCAGCCCGAACGATTCATAGGCGTGGGAAAGTCTTCGAACTCAATCCCAGGCGAAGATGAATCAGATCCCTGGACCTATAAGGAGGCAATCCAAGATAAAGATGCTGACTCCTGTCCAGTAGCAATGGAATCAGAAATGGGATCTATGGATTTCAATCAAGTGTGGGAGCTAGTAGAGCTACATGATGGTGTACAAGCCATTGGGAGTAAATGGATCTACAAGCAAAAGAAAGGACGTGACGGGAAGGTTGAAACCTTCTAAGTGAGGCTTGTTGCAAAAGGTTACACTCAGAAAGAGGGTATCGATTATGATGAAACCTTTTCGCCGGTAGCCATGCTTAAGTCAATCCGGATTCTTTTAGCTATAGCTGTGCATTTGGATCTGGAGATTTGGCAGATGGATGTCAAGACGGAATTCTTTAATGGGAGTCTAGACAAGGAAATCTATATGCGCCAAGCAGAGGGATTCATTGCTGAAGGAGAAGAGCACTTGGTGTGCAAACTTAAGAAATCCATTTATGGACTTAAGCAAGTATATATATCTTGGAACACTTGTTTTGACGAAGTTGTCCAGTCATATGGATTCGTCCAATGTCCGAGTGAGAGTTGTGTGTATAAAAAATGCGATGGAAACGTGTTGGTGTTTCTTGGACTGTATGTAGACGATATCCTTCTGATTGGAAACAACGTGAAGGAATTGTCGGACGTACGGGTATGGCTATCTGAGCAGTTCGATATGAAGGATCTAGGAGAAGCAGGACACATCCTTGGAATCAGGATCTTTCGTGATCGGAAGAAAAGGATGTTGTGCCTATCCCAGGCATCCTATATCGATACAGTGCTGAAGCGGTTTAGCATGGAGAATTCCAAGAAAGGTTTTCTACCTTACAGACATAGAATTCAACTATCTAAGAACATGTGTCCTAAGAAACAAAAAGAGATAGATGACATGAAGATGGTCCCTTATGCATCTGCTGTGGGAAGTCTCATGTATGATATGCTTTGCACTAGACCAGATATCTGTCATGTCGTGGGCATGGCTGCTAGATATCAGTCAAACCGGGACTGTGACAACTGGATTCTTCCAAGCACATACTCAAGTACCTCAGAAGGACTAGGGAGTACATGCTTGTAAATCAATCAGACGACCTGTTTCCGGTGGGTTACACTGACTCATATTTTTCATCGGACAAAGAAAAGTCCAACTCTACTTCGGGTTATGTGTTTAGCCTGGGAGGTGGAGCCATTAGTTGGAGGAGTGTGAAACAGAAATGCATCTCGGACTCTACCATGGACGCCGAGTACGTGGCAGCCTCTGAGGCAGCCAAGGAGGCAGTGTGGCTCAAGTACATCCTGGAGGACTTAGATGTGATTCCCGATTTGCCATAGGGTATTACACTTTATTGTGATAATACTGGTGCAGTCGCAAATTCGAGGGAACCACGAGTCCACAAGGCAAGTAAACATATCAACCGCAAGTACCACATCATACGACACTTCGTAAAGGAAGGAGACGTAGTTATAGCCAGGGTTGCATCGGAAGATAATCTTGCTGACCCTTTCACGAAAGGCCTACCCTCAAAAGTTTTTGAAAGGCATATGGAAGGAATGAGATTACGGTGTATGGCAGCATTGCTTTGAGTATAAGTGGGAGAAATGAGAGACTATGTAATAGAGTAGTATACTCAAAGCATGCTTTTAAGCACAACATCCTTTTCTTCCGATCACGGAAGATCCTGATTCCAAGGATGTGTCCTGCTTCTGCTAGATCCTTCATATCGAACTGCTCAGATAGCCATACCCGTACATCCGACAATTCCTTCATGTTGTTTCCAATTAGAAGGATATCGTCTACATACAGTACAAGAAACACCAACACGTTTCCATCGCATTTTTTATACACACAACTCTCACTCGGACATTGGACGAAACCATATGACTGGACAACTTCGTCAAAACGAGTGTTCCAAGATCTAGATGCTTGCTTAAGTCCATAAATGGATTTCTTAAGTTTGCACACCAAGTGCTCTTCTCCTTCAGCAATGAATCCCTCTGCTTGGCGCATATAGATTTCCTTGTCTAGACTCCCATTCAAGAATGCAGTCTTGACATCCATCTGCCAAATCTCCTAATCCAAATGCGCAGCTATAGGTAAAAGAATCCGGATTGACTTAAGCATGGCTACCGGCAAAAAGGTTTCATCATAATCGATACCCTCTTTCTGAGTGTAACCTTTTGCAACAAGCCTCGCTTTGAAGGTTTCAACCTTCCCGTCACATCCCTTCTTTCGCTTGTAGACCCATCTACACCCAATGGCTTGTACACCATCAGGTAGCTCTACTAGCTCCCACACTTGATTGGAATCCATAGATCCCATTTCTGATTCCATTGCTACTTGACAGGAGTCAGTATTTTTATCTTGGATTGCCTCCTTATAGGTCCAGGGATCTGATTCATCTTCGCATGGGATTGAGTCCGAAGACTTTCCCACGCCTATGAATCGTTCGGGCTGACAAACAACCCTCCCACTACGACGAGGCAAATCCTGAGTTGGTGTAAAAGTATCAGAATCGATACATGGTGTAGTGTTAGTTGGCGCTTGTACGATTGGTATAGACGGAGTCTCGCCCCTCAGCTATTCCAGAATTATCTCGCTCATGGGCTTGTGACTAATCATATAATCCTCTTACAGAAATCGGGCATTGGTGCTAACAATGACCTTCAGATCCTGGGGACTATAGAACAAGCCACCCTTCGTCCCCTTAGGATATCCCACAAACATTCGCACTTCTGTACGAGATGCCAACTTATCAGTTTCCTTATTCAGCACATGTGCTGGAGTCCCCCAAATCCGAACATGTCCTAGACTGGGCTTACGCCCACACCATAGTTCTGTGGGTGTTTTTGGAACCGATTTCGACGGCACCAGGTTTAGAATGTACGCCGCTGTTTCTAAGGCGTATCCCCAAAACGAAATAGGTAAATCTGAATAACTCATCATTGATCTAACCATTTCTAAAAGAGTCCTATTCCTTCTTTCAGCCACACCATTTTGTTGTGGAGTTCCCGGCGCGGTGAGCTGGAACGAAATCCCCTCATTCGCCAAGAAATCCAAAAACTCTCCACTAAGGTATTCGCCACCACGATCATATCGTAGTGACTTGATACTCTTCCCATGACGCTTCTCCATTTCAGTCTTGAAGTCTCTGAACTTTTCAAAGGCTTTAGACTTACGTCGCATCAAATAGATGTATCCATATCTCGAATAATCATCTATAAATGTGATGCAGTATTCGAAACCACCCCTAACCTGGATATTCATTGGACCACATACATCCGTATGAACCAATTCTAACACATTCTGAGCATGGTTTCCCTTGGTTTTAAAAACCTTTTTGGTCATCTTACCTTCCAGACAGGATTCACAAATTGGAAATGACTCAACTTGGAGGTCATCCAATGGGCCATCATTTACCAATCTTTGAATCCTTCCAAGGTTTACATGCCCTAACCGTAAATGCCACAAATATGTTTGGTTTATGCTTGAAGATTATTTTCTATTTTTAGGTTTAGACAAAGAGTTAAGTGATTTATGCATAGGGGTTTGTGCAGTATTAACGACATATAGTCCATCATTAAAAATACCTTTGCAAATATATTCATTGCTTCTTTTCTTAATAATGGAATCATCATCAAAAGAAACTGAATAACCATCGCTTTTTAATTTAGAAACCGAAATTAAATTCATTCTAAAATCCGGTACTAATAATACATTATTGAGGACTAATAATTTATTATTAATCTTCAACTGCACGAATCCCACTGCAACAACCATAAGCCTGGAATAATCGCCCCGGTTGATGGTAATCTCACCCGCACTAAGCTTACCTGAAAACCATGCGAGTCAAATCAAACATGATCAGTGGAGCCTGAATCAACTATACACGAAGTGGAAGAACAAGCCGCCAAACATGTTTTGACTACTAGTGCACGAGACATACCTTTCTTAAGAGCGGGGCAGTCCGCCTTAAAATGTCCTTTCTGACCGCACTTGTAGCACTTTTCCTTTGGCTTTTTGTTCGCCTCGGGGTGAGGAGCCTTGCTTTTCACCTTGAGGGTTGCCACTTGCTTCTCGACTCGCTTTTCTTCTTTCCCCATTTGGGTTTGGAAGAAGTAGCACCGGTTGCCGCAAGAATCGATGATAACCTTGTTTGAAGAGACCTTCACAGATCAAGCTCTGTCAGAAGTTCCGCCAAACTATATGTCCTACGGTTCATATTGTAGTTAAGGCGGAACTGCTCAAAGCTTCTAGGTAAGCTGCCTAAGATAATATCGACCTGCGTTTCCGCATCGATAGTAGCCTCCCAGTATGCTCAGTTCGTTCAAATGAGACATCATTTTCAGAACATGATCCCTTACTGGGGTCCCTTCAGACATTTGGGTTGTCATCAATACCCTCATTGCATTTTGTCTAGCCGCCCGGTTCTGATGACCAAACATATCGGTGAGACTTTTCATCATTTCCGCAACCGAGCCCATCGCCTGATGCTGATGCTGCAATACATTTGTCAGTGAAGTCAAAATGTAACAGCGATCCATCTCATCAGACTTTTTCCATTTCCGGAATTCAGCCAACTCTTCAGGAGTGGCATCCGGTTCTGGTTTTAGAGGGCTCTCCTCGATTAATACAAATTTATGCCCCTCAGCAGTCATGGCAATATCAAGATTTATTTTACAATCGGCAAAGTTAGTGCCATCAAGTTTATTTTCTTTGAGAATAACAACTAGTGGATTGAAAGACATCTGAGATAAAAAATTAAAAACATCCATCACATAATGCATAGCAAAATATATCGAAAAACCTCAAAACACAATATATATGCTAGCAACCAACACCTCGAAAAATCCGCACATGCAAGCCACGATCGTGTGGACATTTACACACATTTTCCAAGTAGAGTTTTATGTTTTTAATTTTACTATCTAATCAAATTACATTATGACAAGTAAAATTAATAGTTGATTCCTCTTGGCCATGTATTAATTAACATAGACTCCGATGGGGAGCTTATTAATTAATACACCTAAGTGAACACCATAATTTAACATCCTTAAAATATTATCTTTTAAATAATAGTCCTACAGATGGAGAGGTCCTATCATAAAAAGTAATATTTACCTTATGTTATCATTTTGAAATTTAAAACTAGTGAACCTATAATTAGCACATCCGATATGGAGGAAGACCCTAATGTCAACATGAATGCTAATTACTTCACAATTTAAATTAATTATGAAGGCCAATTTGATTATATTTTAAAAAAAAACAATTTAATCACTTAGTTATTTTAGCCTTAAGATTTTTAATTTAATCACTATCGTATAAACAATATTATTGCCCAAGATACGAGGCTTATTGAGTCGATCATTTTGACTCTCACTTATGGTAAATCAAAGCAATAATTATTATAAATACATAATTAAATATTATATACTTAGAATTAAGAAATAATAATTATTCGAGATTTTCGTTCTTCTTACAGTCAGTATAGAAGACACTATCTCACCTCGATCCAGTTCAGCGTATGCAAATATGTTAATGCATGCTAATAGTCAAGACCAACTATTCTCAAGCATACACTACAACCTTTTATATAATTTGTCTAATAATTATATAGGTTGTGAACTATTATATTATTTTATAAGGCACTGATAATGTGATCTTCCGTGTGACACCAACACACCACATTATCTACAATATAAAATAATTAGACATTTCATTTGCATAACCATAACATGAATAAATATGCAAAACATGTGATTAAATGTAATTAATATTCTCATAGGTAGTAACAGGGAAATTAGGTAATACAAGCATAAAGTATGCTTTGCAGTATACAATCCTAACAGTTAATGCCGTACTCCCTACATATCTCTGCAATCATCTTCTTTGGCCTCAAAGTGACCCCCTCACCGGTCAATTTTTTAGCAAAATAATGGGCGGCAACCACAGAAGTGACCGACCATGCGGCAGCACGGTTCAAGTCAGGGTGACAGCTTTGCTCTAAGGTTAACTTAGTAATCCTCCAAATAGTTGCACCCTCAATAGCACACAACCTAAACTGACAATTGTTTCGCCCACTCTTACAGACAAACACTATACGTTTATCGGCGGAATGATCAGTGATACACTGTAACAAGTTTTTCAAATGATACATTTTATCCTCAATTCTGTCTTGGACCGAAAAGTGGACCCCACCTCCAGCTGACCGGTGACATGTGGAGGCTGCTCGACCCAACCCAAAGTCCCGGCACTATCAGGGTCCGGAAATGGAATGATCCAGTTACGCATTGAATGTAGATGCTCATGCTCGCTGCAGATTGGTGGTCGGATGAGAAGTTCCGACGACTCATAATCCTATCCATTTGGGCTGGTTGGCGAACCCAAGCAGGAAGTTCTGCAGATAGTGACTCAAGCAAGTCTTTACAACAATCTTCATCTTCGGATGTATGCACCTCCCCACCTTCCTCATCTTACTCGTCTGCCTCATCTTCCTCGTATTGATAATCTGTGGAAGGCATGTCATAATTTATGTTGTCAGGCTCTACTCTCGAGCTGCTACATCCCATATTAACCGCGGGAGTGGAGGAGCTGTTGTTCTCAACATGGACCTCATGATCCTCCTTGTATTCTATTAGTAATCGAAGTATCTCGGTATCGCCCCGTAATAAGAATTTTACTTTGTTTCCCTTGCCATGTGTGTCAAGTACCCTAATTTGTAATCGGACTCATTTGGACCACCCAAACCCTCTCCGATAACCCCCACGAGGTTTGCACGACTAACTTTGCTCGTGTCGATGTAGACAAAAAAGGAGTCCCCGTCTACATATGTTGATCGCTCCCAATGACCACCGTGATGTATCAAAATACGCTGCCATGACATCTGATTACAAAAAGATGAATAACTATTCAGAAAACTGAGCGAACAATATTCTAAAATGGTCTGCCTTGGACACAACCGATGCACACAGTCGTATGCTACCATGTGCAGCGATCGTGTGCAAGTTTCTAGCCATGAACACGATCGCTGCACACGATTGTAGACGATCATGTTAAACGATCGTGGACACATTAGTTGTGCGCACGATGTCAAGGCCGTTGGACACGGCCGTTGCACACGATCGTTGCACACGATCGTTGCACACGGTGGCTTGTCATCGTGTGCATCGATCGTGTACGGAAGAACTTGTCGGAAAAAAATTCCAGCGGTAAAATATTGATGCATACCTTGTTTATGAACCCGGAAGCACGACAAATGAAGTCCTATTTGGAGGTCAACTTTTCTTTTCGAATAATCTTGTGATTTTTATAAGATTTTGAGAGACCCTTTGTAAAAAATGGTTGTGTTATTTTGATGTGTAGGTTGTAGTTAAATTTTGGTCGTTGGACATTAATATCGATCAGTTTTGAGCAGATGAGGAAAAATAAAAAAGAAAAGAAAAATAGTTTAAATTAATAAAATACAAAAAAAAAAGAGAAAGTCAACATTACAACTTTTGGGAGGACATTTTAGTCTTTTTATTCAAAATGGTACTAAAACTTATACTCTTATGAATGGGGATATATAACTTGTCAATTTTATGATTTGGTATTAAAAACTTGATTCCCACTTCATTCTAATTTCTTCTCTCAACTCTCAAGTATTATACTTTTAATTGAAAAAACATGTCAAGTGCCCAATTCAACGGGGAAAGGGAAAGGCTATCACCGGCATTCCTCGACGAGGAAGAGGCGGTGCTAGTGGAAGTACTCCTACTCATACTCCGAGTTCTAATTCTATTCCAAGTCCAAAATTTGGAGATTATGTTCCCGAAGAAATAACCGAGGAACAAATCAATGAAATGTTTGGAGCCTCAAAATTGATTCATAATATCGAAGAAAATGAAGATGATGAGCAACCAACAAAACAAAACAAAGGAAACCATCCGAGCTCAAATCTCCATTATTTGCGGTGCATTATACAAAAATGGACGACGTTGCCTCCGGTCCCGGTCATTTCTTGGCAAATGCAACTATTACGAGAAAATTTACAAGTTTAAAAAAGGAGGAGGTTACGGGACACTCAATGGCCATACAAAGACAACATCCCGACAAAGTTGGCATAGAGTCTAATCAAACCCAACTCTGAGGCACGGCGACGTCGTCTAATACTCCCAATCAAGGTAATAGTTCTTTATTTAAATTTAATGCAATTACCGCTAGAAAAGAATTAGCTAGATTTGTTTGTGGTAAATCTCTTCCTTTTAACTTTGCCGACGACCAAATGTTTGAAAATTTTACTCAACTAAGTTTTAATTTTGCTAGTAAAAATTTCACGCTCTACCGTAACTCGTGATGTTTGAAAAACTACTAGCGAGGCAAAATTAATTTTAGCTGATATATTTTTAAACTTAGATCATAAAGTTTGTATATGCTCCGATGCTTGGAGTGACCATTCATTACGCCATAGATGACTTTCTACAACACTTAGGGGGGGTGTTACCTTCTTGGATGTTACCATAGCTATGAAATTTTGGACCTACCACAACATTCGGGTTATGGTGTTACCAAATCCTGAAATATATGTTAGTCTAGCTATAAATGGTGTAACTCTCAGTAACACCATGAGGTGTGTTACCTTAGAGTATTAATAAACAAAATATTGAATTTTATATAAAATTAATGATTTAATAAATTTTTAACTTTAAAAATAATTAATTTTAATAAAACATTGAATCTATTTTTATAAGAAAATATTCTATCAAATAAATGAATTATATATATATATTTTATAAATAATAAAATATTTTTAGTAAATTTAAATTGAAAAGGTTTTAAAATAAAATAGTATTTGAAAATTAATAATTTTTATTTAAATAATTAAAAAATAATTAAAAAATAAAAGCTTGTAATAACTATGAATAATTACAAAATAATTAGAATAACAAATTTAATAATTATATTTTGTTACCAAGAAAATAAATCAAATTTGCAATAGTGAAAAAAAAAGTAAAGTACGTAATATATACTGAGATATATATATATATATATCCATTGAGAAGAAACCAAATAAATGACCTTTCTATTTAAGAAACCAAAAAAAAAAGTAAAGTACGTAATATTTTGCTGCCTTTGGTTGTTCGTTTGTCCTCTGGCGATGCGACGCCATTGTTTCGAGGTGGCCTGCTTCATTGCTGATAGGGCTGTCTAAATGGTTCTCAGTTCTCGGTTAGAACCGGAACCGAACTGGAACCGAGCGGTTTCGGTTAACCGAGAACCGTTAGTACGGTTCTCGGTTCGGTTTTCGGTTAGGGATTTCATGGATAAAACAGTTTTGGTTTAACCGAGAACCGATCGGTTCGGAACCGAGAACCGTATAAAATTAATAACTATTATTTATTAATTATTATTTATTAAATAATAATTTATAATTCTACTATTTTTAATTTTTTACGGCCCAGTACTCCCCACCCCCAGTGACTAATATGCCACATTTAGACTTAGACAGCCCTATTTCCATTCCATTTGACCTACTCTCTCTCTCTCTCTCCCCGTCTCCGTCTTCCGTCTCCCGTAATCCTCCTCTCTCTCGGTCTCGCCCGCTCCACCGTCACGCGCCGTCGCGCGCCTCCCAATCCATCTCGGTTCGGTTTCGTGGTCGTCTCCGGCGTCCGCTCCACCACGTCAATCGTCCACTCGCAAAGACCATTCCTTCCTACCGTCGACTCCGTCCATGACCCGTGTTAGTTATTTGCAGTGTTCAGTCGATTTTATTCGGTCCTAAATTGGTGTGTGTTTGTTTGTATCTCAGATCCCCTCTCCTCAGTCCTCACGTAGCTTTGATTTTTTGATTTCTCTTCGGTCTTAAATCTCAGATTTTGATTGTCATTCCGAAATTGTAGTATTTGCATTGCATCTTCTAATTGAGCTGAACATTTAGAGTATATGATCGTGTAATGATCTTGATCCAGTGTTAAAATTAAAGGTGAGTGGAAATTTCAATTTTTTTAATGTAAAGCCGAAAGAAGAAGAAAGTGTTTTTGGATCGGGTAAGCAAGTGCATTTCTAAATGATAAATAGTTGCAGTTATTGATTCATGGAAGTACTAGCGTAACATTTATAAATTTATTGTGCAGTTATGACTTCACTTGGTATTCACCCTGTTGTTGGAGACGAGGGTCGTGCCGCGCCGAGTGCGGCTACTACGTACTAGTTTATTTCATATTGTAATTGTCTTTTTGGATTGATGGTGGTTGTTTTCATTTGTTGGTGAATCACGAATTGATGTTATGCTTTTTTATCTTTTGAACTTGTGTTTTGTTGTGACTTGTGATGTTATAGTGGTTGTACTATCATCATTGATAGCCCTATGAACCCATGAAAACTCTCTTTAGTTCCCCCATCCCCTGTTAAGGAAGAGGAAAAATCTAAGACTGGGACTTCTGGCCCAGTTAACCAGGATAATAACCCCCTCACTTCTTTGAGAGAAGAGAATATTGATACTATCTCATCCAACCAACCTTCTAAGGAAAATGATGAGCCCCATGTTTCCCCTACTCTTATGTTGATTGTTAACTCTGATGAGGAGGATGATCCTAACCCTATAAGGAACTCATTTAGCCCTCTTCTTTTGGATGAGGACATTGAATGTGATACCTCCCCCAACACCAGCATTTCTGATTCTGTTCAGGACATCCCTAGTTCCACTCAGAAAACAGTGCTAGCTCTTAGGGTGCAAAAAAATGAAGAAAATGTCAACTTTATTCCTAAACATAAAGAGATTGATACTAACCATAAAAATAAAGAATATTTGAGAAGAAGTGGAAGACTACCTCCAAAATCCTCAAAATGATTAGTACAATGATTTGGAATATTAGAGGCATGGGTAATCCATCAAACCAAAAAATCTTAAAAACTTGATTTATGTGAACAAATTAAATATTTTGGGCATTATTGAGCCTAAGGTTGATCTAAATCCTCATTTTTTTTGCAGATTACTTGGTTTTTCTTCTGTTTTTGCTAATGTTAGCAACCATATTTTCGTTTGAATGGTTGGGTGTTTGTTTAATGTTTGATATTAGTTAATTATTTGTATGACTTGTGTTGTGATGATGGTTTTTGTTTTTTGCTGTTGTATGTTGATGTTCAAACAGGTAAAACCATAAAAGTGCCGCTGTTGTATTGTATGTTGCTATTTTAATATTTTTATTGCTTGTTGTCTTTGTTACAACTGTTACAGAGACAGAACACCGGTTTTTTAGTCTATTTTAAGTTTTTGCTCATTTCTTTATACGTGATGTTTAAGTTTTTATGCAGCTGTAGTATTTATTGGTTGCTGCTGTATTTGAACATCACAGGAGCTGTATTTTGTTTGTTGCTGTATCCAATAAATAAAGCTGTGCATGCAATGCAACAGGAAAAAAAAATGGCTGTGCAGACTTTGAGTGCATGCTGTGCAGGCAACAGGGAAAAGAAAAGGAAAAAAAAACGGTTCTTACGGGTTATCCGAACCGGAACCGAATTAATTCGGTGCGGTTCCGGTTAACCGAAAGTGTAAAATGGTCCGGTTTACGGTTCCAGTTTTTCGGCTAAAATGGTTCCGGTGGAGAAGTTCTAACATGTTGTACTTGTGTTTAAATACAAACCATTTTTTTCTTAGTTTTCATCAAATGAATTAGAAGCAGTAGAAGTTAGCATTTACAAATATTAAAATGTGATTTTCTTTTTCTAATTAAAACCTTGGACGATTACTAACACTCAAACATCTCCGGATTTTGAATTTTTTTTTTCTTTGGCTTCTTAACTGTAGAAAATGGCTCCAAACAACAGCACTTCTTCCAAAGATGCTGTCCCAAGAGAGAAGAGAAAGATTGTTTTTGCCAATGAAGCTGGTGGAAAGCTATGTCATGTCAAATTCTTTGAAGCTGGTGCGACCCCTCCTGTCTTAGGATGATGGCAAACAGTAACCACCTTTCGATTTTTTTGGTCTCGAGAGAATAGCATCCACACTGTACACTTCTCTATGCTCGGCTCCTATGGATTTTTACACAACTTGTATTTCAAGTATCAAAGATTATGTTTTAGTCCATGTATCAAGTTTGTTGTAGTCTCATGTATATATGTGATTGATATGTGAACCGCATCTTGAAGTTTGCATTTTCTTTTGAGACTTTCTTTTGATGTAGGCTTATTATCCATTTGTTGTTCTTGTTTTGAATTCGAAAGGTAAATGTTATAATACTTCATAGGATATTAAACCAATTTGTTATTGATGGTAATGGAACAGAACTGGTCATATAATTGTGACAACAATTGGTGGCGAAAGCAGACTGACCAAAGCAGTGAAATTCGATGATTAGATATTTATTGCACTATGCTAAATTTAGTAAGCTTGTTAACAAGTTTTGTTAATAGATTTCATTCTTTGGTTATCAGACAATCAGTTACATGGCAGAGCGTGTTGTAGGGCAGGGATCTTTTGGAGTAGTTTTTCAGGTAAGGTTTTCCTTGTTGCCATGCTTGATTTTCATTCCGTTATGTAATAAAAATGGATTATGTGGGTTCACGTGTTTTTGGCGTTTCTTGATTCTTCTATAATGATCCGTGCGGGCCAAATGTCCGAACCGTGAGGCTGTCGCCATAAAAAAGGTTCTTTGATTCTCTCTCTCTCTCTCTCTCTCTCTCTCTCTCTCCCCCCCCCCCTCATCACACACAAAAACTAGAAAAAACACTCAATGTGTTTATTTGTGTAAAAATATGTTGTGCGCATGTAAAATGAGAAGCTTTTGTGTTGTGCGCATGTAAAAATATGTTAATGACATACTTTTAGATTTCTCGGTAGACATATGCTAATTTAGAAGCTTTTTTGTTGTGCCCATGTAAAAATCAAATTATATATGATTTTCTATATGTTCAATGATGCTATTTTCTATTAAATAAATCAATCTTATTTACTTGTTGAATAATTAAATAGTTATTCTCATATCAAAATAATTGATATGAACATATATAATACTAGGTGATTTGAATTTTGTTTTTTTGCTAGGAAAAGAAGTCAGGTGATACGCTATGTGATGCACAAGTTTTTGCTAAAACTTGAAAGCGCAAGCACAGACGCAAATACCAAACTAATCTGAAGTGATGAAGTTCAATTGTAAGTAATTGTTTTTAGTCAATTCCTTGAATCCATATTTTATCTTCCTCTGTCGACTAATTATTTTCATATATTGATGTTGGTTTACTTTGTAGGCTACGATTAAGACCAAACTCAAGTCATCATCGGGACTTGATGGAATCGGTGAAGCAAACCCCACCTTGCAAATTAATTTTGGTGAAATTTGTGCCACAATTTCTAGCGACACATTAGGAGATGATACTCCCATGACCGTGGCCCAGCGCTTAGACATCCACTTTCATATCTTTATACCTTTTGAACTAGTGTGTTGGTTCTTTTATGGCGTTTATGTTATATTTTTGTTCTAGTACTTAATGTTGGAGTTGGCGGATATGGGTTGATGTAATTGGTGGATGATGTAGTTTTAGTTTTGAACTAAAGTAGTTGGTGGATTGGATGTTTTTTGAATTGGTTTGTTGGTATTTTTAATGGGAAATGCAATATTTAAATTTTATATTTTTATTTTGTTAAACTAAGGTGTTACCTTAGGTATAATATATATGTTACCAATGCCTTGCATTGGCAACACACAGGGTGTTGCCGTTGGTAAAATAGGTGTTACAGTAGACTAACTAATGTTTGCATATTTTGTGGGCCCCACAAAGTGAACCCCGGATAGTGGACCCCAGACAGTGGGCCCCGCTAAGGTGGGGCCCGTCGACAGGCCCCACCTGATTTTAAATCATAAAGTCTGTTGCAACACAAAACTGATGTTGCTGTAGGATCCTCATGACGTTGCTGTAGAGTTCTTTGGTAACGAGTTACTCTATGTTAGCATAGGCTACTCATCGTGTCGCCTTTGAGTCCAAAGGCTACTGCTCACAGAGCAACTTAGCTAAAGTGTTACCTTTGTCCATTTTGGGTCTGTGGCAACAGAAAACTGGGTCTAAGGTAACACAGTAATGTGGTTGCCAAAGGCCATTTATAGCGTAGTGATTGGGAAGCAAATTCATATATGGGAATTACTTGTATTTGGATTGATGATTCTTGAACTATGCAAAAATATTTAATTGATTTTAGAGAGTTTAATACCACCCAAAATATTTCGCATAAAATTTATACAATTTTATCTTAATATAATTTAGTACAATTTTTTTTTTCAATTTCTTTTGATAATGCTAGCTCCAATACAACTAGTTTAGAATCAATTATTGCAATATGTGAGCCATCTCTTGGTGGTAAATTTATTCATGTTATGTCATTTATCATGTTCTTAATTTATGTGTTTAAAATGGTTTAACTGTTTTACAAGAAGCATATGCCCCTATCCGTGAATCAATAATGTATTTAATTAGACATTCTTCTCTAGGTAAAAAATGAAAGAGATATTGCATAAAAAATAATATGCATCCAAAGAAACTTTCAAAAGATGTGACAAATTATTGGAATTCTACTTACAATTTGTTAAATGATAGTTATGATATCGTATTGCATTGTGAAATTTTCACAATGAAGAACATGTACCCGTTTGCTTATTGCCAAGTCAATGGGATAAGTGCTCTACTTTAATGGCACTTTTAAAATTTTTTAAAGAGACAACCGAGTCTTTGTCCGGTGTTTATTATCCTACTTCTACACTTGTTGTTGAACATTGTGTTAAAATTGTATTTGTATTCAAGTCTTTAATTAAAGTTCCCGATTTATTTAATTGTATAAAAGAAATGAGAGACAAATGGATTAAATATTTCGCCTATATTCCTCCAGTTTTTTTAGTTGCCAAACTTTTAGATCCTCAAGTTAGTGAGGAAGGTTTGCTTATAATGCTTTATTTCCTAATCTTATTGTTAAACTTTATCCCTCCAAATCCTAACGATTGTGTTCAAAATGCAAAAGATTCTTTATATGCTCTTTATCGCGAATATGCTTGTAGTTATTGTGGTAGTCTTGATCTTGGTACGAGTTCTTCTTATCCTGTTCACATTCTTTCTACTAGTAGTAGTATATCTTCTTTTGGTTTTGCTATTCCGAATCTTAGTGAGTGGAACGCCTATCAAGAAGATTTATCTCGAAAACGAACAAGGTACCAAAGTAATGCTTATCAAGAACTTGAAAGTTATTTAACTACTTATGAATTGGGATCTTTATAATGTGGATCAGATGGTAATATCAATCTTCTTAAGTGGTGGTAAAAAAGGTCTACAATCTTTTCTGTGGTTGCCACGATCGCAAAGGAAATACTAGTTGTTCCCGCCTCAACAGTTTCTGTTGAACAAGCATTTAGTGTAGGAGGATACATTCTGGATGAATGATGATCTCGATGACGCCTCAAAATCTTGAAGTCCAAGCACTATTGAATGATTGGGTGAAAGCCGAGTTACGCCAACAAGAACCAAATTATAATGAACAAGAAGACAGCGATACATAGACTTGAGCACAAATAGTCCGGATCCGGTTTTTACCCGAACCCGGACCGGACCTGTTAATCAGGTCTGGGTCCCGGGTTTGCATTTTACCTAAATTCGGGTTCCGGGCCGGACTGGGTCAAAACCCGAAAAATTCGGGTCCAGCCCGGAACGACCCGGTAAAAACAAAAATATTTAAAAATATTTTTTATTATAATTACCCTCGGTGGATGAAATAATGATGATTAATGGCTCGATTATGATTTCACATTATTCTAATTAAGTTTATTTTTCTTAAAATATTGTTGAACTTGGGAGTTTGGTGACTAAATGAAGATATTAAGATTGATAAGTGTATTTTATGAGAGTATGTGTAAAGAATTAATCATTTTAGATGTAATAACATGAAACTTAATATGTAAAAAAATTGCTAAATCGGGCTAGAACCGGGCCAGCCCGGACCAACCCGGTTTTACCGAGTCCGGACTGGGTTGGCCCGGTTCCGAACAGGTCCGGGCTTCGGATCGATAACATCCAACCATTTATAATCCGGTCCATTCCGGACCCGGTCGGTCCGGGCTGGGTCAGGCCCGGTGCTCAGCCCTAGCGATACATATGATATCGGATCTAGCAATGATTCGGTTGACTTGGGTGATTGAACCATCTCCTCTCCGCCTCCGCTCCGCTCCCTAAGGTAAGTATAAGGTAAATGAACTACGAGGACTTTAATTCCTAAGGAAAGGGGATACGTAAGCAACTTAATCCAAATATTCAAAGCTGAAATTCTTAATTTTAACTTTAAATATTTGAATTAAGCTCAAGTCCATTTTTATTTTTTCCCCTCCCCCTCCCAAAAAAAAATTTAAAAATGAACTACGAGGACTTTGATTTTGATGCCTAAACTCTAAAGTTAGGGATATCGGATACGTATGCGCTTAATTCAAAGATTTAAAATTACAAAATTCATGTTTAAACTTTAAATACTTGAATTAAGCTCAAGTCCAATTTTTACCCCTTTTTTTAAATTAAAATTTAAAAAATTCAAAAAAAGTCGTGAACCGCTGGTTTCGGTTCCAGTTCGGAACTGGCGGTTCACGGTTCATAACCGTAACCGTGAACCGCCATAAGGCGGTTCGGTTCCGATTCTGATTTTCGGCCAACCGGAACCGGCAGTTCAAAAAACCGGCGGTTTTGAACCGCCGAACACCTCTAATACCATCGCCCTCTCGATTTTTGTTTAATCGGCATTTGGGTCTTTACACATTTAAATGAACAAATATTATTTTATTTTTAATTCAATAACAACATGTTTTTAATATTCGAATAGTTGGTTATAACATTTATTCGAATATATACAAAATACTTATTTTATGTGATTGAAATATATTTTAGGTGATTCGGATGCAATGAGGTTACTTGTATGCATTATAAGTGACATGAATATGTGGCTCTAATATATATTATATGACTCGAATGTAATTTAGGTGAATCGAGTGCAATTTAGATGACTTGAATATGCCACTCGAATGTATTTTGTGTTACTAGGATAGGTGACTCGACTGTATTACTCGAATAGGTGACCCGAATGCCTTCGAGTAAAGGTCAAATCTGACAATTTTGAGTATGAATCGTTAAAGTGTGGATAGAAAATAATTATATTATATTCAAATAAATACTGTACATTTTTTCCGTTTCTTTCACATACTTGCTACTTCCGTCCATTGAAAGGTATATATTCCCTTGGTTCCGCCATGAGTGATATATTTGATCTAAAAAATATTCCTTAAAGTGCTACATAAACCTCAAATTACATCAAAACATCACACTCCCCTTTATTGTCCACCACATACTCATCCTCAATAATATTTAAATCTACACCACACTCATCACCAATACTTAGAAAACTTACACATCTATTACATCCATTTATTTACATAAAATACACCAAATTCGTTCCAAATGTAGCACTTGGGCTGGGAAGGTAGTATAGTATTTTGGATAATTCCATCGATTCTAAGTACATGATTATATGATTTGATTAGTAAGTTGTGTAGATATTAATATTGAGTGTGTGGTTGAGTTGAAAAGTAAAAATATATTGATGATAAATGTGCGGTGAAGATTAAAAAGTGAGTGTTTGCTTTGATTGTGCAAAATTGATGAATATGAATTTTTAAAAGGACAAATTTTTATTGAAATGTAAACCCTCGAACGCGACGTGTGGTGAATTATACTTCTTGCTCTAAAAAATTTATACTCCATTCATAAATTTATCCCTTTAGAAACTTTATATTTATGTGTTACACAATCAAACTAAACAATTACAATCACATCTCACACAACATTCAACCAAATTAAATACTCACAAAATTACAAGGCAATACTCACAAAATTACAAGGGTTGGGCCCACAATCACTTTCGTCCATATGTAGGAATATGGATTTGTACTCGTTGAAATATAAGAATTTTTTTTTGCCCCCTCGTTTTAATTCTTTAGATATCTAAATTATCGATTAGAATATTTACTTGAATATAACTGTTAATCTATTTATATTCGAGTCACCCATTTTGTAACACCTCAATCTCATTAGGGCCATTACACGTCATAGAACTTTCCACAAAAGTCTACCAGATTGGTAACATACATTCACGACAGTATAACATATCTTTAAGTCATTGTATTGAAAGATGAAAATAACCAGTTGGGCCATGACCTCGGTCAAAATATTTGAAACGGAAAATGCTAGTAATAATCAAAACAACTCAACTGCCCACGCAGGGATTTCAAAATGACCCAAGCGTACGAAAACCACGATTTGAGATCAAACAATCATACCTAAGTTCATAACCCGTTTAAATATATATATATATATATAATGAATTTATAGAAACGACGAGATAATAATTTCAAGCATAACTACACAGATCGAGTCTAAATGTGGAAAAAGTCACAACAATTCACGTCTTGAATAAAATAGCCTCAAAATTTGTTCGAATGCCAAAAAATGCAGAATAATGTAGTTTCAAAATATCAAAACGATTACAGGCGAGTTGCTAAAATGAAAAACCCCAAAAGCGAAAATTTCTAAGAGTAGAGAAATGTTAATATTACATATTTGTAATTAAATGACTAAAATAGGTGACTCGAATGTATTTTAGGTGACTCTGATGCAATTTGGTGACTCGAATTGGTGAATCGAATGCATTTTAGGTGATTCAGATGTAATTAAATGACTCAAATATGTGACTCGAATGTATATTAGATGACTCGAATAGGTGATTTGAATGCAATTTAGATTACTCGAATGTATTCTGTGTTACTCGGATACATGAATTAAATATTTACTCGAATTGGTGACTCGAATGTCTTCGAATAAAGGTCAAGTCTGACAATTTAAATATAAAAATAATTATTATTAAATTTTGTATATTTTCCCTTTCCATTTTGTCTAAAAACAAATGTAAAAGTATATCATTTCTTAATACTTGACTGTGACATAGAGTAAACCATTCAATTATTTTTAATAAATGTTTTGGAACTTGTTAGAATGTCCAATACTTCTAAGAGAATTCAAGATTTTTTTCCAAGAAAAAACGTCCATTGTGGACGGGGGTTGAGGCGGGACCCACCAACCTGTGAGATAAAGAAAATATCGAGAGTACAAGCAATCAGTCCCGAATTATGACTAAAAATGGGCCATAATCCGGATCCTAAATCTAAAGAACGAAGTGCCGATCGCCCGCTAAAGAAATACAAGGTGCACCACTAAAGGTGTGGGCTAATGTGCGGACCGAAAGGTAAAACATCACATACGAATTATGACCAAAAGTGGGCCATAAACCGGATCCTAGAAACTAAAATGCCAGCAACCTGCTAGAAAATACAAGGTGCACCACTAAGAAAAAGTGGCCTAATGTTCGGGCCCATAGCAATAAATCAAGCGGTAAAATATTACCTAAATATAAAAGAATGATAGCCAAGCTGGTCCATCCGTATAAGAAAGAGGAGAAACGGAGGAGCAGTATCATATGTATAAGTCTGAATACCGAGGGACGACATGCCGAGCTCAGAGAGATAATCAGCCGGTCTGTTGCCCTCCCGGAAAATGTGAGTGACTCTGTACTGAATGTCTCCGAGAATGTGTCAGATACGCATAAGGGTGTGACGAACCTGCCAAGAGCCCCGACGGACAGATGAAAGCAGGGTCACCATAGCAGCAGCATCAAGCTCAATCCAAACATGTCTCGATCTCTGGGAAGCCAAAATCAGTCCAACAGCAAGCGCCTGGATCTCTGCATCAAAGCTCGAAGAGGCCTGAAAAGAGGAGTGGAAAGCAAGGAGTAGCTCTCCGTGATGATCTCTAATCAGACCCCCACCACCAACAATCTGAGTATCTCTATCGAAGGAGCCATCCGTGTTCAGCTTGATCCAAGGGGTCTCGGGTCGAAGCCAAACCATCGGAACGGAGCGATGATTCTGGGCGGGAGAGGGAGTAGCTCGCTGGAAACGGTCAGGAGGTGAGCCCCCCCCAGAACTCTGAAGAAATAAGCCACGCAGCAGCAAGTAAATAAACATGGCGCTCCACGTGCACAATAACATGAGAAGCAAGAAAAGTAATCGCCCTATGCTTTACACTATTCCTCTCCATCCAGATGAACCAAAGGATCACACAAAAAAATGAAAGCTGCGTGCCTAAAGTGTGTGCCATGTGAGAAAGAACTTAGGAGCTCAAAGATATTATCTCTTTGAGGTAAGGATTAATGAGTCCAAGTGCCAAAATACTCCCACACGACACGAGCCACGTCACTCTCCAAGAAAAGGTGGGAAATGGTCTCGGAATGGTAGGTATGGGTAGGGGTAAGGGTACAACATGAGCATCTAGAGGCCAAGGAAACTCCCCTCCTCTGTAAGACATCATCAGTCGGGATCCATCGCAGTAGAAGTTGCCAAATGAACACCGATATCGTAGGAGTGAGTAAGGTAGTCCAAATGGCCCCGAAAATGAGATTAACCTGATCCCTCACCCTGATGTGAGACCAAGCTGACGAAAATGAGAAGGCACCCATAGATGTAAGATTCCAGCACATGCTATCCGAATCCTCCTCGGAAATGGGAGTCGCGAGAATATCCTGTATGAACTGAGGGGTAAATCCTAGCTCCTCACCTACAATGGACTCGAGTCTACCCCTGTCCCAACTCCCATCAACCCATAGATCATTAATCCTAAGGTGGGGTCTACCAGTAATCTGACAATAAGACGAAATAGGCCTATCCCCAATCTAAGTGTCGTCTTAAAAACTTACCTCCCCGCTGCCACTATCGAGAATCCAAGAGATGAACTCCCAAGCCTCGATACCCACGTGGAGGAGACGGCGCCAAGAGCGGCTGGCATGAGCTTTAAGAGCAGTACGCATAGGCGTAGAAGGGCCAGCGGAGCATAAACTGTGCCCACAAAGACGTGCCCGCGTGAAGATGCTACCAGAGCTTATAAAAGCTCTCGCCATATCCGAGAGACTTCGAATCCCGAGGCCCTCCCAGAGACCGGGCGACAAATATGCTGCCAACGGACCCAATGCGTCTTCCCCTTAGAACCGACAGTACCCAGAAATATCTCGCCATAATCTTTTCGATCTCCTGGATAACATACAGGGGCGGGTCCAACACCTGAAAAAGGTGCAGAGTATCGTGCAGAGAGTGCTCTTAATAAGAGCCAACCGACCCCCAAAATCAAGGTGGCGATGGGACCACCAGAGATCCTATCCAATAGCCGTTGCTTCACCCCAGAAAAGAGCTCTCGTCTCATAAAGCCTTTGTAAAGTTGTGCACCAAGATAGGTGATGGGGAGATCACCCTGGCGGAAACCAGTAAGATCATGAACTCTTTGATGCCAACGAGGCGCGTGCTTCGGAGCGAGGATAAAAGTGCTTTTCTGGATGCTAACCATCTGCCCGAAGGCCATGGAATAGTGATCCAGGAGTCTCATAAGGTCGACGAGGCCATCATCCACAACCCGTGTGAATATAATGATGTCATCGGCATATGAGAGGTGCGAGACGGGGAAAGTCCGTCCGGCAGTCCTATACCTCATCAAAAGATGGTCACGAATGAAGCGATCTAGGCAGCGCGATAAATAATCGGCGGCAAGCACGAAGAGCGACGGAGAAATAGGGTCGCTCTGATGCAAACCCCGACTAGAGGTAAAATAGCCGGTCGGGCTGCCGTTCACCAGAATGGAGAACGTGCAGCTCTCGACACAGTGACAGATGAACAGAATCCATCTAGCCGGGAATGCCATCCTCACCAGGACCCCACGTAAAAAATGCTAGTGAACCCTATCATACGCCTTAGCCATATCAAGCTTCAGCACGAGGTTCGGGACACCATGAATGTCCGAGACGTAGAGGTCGTGAATCAGTTCCAGGGCCAAAAGAATATTATCCGTAATAACCCGCCCCTAAACGAATCCACTCTGGTTCTGAGAGATGACAAGGGGGAGGATAGAAGCGAGCCGAGCGTTAAGAATTTTCTTGATAATCTTATTGGTCACATTACACAGACTAATAGGCCGGTAATCTGACCAACCGCTTGAAACAGGCTTCTTCGGGATCAAGATGACCGTGGTCGCCGTGAAGGCCAGAGGCATGGGATGACCATCAAAGAAATCGAGCACAGACCCCTCCACATCAGAAGATACAATCTCCCAACAATGCTAGAAAAACAAAGACGAAAACTCGTCGGGCCCAAAAGTGCTGTGAGGATCAATATCAAAAACCGCAACACGAATCTCCTGGAGAGAAGGGGGGACACATAAACTATCATAATCAAAGGAAGGGGGGATAGAAGGGAAACAAGTGTCATCCGGGGGGGCGAGAACATCACCATCGGATGTAAGCAGTCCTGAAGTAATTCACAACGGATGAACGGATGTCCGAACAACAGCAAGAGTCATACTATCATCCTCGATGCTGTGAATATAAGACTGGCAATGCTTCTGCTTCGGAAAACCCTGAAAGAAACGGGTGTTGCGCTCGCCCTCAGCAACCCAACGAACTTCGGCCTTCTGTTTCCAGAAATCTTCCTCCATGGAGAGACGAAGTTGGTACTCAGCGCAAAAATGATGCATAGCGGTTCTATTTTTCGGAGTAGGGTCCGAATCATATCGCCGCTCGGTCTCGTCAGCAGCCCTCAAGGCCTCATCCAACTTCGCATGAAGGTTTTCAAAAACAGACCAGTTCCACTGTTTCAGTCTGTGCTTGACCCTAAGTAGTTTGGCCTGTAAATTACACATGCCAACAAAACCAGTCGGGGTAAGCCAAACCTCCCTAACAGTGTCCAGAAATGTGTGATGACGGATCCACATATTCTGTAAACGGAATGACAACTTGACGAGTCGAGGAAAATCGACACTGGATAAGAAGGGGCGCATGATCCGAACGAAGTCGAGGCGGGTGAGTAACAGTAGAAATTGCAAACACGTTCGACCATGCTTCATTAAATAAAGCACGGTATAGCCTTTCCCGCAAACCAGTATGCTCCCAAGTGAAAATATCGCCCTCACAGCCTGCGTCAATCAACTCACAGTCAGCAATAGCCTGTGCGAAGTCAAGGATCTCAGGCATGCGGTCTGTGGAACTACCCTCGCGTTCATGCGGATGGAGGAAGATGTTGAAGTCACCACTAACTAACCATGGCAACCCCTCCACTTCCAAAGCAATCTCACGGAGGGTGTCCCAAAGGGCGTAACGGCCAGCACGAACGGTGCTGGCATATACATAAGTGATAAAAATAGACTAGGGAAGAAGGGGAGAAGAAATAGCAAGAGGAAGGACTTGATCAGTATCCAACAAAACCTGGTGCTGAAAACCAGAAGAGGAAAAGAACCAGATCTTGTTGGATCGATTAAAAAGTCCCGACGCAAAACCTAAGGAACGAGTATAAAAATCAAAGTTAGCATTGGAACCCATGGGTTCCAAGATGCCAATAAAAGAGAATCTATGAGAGCGGTGGAGATGTCGAATGTGCTTCTGTTCTCCGGTGTTAGCCAGACCACGAGAGTTCCATGTCAGAATGGGGATCGACATAACTAACCAACTGACTCAAACGAAGACCCAGGACACTGACTGGAGTGCCCCCGTCTCCGGGGTGTGCCCTGCCGAGCGGATGTGTCCCCTTTCAAGGGCGATGCAGATCGCCCCTTGATAGGGGCAAAGGATCCACGGGAACCTGCCCTTCCTCGTATGGAAGTCGAGGAGTCAGAGGCAGCTTTACCCCTGGTCGTGACTCCAGAGGGCAGCAGACGACAGCAACAGTCGTCTCTTAACAGGGGGCTTTGGTGCCTTCATGAGGGGCACCATGGCCGACGAAGAGAGACTGGACTCAGAAATATCAAGCTGTGTGCGTATAAGAGTGCACTCAGTTTGAGAAAGAGAGGGAAGTGAAGAAAAGGAGGGAGGGGGAGGCTCATAGACCACCATGGCCAAATCATCAGACTCCACGATGATCGGCTCATCGAGGCGACCCTCACTGGCATGGCGCAGGGGGGAAGACTCATGGAGTCTAGATGGTAAAGGAACAGTGGACGACCCCGTGTCGTCATCAATGACAAGCACCCCATCAGTATAGTGGTCACTAGTATCGCTACCCAAAACACTCTCCTTATCACCTAGACTAATAATGTAATCGGTACCTACTAAATCTTCCTCCTCTCTAGAATAGGAGGCCAAAGATGCAAAATATGAATGTTGTCCAGTGGCAACCGTACCCTTGGGGATAAACCCCGTCTCTTTGGGCCCTTTTTTGGTCACTACTTTTCAAGTGGCAGTCTCCTTGCCTTTAGAGGCCTTAGGAGCTGTCGGGGAAGTAGGAGCCTTAGGGGCTTTTGGAGGGGCCGGCTGCACCTTCTGCTACTTAGGGGGAGCAGTAGAAGGCTTCTTACACTGGGGCGGCAGAGGCCGTTCTTTGTTGCCAACAATGTAGCACCTAGAGGGCTCATGCCCCACATGTGAGCAGAGAGAGCAATACAAATGAGCTCTCTCGTAAATCACGCGCTGCATTAGAACCTGGTCATCAAATTCGATCTCTATTTATGGCAATCTGGGCGCAAGGAGATCAATCTCTACGCACACACGAGCGACAGAGAGTCGTGAGTGTGTATCCGTCGGCGCATCCACTAAAATGAGATTGCAAATAGCCTTGGCAATCGTGTATAAAGCACGTGGATAGAATAAATGAATCGGGAGGCCCGGGAGCCTAATCCACACCGGGCAAATTGAAGTCTCTGTCCTAACGGAAAATCTAGGGGTCCATTTAAATACACGAGAGGGGCTACCAGAAAAGTTCCAACTAGAGCCTAACCACACTCGTCTATAATCTTTTTCATTTTCACATTTAATAGCAATATGACAATAATTAATCCAACTCCAGTTGCATTTATCCCTCAGTTTCATACCAGTCAATCCAACGGTCACATCTCGAGGGGTGGGAATAGCAAGAGAAAATTTAAGAATTAAGGTGCGTTCCCACGAAGCAGCTAAGGTACTCATACCAGAAGTAGAAAAGGAGACACGCAATTTTTCATTCATGGAGGAGAGAGTACCAAAAGGACATACCTTTGCTCCGTCAAAATTAAATGATTTGCTCGGATTTCCGAGTTGATGGATTCCACTGGATTGGGCTGTACCGTGTTGGTTGTTAATTATCTGAGCGAACGAAAGCGGTTGTTGGGTCGGGTTTAATGCGGGATCATTTGAACCGGAGTTTTGGTTCACCTAGGCGGTGTTGCCGGAAGTGAAAATCTGGTCGCCGGAGGTTTTTACCGGGTTGCTGGAGCTGGTGGGTTGTGATTCGAGTTGGATTTGGGCCGAAATTTTTGGAGGATGGGTTGAGGCAGTGAGAACGGCTGGGATAATAAGAGTAGTGGGTTGGTCTGGGTGTTGGGCTGGGGTTTTGGTGTTAATAATGGGGCTGGAAGGTTTTCGGATAGTTGGTTGTATTGGTTTGATATTGGTGGGCCTAGGTTGTAAGGTGGGCGGCCCATAGGAGGTGGCCTGATGGGTATTGGTGCCATTAATAGGCACAGGAGTTGGGGAAGGGGCAGGATTAAGAGTGGGCCAGAATGGCGGGGCCCGTGAGATAGGTGCAGGCTTGGGAGGGTGAGCTGCGGGAAGAGTTGGGTTTAAATAAATGAGCGGGCCAAATTAAAGCAGGCCCACGGTGATTATTAATAGGTTTTATTGGGCTTACTGAAATAATATCCGGATGGGCTTCCTCATTTGATCCAGTCTTCAGGCCCGGATGATCAAAGCCACCGGATGGAGCTGGCCCTAGGATGGACGGCTCTCCTTGTAATACCCGTACTTTTTATTGACTGTTTGACTTTGCCGTTCTTCCTATTTTGTATTTCAGGTTCCAGGAGAGCGGACAGGCAGGTATCGGGTCGGCATGAAGATGATGGGCAAGCGTGATACTGTGTCTTATCTCTGGTTATGTTCTGTGTTCCTCCATTCAGTGTTGTTGTACTGGAATGGTTATTGAATACTCGAGTATTGTTTTTCAGTTTCCTCGATGTTCCGGCCTGTGTTGCCGATGTATTGATTTTGTATTGGGATGTATTTGGATACATTGTATATGGTTTGAATACCCTTTGTATTGTCCTTCATTTCGTTGTATTTGGACCTTCTCGGTCAAGTTTTATAGTTCCGCGTATGATTAGCCTTGTGGGTCCCACGGAGGGGCTCACGGCGCTGTAATATACCCTGAATAACTTTGGGGTGTTACAGAATATGGTATCAGATCTTAGGTCTATGGATACCTCGGCTGTCGGTCTTTCGGATCGATTGAGTCATCGTTTGTCTACAGTATCACTACTTTGTCATCATCACAGTGCGACCGGTACTTGTAAGACCTCTTACTCTTCTGACGTTTCCTTTATCGTTTTGCTTCTGCTTTGGTATTTTGAGAATCGGTCACTTCGGTGATGTGCGATTGAATTGTACTTACATGCCTTGTGTGTTCTTCAGCATGTCAGATGGTAGGGGATGAGGTTGTGGTCGTGGCCGTGGACGAGGACGTGGCGCGGCCGCTTCCCTCAGTTCCGTTGCGGGATTGACCAACCCTATCCTATCTAACTCGGTTCATCCTGACACCGAAAGTCAGCACGACCAGTCGACTGGCCAGGGGAACAGCGCGGACGTTGGAGTTGCGAATGTTTCTTCAACAATTGGCTAACCAGATGACCATTTTAGCCCAAATCGTTCAGCTGAATAATCCGAACCCGAACGCGGATGCCTTGCTTCAGAATGTAATCCGTATGCACCCTCCTCAGTTTGGCGGTGCCACAGACCCGTTAGGATGGGAATATTGGCTAGCGGAGTTGGAGAAAATTTTTGAAGCGGTTGATTGTCCCGAAGCGAGGAAAATACCGATTGCTCAGTATTTCCTCACCAAGGAGGCTGCTACGTGGTGGAAAGTCATCAAGCCACAGGATCGTGTTTCTACGTGGGATGAGTTTAAAGAACTTTTGGAGGCTGAGTTTTGTCCTTGGTCGGTGCGAGAAGGCCGAATTCGAGCCTTTTTCGAGGCTAACCGCAGAATATTCCCATTTCGCAGGCGATCGTGGAGTACAACCAACAATTGATCTACGTGAAGGATCAAGTGCGAAACGAGCGTGATACGATCCGTTACTTTGATATGTGGATGAATATGGACTTAGGGCGGTACATGGCCGGATTTGCTTGCACCACGTTGAAGGAATATCAGGACAGAGCTTTGGCCCATGATTTGTAAAGCCCCGACAATGACACCAATGAAGAATCGAAGAAGCAGAAGATCGCGGGAATTTTTTTGGCTCTAAGAGTGGCAACTTCCAGAGGTCACAAACGACTAACCGTTCCGCCGGACAGTCGTCACGTTCTGCTAAAGGAAAGAGGGGTTTTCGTTCAGCACCGGGCACCACAACTCGCACGGTGACTTGCTATAATTGTGGTCGTCCAGGCCACGTTAATTTGGAATGCAATTTCCCACCATTGAAGTGTCACACTTGCGGACAGATGAACATAGGGCGGCTTATTTTTCCGAACCAAATCAGACTTTGGACAGTCGGGCTTTTGCCCCAGCGCCACTTGATCAAGGCGTGAATCAGCGACAATCTTTTGGTCAATCTCAACAGAATTACGGCAGGGGCCGGAGACGGGGTCAGAACGCTGGAGGGGGAAACTCTAGCGTCGGTTCGGTACAACCACGAGTGTACGAGATGCGTCCAACAGACAAACCCGATGCAGCAGTAGCCTCAGGTACCATTCATATTTTATCTCATCCACTTCGTGTACTTTTTGATACGGGTGCTACCCATTCTTTCATTTCCTTGGAGTGTGTACGCCGTTTGAATATAGCTTGTATGACTGCTTGTGATCCCTTCATTGTGAAACTACCTGGCAGGGATAGAATTGTGGGGAACCGGGAGATTAAAGATTTTCTGGTGATTATATACGGTACGGATTGGGTATCGAATCTGATTGTAGTTGATATGGAAGGCGGGGACGTGATCCTCGGTGAAGATTGGCTTGATAGTCACCAAGCGATTATGAATTATCGTACTAAGGTTATCACCATGATGACTAAAGATGGATCCGAGTACTCATTTTTGGAACGTAAGTTGGTCCAATCCAAGTTACTTATCAGTGCCATGAAGGTCGTAAAACTTTTGAATAAAGGTTGTACGGGTTATTGGTGTTATGCCTTGAAGACGGAAGGGAACGAAGTCGAATTCTCTTCGATTCCGGTTGTTAATGAGTATCCCGATGTTTTTCCGGACGACCTCCCGGGATTACCACCAGATCGAGAAATAGAATTTTCTGTGGATTTAGAGCCTGATGCGGCCCCGATTTCTAGGTCACCTTATCGGATGGCACCTTCCGAGATGCCAGAATTAAAGAATCAGTTGGGAGAGCTTTTGGAGAAAGGGTACATCAGACCGAGCGCTTCGCCTTGGGGCGCGCCTGTCCTTTTTGTGAGAAAGAAGGATGGTTCACTACGTTTGTGCATCGACTACCATGAGCTGAACAAAGTGACCATCAAGAACAAGTATCCTTTGCCTCGTATAGACAATTTATTTGATCAGTTGCAGGGGGCTGTAGTTTTCTCGAAAATTGATTTGAGATCAGGGTACTATCAACTCAGGGTGAAAGAGTCTGACGTTCCGAAGACTGTATTTCGGACAAGATATGAGCATTATGAATTTGTAGTCATGCCTTTTGGTTTGACTAATGCACCAGCAGTATTCATGCAGTTAATGAACAAGATATTCATCGAGTACCTCGACAGGTGTGTAGTCATCTTTATTGACGACATTTTGATTTATTCTCGAGATAAAGAGGAACATGCCCGACACTTGCGTTTGGTACTAGATATTTTGAGAACCGAGCACCTCTATGCGAAATTCTCAAAATGTGAATTCTGGTTGGAAGAAGTTATGTTTCTCGGCCATGTGATTTCGGCCGAAGGGGTTCGTGTAGACCCGCAGAAAATTGAGGCAGTGCTAGGTTGGGCACCTCCTAAAAATGTTAAGGAAGTTCGTAGCTTTTTGGGCCTTGTTGGGTATTACCGTCGGTTTGTTGAGGGGTTCTCGAAACTCGCTCGGCCGCTTACGAAATTACTCTAGAATACAGAAAAGTTTGTTTGGACGGATGAGAGACAATATAGCTTCGATGAGCTCAAGAGACGTCTGACTTCAGCGCTGATTTTAACTTTACCACATGGTAGTGAGGGCTTTGCGGTTTATAGTGACGCTTCGGGTCAAGGTCTTGGCTGTGTGCTTATGCAGCATGATAAGACGATAGCTTTTGCGCCACGACAACTGAATCCGTATGAGATGAATTATCCTACTCACGATTTGGAGTTGGCCGCAATTGTCTTCGCACTCAAGATTTGGCGGCATTATTTATATGGTTCTCCGTGTTGGATTTATACCGATCACAAGAGCCTGAAGTATATTTTCAGTCAGAAAGAGATGAACATGAGACAGAGACATTGGTTAGAGTTGATAAAGGATTACGATTTAGAAATTCTTTACCACCCGGGTAAAGCCAATGTTGTCGCGGATGCTTTGAGCCGCAAATCGGCATCTCTCCAGATGCTTGAGGTTCTTACTTCTCAGACAAAGATTCGGCAGGATTAAATCGAGCAAGGAATAGAAGTTTGGCTTCAATGAGTACAAGGACAATTGTGTACTCTTGAAATTACTTCGTCCTTGGTTGACGACATCAAAGGGAAACAGTGGAGTGACCCGATGATCTCTCAACTAAAGGAATATATAATTAAAGGAAAAGCTCCTGGCTTTATGGTTCACGAGGATAGGATCTTGAGATTTCAAGGCAGACTTTGTGTTCCAAATGATCTAGAGTTGAGGCAGAGAATTCTCCGAGAACCTCATGCTACACCTTACTCAATCCACCCCAGAACGAGTAAGATGTAGAAAGACTTGAAGCGTATTTTTTTGTGGAATAACATGAAGAAAGATGTCACGGAATTTGTATTGTGGTGCTTGACGTGTCACAAGTCAAGATCGAACATCAACGACCAGCGGGGTTGTTGAAGCCGCTTCCCATTCCCGAGTGGAAGTGGGAAGACATTTCTATGGACTTTATCACTGGCATGCCGAGAACTAGGGCCGGAATGAATATGATTTGGGTAATCGTCGACCGGTTGACCAAGTCTGCACACTTCTTGGGTATTAAGGATACTTGGGGACCGGAGAGGTTGGCTCGAACCTTTATAGCTGAGATCGTAAGATTGCACGGTGCCCCAAGACCATTGTTTCTGATCGAGGCGGTCGTTTCGTATCGCATTTTTGGCAGGCTGTTCATCAGGCTTTGGGTACTGAGTTGAAATTGAGCACGTCCTTTCACCCTCAGTCATACGGTCAGACGGAGAGGACGATTCAGACATTGGAGGACATGTTGCGGGCTTGTGCCCTAGATTGGAGTAATGATTGGGAGCTTCACTTCCCGTTGATCGAGTTTGCCTACAATAATAGTTGGCAGGCGTCTATCAAAATGGCACCATTCGAGGCACTTTATGGTAGGCGATGTAGGTCGCCATTATGTTTGGACGAAGCTTCGGAGCTAATCGGAATGGAGCCGGACATGTTGATGGAGACTAAGGAAAAGATTTCTATCATCCGGGACCGGTTGCTGATTACCCAGAGCCGTCAAAAATCTTATGCTGATACTCGTCGTCGACCCTTGGAGTTCGAAGTGGGGGATCATGTCTTACTCAAGGTGTCACCGACCAGAGGGTTTTTCCGCTTTGGGAAAAAGGGGAAACTTAGTCCGAGGTATATCGAGCCTTTCGAGATTTTGGACACGGTTGGAGATTTAGCTTATCGCTTGGCGTTGCCTCCAGCTTTAAGTCACGTCCATAGTGTTTTTCATGTGTCTCAGTTGAGAAAGTATGTGCCGGATCCGATCCATGTTATCGACTATAGTGAGATTGACGTAGCCGAGGATATAACCTTTCCGGAGAGACCCGTGAAGATCCTTAAGCGTCGTGAGAAACAACTTCGGCATAAGACCATTCCACTGGTTAAAGTGCAATGGTCGAGACATGGAGTCGAGGAGGCGACTTGGGAAACGGAAGAGAAGATGCGGTCGGAGTACCCCAAACTTTTTATTTCTTAAGTTTCGGGACAAAACTTCTTTTTAGAGGGGGAGAATGTAATACCCGTACTTTTTATTGACTGTTTGACTTCGCCATTCTTCCT
Organism: Orobanche coerulescens; assembly: GCA_033398695.1. Taxonomy (NCBI): domain Eukaryota; kingdom Viridiplantae; phylum Streptophyta; class Magnoliopsida; order Lamiales; family Orobanchaceae; genus Orobanche; species Orobanche coerulescens. The sequence goes on from CM065802.1 coordinate 50,514,004, forward strand.
ATTTTGTCACTCTATAAACTCTTTGTGATGTTGTCGATATTGTTATAGAGTTTCGTACCTTGTTTGGATCACGATTGTGTTGTTTAGACCTTGCGGAAGTGTTCTGGGTCAGAGAAATAACGCACGCTAGGCCTAGGCTAACGCACGCTAATTCTCCTTGAGTAGCGCACACTAGCTCTGAGCCGTAGCGCGCGCTAAGAGACCAGTCAGGTCAGAACCAGTAACTCATCATGCTTTCTGGACTGGCAGTTAATGCGCGCTAGGAGTTCGTCAGCGCACGCTATTCGTGGTCAGTAGCGCGCTAACATCCGTCCGTAGCGCACGCTAACGGGCTGGTAGGCAGAGGCAGTGAGGTTGTCAGGCTGTCTGGACTACCAGGTAACGTACGCTAGGCTTCGGCTAGTGCACGCTATAAGGTTGCGTAGCGCACGCTAAGCTATCGCGGTAGCGCACGCTAAGGCTTGAGCAGGGCAGAGGACAGTAGGTTCTGGACTCCGATTTCTGGACACCATTTTCGGCTAGCGCACGCTAACGGGGCCGACAGAAGCCACTGGACTACCCGGTGACCCCGCTAGCGCACGCTAATATTAGAGGCGTATCGTGCACTAGACTGGGCGAGTACATATTGGATAGTTGACTTCCATTTCGTTATTTTTCTCTTCTTTCTCACTTTTCCAATCGAGAGCAGCGAGTTTAGGCAATTTGGAGAGTTCGAAGATGATCCTTCTTCAGATATCAACATCTTTGGTTGGAGAACAAGGATTTAACAACATCTAATCCATTCTATCGTCCAAATCAAGGTAAAAATCCTTAGAACACTATTTTTGAGAATTTTGGGGTTTTTCTTAGATTCGTTCGATTTATCCGGTTTGAAGCTTGAGAATCTTGAGATTATGATATATCTACCCCGTATACATGCTTTTCCTACGATTTTATGGATTGGTTTGTGCCGTGTTCGGACTTGTGAGGATTTGGGTGATTTTCCAACCTCTAGTTGTTTACCCTTGTATTTTCGTGAATCGTACACGGGTTTCGGGAGTTTTTTCGTGAATTATAGTATAGATTATTGATTATCATATCCCTTACGAATCGTTTAGGTACCGGAAGTGTGTTCTTGGACCTACCGAATTCATACTCTTTTCCGTTCGATTTCTCGATGTCTCAAAGACAAGTATATATTTATGATTGTACGTTCTCGACATTGAAAGTAAGATATATGAATGGCATGTTTATTTATATCCACTCTGGGATGGGCCGACAGGTCCTCTGAGGGTTTCGTAGCCTCTGGTGCGATTCCACGGATAATATGAGTTAACCACTCTGGGATGGACCGACGAGTCCTCTGAGGGTTCCGTAGCCTCTGGTGCGGTTCCACGGTTGATCATGTATGTATAGATGTGATGCTATGAGATTTAGTTATTCCGGAATACTAGTCTTGAATTGATGAATTGACGGTTACCTTTACTTTATTGTCGAGGAGTATTGTATTTCATATTCGATATACTTGCACTAGCTATTCGACGGCTAACCCCTTTATGGGCGAAATACTTTTTATGTATTTCAGGTTCTAGGAGAGCGGACAGGCAGGTATCGGGTCGGAATGAAGATGATGGGCAAGCGTGATACTGTGTCTTATCTCCGGTTATGTTCTGTGTTCCTCCATTCGGTGTTGTTGTACTGAAATGGTTATTAAATACTCGAGTATTGTTTTTCAGTTTCCTCGATGTTCCGGCTTGTGTTGCCGATGTATTGATTTTGTATTGGGATGTATTTGGATACATTGGATATGGTTTGAATACCCTTTATATTGTCCTTGATTTCGTTGTATTTGGACCTTCTCGGTCAAGTTTTATAGTTCCGCGTATGATTAGACTTGTGGGTCCCACGGAGGGGCTCACGGCACTGTAATATACCCTGAATAACTTGGGGGTGTTACACTCCTGCCGTCCGATTATGATATATGACGTGGCTAGTGTCCGCCACCAGGTCTTCAAGTTCGGGAAGCGACCCTGCATCTAGGGTTTCGGACGCTGGCAGTGAAGAAGATGACTGGGGCACGTCAACGGCGATCGGAGGTGCGGACCGGAAGATCGGAGCTACAGTTCCGGTAAGACTAAAAACCAAACCAAACCAAACATACCCAGTATATCCCGTTCAGAGCAGGGTCTGGGGAGGGTAAGATGTACGCAGACCATGCCCCTACTTATTACGGTAGGGAGGCTGTTTCCGTGAAGACCCCCAGCTTAGTGCACAGCAGAATCTTGTGTGATAAATACAAAGGAAAACATATGATTCGAAAAAGCTCGAGACCATACCTGAGCCCATGGCTTGATCCACATGGGACTTACCTAAGCGGAATTTGGCTACTTCACTCCCGATGAATGCTGCTCTAACAAAAGAGAGGTTGGCTCTGCGCACAGCTCCCTGTCAAAAATACACCACACGCAAAGACAATAGGATAAAATATACAATAAAAGTAAAAATGCAATGCTTTAGGTCAAAGCTAACTGAGACAACCCAACCCTGAGGCTCTCAACTACAGCACCGCTCCCTACAAAAGAATCCACAACTCTGATCTGGCGCCTCCAAGCGCACCTATCAACAGTCATGGTCTCGGAAAGGTTTAAGGCCTTCAAATCTAATCTCAGTTGCTCCTCCCACGTCCTCCTCGGTCTGCCTCTCCTCCTATCCCCGACAACCATTAAACTCTCGACCCTCCTCACCGGAGCAGATGCCTGCCTCCTGCGGACGTGGCCAAACCATCTCAATCTCCCTTCCCTAACTTTCGCTGAAATGGGCGCCACTTCCAGCGCGTTCCTGAAAACCCCGTTCGCAATTCTATCTAACATTGTGCGACCACACGACCAACGTAACATTCTCATTTCAGCCACTTCCAACTTGCTCTCAAGCGACTTCTTCATCGCCCAACATTCGGAGTCATACAACATTGCAGGTCGGATTGCCGCTCTATAGAATTTACCCTTCAACTTTAGAGGGACTTTCTTGTCGCACAGGACCCCTGTCGCTGCTCTCCATCTTAGCCACCCAGCCTTGATGCGATGCGTGACATCATCTTCACACTCACCTTCCTTTTGAATGATCGAACCCAAATACTTGAACTTATCCGTACGGGGTACGATCTGATCCGCAATCATTACCTCAACATCTTCCTCGTTGGCCTCACCACTAAAGTTACACCAGAGATACTCGGTCTTAGACCGGCTCACACGCAAGCCCTGGGATTCTAACTTAGCCCTCCAAAGCTCCAACTTCGAGTTCACCTCCCTCCTCGACTCTGCCACTAACACAATGTCGTCAGCAAAAAGCATGCACCACGGATGCCATCTTGAATCCCTCGTGAAATGACATCAAGGATTAGAGCGAAGAAAAGAGGGCTTAGCGCCGACCCCTGGTGTAGTCCTATCTCAACCGGAAAATACTGGGTGTCACCAACTGGGGTCCTAACGTGTAACACCCCCATGATTTACGGAGATATTACAGCGCCGTAGATCCTTTTTGGAGGACCTACCAGGCTGAGACCCAAATAAAACACATTAAATACGTCAAACATAAATGTTCATACATTCAAAACAAGTCTCAATTTCAACATAACATACATCACAATACCAAACAACATATCATCCCGAGGAATCATAACCAATATGACCGTTCACCACGGGAATACAACAACATCATTAACCATTAATAATGACATGACATACAACACCGGACAGTACCGCGCGAGTACAAAACCAAAACACGACTTTGACCACGACCATATGACCATCAACTCAAAATAATACACGATATCAATGTTGCCCACCAAGCTCGTGTCCGTCCTGTGCTAGTCCTCCCACTGGACCTGTACCTGAATACACAAAAGTATATCCACCCCAAAAGGGGTCAGCAAGAAGCCGGTGCAAGTACAATGATTCTAGAATATGTACAACAAGTGAATAATCAACAAAAACCACGTAAAATCATAGTGCCATCACGTATATTCCGAATACCACATCACAGTCATCATCACAAAACAACCTCCCGAGCTATACCGGCCCTGTACCTCTCAAAGAAGATACACACCCTGAGACACCTCGTCAGGCCCTCCCTGGTGTATAGCCCAACCGAGTGATCCGTAGGGATACGCGGCTTACCGGACCCCAGGGGACCCTCACTGGTTTTACTCGGCTCACACACACTCGATCAACCATTTGGCACAAATTCCATTTTTTTTACATATTCACACAATGTACATTAAACACAATCAAAGTACTTGCCTCAATTTGAACGACACAAGAAACGGCGAACGGATGAATGTACGGTCCGAACTTCCTTCAACGATTCGATCCTAACACATCGAAATATGGAATCAAAACACAACACCACGGAAATGGAAGGGATTCCCTTCAAACTCTACTCTTAGGGACAAACTATCAAACACTACTAAGGCGGAGTTGTTCATACTCAAATCAATAGGTGGGAACTCCAAACGAAATCCGTAGACTTCAAGAAAAACAAGGGATTATGGTTTCACAATCATAATCTGACCCAATTCAAGGTTTAAAACGGACTAGAATGACGAGATCTAAACAAAACCCTCAAAATTCCAAAAACTAGGGATTGAACAATCTTACCTTGATTTGGATGATACACTGGATGAAATCTTGTTAGATTGAGCTTAGGAACACGAAAATGTTGTTGGATGGTGAAAACTAGTCGAAAAACCACGTCTAACTACACTCCAAATCGCCCAATACCAAGGGAAGAGGAAGGGGTGAAAATGACGTTTCTGGAACCTACCCCCATATATATACTGGGAGGTATTAGCGCACGCTACGGCTACGAGCTTAGCGCGCGCTAACGAGCCGAGGGCGGTGCACTGTTGAAGAAAAGCGATCAGAACCTTCGCCAGCTCCGTAGCGTCTGAGAACTATCTGTTAGCGCGCTACCGATTGATACTAGCGCGCGCTAACTCCATACGATGGCGTGCGCTACACGCAGTACCTGCAGTCGAAGCGTTCGTCCTCACCGACTGACATCCTAGCGCACGCTATCATACAAGTAACGTGCGCTAGTACATCGAAATAGCGTCGTTAGTCCGTCCATAGCGTACGCTAACGCCTCATTCGAGTCGTAAAGCTTCGCTGTCGGCGGGCCTAACGCACGCTATTGCACAAGAGTAGCGTGCGCTACTCGAACACAGTTAGCGTGCGCTAGACATACGATCTTAGCGTGCGCTAAGCGCTATTTTCCAAATTTAAATTCGCAAGAAGTCCGGCTAAAAGCGAGCACAATCCGAGAATCACGGAACCCAACAATAATCAGCCATCAATATGCCAAGGTCAATCATCAATATATACGGTCCAAATAACCACAATACCACAAAATACATCCAAAATAACACTCACAAAATACACGGGTATTACACCCTTACCCCCTAAAAAGAAGTTTCGTCCCGAAACTTAAGATACAAAAAGTTCGGGGTATCGGGCACGCATACTCTCCTCGGTCTCCCACGTGGCCTCCTCAATTCCATGCTTAGACCATTGGACCTTTACTAACGGAATCACTTTCCGTCGCAATTGTTTCACTCGTCTCTCTAGTATGGTTACCGGTTGTTCTTCATACGTAACATCATCACTAATCTCAATCTCTTGATAATCAATAACATGGCTGGGATCGGGAACATACTTACGCAGTTGTGAAACATGAAACACATTATGAACATGACTAAGCGTCGGAGGTAATGCTAGTCGATAAGCTACATCGCCTACCTTGTCCAGGATCTCGAAGGGGCCAATATAACGAGGACTAAGCTTCCCCTTCTTACCAAACCGAAGAACTCCACGAGTCGGCGATACTTTCAACAACACATGGTCTCCCGCCTGGAACTCTAACGGTCGACGACGAACGTCGGCATATGACTTTTGTCGACTCTGAGCAGTCAACAACCTTTGCCGAATAATTGCGACTTTTTCCCGAGTTTGAACCACCAAGTCCGGTTCTACTCCAAGTAACTCGTACGGCTCGTCCCAACAGATTGGCGATCTACAACGTCTTCCATATAATGCTTCAAACGGGGCCATCCCAATCGAACTATGCCAACTATTATTGTACGCAAATTCAATCAATGGTAAATGAGTCTCCCAATCTTCTTTCCAATCCAACGCGCAAGCCCTCAACATGTCTTCTAGCGTTTGGATCGTCCTCTCCGACTGTCCGTCCGTCTGGGGATGATAAGCGGTGCTGAAATTCAACTTGGTACCGAGTATTCGATGTACTGCTTGCCAGAAATGTGACACAAAACGCCCATCGCGATCAGACACTATACTCTTTGGGGTACCATGGAGTCTCACAATCTCCGCAATGAATAACCGAGCTAACCTCTCCGGTCCCCAAATATCTCTAATTCCCAGAAAGTGAGCGGATTTGGTTAGCCGATCAACGATTACCCAAATCATATTCACTCCAGTTCGCGTCTTTGGCATTCCCACAATAAAATCCATCGCTATATCTTCCCACTTCCATTCCGGAATTGGTAGTGGTTGCAATTTACCCGCAGGTCTCTGATGTTCCGCTTTAACCTGCTGACAAGTCAAGCATTTCAACACGAACTCTGTTACATCTTTCTTCATGTTCGGCCACCAAAAGTTTTTCTTCAAGTCCTTATACATTTTACTCATACCCGGATGAATCGAGTACGGAGTAGAATGTGCTTCATTCAAAATTACATTTGAGATCATCTCGATTAGGTACACAAGTTACGCCTCGAAATCGAAGAACTCCGTCTTCATCGATTAAGAATCCAGAGCTTTTCCTCTAACACTGTCTTCCCAGCCGCACACCGAGAGATCATCTAACTGCTTGGACTTAATATCTTCCATTACGGAGGATGTAATCTCAAGAAACGCAATCATCCTTGAGTTACGTGAGGCCAAACTTCAATTTCCATATCAATCAACTCTCGTCTAAGCTTCGGTTGAATGGTAAGTAGTTCCAACTTTTGCAACACGACTGACTTGCGGCTTAACGCATCGGCAACGACGTTTGCTTTACCTGGATGGTAAAGAATGTCAAGATCGTAATCTTTAAGCAGTTCCAACCATCGCCGCTGACGCATATTTAGTTCCTTCTGCGTAAATATGTACTTCAAGCTCTTATGATCCGTATACACTCGACAAGAAGAACCATACAAGTAATGCCTCCAAATTTTCAACGCAAACACCACAGCGGCTAACTCAAGATCATGAGTAGGATAATTCATCTCGTATGGCTTTAATTGTCGAGACGCATAAGCCACTACTCTCTCATTTTGCATCAATACACATCCTAATCCTTGTTTAGAAGCATCACTATAAATAACGAAACCTTCCGTTCCTTGTGGTAAGGATAGGATCGGAGACGTAGTCAACCGCTTTTTCAATTCATCAAAACTCTTCTGACACTCATCACTCCACTCAAATTTCTGTGTCTTCTGCAATAGTAGGGTGAGCGGTCGAGCAATTTTCGAGAATCCTTCAACAAATTGACGATAATAGCCCGCTAATCCTAGAAAACTCCGAACTTCCTTAACATTCCGTGGAGGCTCCCAAGCTAAGACTGCTTCAACCTTTTGAGGGTCTACACGAATACCATCGGCTGAGATGATGTGTCCCAGAAAAGAAACTTCTTTAAGCCAGAACTCGCACTTAGAAAATTTAGCATAAAGCTTATCAGCCCTCAAAATACTCAACGTGATTCTCAAGTGTTCGGCATGCTCCGTCTCACTTTTAGAATAGATTAATATATCGTCGATAAACACCACTACAAATTTATCGAGATATTCGATAAAAGTTTTGTTCATAAGTTGCATGAAGGCCGCCGGAGCATTTGTTAAACCGAATGGCATAACTACGAATTCGTAATGCCCATACCTCGTCCGAAATGCTGACCTGGGAATATCCGAATCTCGAATTCGGAGTTGGTAATATCCTGACCTCAAATCAATCTTGGAGAAAACCGTAGCCCCTTGTAATTGATCAAATAGATCATCGATTCTTGGCAACGGATACTTGTTCTTAATAGTGAGTTTATTCAACTCACGATAGTCAATACATAGCCGTAAGGACCCATCTTTCTTTCGTACAAACAATACCGGTGCACCCCATGGAGACACACTAGGCCGAATATAACCTTTATCCAACAATTCACCCAATTGTTTCTTCAATTCTAACATTTCCGATGGGGCCATTCTGTACGGTGCCTTGGATATTGGCGCCGCATTGGGCTCTAGTTCGATGACGAACTGTACTTCACGATGTGGTGTCAATCCCGGCAAATCATCCGGAAATACGTCTGGAAATTCATTCACAACTGGAACAGAGGATAACTGTACTCCGCCAACTTCCGACTTTAATGCGTAACACCAATAACTGGTACAACCTTGTCGCAATAATTTCATCGCTTTCATGGCTCGAATAAACTTCCCAGAAGTACCAGGTTTTTGCCCTTCAAAAACGTGTTCAGTACCATCCGGCGCGACTATCGAAATTATCTTCCGACGATAATCTACTATCGCTCCATGCCGATTTAACCAATCATCACCGAGGATTAAATCCTCTCCCATCATATCGATCACAATCAAATCGGATGACCAATCTTTACTGCCAATGGTTACAGGACAATTGGCGATCTCTTGATCCCCAACTATCCTTTCCCCACTTGGCAACCCAACAATAAAAGGTTCACATGTAGAGAGACCGTCTAGGCCCAAACGATTCACACAAGATAATGATATAAAAGAATGAGTAGCTCCAGAATCAAACAATACATCTACCGGGTGCATCGAAATATAAACAATACCTGACGTAGTGGCAGTCCCTACGTCATTAGTCCGCTTCATCTCATACAATCGGGGTGGGGCTGATCCAATGCTAGGTGCATCCTTATGCTCGGTTTTACCTCTGCCACTGCCGCGTCCGACACTCGGAGTTGGCTGACCCGTAACTGTGCCAGCCGGGGTAGGAGACTGTTTAGAAAATATTCTGCCCACTGACTCACAATATAACGCGCGATGACCCTGCTTCCCACACTTAAAACAATCAATGGGGCGAGAAGTGCAGCGAGAACTGACATGCCCCGGATTTCCACAATTAAAACAAACCCTCGTCATTCCTCCACTAGGCTGAGGGGAACCGACAGAAGATTGCATAGAAGGTTGAGGCCTACGCGATCCACTGCCTCGGAAACTACCAGAAAATTTTGGTTTCTTCGAGCTCGAAACTGCTGGAACCGGAACTGACACCATCTCATAAGCAAGTGCTCTATCCTGATATTCTCTCAAAGTAGTACACCCAAGGCCCGCCATATACTTTCGGACCTCCGGTTTCATCCTTGCATCGAAATGAAGTATCTTGTCTATCTCATCCTTAACTCGATCTTGGACATACACTAACTGCTTGTTGTATGTCTTGATTGCTTCAGAAATTGGAACATCTTCGGGTTGAGCTCTGGAGAACTCACTGACTCTTGCTAGCTGAACCGGCGCTGGACAATACTGAGCTTCCATCAATTCTTTAAATTCTTCCCAAGTGACATCACGGTCCTTGGGCTTAACATTCGCCACCGGTCAAGCGTCATCAATCATCGGATATTGAGCAATCGGGACTCTCTTGGCTTCAGGACAACCAATACCGTCAAAGATCTTCTCCAGCTCAACTAACCAATGATCCCAATTGTTCGCATCACCGGAACCATCGAATCTGGGAGGGTTCATCTTCATAACTTCTTGAAGCCATCGATCCTCAACCGTCCTGCCAGTATTAATATTCTGCACCACTTGTGCCAGTTGGTGCACTTGTGTTACAACTTGTTTAAGAACGTTAGGCACCTCGGCCTCCGAGCCTCCATTCGAACCTCCCGAAGGAATTGGGTCCGACCTAGTCGCAGAGCGAGATGCCGATTCTGAAACGGACCTCTCGGACTCAGACACTACCACTCTGCCACGGCCTCTACCACGACCACGTTGACGGATAGCTCTACCTCTCGGCATACTGAAGAGTAAGAATGATTCAACAAGGAAATGATTACAATAATAGATTGCACAATATTAAGGTAATTATTTCCGAAGGAAAGAAACAACCAACATCCGAAGAGTCTTCCAACACAGGCAACACGAGGTGGTAGCATGCCAATGATATCGTAGATAACAACTGACTCAATTTAATAGACCCAAAACACCGACAGCCTAGGTATCCATAAACCTAGGCTCCGATACCATATTCTGTAACACCCCCATGATTTACGGAGATATTACAGCGCCGTAGATCCTTTTTGGAGGACCTACCAGGCTGAGACCCAAATAAAACACATTAAATACGTCAAACATAAATGTTCATACATTCAAAACAAGTCTCAATTTCAACATAACATACATCACAATACCAAACAACATATCATCCCGAGGAATCATAACCAATATGACCGTTCACCACGGGAATACAACAACATCATTAACCATTAATAATGACATGACATACAACACCGGACAGTACCCGCGCGAGTACAAAACCAAAACACAACTTTGACCACGACCATATGACCATCAACTCAAAATAATACACGATATCAATGTTGCCCACCAAGCTCGTGTCCGTCCTGTGCTAGTCCTCCCACTGGACCTGTACCTGAATACACAAAAGTATATCCACCCCAAAAGGGGTCAGCAAGAAGCCGGTGCAAGTACAATGATTCTAGAATATGTACAACAAGTGAATAATCAACAAAAACCACAGAAAATCATAGTGCCATCACGTATATTCCGAATACCACATCACAGTCATCATCACAAAACAACCTCCCGAGCTATACCGGCCCTGTACCTCTCGGCAAGATACACACCCCGAGACACCTCGTCGGGCCCTCCCACAGTGTATAGCCCAACCGAGTGATCCGTAGGGATACGCGGCCTACCGGACCCCAGGGGACCCTCACTGGTTTTACTCGGCTCACACACACTCGATCAACCATTTGGCACAAATTCCATTTTTTTACATATTCACACGATGTACATTAAACACAATCAAAGTACTTGCCTCAATTTGAACGACACAAGAAACGGCGACGGATGAATGTACGGTCCGAACTTCCTTCAACGATTCGATCCTAACACATCGAAATATGGAATCAAAACACAACACCACGGAAATGGAAGGGATTCCCTTCAAACTCTACTCTTAGGGACAAACTATCAAACACTACTAAGGCGGAGTTGTTCATACTCAAATCAATAGGTGGGAACTCCAAACGAAATCCGTAGACTTCAAGAAAAACAAGGGATTATGGTTTCACAATCATAATCTGACCCAATTCAAGGTTTAAAACGGACTAGAATGACGAGATCTAAACAAAACCCTCAAAATTCCAAAAACTAGGGATTGAACAATCTTACCTTGATTTGGATGATACACTGGATGAAATCTTGTTATATTGAGCTTAGGAACACGAAAATGTTGTTGGATGGTGAAAACTGGTCGAAAAACCACGTCTAACTACACTCCAAATCGCCCAGCCGCCGAAGGGAAGAGGAAGGGGTGAAAATGACGTTTCGGAACCTACCCCCATATATATACTGGGAGGTATTAGCGCACGCTACGGCTACGAGCTTAGCGTGCGCTAACGAGCCGAGGGCGGTGCACCGTTGAAGAAAAAGCGGTCAGAACCTTCGCCAGCTCCGTAGCGTCTGCCGAACTATCTGTTAGCGCGCTACCGATTGATACTAGCGCGCTAACTCCATACTGATGGCGTGCGCTACACGCAGTACTGCGGTCGAAGCGTTCGTCCTCACGACTGACATCCTAGCGCACGCTATCATACAAGTAACGTGCGCTAGTACATCGAAATAGCGTCGTTAGTCCGTCCATAGCGTGCGCTAACGCCTCATTCGAGTCGAAAGCTTCGTCCGGCCTAACGCACGCTATTGCACAAGAGTAGCGTGCGCTACTCGAACCTGGTTAGCGTGCGCTAGACATACAGTCTTAGCGTGCGCTAACTGCTATTTTCCAAATTTAAATTCGCAAGAAGTCCGGCTAAAACGAGCACAATCCGAGAATCACGGAACCCAACAATAATCAGCCATCAATATGCCAAGGTCAATCATCAATATATACGGTCCAAATAACCACAATACCACAAAATACATCCAAAATAACACTCACAAAATACACGGGTATTACATAACGCACGTCCTAGTTTGGGAGTATATGTCTTGGATCGCCCTAACGAACGGCAACGACACCCTCCTCTCTACTAGGCTCCTCCAAATAACATCGCGCGGAATGATATCATAAGCCTTCTCTAGATCTATGAACACCATATGGAGGTCCTTATGCCGCTCTCTAAACTTCTCCATAAGGCGTCTGACGAGATGAATGGCCTCAGTCGTGGACCTCCCCGGCATGAAGCCAAATTGGTTCTCTGAGATCTCAACTTCTCTTCTCCCCGGTAAGACTAGCTTTAGGTAATCCGTTGCTCTTCGGAGATACGACGGAGATGTCATCATCAGCAGGGGAAGGAGGCGACTTCTTAGGGGGAGGCGATTGCGGAGGCGATGGTGACCGCAATGCTGTCAGGCTACGACGGATGGCCTCGGTTTCTGCAAGAGATACAGGTGTGGTCTTTTCGGGCATCAGAGATGCCCATTTTTTCTTCGTCATGGACGTGCAGTCGCCGGAGGAAGTGACAAAATCATGAGACGAGGTAGCTATATATTTATATGTATATGTGTTCGGTTGGTGATGGATATAATGGATCTGGTGTTGTATGTGGAGTATGACGTCGGAGGTGCCCGGAAAGTGCAGACGACGGGAAGGCGATTCACACCTTGAGTGTGTGAAAAACGAAGGTTTCCCGGAGCAGGCTGCCGGCACCAGTTTCTGGCTTGGTGTGTCGGCGAAGGGTCAATGAAGGATGGCGAGTCGGATGGTGGTGGGATTGGCCGGAGATGATGGCCGGAAAAAGGGTGAGGTGGAAGGTGGTGTGGCCGTGTGTGTGAAAGGATAAAATCGGCGGTTGGGTATTCACCCGTGGGAGAAACACCAATATACCCACTTTCTATTTATAATAAAGCTTTCTACCCAATTGCCACTAAAAAAAAGAAATGTACCCATTTAACCATAAAAAGACATTTATAACCTTATGGAATAAAAGATATATACCCACTTTTCACTCCCCCAGCTTTCATCCCACCACCTCACTCCTCCCTCTTTCCGCTTACCATAGCCGTCCACTTTTCATAGTTAATAAAAAGTACTATTTGTTTTTGACAATTATTAATCTGCCTAAACTATCCGAATTAAGCGTTTTACCAATCTGATTTCTTTTGAGTTAATCTGTGATATTCAGTAGGGGTTAATATATAGTAGGGATTATCATCAGTAAGGGTTATTATAGTATGGGTTATCATCAGTAGGGGTTATTATAGTAGGGGTTATATATATAGTAGGGGTTATCATCAATAGGGGTTATTATAGTAGGGTTATATATATCACACACTCATTAACTCACACACACAAACACAAACACACACATACTCGTTGTGGGAAGGGGTCACGATTCAAGGTCGGGGAAGTAGTGATGGGACCCAATTAAAATTTGAGAGTATAATTGGGTAAAAAATATATAGTGGGTATATTGCTTTTTTCATAATTGAAATGGGTACTTATCTTTTTTCACTTATCAATGTGGGTATATTTCCCCGTATTCACCCGTGTAAAAATATCTAAAGTATCTAGTACCGAAAAGAACAGAAGGGAGTCATGTATAAAAAAAATTACTACCTCTGTTCTACTATAATTGCAACATCTGAACTTTCATGCTTGCCAATGCACAACTTTGACTATTAATATCTTTAATTCTTTATTTTTAAAAATTATAAAAATTTGATATTTTGATATTTCGTGGTGAATCTAACAAGATATCACGTGACTATATTTTTTCATATGTATGAATCACAAAAGATGGTCAAAAGACAGTATGCGAACAGTGTAATAGTCAACACGTTGCAATAATAAAAGAACGGGGGAAGTATATGTCAAATAGGTTAAATGGCATTTTCATCATTCAATTGACGTCTAACTTGCAGATGTATCATCAAACTCAAAAAAACTTTTAAATGTATCACTCAACTAATTAAACCTTGTAACTCAATCACTGAATAAAATAAAACTTTCACGTCCGTTAAGTTGAGTTTGACTTTAACGAAAGCCCGTTAAATATTTTTTTGTCAGCCCACCTGACTTGTCACGTAAAAAAATGATATGTAAGTTGAAGGGTTAAATAGCATAAAGATCATTCAACTTATTTCGAACTTGCAAGTGGGTCAATGAACTCGAAAAATTTGTAAATGAATAATGAAATTTATTTATAATTTTTAGTTTAGTCATTGAACATAAAATATATTTCATAGCCATTAACTAAGTTATATATAAATCCGAATTTAGATATAAAAGCATTATCGTAATAATTTATTTTAATTTCAATGATCAAAATTTTATCAAAATAAAAAAAATTAAAAATTGCCCATTTTTTTCTTTTTATATTAAATAAATTGAAAAAATTTAGATATAAAATAATATTATTATTACCCAGTAGATAACCTACAAATATAAGTTTACATGATACCGTAAGAAATCATCAAATCTTTGTATATATTCTTAATTCTCTTAAGAATTCCACTACTAGTGCAAATCAGTATTATTTATATATTCTTAATTCTCTTAAGAATTCCACTCCTAGTGCAAATCAGTATTATTAAAAATATGTATTTTAATTATTTACATCAAACACATTATTATTTTTATAACTAGCTACAAACGAAATGATTTTTCAATAATATCTAAATGATACATTATTTTCTTACTATTTTTATACAAACGAAATGCTTTTTAAATTTAGATAATCTTATAAATTAATAATTTTATCCCACAAGTATTGGAATTAAAAAAAAAATCGATAGTTTAATGACTTGATTGCAAGTTTTTTGAGTTGGATGACCCACTTGCAAGTTCAACCTAAGTTGAATAATATTTGAAATATTAAAGAGCCACATCAGCACTCCACGGCACATTTCTGTTTGATTTTTAACGATTTCTAACCAGAGTGACGTGATTGAAAGTTTTAAATAGTTTAGTGATTTGACTTTAATCTTTTTTGAGGTGGATGATCTACCTCCAAGTTGAGCCTGAGTTGAGCGACCTTTTTGCCATTTAATCCTATGTAAAATAGTTATAAAATAACTAAATAATATAGATATAATTATAAATATAGCAATACGACTATAGAAATGTTTTGTTGAGCTGATTAGGTTAGCACATAGCTGATAACTTATAACCGTTAGCTAATCTTATTTTTTTATTATTGATTGGTGGATTATGGTTGATTAGCGATGTTGAATTCCCGACATGATATAGGGGATGTTTGGAATCAACGGATAGCTGTTAGCTGATAGCTGATTGCATTAGCTGAATTGACTATCTGATTAAGTCAATTAATTTGACTAGCTGATAGTATTAATGGTTTGTATGAAAGTATTAGGTAAAGTTAATGGGTAATTCTATATGTACCCCTAGTTACCATCTACACTCCTGATTTGATAGTTTTTATTTTTTTGTTGTTTTTTTGTCTTTTGTGTGTTTCGTCCTTTTGTTCTCTTTTTTTATTTTACCTTTATTGAATTAATTATTTTATTTGTTATTATTGTTATTATTATTATTAAAAAACACTACAAAAAATAATAATAAAATTTGAACGGCTATATAAATAATAACAATATAAATAATAATAACAAAGCAAAATTTGTATTTATTAATCGGAGATAATAAATGGTTCAGTATTACAATTGTGTTACAATTGTGTGGTGCGTTATGCGGAACATAAGCATTTAGTCGATCAATATACAATGTTTCCCATGCAGCAGAATATTCTGATATGTACGTACGCAGAAGTCTGGACAAAACATGAGGCATTAGATATGCTCCTTGTAAACTAACCATCACATAATGGTTGTTGTGAACGTGGGCGATAACGACACATGCTGGATTTGGGATGTCTTGCGGGCCATATCGAAGTGGAAACCACGTTTAAGAACCACTCTTGCTTAGATTAAGAACAACTCTTGCTTAGATAAATAACGATAACACCATATCTGTTAGCAATGAGAATAGCAGTGTCTGCCATAACCAACCAATACTCTTCGTCCGCAAATTCCGTTCCAGAGAAATTCAACGAGTGACTTATGCGGTTTAGAAGGCGTACTCTTGAGGATGTGCTAATAACTCATTGTATAGATCAGACCTAATTTGAAGCCAATCATGTTCACTACGACCAATAGAAATTGTTATAGACCGAAATCCACAATTTCCATCTCCAATCACATCTTTAATGTACCCGATGTAAGTATGAAATTGATGTGGAATTTCATTCATAAGTGGATTTGAAGTATAAATTGGTTGTTCTTGGTTGAAGTACGAGATGGACATTAAAGGTTCTCGAAACGAGTACGTGTTATGCCTCTCTGGTTCTTGATTTAAGTGAAGCCCATCAATATCCATATAATCTAATGTATACGCATAAAAACTACGTCTACAAGGATACTGAGTTGGTGGGGGTTGGGTGTTGGTAGGGGTGGCTGTTGGTAGGGGTGGGGTGTTGTGGGCAACATTTTTTTTACTTTTGTTTGCTCAATCGTGGACGTCCACGGGTATTTTTATGAACAGCTGGATCAACAACTGTAGTTATTGATGGCGAAAATATGTTCCACAATTTTCTATCATAACTACGTTTTCATCCATTTGACTGTTCAACGTAGCTTTCTTTTAGCAATTGCACACCCTCTTCGAAACCAAAATTAGCATCTTCAGTGTTAACCAAAACATTGATTAAATCAAGCTTACGCCAAAATTTGTCAAAAGACGCTAGTGGTATCGGTTGGTTCGCATTTGAGTAAATTGCAATTTCGTGCGCGCAAGGTAACCCACAACTACGGCGCAATTGACAACCACATTCGTCCTTATTTATTTGTTGTGCGTCAGGCCGATCCAACTCTTGTCTAATTTTTTCCAACGCATGGTGTGAAACATTTCCACACAAACCTGCAAAATGTGGTATATTATACCGACGCATTAACTTAGTTCGATTTGTTTCTAAAATATCCTTTATCGATGTGTGTTGCGATGCCACTAACTTTCCAATACAGTTAAAAATTTTATCTAAGTTAGCATGTTGTGTATCCAAGATTTTTTTTCAATTTGCGTGTTGGCTCTCAACTCTATTGTTAGTGTGGTTGTGAAAGTTTAACATTTGGTTAGTCCAAGCCGATACAAACTTCTCCTTGTATTTATCCAACCAGACTCGATTAAGGTAATCGAGAACACCTTATTAAACAAGTAAATGGTTAGCATATTATTATACATATTACTATTTTAAAGAAAATAATACCTGGATGATATGTCGCTCTTGATTCAAGTTGTGCATAGTTTCTAAAATATGTTGCCCATGTTGGTGAATAACTACATTACCCCAATCCCTCATAAAGGAAGTCCACTCCGCATCTGTCTTGTAACGTTGTCTGTAATGACTAAATGTACTTTGAGATATGTGCCATCTACAAAGTATTTGAATGGCTGATGGGAATACTTTTGCACATGCATTCATCAATGCTAACTCTCTATCATTAACAATCACACAGGGGCTATCATATTTGTCAATTATAACCTTAAGACAGTTTAAAGCCCAAATGTAGTTAGATTCATTTTCTTGATCCATGAACCCGAAACAAATGGAAAAGTCGTGTTTGTTGAAGTAACACCAACAATCTCCAAAAAAGGCATGTTATACCTATTAATAAAAGAAAAAGAATTAGTATAACATAACTATAATCACAATTATTGAAGAATGAACAGATTCATACTTGTTAGTCTTGTAGGTAGTATCCATCATCATAATCTGTGGAAATGCACGCCATATCTCCAATGATGTTGGGTGAACAAGAAATAGATCTTCCAACGCTTTTGTTGTATCATTTGTACGATACTCAAATACATATCATTTTGAATGCAAAACTCTGAATACAACCTGCAATTGACTTCGTCCTACACGCTCATCCATTCAAAGTTTGTTACGCTCATTGTAAACTGTTTTTGTTGTAGATATATTTTTTCTCATTTTGACTCTTCAAGGACGATAGAATATCCCGTGGGGGGACATTGTGTGTCTTCATTTCTGCAACTATTTTTTTTTCTTTATGGGTGAACCGCCTTGCATATGGGTGACCCTCCATATACATTCCGGGTTCATGTCTTTGATATACAACCTACAAAATACATATACATGATCAGTATGAAAACTATCCATTATCGAAATTCTACCTTTGATAAATTTTGACTTTGGTTTTTACAACTTAAAATCTATATAAATGAACACTTCCATCTCCATATTTATACTAGTGTCAATTTTTTAGAACATCAATTAGTGTCAGTTATAATGATACTTTATGTCAAACTTTATTGGTAGTCTTAATAATCCCACGTGATTCTTTTTCTTTATGTCAAATTTTATGTCAAATAAGACTACTCACAAACATGCCTTTATATCAACTTTGATGTGATTGATACTAGGGGGTGTGGTAAGTAATGGGGGTACTTATAGTAGGACCCAAGTTAATTGATAGCGGATAGCAGTTTGTTTAACCAAGATAGTAAAATAATACATAAGGGCATATATATATATATATATATATATATATATATATATATATAATAGCTATAAAATACTAAATAGTAACGTCAATTAATATTTATTATTTTTTACGTAGTAAAAATTAATCTATTAATTATAATACTTAATATTAATAAAAAAATGTTAATTTTTTATATTCATGGGTATTTAGATTAATTAGTGTAAACACAATTGAAAATTATTTATCCCTTTTACATAATTTAGAAAGTAATATATTTTCACATAATTTTAATGCACAGTTAGATACAGTATAATATTAATTAGAATAAAAAATTTAGAAAATAAAAAAGATTCGCTAATACTAGTGGGTAAGAATGTAATTTGGATGGAATAATTCAATCCGCTCTTTCCAAAACGCTGCTAAAAGTAGCATTTTCAAAGTTAGCCTTTTGAGGTCAGTAAGCTCTTTCAATCCGCTTTCACCAAACATCTAAATTAATTGTTTCATTTTGTCAAACATCTAATCGATTTCATTCCGCTAACTCTTCACCAAACACCCCCGTAATCTGATAGTGGTTTAGGGTTTGTTTGGCAAGAATAATTGTTGGCTGTTGATTTTTTCAGTTATGATAGTTGAAAATGAGAAAAAGAAATGTGAACAAAAGATTGAAGAATTTAAGGATAAGTTCGAGTTGAAGACTAAAAAACTTCAAGCTGAGTACAAGTTGTTGAAGTAAGGGTTGAAATAAATACGATCCAGAATTCATGCGATGTATGTCATAGGGTTTTCAATCATTTTTATTTGGTTAATTGGGATAGTTGTAGTGAAAGAGACATTTATCTCTTCAATGATTTGTCTTCCTCGTTGATTTTAGGATTTATGTTTGCAAAATAGTTTGCTTAGCTTTTGGTGTTATTTGTAATATGTTAATTGGGATATCAGTAGTGAAATATCATTTTGAGCCTAATATAATTTGCTTCATTGTGATAATGTTAATTGGAATATTTATAGTGTAATATGTTAAGCTTACACGTATCACCTTGTATTGACAAAACATTTGAACAAATTTGAACCAAGTCCGAAAAATTAGATTATATAATGATCACAGAATGGTCTAATGATCACAGAATTGTCCAACACAAGTGATTTTAGAATGACCTAAGATTCATTACAAACTGGTCTAATGCCACCAAATCTAAGAAAGAATTTTTTCAACAACCAATATTTTTTCCAAAAAAAAAAATAGACATTTGGAATTAGGGTGGGTGGGATTTTCATCTTGACTTTCTCCAGTGACTCCTTGGCTGCCCGTCGTGCTTCTTTGTTTCCCTCCAGTAGTGGCTCCACGATCAGAAGTTGGGAAATAAACACGGTGTGTATTCGGCTCTTGAGAACAATGGAATTATTAGAAACAAACAAGTGCGAATATGGAAGCAATTGTATATTTACTTACTCGGACTAAATCGAACCCGACTCATTGTATACTTGACCACCATATCTCCGTCGTGTCTGCCCCGTCTCTCTTTGCATGACATGCTTGACAGTGGATGGAGGCCTCAACGTGGGCCATGTCGTAGGTTTTCTTGGCATCCTACTGATTGGAACACTTCTCGTCTCCTACACAAGAAGTAACACCCATTAGTCTTCAATACTTTGTTAGTAATAATTTATTTAATGGAATAATAAATGCATATTACCACAAATTTTGCAAGACATTCGAAGCCCGCGCATAGACAACTTTATACTAGTCTTAGGATTTTGAACCTCATCTATACCTTTTTCTCTTAGCTTTTCTAATATCCACAATTTCGATTTTCGGTAAATTTATATTTTTGGCAGGAGTCCATTTTAACGGCTCGCTTGTGACCATTTCGCCATTCTGAGAATGATTAATTCTGCACTTTTTGTCATCCGAGTTCGTTTCGATGTCGCTTTATTGAGTTCCGTGTTCTTAAGCGAATTTTCCACGCTTGAGTTCGATCCTTGCGAATCTTGTTCGAAAATGCTGTTTAGTGTTCCTTCAAAGTCCGTTTAACTTGTTAGACGTGTTGTGAACTTCGGTTTTGGTTATTCAATCACGTACTATGATTTTCGGGCGTTTTGGGCCATTTTGTAATTTCCCAAAGTTCTGGGGAACTTCTTTCGTATTCCTCACTCCGACCTTTTTGGAGTGTCGCTATGAGTTCGGTTAGAGATCAGACTAATTTGATGATCATATTTTGGAGTATTCCGTTCACTTACTGAACTTGATGTTTCGGTCGGAGAAGTCTGTCGTCCTACCCATCCTTGAGAGTCCTGTTGCTGTCATTTTCGAGTGTTTTAGCGCACGCTAAGTTTACATTTAGCGCACGCTATCGAGTGATGAATTCAGGAGTAAGTAGCTGTCACTGACCCCCGTTAGCGCAGCTAACAGTATTGGTTAGCGCACGCTACCTGAATAGGCTAAGTCAGCCCAGTAGTTGCTGCATTTGACTGGGAGTTCGGTAGCGCACGCTATGCAGCTTTATAGCATGCGTTAAGGTGTAGCAGTTAGCGCACGCTACGGAAGAGTAGCGCACGCTAACTGGTAGTTCTTGGGCAGTCCAGAAGCCACTGGACTGGTACTGGGACTCGTTAGCGCACGCTAATACTTAGCTATTAGCGCACGCTAACTGTACGTTTGGCAGAACACTTTGTATTGTGGCTTCGATAGCGCGCGCTAGAACATGCTGATTAGCGCACACTAGTCTGTCTGGTATATAAACTGGACAGCAGGCTTATATTCTCATTTCCTCTTCATTTCTTCCTTCCTCCGCGGATGTGAGTCAAGGGCGACCAGGGTTCGTGGTCTTGGCTGATTTTGTTCCACTCCAAGGTGTTTTGGAGGGTTCTAGGTAACTGTAACATCATCTAATCCATTGTTCTTCGTTGGATCGAGGTATTTTTCCCATTTCTCCCTAGAGTTGACTTTTTGGAGATTTGTTCTTGATTCCGAATCCAATCCGATTTTGATGAATCGGTTGGTGTTATGCGATGTTATTAATCGTGTTCTATGGATTGTATATCCATCTTTCGAGTAGGTTTAACTCGATTGATGGTTCGAGTGTTCTTGGGAGATATTGAACATTTAAGGCTCGATTAAATATTCCAATGAGTTTTTCCTCGATAGTTTGTTGTAATTCTCGTTGTTATTGGTCTCGATCCTCGTTGTGATCCTGTTTTTGTTGTTTCTTGCGGGAGATGTAGGTTTCGAGGCACTTCGGTCGAGCCGTGTCCATCGGAGGATTCGTGTGCCGATTCCGAGGCAAGTACCTTGTTCATACATTTCTTATTTTGTGGATATGATGATCAGCGATTTTCTAAGCGTGCTTGTTTGGTTGTTTGAAATAAAATTTCAAAGGATTCGGTTTAGCCTCATTAAAGGCTCTCTTTCAAAACGCGTGTATATTTAGTGATTGATTAAGTAAATCCTATAGATTTGTTTGATGTTGGTGTTGTGATTTGATATTATATATATATATATATATATATATATATATATATATATTATCTCATTTCGGTGCGTTGTGATTCGACAATTGTGTAGTGCTACGTGTTTGTTGCATTTGGGTGGATTATTGTGATATCCTTGGTGTATTGTGTTGTGTGATTTGTGAATGCGTGGTCATAGTCCAGCCGTGATGTTCGGACGAGGTCTACAGTGACACATGGAATGTGATCATGGTGGTCAGAATGCAATGAGTGAGTGATCCAACCGTGAGAGCCTAAGAAGACTTACGGAGATACGTGGCAAGCGATCACGGTATAAGGGATATGATTACAGAGGTGCTCTGTTGCTTGATATTGTGATGTGTACAGTAGTGTACTGGTTTGTGAATGTGGAATGGTTGTCATAGTCCAGCCGTGATGTCGGACGAGGTCTACGGTGACACATGGCTTGTGATCATGGTGGTCAGGATGCAACGAGTGATTGATCCAACCGTGAGAGCCTAAGAAGAGATACGGTGACACGTGGCATGTGATCACGGTGTCGTGGATATGACTGTAGATGTGATTTTCCAGGGTCGAGTACCTTGGACGTGTTACCAAGATTTCGTATCTTGGGTGGTTATGTTTTGTTGATCTTATGTACGTCGAGGACACGTGGTGTGGGTTGTGGACCCCGTGAATTATTGTTGGTTTTTATTTGGGAAAGCAAATCTTGGGATGTGACCCCCTTTTGATTTTCTTTGAAAAGAGAAGGATTCAATAATCCTAAATGGTTTTTCGTTAAAACTCACGAGGGCATTTTAAAATATTTTATAAATTGTTCTCTTGATTTGTGATCTTTCGGATTTGGATGTTTGAATCTTGAGGATTCCTGATTATTATTCTTGAAATATGATTTGTATGACTCATATTTGCACTTTGTACTTGCACTAGCAAAATAGCGGAATTTTGCTAACCCCCGACAAATCGGGGGGTGGATGTCTGTTTTGCGTCCAAGTTCATTCAGGTTTTGGGGAGCATAACACAAGGTTGGCATGAAGGATGATGAATGATGATCGATACTAATAACATGAGGACCCGTACGATGTTGTATTGGTTTAGTTGTAGTTATTTCCGCTGTAGTGTTTTCCCCATTGTACGGGAGCGTGTTGTATTGAGAACCTCTGCGTGGGTATGTATTGAGATTGAGCTGTATGTATTAATTGAAAGACCAAATCGGTCTACTGGGTCGTCATTTAGCCTTGAAGGCGATGTTTTGATGTTTGATTTTAATTACCAGCCTGGTAGATCCTTGAGCAAAGGGTCTACGGTGTGTAATATCCCTAAGTGGATTGGCGATGTTACATAAATGGTATCAAAGCCCCAGGTTGCGGAAACCTATGCCGTGGAGTCGAGTGTGTATTGTTGAGTTGTTTTTAGTCAGGTCGTGCCTGATTGAGTTGTGTCGTGACGCGTCGTCTGAGTTTGTTGGTCGTGATCAGTATGGTGGGGCGATCATCATCTTCGTACGACCTGTGGATGTAAGTCTCCCTTCTTTGTGTTGTGTCTCGTGTGACACGATACACTTATATGATTATTTGTTAAGTGATGGAACCTTTGTGTAGATTTTGATTTCGTGATATGTGTTTATTTGACTCTCATATATTGTTTATATGAGGATTGGTGTCGCTGCTAATGTATTTTTTACTGTTGATTTTGTCCGCTGCTAATGGTTTCCAAACCTTTATGCTTAACATGGAATGGTAATGTATATTTGTGTGATTTGCTCACTCCGGGAGGTTCCGACGAGGCCTCAGAGGAATCTGTGATTTCGTTCATGATTCACGAGCTTGTTTGGATAGCCAGTCCATAGAGGCCTCGGATGGGACCAGTGGTTTAGCCCCGGTCCTAGGCGAGTCATGTGCATGATTTTTAACTATGGACAGTCCGGGAGGGTCCATAGAGGCCTCGGATGGGACCAGTGGTTTAGCCCCGGCCGTAGGCAATTTTCAACTGTGATTATTGACTGTTTGTTTTTCGGGAAAAGACATGTCTTGATTTTGAAACAATTTGATGTATGTACTATGAGATGTGTAAGCGAATGTCGATACGTGTGAGCAAAGGCTCAACGTATACTTTGTAACATGTGAGTTTTTGGCCATTCTGGCCTAATGGATTTTCGAAAGTCTTGAGTATCTTATAGAATAAATTTCAAGACGTACTTTTAAAATGAATTATTTCCTTGCGGTATTTTCAAGGTGCCTACTAGTACAACTATATGTTTCAAAAATTTCCACTTTGAGGACCAAAATATTTAAAGTTTTTAACTAAGTCCTCATTTTATCAAATGTAAGACGTTTTTTTTAAGTCTCGATAACGATGTTTGTATTACTTTTTTGAAATGTGATACATAAGATCAACTGGTGTTTCCAAATTTTTCTCAGAAGGTGTTTTTTTTCTAAAACCTATCATTTTCCGTTTGCGGTCAGGGAATGTGTGTACGATGTTAGCATTGTCGTTAGGGTGTTAGCCCTCTGTGAGAGGTGTGATGTTGGTATTAAATGTTTGTCGCTTCGTGGTGATTTGCGTGTTATCGCACCTGTGCAAGCTGTTAGAGCTTGAGTTTGTATGATTGTGTACATATATGATTGTCTCATGATGTTTTGTAATTATGTGCCGGTTATCGTTCGGGCCGTTGAAATCGCTGAACGGAAGTCGTCGTTGCTGTGATTTTATGTATGTGAGTTGCCTTAGGATGGTAATTGCTGTATGTGATTATGTTACGATTTTCTCTTGTGCTGAGTGGATACTTATTCAGTATGCCGAGGGCAGGGGCCGTAGTCGTGACGGCCAGATGCGTGATCAGGACCGTACTACCGGTGATGGTGTTGGTATCGGTGTTGCAACTATTTTGCAGCATATAGCTGCACAGATGACTCAGTTGACTCAAGCAGTTCAACGTAATACTGATGTGACCCAGAACATTGGCGCAATTCAGTTTAGCCTCGTGTTTCAAAACGTGTGTGTATTTTGTGAATGATTAAGTAAATCCTATAGATTATTTGATGTTGGTGTTGCGATTTGATAATATATATATATATATATATATATATATATATATATATATATATATACACGCATATATTATCACATTTCCGTGCGTCGTGATTCGACAATTGTGTCGTGCTACCTTTGGGTGGATTATTGTGATATTCTTGGTGTATTGTGTTGTGTGATTTGTGAATGCGTGGTCATAGTCCATCCGTGATGTTCGGACGAGGTCTATAGTGACACATGGCATGTGATCATGGTGGTCAGGATGCAACGAGTGATTGATCCAACCGTGAGAGTCTAAGAAGACTTGCGGTGATACGTGGCAAGCAACCACGGTATCAGGTATATGATTACATAGGTGTTTTGTTGCTTGATATTGTGATATTTACCGTAGTGTATTGGTTTGTGAATGTGGAATGGTTGTCATAGTCTAGTCGTGGTGTCGGACGAGGTCTATGGTGACACATGGCTTGTGATCATGGTGGTCAGGATGCAACGAGTGATTGATCCAACCGTGAGAGCCTAAGAAGACATATGGTGACGCGTGGCATGTGATCAGGGTGTCATGGATATGATTATGGATGTGCTTTGCCAGGGTCGAATACCTTGGACGTGTTACCAAGATTTCGTATCTTGGGTGATTATGTTTTGTTGATCTTATGTCTGTCGAGGACACGTGGTGTGGGTTGTGGAACCCGTGAATTATTGTTGGTTTTTATTTGGGAAAGCAAATCTTGGGATGTGACCCCCTTTTGATTTTCTTTGAAAAGAGAAGGATTCGATAATCCTAAATGGTTTTCCGTTAAAACTCCCGAGGGCATTTTTCTCTTGATTTGTGATCTTTCGAATTTGGAAAGTTTTACTCAAACTCTCTGCCTCGGGAAGTATTTTTTTTCATTATGTTTGAATCTTTGAGGATTCTTGATTATTATTATTCTTGGAATATGATTTGTATGACTCGTATTTGCACTTTGTTAAACTTGCACTAGCAAAATAGTGGAATTTTGCAAACCCTAAAGAAATCGGGGGGTGGATGTCTGTTTTGCGTCCAGGTTCATTCAGGTTTTGGGGAGCATAACACAGGAGTAGCACGAAGAATGATGAATGATGATCGATACTAATCACATAAGGACCCGTACGATGTTGTATTGGTTTAGTTGTAGTTATTTCCGTTGTAGTGATTTCTCCGTTGTACGGGAGCGTGTTGTATTGAGGACTCCTGCATGGGCATGTATTGAGATTGAGTTGTATGTATTAATTGAAAGACCAAATCAGTCTACTGGGTCGTTATTTAGCCATTAAAGCGATATTTTGATGTTTGATTTTAATTACCAGTCTGGTAGATCCTTGAGGAAAGGGTCTACGGCGTGTAATATCCATGAGTGGATTGGGGGTGTTACAGCTTCCTCGGCCTGCCAGGTGCCTTAGAGAATATGGGTGGCAAGACAGGAGGTTCGTCCACAATAGGCCAAGACTTGAACCCACGCAATGGACTTATACCAAACTTGTAACACTCCAATGAATTATGCTTGAAATAGAAATTGTCTAAGGTCGATCCTGCCTATGGTAAAAAATGCAGCTCAATCCATGGCAACATGGTTTGCCATTCAACCCCATTGCCATTCAACTCTCACTGCCAGCACCTTTTCTAATTTTCCAGATTCATTCTCACAATCACAATATACTTCAAAAATATTTTTTTCATCAACATATTGGAGTGCATAATTTACAATATCAAAGTCATCATCACTAACATCCACAATTTTGAAATCTGCAGTCGGTTTATCCTTAAAAGCACACCTCAAAACCCTAACATAACCATAATCACATGCAAGGATTAACTCATCAAAGAAGCTATCCCCAAGTTCAACCACATCATAATCCCTCACATCAAAGTAATATTCTCCAGTAAACGTTCTATTGTCAATATCCTTTCATACCATATCCGGATCAAGACATTGAGAGTAGACATCATCCTTGTTGAAAGAAAAAAAAATCAATACTCCATTCCCCGGCAAAAAATATAAAGATTACTCAAATCTAATATAATATTTCCTAAGATCGAATCGAATAAAAAAACAAAGAAGAGTCATAAAAAAATACCTTTATGTTTATCCCGACAGAACGCTTTTGGAAGAGGACCACAACCCACGAAGAATTCTTTGAGGACCACCCAAGATTCCCTCTTCAGCGGACAAATCCAAAAAACTGGGACCAATGGTTTCGAATTTGGGGATTTCAC
The DNA here is from genome assembly GCA_033398695.1 of Orobanche coerulescens. Lineage (NCBI taxonomy): Eukaryota > Viridiplantae > Streptophyta > Magnoliopsida > Lamiales > Orobanchaceae > Orobanche > Orobanche coerulescens. The sequence continues at coordinate 50,541,459 of CM065802.1, forward strand.
ATTCACAGTGGATTAGTGTTACCAAAATGTTGAGAAAACGCGTAGGCTACGAAAAATGGGAGCTGATGTTGAGGAAAATAATCATAAATCTGTATTCTTTAAGAAATCCCCAGTTTGTGTAATTAGGGTTCCTCCTATGATTTAGAAAAGAGTGGTGAATTTATGGTGCAATTATGTTGTATTATTTCTTTCAATATAACTTAAACGGAAACGATCTGTCCACATTTTAAAATTCACGATTTTATTTATTTTCACATCATATTGCAGTGAACACGTATGATTTCCACCTATACGCGTCGCGTGCTTAGTCATTTTTCAGGCATCGAAAATTATTTTCGGGACATAATTATATAATTATGGTGTAAGATGGGTCATTTTTGTAATTAATATTATATTGGGACATTTCTATGATTTCCCTTAAATGTTGGGACATAATAAGTTATTTTTCCATTTTTTGTAAGATTGACTTTTATAATATATATAATTTAAGTTAGGTTTCACGGGAAATTGTCGCTTTAATTCTTACTAACATTATGTTAATTAATACATATTAGTTAATTAAAAATAATTATTCACTTATTTTATTTATTTTGTAAATACTGCTATGTCATTATTTTTCCAACCATATAATAATATAACATCTTCATCATATTTTATCTCTGTATTATAATTAATTTTGTGTGGTTTGCAATGATACAAGTGTTAGGGTTGTATACATAAAAATATACTTTATGTTTATATTACTTTATTTCCCTATAACTATCTATGAGAATATTAATTATATTTTATCACATATTTGGCATATAAATTCACGTTTATGGTTATGCAAATGTATTGTCTATTTATTTTATATTGTAGATAATGTGGTGTGTTGGTGTCACACGGAAGATCACATTAACGGTGTCTTATATAAAATAATATAATAGTGCACACTAGAGAAATTATATGAAATGTTGTAATATATGCTTGAGATTAGTTGGTCTTGACTATTAGCTTGCATTAGCATATTTTTGCATAGGTTGAACTTGATCGCAGTGAGATAGTTTCTTCTATACTGACTGAAAGAAGAACGTAAATCTCGGATAATTATTATTTCTTAATTCTAAGTATATAGTATTTAATTGTGTATATATAATAATTATTGCTTTGATTTACCATTGGTGAGAGTCATAGTAATTAACTCAATATGCTTTGTTCGTATCTTAGGCAATAATATTATTTATATGACAATAAATATTATAACTGGAAATCATGTCCGGACTCGTGCATGTTGATGATGTCCACTTGAGGAGCTCGAGAATGATTATTATATTAAACCCTGCATGTGGATTTAATTCCGATATAATAATAAAATTACTACTCTTGAATAAGCAATTAATTAATTAAAGCTCTCAGCAGCTTAAATTAATTAATGAACGTTCGATATATTAAATACGAGAAATAATATATTTAAATAAGGACCCCAATTTCGTAAATTGAGATTTGAGTTGGAAGTGCAATATTAATTCTTTATTGGATTGAATTAATATTAGTAAACTCAACCATATTAAGAAGTGTTTAGTATGGAAGATTAGGTTATACTAGGACTCATAACCCCAATCTTCCTTAAGATTCATAGAGTAGCACAAATCCCATAAATAGGACATTAAGGGATGAGTTCGACCTATCTCATCTTTGTACACAAAGGATTTCGATTTTTTTCTTCTAAGTATTTTACTGTGTATCTTAATTTGTGTCTTTGATTCCACAATTGAGATAACAATTTAATTCTTGTTTGGTAATCAAAACTACTACGATACACAATACACAGACATCACGCTACGAATATGATTCTTTCACCATCATATGACTATGTGATTAAGTTGCAGCACATATCATTTTTTCTAAAAATTAATATGAAAATAATATAAAATTTTGATATATAAAAATAAATATTATTATCGTGATTTCATTCACGAATTCCACATTAGTAAACTAATTAAAAAACTCTTAAAATAAATGTTTTAAAAATTAAAAGATCGAATCCAATCTTCTACTTCAAAATTTTTTTTAATCAAAATCAAAATTAAAAATTTATAAAATCAAACTGCTGATTTAATTCAAACATTTAATTTATCAAACATTGATCATTATCGGGAATTAGTTGGTGGTGGGTGGTGGACATTTCTTAAAGACATTTCTTTGGGGTCTTGCTCAATTTCACCAGGAAGTGAAAGAGAAGGTTTTTCTTTTATGATCCTCTAGCCTGCCACTGAAATGACCGCTAATCAATGTTTAATCTCGCGTCAGCAGCTGTGGGAGTATTTTTCACTGGAACCCGGATCTTGCCGACCAATCAGTGGCTATTCTCCTAATCATCTTTAACCTGGCGCACAGACCTAAGAGCCTTCTTCGCGCAGTGTACAGTGCAAGCGATTGAGAACTCCTGACCGCTTCGAGCGACTGTGATTTACTTCTCTCAATGGGTTAGAGCTTATCTTGAGTGAAAGAGGATTAGTCCGGCCACCTAATTATAAAAAAAAAAAAAAAACATTGATCATTATCTTGTTGCCATCTGTTCTCATATTCAAATCTTTCATTACAAGTTCGGTTTTTCCTTCTTAAAGAAAACAAGAAAAAGGACAGGTTAGGATAAACATGTCTCAATGGACTCGAAAAGGAGAAGTCGTGGACTTGTACGTGTCGCTCAGGTATTGCCATCACCATGCAAAGCTGTCTCGAACTTTTAAATTTCTCTTTTCTTTATATATATGTATACACAAGCAACTACACTCTCCCTTCATGTTTCTTTATTATCCTCGTCTTCAATATACGTACAGAAATCAATTTTAAAAGAAAAAAAAATACCATAAGCTTTCAAGCAAACAACAATGGAGGCACAATTACAGCGCCATTCGCATGACCATCATCACTATGAGCAAGATCCACAGCATGCTGGGCTGCATTCTGGTTAGATATAGTTACTACTATTTTTTCTTTTTTCCCTCGAACATTATGACTTCTATTTTGACCAATAGATCTTAACTCAAAATCTTGATTTTCGATATTGAAGTGATCGAAGGTGAAAGTGAACAAGGGGAGCATCAACATCATAAATCGGTGCTGAAAAAGGTCAAGGACAAGGCCAAGAAAATCAAGGACACAATCAAGAAGCACGGCGGCCACGGCAACGAACACGGGCATGAAGGTGGCCATCCGCGTGACGATATCCATCAAGAAGGGTACAAGGAAGAAGAAGAAGAAGACGATGAAGATGAAGAAATGTTGAATGATCCTGAAATTCATGGCGCACCAAGTTAGTTTTTATGTGCTCGTTGTACTTGACCGATCTCTTCAATTTTGTTTTATTTTGTTGATTTAAGCATTTAAATTCTCCATGGACATTTTACCAGAGGTTTCTAATCTACCCTTGTGGCGAGAGGTCGTGCACCTTTCTTTCCTAGTTATAACATGTACTGCCGTCGAGATGATACGTTAAATGAATCTACGAATAGGTAAGAAACGGAGTGTTCTAAGCCAATAGAGACCAAGAGGGTAGACTCGGGAACAAATTGAGTTTTGAGCTCCGCGGTAGAATGCCAAGTTCAGTGGCGTAACTAGAAAATTTTCCGTGGGGGCGGGATCTAAATTTTTTTTACCTAACGCTATTTTTCGGGTAATATGTTCGGGTCGGTAATTCGATTTGGGTCGGGTCAAAAATTAAATACTATTATTATTAAAAAAAAGTTCCAATCACTAAAAAACTAAACATTTATCCAAGACAACTAAACTCGGGAAGGTGGGAGGAGATGAGGGTTGAAGGGGGAGGGTTTGGGATTTGGTTAATTGGTTTGTTAATTGTTATTGTTCCGTTTTTTTTTTAATGGGCTAAGTAATGGATTTTAGTTTGGGATTTGGTTTGTTAGTGGATTTTAGTTTGGGTAGATGGGCTTATGTAAAATGTAATGGATCAATTTTATTGCTTAATGTATAAAAAAAATTCACAATTAAAATGGGGGGTTGAAATCGAATATACCGAAATTTTTCTACACGAAAACTATTTACCCCTACATCCCAAAAAAAAATGTCGGGGGTCCCATGGCCGAGTTGCCGGTAAGTAGAAACTTGTTGATGAAAGGAGTGAATAAAAAAAGTGTTCGTTAGATCAAAGATGTGCTTGCCTTTATGTTATTTGATTTTTCCAATATACTTCCATTTTTGTTGTAGTGTATGAATCTACAGTTATCAGGAGCACAAATCTAACTCCACCAAGGGGAACAAACTTCGACATTGGAAAGTCGAACTATACAAGGGACGTTGAGCACAAGCAAGATCTCAAGGACGAAAGAATAGCTAGGCCCGTTCATCCGGATCCGATGGCCGATGAATTTGGAAAACAACCAGACGTGGGGAACCGTGAGCCCGAAAACAAGAATGCTCCAAATGTTGATGAATCGAAAATTAGTTCTCGGATTGGGTTAGAGGAGGATTCCCATTCCCCATATGTTAGTCCTGCTGAGATCTCACACACTAGTTATCAATCCAAAATCGCTGATCCGACCGGTGATGGTAATACAACTCATTTGAGTCTCGAATTATTAACTACAAAACATAACCTTAAAGTTTAGTTCAATTAAATAAAATTCGATATCTTCCTGAATTACCTTATTGATTATTTTTTTAATATTTCAAAATTAATTTTCTATATAAAATTCTTGTACTGATTAATGATGAGATTTGGTTGCTCATAGGTGGTAATGAGGCAAATGTTGCGCCGCTTGTTAGCCAGTTTGACAATCTGAATGTTCACGAGGTGTCTGAAAAAAAGCCTGAATCAGGAAGGAGCTCTTACACAGGAAGCCATGACCAGGTTGCACCACAACAAGCTCCAACCAAAAATCAGTTCGAATCAGAATCCAACCCGGAAGCTCAACATCACCCCGCGCAGAACACCATGGCCGGAAAAATATCTGCGGCCACTGCCGCCGCCGCCAGTACAGCCGTCTCCGCCAAGAACGCGGTCGCGTCGAAGCTGGGATACGACAGTGGCCCCCGAGAAGGTCAGGATTCTTCTTCCAATCAATCCACATCGGAAACGGTATCACAGTATGCGTGGAAAGCTGCGGGGAAATTGGCTCCTGTGTATGAGAAAGTCGCCGGCGCCGGCGGTTCTGTGATGTCGAAAGTCGGCGGTGGCCGCGGAGACACGGCGGGCGCTGCAGGGGCGAATAGTGGGGGGACTACTATGAAGGGATATTTGGCTGACAAATTCAAGCCGGGGGATGAAGACAAGGCGTTGTCGGAGGTGATTATGGCTGCAATTACCAAGAAAAAGGATATTGCGGGGAAGTGGAGGGTGACGCAGTCGGAGGAGGTAACGGCGCGTCTGGGCCCCACGGAGGAGAAAAAGAGGGAAGGGGAGGACGCGTTGGCGGCGGGGGCTGAGAGCTCCGGGCAAGGAATGGTGGATAGGCTGAAAGATGCTGTCGGAGTGTGGCTTGGCAAGAGTACTGGTGTACAGACGGCTCAGGATTCAATTGGCGGATCGTACGGTGAGTTTTGCACTTTGATTGAAAATATTACTTTCTTCATTGCAATTATTGTATTAGTAAGGGTAAATATCATTTGGTTCCCCTAATAAATTTTGTAATAATATTTTGGTCTATAATTTTTCAACAATAACATAATGGTCTAACAATGGCAATAAAATGCACACATCAATTACAGAATGGTTCAAAATATGGTAAATTTGGACCAATCTTTCATTATTAAAAAATTAGGTATCTGAATGAGAGTGTTTATTAGGGGATGAATAGTGTTCTAAACAAAAATAGAAAGCTATATCAACTCAAAACAATGAATAAAAATTAAGTAGTTAGCCCAGAAAAAGGAAAAATGTATTTTTTGTTGAATTCGGTAAAAATTTGGTATTTTATGAATTATCGAATTCGATCGACACTATAAACGGTTGAATTCGATCAACACGAAATTGGAATTGTTGAGAGGGGTAGCCGAGTTAAAGACTTTTGTATTTTACGATGGGGGTGATGGTGAGCTACTCGTGGCTTAGTCTTTCTCGTTTACATTATTATGATTATTACGTTTGGAAGTTAAAAATTTTCATTATACTTTATTTATGGTTGCATAACCGAACGATGTGATGTACACTGTATTGGCCGCCTTATAAATTTTAGCCACTTCAACATGGCTTCAAAATATTACAATGTACATTCTAGGCTTATGAACCGTGGTCTGGAATGTGAGGACTCTTATAAAGACACGTGACCTGTTTCTTTTATGGATTTGCAGCGAGCAATGCCGGTGCTGCTTCCGGCGAGGTGGGAAAGGCGGACCAGAAGAGGGACTAATATGAAAGATTATTAGCGTTGTGTTGCAACAGGTCTTTTGTTAGTCAGCGTTCCGATTTGTGTGGATGTTTGTGTTTAATGCGTATGGGGGATTGTGTTAAAGGGAGTCTCTATGAATTTGAGTTTATGTGGTGTCTCTTTTGCTTTTCAAGTGGATTATGTATGTGTACATTATGTTCTAGACTTCTAGGGAAGTCCTATAGTGCCTACGAAGTATCATACCATACCTACATATGCACCATAAAAATTTTGCTAAAAATATTTATTTAGATTTTGTTGGAAATTGGTTTATTAAAATGAGTTCGACCCAAAGTTTGATCAATTATTTAGGTGGGTTTTATTTTTTGTAAATAGAAATAAATTGTGGAATTATAATCTATATTGTTAATAGATGAGATTAGCATTTAATTTTTTTCAAAATCAATCGTGAGGGAGTGAGAAATTAATGCATAGAGGTGGCCGCTTAAATATATCTCAGGAAAAAGATTTGCAATTGTATTCAGCAAAGTGAAGGAAAAAGATTTGCAATTGTATTCAGCAAAGTGAAGAATAATTATGTGATACTTCTTATGGTGTATCATAGTGGACAATTTTATTTTGACTAGTTCAAGCTCAACTCAAAATGAATCGAGAATGGGGTGTGGCATCTTTCGAGCCCGAACCCGCGCCCGCGACCACGACGTCGCATTGGGCTCTTTAGAGGCGTACTTGGAGCTTAAATTTTTTATAGTCTGTGAGGTGTGATTGGGCGCACTTTGCGGGGAGTTATGAGGAGCTTAAATTTTTGATAGTTGGGCACCTGTTCACTGATGGGTATCATGACTGGACATGACTGTCCGGCATGCAAAGGACTGTCGTCCAGCAGTGATCGGTTGCGAACCAAAGGGGTGCAGCCAGTCTCAAGAGTCACTTGAAACTCTATATAAAGAACCCCTTTTGAATGATTTAATTAATGAAAAAAATATCAAATCCGAAATTACTAGAGAAAATATAAAATCCAAAAAATCGTATAGCATTCGATCATCTTTAGTTCTTCCTTTCCTTGCATATTCGAAAGTTCAAGACACAAATTTGTTCGCTGAAAGTTTAAGTTTTGCAAGTGTTGTTAATTTAAATTAGGAAGTCATTTGTATCTTGTGTTGGAAATATTAGATAAAATAAAGGAAATGAGCTGTTTTGAGCAGCCCACTTGAGATGAAATTTTTTGTGGGCTCGACTACGAGTTAAAGTCGGGATTTAGTTGAAATACGTAGTACTGCGTATGAGGTTTCCAAAACATGTAAGAACACTTAAAATGATTGAGGTATGAATGAGATACAATATTCCAAAGTGAATCCTTTAGAAATTGGTTTGGGATGCTATCCCACATTGGAAAAGAAGGGAAAAATTGTGAGAATATAAGGAGATGTGGATAAAGTCATGTTAAAAAAGTGAGACATGTGTGGATGTGTGACTAGGCGCCCCTCGCGCACGCGCGGGCCGCCGCCGTCCATCCCGGGCCGGGCCGGGCTGGGTCGGTCTCGGTCGAAGAGCGATTTGGGCGAAATGTCTCGGCGTCTCGAAGTTATCTTTTTACTACAATTTTATTCGGTAAAATTTTATTTTACTGAAATTACCTCAATTAATAAATTTCGAATTTTTCGGATCCGGATAAAATCGAATTAAACAGATTCTGGATAAGTATTGAGATACCAATCTTGATCGGTTTAGAGTTCCTCCAGATACCAATCCTGGTCGGTATAGAGTTCCTCCAGCACACAACCTCCTCCAGCCTCATCTATAAATACCCGGTTTGAGGGGCTCGTTTTTTTACACAGTTCAGACGTACACTTCGAGCGCATTTCCCAGACAGATTTTTTTTTCCTTCTTCGTTTTTCTTTCGGATACTTTCAGTCGGTGATAGTAGACAGATTTGTTCTAGTTCGTTGAGGGTGCAGCGCATCATCGATTCACTGCATCGAGATGTTGTTTTATCCTGGGAGGCAGACATCATACACCGTGGTGAGGGCGAATTTGCTTACTGATATTCTGGACTCAACCCCAACCCTTCCGCTCGTTTGCGCGAACGGAATTTTCCTTTTTTTTGCTAACCGATTTTTTGCAGGATTTAGATAAAATATATATTCGATATATATTTATATTCTGTTATTTTTCAACTAAGCGTTTTCAAATTATTCAACAATCTTAAAGCAAACTTTTTTTTGTTTACTTGAACAAAACAGATTTTTTTCCGAAAGTTAAGCAATATGGATTCTCAAAACCAAACACTGTCTACGGATGTTTCTGGAGGTGTGCCTCAGAAAATTGGCTCGGGTTCAGCGACTGGAGGTGCGCCTCTAACTGGATCGGGTTCAGCGAACCACTCTGCCTCGGTTCCGATAACTAATTCGGTTTCGGTTCCGGTCAACCATGCGGACAAACCAGAGAAATTCAACGGGCAGAATTTCAAGAGATGGCAGCAGAAGATGATGTTCTATCTGACCACTCTAGGCTTGTCTCGATTCCTCAAGGAGGATGCGCCAAAATATGACGAAGACAGTGACCAACAAACTCTGATGGCCATTGACGCTTGGAAAACTTCCGACTATCTGTGTCGGAACTATGTGATGAATGGCCTTGCCGATTCACTGTACAACGTGTACAGCAGTGCTAAATCAGCTAAGGCGTTATGGGACTCACTAGACCATAAGTACAAGATCGAGGACGCCGGTGCCAAGAAGTGGATTGTTGGACGGTTTCCCGATTACAAGATGATGGACTCCAAGACTTTAGTGAGTCACGTACAAGAGCTACAAGTGATCATTCACGAAATCCATGCTGAAGGAATGATCATTAGCGAATCCTTCCAAGTGGCTGTTGTGATCGAAAAACTGCCCTCGACTTGGAGAGATTTCAAAAATTATCTCAAGCACAAGCGCAAGGAGATGAGCATGGAAGATCTGATCATTAGACTTCGCATAGAGGAAGACAACCGAGGATCAGAAAAGAAGGTAAATGCTGCTGTAGCAAAAGCCAATGTTGTGGAAACTGGACAGACATCCAAGAAAGGCAACAATGGAAAGGGAACCAAGCTGGGACCTAAAGGAGGAATTGGGAAAAAGAAGGAAAAATTCCTTGGCAAATGCTACAACTGTGAAAAGATGGGTCATATGGCGGCTGACTGCAGGCTGCCAAAGAAACCAAAGAAAAAGGAAGGTAATGCAGCACATCTGATTACCGAACAAGTGGAAAATCTTGACTTATGTGCTATGATCTCCGAAGTGAACCTAGTTGGCTCAAATCCTAAAGAGTGGTGGATCGAGACTGGAGCAACTAGGCATATATGTGCCAACAAGACTATGTTCTCCTCCTTGGAAGAAACGGATGCCGGCGATATGCTGTATATGGGAAATTCTGCAACCTCAACTATCTTGGGCGGAGGCACGGTGATTCTAAAGATGACGTCTGGAAAGGAAGTGACTCTTAAACGAGTGTTATATGTGCCCGATATGTAACACCCCGAGATATTCGGAATAATTACAGCGCCGTAAACCCTTTAGATAAGGATTTACAAGGCTAATTTTAAAAGAAGTATAAAAATAAACCAATCGAACAACTGGAACTCAAATACAGATTTGATTCAAACGATCAAATGTGTTAACTTATACAACCATATCGAAAGGACTTTATTAAAACAGACATACTCGAGTACTAAACGAACCAAGAAGACAAATCACAATAATAATAACATCAACCACATCACTGAGCCATTTCATCGTCCTGTCGGTACTGTGGTTGCCTCCCCGCTCCTCGGCTACCTGAACATCAAAACAATGTCCACCCCCGAAGGAGTTAGCAAAACAATGCTAGTACAAGTATCATCATACAATAAATCATCAATGCATCATAAAACATGCAAAACGGACTTCCGCCACCGGAATCCAACGATGCGAATCCTCACGATTCCATCAACACAATACATGGTAATCCAGCGATCCAGCGCCCTCAGCATAGATCCCCATGATGATCCCGTCGGACCAACGCATGGTGGAAAACCCATCCGATGATCCAGCGCCCTCGGCATAGATCCCCATGATGATCCGTCGGACCAACGCATGGTGGACATTCGATCCAGCGCCCTCGGATAGATCCTCATGACCCCATCGGATCATTTATACCATAATCAATCAATTATGCATACACATATGCATTTCAATATATTCATCAATACGAACAGACAACAACGAATATCACGAGAATTTCCAGAAATACATCTCATATTCAACAATATGAACAAAACCACAAGCATAATAAATCAAACTCGACATATGATACTTGCCTCGAAAATAGCAAGGACGAAACACTTCAATGATCTCGACCCACTCGAAGGCTGCCTCCTTCGATCAACGTAACAAGCTCGGACCTTAACAAAAGGAACGATATACAAATCATCTCAAGTCGAACGATGGTCTAACAATTCGGTCTACGACCGAAAAGCTCAATATAAACAATCTGCCTGGACTGCTTAGCGTGCGCTACGTACTCTACGTAACGTGCGCTAAGCCGGCCTGTTAGCGTACGCTATCGTGTAAGACTAGCGTGCGCTAGCTGCGGCCACGATTCGAATCGGATGATACATAACGACGCTACGTGCGTTACGCGTATCCGACCCCCGATAGCGCACGTTAACTCACATATGTTAGCGTGCGCTAATCTTGCATGGCAGAATACTGCAAACCGAAAACTGGGTTGAATGGTGAAGAACTCATGAATTCTACCGTGATAATACAAGTTATCCTCGGGCATATCATGCTAATAAGGTTTGTGGAAGTTTTATGATTATGAAATACAATTATACGGATAGTCATCTCAATATCATAATCCATCTACGATCTTCAAGAAATAACCTAAGTTCCGATCGTCTTACGTTCCAAAACACATGATTCCAACGTGTACAACGTAGCAACCGGGTAATATCCGATTCGATCATAAATCGATTTGAACATGCCGAGGAGTCCTTACAATAAGATGGTTCAAAGGTTCATACGATATATAGTGCCGATACGTCAAAAGTATCCTTCTAACATGTGATGACCGATTAAAAACGAAATACTTGCTATCCAAACATGATTCAAACTTTCTTAGGAACATTACTAATCATTGGTGAAGAATCACCTACCTCAAAGTAGTGAAGAACACGGAGGAAAATGAAGCAATCCGACGAAAGCTCGAACACCAATCTCCAATGATATACTATCTTCAATCTCGAACTAGGAGGTTGATACGAAGTGTTTAGGATGAAGGGAGTTATGTTCTAAGTGTAAGAGTTCGGGTTATGGGAGGAGAAGAATCGAAATCACGAATAGGATCTTTGTCTATTTATAATAAATGGCTATTAGCGCTAGACCTGTTCGTAGCGTGCGCTAACGGCTCACGATCTAAATCGTACTCGGCACTTAGCGTGCGCTACGCATATACATGGCGTGCGCTAAGGCGTTGACTCGGCTTTTCCCAGCCGTCCAGTACATCCGACACGATCCGACAGGGTCCCGGCGAGATCTCACCTACCGCACGTCTCAATCAAATTGACCATGCATAGCGTGCGCTAATGACCCTCATGGCGTGCGCTATGAACTCACGTTAGCGCACGCTAAACACATCCGATAGCGTGCGCTACATGCGCAGATTTACAATCTTTAAATCACAACCAAGAAATTAAACGCTCGACAATATCGGACTATTAAATACGGAGAATAGTACTCAGACAAAAGTACAATTATTACAATATCACAAGTTCCAATTACATACAGAAATCTCGGGTATTACATCCTTCCTCCCTAAAAAGAAGTTTCGTCCCGAAACTTAGAATGAAAACAACTCCGGATATTTAACCTTCATACCGTCCTCCGTTTCCCAAGTGGCCTCTTCGACTCCATGTCGTGACCATTGTACTTTAACCAAATGTATTGGTTTATTCCTCAATTGTTTGATCCGGCTCTCAAGTATCTTGATTGGTCTCTCTTCGAAGGTGCCATCATTAGCTATTTCGATCTCGTCGAAATCAATGACGTGACTTGGGTCCGGTACATACTTCCGCAATTGGGATACATGAAACACATTGTGAACGTGACTCAGCGATGGCGGTAAGGCCAACCTGTATGCTAAATCTCCCACTCTCGAGGATCTCGAATGGTCCGATATATCTCGGACTTAGCTTACCTCTCCTCCCAAACGGAAAATTCCTCGTGTAGGAGACACCTTCAATAGTACATGGTCTCTGCGTCGAACTCTAAAGGGCGGCGACGTACATCCGCATAAGACTTCGCCGACTGCAGGCGATCAGCAGTCTCTCTCGAATCGAAGCTATCTTCTCTTGAGTCTGAATAATCAATTCCGGTTCCGTCCCGATCAAATCCAAGAATCATCCCGGACGGGGGTGATCGGCATCTTCTCCCGTATAAAGCTTCAAATGGGGCCATCTTAATAGAAGCATGCCAACTGTTATTATAGGTGAACTCGATCAAGGGCAAGTGAACTTCCCAATCAGTCGACCAATCTAATGCACAAGCTCTAAGCATGTCTTCTACTGTCTGTATAGTTCTTTCGGACTGACCGTCCGTTTGGGGATGATAAGCTGTGCTAAAGTTGAGCTCAGTCCCCAAAGCCTTGTGAACTGCTTTCCAGAAGTGCGACACGAAACGACCATCTCGATCCGAAATAATGGTCTTCGGCCTCCCGTGCAATCTGACTATCTCCGCAATAAATATTCGTGCCAATCTCTCGGGTCCCCATGTGTCTTTAATTCCTAGGAAATGAGCCTACTTGGTTAGTCGATCAACTACAACCCAAATCATGTTCATTCCCGTTCTAGTCCTTGGCATACTAGTGATGAAATCCATCGAGATATCTTCCCACTTCCATTCAGGGATCGGAAGCGGCTTTAACATTCCGGCAGGTCGTTGATGTTCAATCTTAATCTGCTGACAAGTCAAACACTTCGAAACGTAGTTTGCTACGTCCTTCTTCATATTCCCCCACCAGAAGTTTTGCTTTAATTCTTTATACATCTTACTACTGCCTGGGTGAATAGAATAGGGCGCGCTATGAGCTTCCTTCAAAATTGTCCGTCTCAAATCATCATCCTCGGGAACGCAAAGTCGACTCTGAAATCTCAGAACTCCATCATCTTGTATCACGAATCCTGGGGCTTTTCCTTTCTTTACTTCGTCACATAATCGAAGGATCAGGGAATCGTTCAGTTGTTTAGACTTGATCTCCTTGACTAGTGATGAAGTCAGTTCCATCACATAAAGTTGCCCTTGGATTCCTGGTACCCATACCTCAATCCCTTCGCGGATCAGTTCTCGTTGAATACTGGTTTGGGACGTAAGTGCCTCCAACATTCGAAGAGAAACAGGTTTTCGGCTCAAAGCATCAGCTACTACGTTTGCTTTCCCCGGATGATAGAGAATCTCCAAGTCGTAATCCTTGATCAATTCCAGCCACCTTCTCTGCCTCATGTTTAATTCTTTCTGACTGAAGATGTACTTGAGGCTCTTATGATCTGTAAAGATCTGACAATGAGTGCCGTACAAATAATGTCGCCAAATTTTCAAGGCAAAGACCACAGCTGCTAGATCCAGATCATGAGTCGGGTAATTAATCTCGTACGGTTTCAATTGCCGAGAGGCATAAGCAATCACCTTATCCTTCTGCATCAACACACAACCCAAACCCTGATTCGAAGCGTCGCTGTATACCATGAATCCATCAGTTCCCTCTGGCAGCGCTAATATAGGTGCTGTCGTCAGTCTCTTCTTAAGTTCGTCAAAACCAGCCTGGCACTTCTCACTCCACATGAATTTTTGAGTTTTCTATAACAGCTGGGTGAGCGGACGAGCAATTTTGGAAAATCCTTCTAGAAAGCGGCGATAATATCCAGCAAGTCCTAAGAAGCTTCGGACCTCTTTCACGTTTTTAGGAGCTTCCCAATCCAAGATTGCTTCGACTTTCTTCGGGTCCACCTGAACTCCGTCGGCTGATATCACATGCCCAAGGAAAGTTACTTCCTTAAGCCAAAACTCGCATTTTGAAAATTTTGCATCTGTACTTCCTTCCTCACGGCGCTTAAAACCACACGTAAATGTTCAGCATGTTCCTCTGCGTCCCTCGAATATATCAGGATGTCGTCAATGAAGACGACCACAAATTTATCCAAGTATTCCAAGAATACCCGATTCATCAATTGCATGAATACCGCAGGAGCATTGGTAAGTCCAAATGGCATTACTACAAATTCATAATGCGTCTTAGGGATCTCAGCGATTTCGGTATATCCGATTCCTTAATTCTCAACCGGTGGTATCCCGATCGCAAGTCAATCTTCGAGAATACCCTTGCCCCTTGCGGTTGATCAAACAAGTCGTCGATCCGAGGTATAGGATACTTATTCTTGATTGTCATCTTGTTGAGCTCCCTGTAATCAATACACAGTCGGAGGGATCCGTCTTTCTTCCGGACAAAGAGAACAGGCGCTCCCCAAGGAGAAACGCTCGGTTGAATATAACCTTTCTGCAACAATTCCTCCAGTTGTTTCTTGAGTTCATACATCTCGGTTGGCTCCATGCGGTATGGTGCTCTGGAAATAGGAGCCGCTCCGGGCTCTAGTTCGATAGTGAATTCCACTCCCCTCTGCGGAGGTAACCTGTAGTTCGTCAGAAATACATCGAGAACTCATTCACAACTGAAATAGACGAGAGCTCTACTCCTTCCTCTTTCCTCATGGCATAGCACCAAAGTCCGTGACATCCCTGCTTCAGTAATTTCACGGCTTTCATTGCCTTGATCAATTTTCCTGAGCTTCCCGGTCTCCATCCTCGGAATAAGTGTTCAGATCCGTCATCAGCAATGATGGAAATGACTCTCTCTCGGTAATTCAGCACAGCTCCATAACGGTTGAGCCAATCATCTCCGAGAATTAAATCGTCACCATGGATGTCAACTACAATAAGATTCGATGGCCAATCTCTTCCTTCTATAGATACTGGGAAATCCCTAGCTTCTAGTGTTCCCACAATTTTCTCTCCGCTTGGTAATCCCACAACATAAGGTTCACAATTATACAAGCACGAGATGTTCAAACGATTAACACAGTTTAAAGATATAAAAGAATGCGTAGCTCCCGAATCGAACAAGACACTAACTGGTTGCAAAAGGATCTGAATCGTGCACGATGCAACAAATGTGTTCGATCATCGATTTCCTCATTTCGTACAGGCGTGGAGGAACGGACCCGGCCTTTGGATGCCTCTCTCTTCCCGAGATTCTGCTGAAATCCACTTTCTTTGCATCTGGTTCACACTCGTCTCCTTCGGGTGGAGCTGAGTGCGAGTACCAAAAGATCGGGTCGCATTCCCACAAAATGTTGCGCGATGTCCTTCTGTCCACACTCAAAAAGCAGTCACAAGGCGCAAAACAATCACGTCGAACATGTCCCGCCTTGCCACGGTTGTAACACTTCTTTCTGCGTCACAGTCGGTCTTTGCCGGAACTTCTTTCCTCCTCGAGAAGGATGCGGAGGTCTCTGGATGAGTGAAAAGAGGACCGGCCGTGGGGCCCGCTATTCTTATTCTCCGTGAAGTTGCGGACACCTTCGTTTCTTTGCTTCCGTCGATTTCTCTCTCTTTGCCTCCTTCATGTCATAGGCCAACGCCTTGTCACAATGCATGTCGCAAGGTGGTACATTCAAATCCTGACATATACTGCTGAATTTCCGGCTTCATTCGCATGTCAAAATGAAAAATCTTCTCCGCCTCGGTCCTGACCAAGTGGCGCACATAAGTCAGTTGGTGATTAAAAGTCTTAATCACGTCCGTCACAGATACTTCCGAAATTTGTGGTGAGAAAAACTCCCGAACTCGGGCCTCTCTAACTGGGCGAGGACAATACTGTGCCTCCATCATCAACTTGAATTCTGTCCAGTCAACATTATGCTCCTCCGGTCGAATGGCCTCCCACCAGTCGAAAGCCTCCCCGGTCAAAAGATACTGGGCGACCGGAACCTTCCTATCGTTGGGACAGTTAATCCCTGCAAAAATCTTTTCTAGTTCCTTCAGCCAATGATCCCACGAAAGCGTCTCAGCGGAACCGTCAAATTTCGGAGGATGCAATTTGACCACCTCGGTAAGCCATTTATCTCCCCGATTATCCACGTTATTCTGCTGTCCCATCGCCGTCTGCATGCGATCCACAACTTGAGCAAACTGGTTTATCTGGGCAACCACCTGCTGAAGCACTCCCGGCACGTTAGGATCTGCATTATTATTTGCCGATCCCTGCTGTCCCCCGGAATGTGAATCCGTTTGACTAGCGGCTATCTCTGGAGTAGATACCGACTCTTCTTGCCTCGCATTTCCACGTCCGCGTCCACGACCGCGTCCGCGTCCACGACCTCCTCTCAACATACTGTAAACATAAATACTCAATATCCAGGGCAAACGTTCTAAAAGTACATCCATCAATGTTTACAAGACATGAATTAAATAAAACAGTAGTATTCGAGATTAGGAAACTTACAACCACAGTCCACTTGACGATGCTGGCTCAGCAGTGATGTTACGAACGACCAATAATCAATAACGTAAACAGACCCAACTAACCCGACTGCCAAGATATCCATAAATCTTAGCTCCGATACCATATTCTGTAACACCCCGAGATATTCGGAATAATTACAGCGCCGTAAACCCTTTAGATAAGGATTTACAAGGCTAATTTTAAAAGAAGTATAAAAATAAACCAATCGAACAACTGGAACTCAAATACAGATTTGATTCAAACGATCAAATGTGTTAACTTATACAACCATATCGAAAGGACTTTATTAATACAGACATACTCGAGTACTAAACGAACCAAGAAGACAAATCACAATAATAATAACATCAACCACATCACTGAGCCATTTCATCGTCCTGTCGGTACTGTGGTTGCCTCCCCGCTCCTCGGCTACCTGAACATCAAAACAATGTCCACCCCGAAGGGGTTAGCAAAACAATGCTAGTACAAGTATCATCATACAATAAATCATCAATGCATCATAAAACATGCAAAACGGACTTCCGCCACCGGAATCCAACGATGCGAATCCTCACGATTCCATCAACACAATACATGGTAATCCAGCGATCCAGCGCCCTCAGCATAGATCCCCATGATGATCCCGTCGGACCAACGCATGGTGGAAAACATCCCGGCGATCCAGCGCCCTCAGCATAGATCCCCATGATGATCCCGTCGGACCAACACATGGTGGACATTCGATCCAGCGCCCTCAGCATAGATCCTCATGACCCCCTCGGATCATTTATACCATAATCAATCAATTATGCATACACATATGCATTTCAATATGTTCATCAATACGAACAGACAACAACGAATATCACGAGAATTTCCAGAAATACATCTCATATTCAACAATATGAACAAAACCACAAGCATAATAAATCAAACTCGACATATGATACTTGCCTCGAAAATAGCAAGGACGAAACACTTCAATGATCTCGACCCACTCGAAGGCTGCCTCCTTCGATCAACGTAACAAGCTCGGACCTTAACAAAAGGAACGATATACAAATCATCTCAAGTCGAACGATGGTCTAACAATTCGGTCTACGACCGAAAAGCTCAATATAAACAATGCATGCTGGTGCTTGGCGTGCGCTACGTACTCTATGTAACGTCGCTAAGCGGCTTTGTTAGCGTGCGTTATTGTGTAAGACTAGCGTGCGCTAGCTCTGGCCCAGCGATTCGAATCGGTGATACATAACGTCGCTACGTGCGTTACGTGGTCGCCCGAACCCGATAGCGCACGTTAACTCACATATGTTAGCGTGCGCTAATCTTGCATGGCGAGAATCCGCAAGCTGGGTTGAATGGTGAAGAACTCATGAATTCTACCGTGATAATACAAGTTATCCTCGGGCATATCATGCTAATAAGGTTTGTGGAAGTTTTATGATTATGAAATACAATTATACGGATAGTCATCTCAATATCATAATCCATCTACGATCTTCAAGAAATAACCTAAGTTCCGATCGTCTTACGTTCCAAAACACATGATTCCAACGTGTACAACGTAGCAACTGGGTAATATCCGATTACTGATCATAAATCGATTTGAACATGCTGAGGAGTCCTTACAATAAGATGGTTCAAAGGTTCATACGATATATAGTGCCGATATGTCAAAAGTATCCTTCTAACATGTGATGACCGATTAAAAACGAAATACTTGCTATCCAAACATGATTCAAACTTTCTTAGGAACATTACTAATCATTGGTGAAGAATCACCTACCTCAAAGTAGTGAAGAACACGGAGGAAAATGAAGCAATCCGACACCGAAAGCTCGAACACCAATCTCCAATGATATACTATCTTCAATCTCGAACTAGGAGGTTGATACGAAGTGTTTAGGATGAAGGGAGTTATGTTCTAAGTGTAAGAGTTCGGGTTATGGGAGGAGAAGAACTGAAATCACGAATAGGATCTTTGTCTATTTATAATAAATGGCTATTAGCGCGCGCTAGACCTGTTCGTAGCGTGCGCTAACGGCTCACGATCTAAGCTGCCTCGGCACTTAGCGTGCGCTACGCATATACCGTAGCGTGCGCTAAAGGCGTTGACTCGGCTTTTCGAAAGCCTTCCAGTACATCCGACACGATCCGGCCAGGTCCCGGCCAGATCTCACCTACCGCACGTCTCAATCAAATTGACCATGCATAGCGTGCGCTAATGACCCTCTGTAGCGTGCGCTATGAACCCACGTTAGCGCACGCTAAACACATCCGATAGCGTGCGCTACATGCGCAGATTTACAATCTTTAAATCACAACCAAGAAATTCAACGCTCGACAATATCGGACTATGAAATACGGAGAATAGTACTCAGACAAAAGTACAATTATTACAATATCATAAGTTCCAATTACATACAGAAATCTCGGGTATTACACGATATCCGCAAGAACTTTATTTCTGGTAGCTTGTTGATGAAGCACGGCTTTAGATCAGTTTTCGAGTCCGATAAAGTTATTTTGTCGAAAAATGGTGTGTTTATAGGCAAGGGAATGAATGCGATGGGCTAGTTAAGCTCAATGTAATGACTATAGAAAATAATGAAATGAAGAATTCTTCTGCTTACTTGCTTGAGTCTCCTAATTTATGGCATGCTAGATTAGGACATGTTAATTTTAATGAAATGCGTAGACTAATTGCATTAGATCACATACCAAAGTTTAAAATTAATTTAAACCACAAGTGTGAAACTTGTGTAGAGGCAAAATTAACTCGATCTCCATCCCGACAAGTGGAAAGAAACACCAAACCTTTAGAATTAATACATAGCGACCTATGTGATTTGAATTTTGTTCAAACTAGAGTGGAAATAAATATTTTATTACTTTCGTGGATGATTGTACTAAATATTGTTATGTATACTTGCTTAAAAGCAAATATGAAGCCATATAGGAATTCATTCTCTATAAAATTGAAGTTGAGAATCAATTGATACTACCAAAAATAACACTTTAGCCGACGACTCGCCGGAGAACGGCCGACGGCCGGCGGAAGTCGTCGGCTAAAGTCAGCAAGTTTAGCCGACGGCTAACTTGTTGTCGGCTAAACTACTTTAGCCGACGACTTTACTATTGGTCGGCGAAAGTCCAGCTAGTCGTCGGCTAAAGTTTTGTAGTTTAGCCGACGACTTGTATACTTTAGCCGACGACATGCCGTCGGCTAAAGTAAAGTTTAGCCGACGGCTAGTATACTTTAGCCGATGACATAGTTGCCGTCGGCTAAAGTTGTCGAGTTTTAGCCGACGACGACGTTGCCGTCGGCTAAAGTGTATAGGTTTTAGCCGACGACAGCATTTACCGTCGGCTAAAACTCGATATTTTAGCCGACGCCTATGTATCCGTCGGCTAAAATGGGTATTATTTTAGCCGACGACCGTGTAATCGTCGGCTAAAGTTCGAGTTTAGCCGACGATCTTCCCTATTATCCGTCGGCTAAACTTTAGCCGACCGACCTCGGCCGACCGACTTTTAGCCGACAGCTGACCACTTTAGCCGACGACTTTTGACTTTAGCCGACGACTTTTTGCTGTCGGCTAAAGTATAAACATTGGTAGTGTGAATGCTAAGATAAAAGTTTTGAGGAGTGACCGTGGAGGTGAATATGTGGAACCATTCGGCGAATTTTGCAACATGGGATTATTCATGAAGTCACTGCCCCATATGAACCACAGTCAAATGGCGTGGCGGAACGTAAGAATCGCACTCTGAAAGAGATGATGAATGCGATATTACTAAACTCAGGGCTGCCGCAAAATATGTGGGAAGAAGCCATCTTAACGGCGAATTATCTCTTATACAAGATATGCCGTAAGAACGGGGACAAAACTCCTTATGAACTGTGGAAAGGAGTAAAGTCTTCCTACAATTACATGAAAGTGTGGAGGTGTCTAGCAAAGGTGCTGATACCTACTCCTAAGAAAGTTAAAATAGGCCCAAAACGGTTGACTGCATTTTTATTGGATATGCACACAACAACAATGCTTACCGATTTCTTGTGCATGAATCCAAAGTGTCTGAGATTCACAAGAATACGATTATGGAATCAAGGAATGTGTCATTCTTTGAGAACATCTTTCCTTGTAAGACTGCAAGTGAACCCCTTATCTCATCTGAACAGACTTCTGAACTAATGGCTGAATATAATAAAGACCAAATAATGGATAATCAGGACGAACCTAGAAGGAGCAAGCGACAAAGGACAGAGAAATCTTATGGACCAGATTTCATCACCTACTTGCTTGAAAAGGCACCCCAGACTTACAAAGAAGTTGTAAGCTCGACGGATGGACCTCTGTGGAAGGAGGCTATCAAAGAAGAGATTGATTCTATATTACAGAATCATACTTGGGAACTAGTGGGATTACCTCCTAAGTTTAAACCATTAGGAAATAAATGGATTTTCAAGAAGAAATTGAAAGATGGATCAGTTGATAAATATAAGGTTAGGCTCGTAGCAAAGGGATACAACCAACGTGAAGGCCTGACTATTTTGATACTTACTCTCCTGTGTGTTGCTACCCAAAATATTATCCGGAGATAGATATTGCTGGAATGGATGGGATAGCAAACAAGTGCAAGAGCACTTCCGTGAGAGAGATAAATAACACAAGATTTGCCGGGGTTGTTAGTCCCGGGCTTGAATGCTCTCGCGAGATATTATTAATACCGATATTCGGGGATACAAGTACTAATGTAAGAATACAATTACAATGAGTGTAAAGTTTCTTGTTATCTTAGCTAGTGAGCGTGTAGATTGCCGGAAGAACCAGATTTGATGCTCTGTGAGTTCTTGTAACAAAGGTGATGAACAGTCGCGGCGGTGAGAGATCGACCGCCTCTCACGGCGAGTATATAGCTGAAAGTTTGGGCTTCTGGGCTTGTGAATCCCTTGGAATCTGTCTAGTGGAGACTTTCTGCTTCTGCCGATCGTCTTCTGGACGAGAGATTTGGAGAGAGAAGTCCTGAGATGGATTCCGGTGAGATAGCCGGGAGCTTGATGATATGTGTGTGTTCTTCAGTATTTCCGTGGATGTATCGGAATGTGAGAGAATGAGCTCTGAGCGTAAGTCAGAATGAATTCGGAACTGTAGTGGATGAGTTCTGAACCTTTTTCCAGTAGGAGGAGGTTCTCTATTTATAGGGCTTGGATACGCCGGGCGATCGCCTTTACTGCAATATAATAATCGGGCGATCGTCTTTTAGCACATGGGCCTGTCCCCTCAAAGTCTGCAGGAGTTGTTGGCAGTCAACTATTCGGTCCAATGGGGAGCTTACACGCGTCCTGAGTTAGTCACATGCGGCCCTACTGACAACTTTCGGCGCACATGCCGGTAGGTGGGGTAGGTGACAGGCTTTGGTCAAAGATCTTGTCAGTTAGCAAAAGATCTTGTCAGCGCCTTTTATGGATCTGCACGTGGGTGCTTTTCTGAGATCCAGTCCTCGATGACTTAGACGGGCGATCATCTCTGCTCGGGGCACAGGTCGATTGCCCTTAGCCGGTTAGTAGAGTAGATCGCCAGCTGCCAAAGGGCGATCGCCTTGGGGGTCGATCGCTGGGCAACTGATGGGGGTCTGATAACTTTGATTTGGCGAGCTAGCCAGGGTTTGACTGGAGTTGACTTGGTCGCTCGGCCTTATAGTCGATCGCCTGTCGGGATGAATAAATCGTGACACAACAATTGCCCCCCAGCTCGTGTAACACCCCCAAATCCTATTGGATTATTACAGTGCCGTGGACCCCACGCCAGGAGATCCACCAGGCGAACATGACTAAAAATACATTAATTAACACAACAAGGGAAAATCATAGTCCCTACCATGATATCCGACACAATATTCCGATAAGGAATTTTAACGACAAAAGTAGCCTACATGGCTAAAAATGAAATACAACAACATCCATGAACATCTGTTCGGGTAATACAACACGACAACACTGACAAGACTGGAGTACTCTCCAACCGACTGACCGACAATGAACAACTCGCACTAGTATCGCTTGAATGCCTCGTCGCCATCATCATGCCCCTGTGTCTCAACTCTCTCCTCGCAAGCACCTAAAACATGAAAACATGTTCCTTACCGGGTCACCATCCAGATAATGAACATCAAATACATGTATAACATGATATGCATCCAAAGGCAGAATGAAATGGTACAATGATGATAATAATACGAAATGCTCACAAACCAAGGTAAGAACCGAGCATTCGTGCAATACTATGCCCACGGCATACTATTAATACCTGTTCGACAGGTTAGAACATAAGTGCCCGACGGCGAATCAAAATCACAGAATACCACAATGAATGACAATACATTAACCAAACCAGGACAATTAATTATGAATCACAATGCCCGAAGGCTCCAATGAAATTACCAGACAATAATAAAGGCACGAAAGTCATTCAATGAAATTAACAAATATCACAAACACACGAAGTCAAAAGCGGCCAAGTCAGAACAATGAGGGCCGAAGCCACTGCACTAAGCCGTTTCACTATGAGGGCCGAAGCCACGGCATCCGGCCGTATCACAATTAGGGCGAAGCCACGGCATCCGGCCGTATCACAATTAGAGCCGAAGCCACGGCATCCAGTATCACAATTAGGGGCGAGCCACACGGCATCCACCGTATCACAATTAGGGCGAAGCCACGATCCGGCCGTATCACAATTAATGATAGTGTCTTTGCCTTGAGTCGGCCAACACGATGATAGTAACACACGGATAGACACCGTCCTTGGATCCCAAATTAACACCTCGATTGCCTTAGAACGGCCAACCGACAACAATGATGCGGATGATTGAACACTTGATTTGCACGAGAACGCCAATCGATAACAATGATACGATGAATGAGTGAATACCTCGATTGCCTTAGAAAGGTCAATCGATAACAATGATTTAGTGAATGATTGAACATTTGATTTACGAGAACGGCAATTCGATAACAATGATATGAAGGATGCCTCGGCACCTTTAATCGATTCTGAAGCGGCGAAGATGAGAAATGAGTAAGCCAATGCCTTAAATCGGCACATGCTTTTAATGACAATCCGAACAGAATAACAATGATCTCAACGATATCTTAAATTGACATCTATATTAACAACAATCGATACATCGATACCGCGAACCGCTATCGACAATGACATTAATAATGAGTATCACAATGCCTTGAATCGGCCGTTAACGAACAACAATAACATTTGGCAAAATTGCGAAAGGTATCGTATCGAACGATCTCTTGATATCGATGAATTCATGAAGAGACTAAGTCTCGAATGATACAACACATTCATACACATACATGATGACATTAGCTCATTGACCGGACAAGTATAAAACTTGCCTCAAACCGAAGGCGAGAAGGTACTTCCACGATCAACGTCCTTAATGAAATTACCGGCCGCTTGAACAACCTTAAACAACACAAAAACCAACAATTCTCTTAATACGTGAATCAAGCATAATCACAACCAACTCAAAAGTCGATACAACAATACCGAAACTCATTGGGGCATTTAAACAACGCGTTGTAAACAATCTACAATTGTTTACAACCAAAACTCATTTACATCGAAACCAACTCCCAATGAATGATTCAAAACCACAAAAACTCATGAATACTATCAATAATCCAATAGGAATACTAAGAACTATATTTCAACAACATTTAGTCGAAAACCACCAAAATTCCAAAGTCAACCCGTAAGGGTTCTTGAACAATTCCTCAATTATTCACAAATTCCGAAAATTACACCAATGAATCCGTAGAAATACATGTATCCAAGATAGATAATCCATATCTAACATATTCCAACATAATATCGATTTAACACGAAGAGATCGGAGGCAAAACACCCAAGACTCGAAATTCTAGATCCAAGAATCATTACCTTGATTTGGAGTGATGAAACTGATTTAGATGATGATTAATCCAACTTAGAAGGTTGAAGATGATGCTAGATGATTGTAGCTCGAAAAGACCTTTCTGAATCGCCCGAGCTCGTCCGACATGATTGAGAAATGAAGAAATGACGAACGTTGGACCAAACTGTCCTATATATACTGTCCCAGTTTAGCGCGCGCTAACTCCTGATGTTAGCGTGCGCTAACGCGTGTACCGGGTAGTCCAGTACCCCGATCAATCGTTAGCGTGCGCTAAGTACCTTTGGTAGCGTGCGCTAACGGCTGACCTTAGCGTACGTTAACCTTATGTTAGCGTGCGCTACCCGATAGTTGATATCCAAAATCACGGAGTCCGTAACCTCATCCTCTGCTCGAGCGTGCTAGCGTGCGCTACTCTGAAGTCTTAGCGTGCGTTACCCGCATAGTTAGCGTACGCTACTTACCACTCGTAGCGTGCGCTACGAATTTCCCAAATCAGCCCAGTACCTTCTGGACTGCGCCTCACTTGCGCTAGCGTGCGCTAATCTTGAATCATTGCGTGCGTTACATGCACCTCATTAGCGCGCGCTAACTACAATGTGTAGCGTGCGCTACCTCTCAAACGAAAATCAAAACATGATGATGATGATGACAATAATCTCGGCTCGATCTCAAACAGTGATGATCCCAAAATACGCCGAATGGTGAACATAGTTGATCAATATGAATGATGAATGATTATTAATGAGTGAAAAATTTACGAGTGACGATTCTTGAATGATAATAAATGAATTCACAACCGGGTATTACATACTCCCCCTTAAAAAGAGTTTCGTCCTCGAAACGAGGGTAAACAACTCGGGATATGAACTATCCATCACGATCCGAAAACAATAACGCCCAAATAGTCCTCGGGACCAAATCAACCGCAAGCCCAAGTCCCCAAGACTTGGACGTCTCGAAACACGGTGAGCGATTTCCCAAATTATCACGAAATCTCGAGCACAACGTCGAAGGGATGAACTCCCAACAAATGACCCGAGATCTCAAGATTCTCGAGTATGATCATAATAAGATAGATCAACAATAAATGATCCATGATCCACGATACATTATTCGATAGATTAACAGTCATCCAAAAACAAGGTTACACCTCAAATGTACCCAACATCGATATCCTCCCACATCATCGATTTCCTCTATCTCAACGATTTAAGGTATATCCGACGATGAACTCGCCGCTAACTAAGACCTCAGAAGGTCACGAGAATGAAAGTGATAAAAATGAATGATGAATGATAAATGACTACAAATCTGACACGGATTTAGAATGACTCACCAAGGTGAATTACTAATGTCATGAGTGATAGTTCCTGAAGTGATTGGAACCGCCGTTCCTCGTGAATTGAATGATAAATCGATAATTATGAGTCCCCATATGATTGATATATATGATGAATGAATTATATGAATGAATGAACGACAATGAAATGAATGATTATACTATTAACGCACAAGAATTAACTTGTTCAAACCGGTGATGAATGTCCTTACCTCTGGCCCTCGAGGCCTGATAGGGTCCCTTGGATGATGCACGGGCTGGAGTAACGAAGTCTCTCGAGGCCCTCGATCTCCCTTGAGATTTACTGGCGCTAGAACCCCTGCAGTATTTCTGCCGGTGTCCCTGCCTCCCACACAGAAAACAAACAATAGCTGGCACCGTGCACCGGGTACTAACGTGACCTGCTGAATCACAGTTAAAGCAAACAACAGTCGAACTCGTCGCCTGAGAGGAAGATGTTGTTCCAGCACGAAGACGACTAGAAAACGACCCCTTGGATGGCGGAGCCCGATGTCCCTCTGAACGAGCCGGCATTCTAGTCCTCTTACCTGAAGAAACTGAAGGATGCTTCTGAGTAAGCTCCTTGATCAAAAGCTCTGCTCCAAGAGCCTTCCCGATGAACTCACTAAGTGAATTACAATTGTGGTTGAACAACTGCATCCTCAACTGCGGATTTAGCCTCTTGCTAAAATACTTAATTTTATCCGCCTCAGTACGGATAATTGACGAAGCAAACTGAAGTAGTCCCTGAAACTTCTCAGCGATGACAATAACACCCTCGTCCCCATCGGGTTCGGGGTTCAAAACATCTGACAACTTATCTTCACGAAGTGGAGCCGGATAATACCTCTCTAACATGAGAGTCTTGAACTCGCTCCAAATACAATCACGATCGATGGGTTTCACAGAAAGCCACCACGAATAAGCGCCCTTACTCAAGTAATAAGCCGCTACTGCCACTTTACTCTCCTCCGGACACTGAACCATGTCGAAGAGTTTATCAAAATGCTCGAGCCAATGAACAATATCAGCTGGTTCTGACGAACCCTCAAAAGTAGGCGGCATCTGACGAGAGATATCGCCAACAATCTGATTCACTCCTCCAGTCTGTCCATGAAATGGCACTGTATCCTCATTGCGGTGGACCACAACCCATCGAGGTCCGCATGGTCTCCACTATCCGCGTCATCCGAGTCATCGGGCCATCATGCCTGCATAAATATGAATGGATCAACCCGAACACCTTCCGAGTGAGATGCCTCTCGGTACGACTCCTGACGGTGAATGATTATCTGGCGATGAATGAGTAGCCTCGTTGTTTGATGAATTAATGATATCCCTCGCGTTCGTGTGGGCATGCACACGAGATCCGGGTTCCGGCCCGCACTGCCTCTTCCCTGCGTCCTCTCGGCTCTATCCATCTTGAAGTAGGAAAGTCACATGATTATAGATTCCGCATGAATATCGTATTATGATTACGTTACGAGTGACAACAATGAGCATACACGCTCTAACACAATGAATGCATTAATGATTTAATGAAATGATCGTCGACATTACGTCGAGTATGATAAGACCGTATGAAACATCAAATGAGGTAACATGATTGCACGATTAAATTCTGAAATGATTACCTTGAACAAGTTAACAAGGATTAAAATTCGATCCTCAACATCAACAAGCAACCGTGAGATGGGCTGAATGATTATTGAATTAATGAACAATGAGATTGATCAATGAGGAATGAATTAAGCGAGCAATGAGATTGGTAGTGGCGAGTGAATTAGCTAAACGATGAGATTAATTGAGTGATGAATGAATTAGGTGAGCGATGAGGTTAATTGAGTGATGAACGAAGCAAGCGAGTAATTGATATTGATGAATGATGAATGAATTAAGCGAGTGATGAATGAGTTAAGCGAGTGATGAATTAAGCTGGGTAATGATATTGGTGAGTGATGAATGAATTATCGAGTGATGAATTGGTGAGTAATGATATTGGTGAGTGATGAATGAATTATCCGAGTGATGAATTGGTGAGTAATGATATTGGTGAGTAATGAATGAATTATCGAGTGATGAATTGGTGAGTAATGATATTGGTGAGTAATGAATGAATTATCGAGTGATGAATTGATGAGTAATGATATTGATGAGTAATGAATGAATTATCCGAGTGATGAATTGGTGAGTAATGATATTGGTGAGTAATGAATGAATTAACATAATCGACAAGATCGGCATGACGATTGAGGATTATTAACCGATGAATGAGTTGATCCTTAATGCTTACACAAGCCACACGTGTCCCAAAACAATTAGTCATGAATCAATCATAACACTAATATCACATATAGGTTTCAACAAGGCACGAACAATTAATGACATGATGAATGTATGAACATAAAGAGAATCGAGTCCTTACACAGTCATACGAAGCTTCGAGGTCTCGCGATACTAGTCTTCACCGACGGCGACTCGATGAATGAATGACTCGTGCGGTCGTACTAATATTACGACTCACAAAACTCCATCGACTAGATTGTCATAACCCAGACAATCCCACTACTACCGTCGGTAGGACCACATAACTCACATCTCGGGGTATTTCACAACCCAAAGCTCGATACCATTTCGTAACACCCCAAATCCTATTGGATTATTACGGTCCGTGGACCCCACGCCAGGAGATCCACCAGGCGAACATGACTAAAAATACATTAATTAACACAACAAGGGAAAATCATAGTCCCTACCATGATATCCAACACAATATTCCGATAAGGAATTTTAACGACAAAAGTAGCCTACATGGCTAAAAATGAAATACAACAACATCCATGAACATCTGTTCGGGTAATACAACACGACAACACTGACAAGACTGGAGTACTCTCCAACCGACTGACCGACAATGAACAACTCGCACTAGTATCGCTTGAATGCCTCGTCGCCATCATCATGCCCCTGTGTCTCAACTCTCTCCTCGCAAGCACCTAAAACATGAAAAACATGTTCCGCCCCCACGGGGTCAGTCATCCAGATAATGAACATCAAATACATGTATAACATGATATGCATCCAAAGGCAGAATGAAATGGTACAATGATGATAATAATACGAAATGCTCACAAACCAAGGTAAGAACCGAGCATTCGTGCAATACTATGCCCACGGCATACTATTAATACCTGTTCGACAGGTTAGAACATAAGTGCCCGACGGCGAATCAAAATCACAGAATACCACAATGAATGACAAGACATGAACCAAACCAGACTGAATTAATTATGAATCACAATGCCCGAAGGCTCCAATGAAATTACCAGGACAATAATAAAGGCCTGAAAGTCATTCAACGGAAATTAACAAATATCACAAACACTGAAGTCAAAACTTAAGTCAGAACAATGAGGGCGAAGCCACGCACGAAGCCGTATCACAATGAGGGCGAAGCCACGGCATCGGTACCGTATCACAATTAGGGCGAAGCCACGGCATCGGCCGTATCACAATTAGGGCGAAGCCACGGCATCCGGCCGTATCACAATTAGGGCGAAGCCACGGCATCCGGCCGTATCACAATTAATGATAGTGTCTTTGCCTTGAGTCGGCCAACACGATGATAGTAACACGGATAGACACCGTCCTTGTGATCCCAAATTAACACCTCGATTGCCTTAGAGCGGCCAACCGACAACAATGATGCGGTGGATGATTGAACACTTGATTTGCCGAGAACGCCAATCGATAACAATGATACGATGAATGAGTGAATACCTCGATTGCCTTAGAAAGGTCAATCGATAACAATGATTTAGTGAATGATTGAACATTTGATTTACCCGAGAACGGCAATTCGATAACAATGATATGAAGGATGCCTCGGCACCTTTAATCGATTCTGAAGCGGCGAAGATGAGAAATGAGTAAGCCAATGCCTTAAATCGGCACATGCTTTAATGACAATCCGAACAGAATAACAATGATCTCAACGATATCTTAAATTGACATCTATATGAACAACAATCGATACATCGATACCATGAACCGGCTATCGACAATGACATTAATAATGAGTATCACAATGCCTTGAATCGGCCATTAACGAACAATAACATTTGGCAAAATTGCGAAAGGTATCGTATCGAGCGATCTCTTGATATCGGTGAATTCATGAAGAGACTAAGTCTCGAATGATACAACACATTCATACACATACATGATGACATTAGCTCATTGACCAAGACAAGTATAAAACTTGCCTCAAACCGAAGGCGAGAAGGTACTTCCACGATCAACGTCCTTAATGAAATTACCGGCCGCTTGAACAACCTTAAACAACACAAAAACCAACAATTCTCTTAATACATGAATCAAGCATAATCACAACCAACTCAAAAGTCGATACAACAATACCCGAAACTCATTGGGGCATTTAAACAAGCGCGTTGTAAACAATCTCCAATTGTTTACAACCAAAACTCATTTACATCGAAACCAACTCCCAATGAATGATTCAAAACCACAAAAACTCATGAATACTATCAATAATCCAATAGGAATACTTAGAGCGATATTTCAACAACATTTAGTCGAAAACCCCAAAATTCCAAAGTCAACCCGTAAGGGTTCTTGAACAATTCCTCAATTATTCACAAATTCAAAATTACACCAATGAATCCGTAGAAATACATCTATCCAAGATAGATAATCCATATCTAACATATTCCAACATAATATCGATTTAACACGAAGAGATCGGAGGCAAAACACCCACGACTCGAAATTCTAGATCCAAGAATCATTACCTTGATTTGGAGTGATGAAACTGATTTAGATGATGATTAATCCAACTTAGAAGGTTGAAGATGATGCTAGATTATTGTAGCTCGAAAAGACCTTTACGAATTGCGAGCTCGTCCGACATGATTGAGAAATGAAGAAATGACGAACGTTGGACCAAAGCATCTATATATCGTCCCAGTTTAGCGCGCTAACTCGATGTTAGCGTGCGCTAACGCTGTACCGGGTAGTCCAGTACCCCGATCAATCGTTAGCATGCGCTAAGTACCTTTGGTAGCGTGCGCTAACGGCTGACCTTAGCGTCGTTAACCTTATGTTAGCGTGCGCTACACGATAGTTGATATCCAAAATCACGGAGTCGAGAACCTCATCCTGCATTGCAGCGCGCTGGCGTGCGCTACTCTGAAGTCTTAGCGTGCGTTACCCGCATAGTTAGCGTACGCTACTTACCACTCGTGGCGTGCGCTACAATTTCCCAAATCAGCCCGGTACCTTACGGGTATGCCGCCACTTGCGCTAGCGTGCGCTAGTACTGAATCATTGCGTGCGTTACATGCACCTCATTAGCGCGCGCTAACTACAATGTGTAGCGTGCGCTACCTCTCAAACTGAAAATCAAAACATGATGATGATGATGACAATAATCTCGGCTCGATCTCAAACAGTGATGATCCCAAAATACGCCGAATGGTGAACATAGTTGACTGAATATGAATGATGAATGATTATTACTCAGTGAAAAAATTTCTGAGTGACAGTTACTGAATGATAATAAATGAATTCACAACCGGGTATTACAGCTCGCTCATACGTTGGAAACGTGGGGTGAGGTGGCTTTCTTGGCGATCGCTGAATTTTGACGAGCGATTAAGTGTTTTATTGAACTGGCGATCGTCTTTGAGCTGATATATCCTGAGTTTCGGACGACCTGGTTGGCCGCTGAACTGCGCGGGAAAAAGCATCGGGCGTTGAAAAGTCTCCGCGCACGTGTCAGGCTTCTATTGGAGGACGCCAACGGTCATTAATGACTCCTCGGCTGACGCGTCCTCGAAAAGACGCGTACGCGGGTCTCGAGGGGGTCAACTGGCGCGCCGCTTGAGATCCGACCCCTGAGGTTTTCCCTTATTGCAATCGGGTCCCTGCTTTCTCCTATAAAATGGGGAGCGGGGCTGCAGTCTCACTCACGCGTACGCATTTGGAGAAAGAAGGTCCTGCTGCCGAATTTTTCTGAAGATTTAAGCGCCGATCGTCGATCGATTTCACTTTAGGGTAAGAAAAAATCCTTCTCTTCCTTTCTAACTTTGAAAATGGCCGGAACCTCATCATCGTTTGGAGCGGGAACCGATTACGCGCGGGACATCGGTGCCAGGAGAAACTTCTTCCGTCTTTCACACAGACGGCGGCGGAAGCAATTGGCCGGAATCGACCAGCTGAAGTTGAGGCTTTGTTCAATGAGGCCGATGTTGCTAGGAGTCGGCTGAGGAGAGACGATCGCAGATCGAGAGAGATCCGCGATCGGGGCTTCGGGAGCAAGATAGTGATTTTGGGACGGGCTATAGGGCCTTTCTTTGAAATAATGGATAGATTGGCGGTCCTACTCCGCGATTCGATTTCGGGGATATTCGGTCGCTTATCCCTATGTGCTCCCCAAGCGGTCGCAGATCGTGCAGCGCATCGTTATGGTCGCTCGGCCAAATACGGAGCTCGGCGTCGAGAGAGATTTGGCCGTCTGGAGGACAAGATTCCATGTTCCTTGAGATGTGGACATGTTCGCGCCATGAGAATGAACGAGCCGACCCGGCCTCCGATGGGTATGGTCGCGGTGAGTGAGGCCGTTATGGAGGCCGGCCGCGCTTCCCTCTGTCGCTTTGCGGTCTCCCATCTGTTGGCCGCTTGGAATGTGGCGCCACTTCGGTGACGCCGAACGCACGGCTCCAAATCATATGCACTTTCACCCTATTCGGCGGTCACACCGCCTGTACCGTCTCCGTTGGAGATGAACCATTTGTTTAAACTGACGGCTCATAGAGGTTGGTCGGCGGTTACCATATTCAAGGCCGATCTGGCCGGGTGATTCATGGAGTTCGAATAAGATACGGGCGATCGGACGAAGTGGTTCTGGTCGCCGGCAAGTGGAGAGCTTCGCGGCGACAATCCCAGTGCGAATCGGAGATCCCCAGAATTTCGGAGAGGAATCCCGGTAAGGGTTTAGACTCTCCCTTCGCTTGGATGCGTGTTGGGTGATCTAATTTGATTTACATTTTGCGAGGCTTTCATATCCGTGATCGAGGAGCCTTCGACTTCCTCGTTGTTTGGGAGCGAATTAGGAGCTTGTCGGACGACGACCTAGACGCCACTCGGATCAACAAGGAGAGTCGCTGGTTGTCGGCTCGACTATTCCGCTTCCCGAGACATCTCGCGGTGCCAGGTATGACTTTATGCGATCTTCAATTTCTAGTCCTTCCTCTAGCGCCAGCGCGGCAATTGTTGGTGCTGTGGCCGGGACTTTTGTGGTAGGCACAATATTGATTGTTGTCCAGGTGACCGTGGTCCTTTATCGCCTTTGGCTTTTTGAGCTCTTCGTGCCCCTTGATGGCATAGAAAATATGTGCCGGAGTTCTGTTGAACGTATGGAGAAGATGGGCTTCCATGTCCTCGAAAGCCTTGAGATCTCCGGGTGTCTTGGCGATCGCCTTCTTTGCTTTGGCGATCGCTATCTTCTGGGCAAGAGGTGGCGTTTCCTCGTCTAAGCGGAGGGTGAGTAGCCTTTGCCTGGCCAGGAAGTTGGCAGCTTTAGCGCGGAAGATCGTGTAAGTTGGGGGAATATCCTTGGAGAGATGTCTGAACATGGGAGAGTGACCGTGGAATCCCCCCATGACCGAATAGAGAGCGAGCTCATCAGCGGACGGGTTCGCCGGTGAGGATGATTTCGTCTACCGGTCGATGTAATCTGCGTCGATTCGTCCTTCCCCTGCTTGATTTTTATCATGCGGCAGGGCCTTCGGTCTGGCGACCTTCTTGGCGAAGTATGACGTGAAGTCATCCGCCGATTTCTTAAAAGAGGTGACCGATCGTGGTGGTAGTGAGACGTACCACTTATGGGCGGCTAAGCCCAATGTCGTGAGGAAGATCCGGCACTTGGTTGCATCGGATGCCCCACACCCAGTCATGTAAATTCGGAATTTACTCGGTGGGTTTTGGTCCGATCTCCCCTTATACGAGAGGTGTTTTAGGAGGAGCGATCGTTGGTTGTATGGGGGCAAGCTCGATGTGGACCGCGAGTGGCTCGGTCGGCCGGCGATCTTCTTCTTTGGTGCTTGCCCGGTGTCGAGAGTGCTCTCATCTCGTCGGCGACGTTGCATGGCGGCCATCGCCGTGCTTTGGCTTAGCGGCTCGCGATCGGGAGCGAGGCCGAGGCGATTGAGTCCGAGTCCACAGCGATCGGGCGGGAGTCGGATGGCGACATGCGTTCGGCCGTGAGGTGAGTAGCCGAACTCCGGGGACGGTCGGATTCTGTCTTTTCAAGGTTGGAAATAGAGTGCCCGGTCGCGGGATGGGTCGCGTCCCAAGCGATCGAATATGGATCCGTCCCGTGCGAGAGCCTTTCCTCGCGAATTGGGGCTTTTTGACGATCGCTCGTTCGGTAGCCCATTGAATTTCCGTTTTCCCATGCGGCGGATGATCGAGGAGTTATCGCGGGCGCGCGCATGCTCTCCGTCGCTCCTCCGGGATGGCCATAGCCTCCTCGATCATTCCTCGGTTTGGGCCCGATCGAGTGAGAGGTGGGGCCATCTCTCGGATGCGGATCGAGAGTCTCGCGTTGCCGCGGCTTCCCGCCGTCGGGCCGGGTTCGGGTGGCCGGAAATGGTGTCGGCGGTTCGGAGAGCGGCTTGCTTGATGTGCGGCGGATGTCATGATTCTGAAGGTTTTCTTTGAAGCGCAGTGAGTGTCACTTCAAGTATATGCCCCGAGAACAGTGAGTGTTCTTCGGGACGGTAGAAATAAAAATATGAGGGTTAGATGCCCTCCTTCTAGCGCCAATTGTTGCTACCCAAAATATTATCCGGAGATAGATATTGCTGGAATGGATGGGATAGCAAACAAGTGCAAGAGCACTTCCGTGAGAGAGATAAATAACACAAGATTTGCCGGGGTTGTTAGTCCCGGGCTTGAATGCTCTCGCGAGATATTATTAATACCGATATTCGGGGATACAAGTACTAATGTAAGAATACAATTACAATGAGTGTAAAGTTTCTTGTTATCTTAGCTAGTGAGCGTGTAGATTGCCGGAAGAACCCAGTTGATGCTCGTGAGTTCTTGTAACAAAGGTGATGAACGATCGCGGCGGTGAGAGATCGACCGCCTCTCACGAGTATATAGGCTGAAAGTTTGGGCTTCGGGCTTGTGAATCCCTTGGAATCTGTCTAGTGGAGACTTGCTTTCGCCGATCGTCTTACGGGACGAGAGATTTGGAGAGAGAAGTCACGAGATGGATTAGGTGAGATAGCGGAGCTTGATGATATGTGTGTGTTCTTCAAGATTTAGTGGATGTATCGAATGTGAGAGAATGAGCTCGAGCGTAAGTCGAGAATGAATTCGGGCTGCAGTGGATGAGTTACGAACCTTTTTCCGGTAGGAGGAGGTTCTCTATTTATAGGGCTTGGATACGCCGGGCGATCGCCTTTCCGCAATATAATAATCGGGCGATCGTCTTTTAGCACATGGGCTGTCCCCTCAAAGTCTGCAGGAGTTGTTGGCGATCAACTATTCGGTCGATGGGGAGCTTACGCGTCTGAGTTAGTCACATGCGGCCCTACTGACAACTTTCGGCGCACATGCCGGTAGGTGGGGTAGGTGACAGGCTTTGGTCAAAGATCTTGTCAGTTAGCAAAAGATCTTGTCAGCGCCTTTTATGGATCTGCACGTGGGTGCTTTTCTGAGATCCAGTCCTCGATGACTTAGACGGGCGATCATCTCTGCTCGGGGCACAGGTCGATTGCCCTTAGCCGGTTAGTAGAGTAGATCGCCAGCTGCCAAAGGGCGATCGCCTTGGGGGTCGATCGCTGGGCAACTGATGGGGGTCTGATAACTTTGATTTGGCGAGCTAGCCAGGGTTTGACTGGAGTTGACTTGGTCGCTCGG
This sequence comes from Orobanche coerulescens, assembly GCA_033398695.1. Taxonomy (NCBI): domain Eukaryota; kingdom Viridiplantae; phylum Streptophyta; class Magnoliopsida; order Lamiales; family Orobanchaceae; genus Orobanche; species Orobanche coerulescens. The sequence continues at coordinate 50,577,618 of CM065802.1, forward strand.
CCTTATAGTCGATCGCCTGTCGGGATGAATAAATCGTGACACAACACTGTGACGAGAATAACTTCCATCAGGATGATACTTGCCATCGCAACATTACGAGGCTTAGAAGTTCATCAAATGGATGTTAAGACTGCCTTTCTTAATGGGGACTTAGAAGAGGAAATCTACATGGAACAACCCGAGGGGTTCTCTGCTCGTGGACAAGAAAGGAAATTCTGCAAGCTGGTAAAATCTTTGTACGGATTGAAGCAGGCACCAAAACAGTGGAATGAAAAATTTGATCATGTCATGATAAGCGGTGGCTTCAAAATTAATGAATCCGATGAATGTGTATATGTGAAAGACACAGAAGATGGCTATGTCATTTTGTGTCTATATGTAGATGACTTGCTCATTACTGGAAGTAATGAAAGAATAATCAAATCGACCAAAGACATGCTGAGGTCATGATTTGATATGAAGGATATGGGACTCGCAGATATAATTTTAGGAATTAAAATCACACGAACGTCGGAAGGTCTCATGCTGAGTCAAGCCCATGTGGACAAAATCCTTGAAAGATTTAATAAGGATGACTCTGGCACAGCCAAAATCCCGGTGGATATGACGTTGAGACTATCCAAGAATAAGGGTGAAGGAGTATCTCAACTTGAGTACTCACGCATAATAGGAAGTCTGATGTACTTGATGAGTTGTACAAGACCAGATATAGCCTACTCAGTTAGTGGACTAAGTAGATACACGAGCAACCCCGAAAAGGATCACTGGAAGGCGATCATAAGGGTACTAAGATACTTAAGGGGTACTCGTGAGTATCGCCTGCACGATACCAAATATCCAGCAGTATTTGAAGGATATAGTGATGTAAATTGGATATCTGATATAAAAGACTCCAAGTCTACAAGCGGATATGTATTCACACTAGCCGGTGCAGCAGTGGCATGGAAATCTTCGAAACAGACACTTATATCTCGATCAACGATGGAATCCGAGTTTATAGCCTTAGATAAATGTGTAGAAGAGGGAGAATGTCTATACCATTTTCTAGAAGATATTCCAAGATGGGCAAAGCCTGTGACCGCAATATGTATTCATTGCGATAGTCAATTTGCGATTGGCAGGGCACAGAGCGTAATGTACAATGGTAAGTCTCGTCACATAAGGAGGAGACATAATACCATTAGACAATTGATATCAACAGGAGTTATCATTATTGATTATGTGTCATAAAAGGATAACATTGCGGATCCGCTAACCAAAGGGTTATCAAGAGACCCTGTTGATAAATCATCAGGAGGAATGGGTCTATTGCCTTGAGCTAATGGTTTTATGGAGGATACCCAACCTAAGCTGACTAGAGATCCCAAGATCTAGGTTCAGTGGGACAACCAATCCATAAAACTTGGCACGATCACTGTGGGGGTTACCCCGAACCGACCATTCCTAGGATGAAAACAGTGATACCCGTAGGGAGAGGTTAAGCTTATGCTTTTAATGATTCTTAAGTCGACACGTATATTCGGGTGGAGTAAAATACGGGTTTACTCAAAACACTTAAAGAGAATCACCTATGTTAGAGAGAAGAGGGGCCGCTTCAAAGGATAATTGCAAAGGCACAATTCTTTAAAAACTCTCGCAGAACCAGGACGGTGTCTACGACCAAAATGGGCACAATAATGAGAACAGGACAAATCAGGAAGGGCACTTGTGAAGGATATACGATCACTTACATAAGCGGTCAGACAGTTCAAAGGCATCTAGTCACACTGTCTAGCCAGTAAGGAGAATATATCTTTTCGAGTGAAGGTTCAAGGAGCATACTCTGCCTATCCTATGCAATGCCTAACCGTAGTAACTATCACCAAGTCAACTCCGTGTCTGACGTGTGCTACTGGACCATCAATCTCATTCATGTGGGGAATTGTTGGAAATATTAGATAAAATAGAGGAATAGAGGAAATGGGCTGTTTTGAGCAGTCCACTTGAGAGGAAATTTTGAGTGGGCTCGACTACGAGTTAAAGTCGGGACTTAGTTGGAATACGTAGTACTCCGTACGAGGTTTCCAAAACATGTAAGAACACTCAAAATGATTGAGGTATGAATGAGATATAATGTTCCAAAGTGAACCCTTTAGAAATGGGTTTGGGATCTTTATCACATTGGAAAAAGAAGGGAAAAATTGTGAGTATATAAGGAGATGTGGACAAAGTCATGTTCAAAAAGTGAGACATGTGTGGATGTGTGACTAGGCGCCCCTCGCACACACACGCGCGCGCCGCCGCCGTCCGGCCGGCCGGCTCGGCTCGGCTCGGGCCGGGCCGGGCCGGTCTCGGTCGAAGGGCGATTTGGGCGAAATGTCTCGGAGTCTCGAAGTTATTTTTTTACTGCAATTTTATTCGGTAAAATTTTATTTTACTGAAAATACCTCAATTAATAAATTCCGAATTTTTCGGATCCGGATGAACTCGAATTAAACAGATCTGGATAAGTATTGAGATACCAATCCTGATCGGTTTAGAGTTCCTCCAGATACTAATCCTGGTTGGTATAGAGTTCCTCCAGCACACAACCTCCTCCAGCCTCACCTATAAATACCCGGCTTGAGGGGCTCATTTTTTTACACAGTTCAGACGTACACTTCGAGAGCCTTTCCGAGACAGATTTCTTTTTCCTTCTTCGTTTTTCTTTCGGATACTTTCAGTCGGTGATAGTAGACAGATTTGTTCTAGTTCGCTGAGGGTGCAGCGCATCATCGATTCACTACATCGAGCTGTTGTTTTATCCTGTGAGACAGACGCCATACACCATGGTGAGGGTGAATTTGCTTTAAGGAGACAGATATTTTGGACTCAACAGCAAACCTTCCGCTCGTTTGCGCGAACGGAATTTTCCTTTTTTTTTTTTTTTGGCTAACCGATTTTTTGCAGGATTTAGATAAAATATATATTCGATATATATTTATATTCTGTTATTTTTCAAGTAAGCGTTTTCAAATTATTCAACATCTTAGGGTCGATTGTCAAGAACCGTTAGCACTTTGTACGGGGTCATTTCGTCTTACTAGTCTGCGCTTCATTCTCGTCGCTTCAGTCCAAGGAAACTACCAGATTTCTATCCAACCAATCAAGAAATGAGCTTATTGTCTATCCTTTGCGTGGAAAATGTATTGTTTGATCAAATTTTGAGTATTTAATTTAGTTGAATACATGACTCGTGTTCTACTCATCTAACAAGATGTTTTCCCGTGGACGAGAAATTATCGGCCGGAAATAGACTGGAGAGAAGTTTGGATGCGAGAAAGAAGTGGGACGTTAGTCCCAAGTGAAAATGAATATCTAGTCAAAGGGTTAGCTGTGTGAATTATTGATATGCAAATTTGCTTCTGTTCTATAGGATAATATAGTTCCAAATCAATCTCTTGAGATGTTTGAAATTGCCTACACTTGGGGTGGGCAAAGAAAAAAATTTCCCATCCCGGTCCCTTTCGGGAGTTGGTGGAATGGGGCGGGACTTATATTTGAATACGCCCAACCCGCAACGGGAGGGGACATGGATCGAAAATTCTATCCCATCAGGTTTGTTTGGTTACTGATTGAAATAATATATTCGTTTACAAATAAATTCAGAATGTGATAGTGTTTAACAAAATGATTTTTGATCGCTATAATATGTGTGTATATTAATATATGTGTTAAATTTGGAATGGCCTAATCGTATATGTTGTGGAAAAATTAATATTATGTTTGATATTTCTAACTTAATTTTTCGTAAAGTTTGTGTTTGACTTGCTTTTATATATTATATGTATATATATATAAACGCGTATTAAATTTAAAGAAAATTGTAATTTTTTTATATTTTAATATTTTTTATGCGAGATAAACCTGTTTTTCGCTCCATACTCGGATAAGGCCAGTAGGGGATGAAGTACCAAAAAATAACAAGCGGGGCGGGGCCATCCCATCCCGTTTCATGCCCGCCCCTAATATGCGCCTACTTATTTCCTACTTTTTTGATTCATCTAATCTTAATGACTTATGTAACAACGTGTTTTAATTTTTAGGAGCATACATCTCTTTTGGGATAAATTACCTTCCAAAAGCGTTCGGTGAGCCCTCTGGAGATGGTGCTACTCATTATAGAGCAAGACAGATATCATCACATTGGAGTTACAGTGGGGCGGGAGAGAAATACACTACTGGATATAATGCATATGCTGACAGGGTACCTGGCGAGATGGAGGAGTAGGGCTGTCTAAATGGTTCTCGGTTCTCGGTTAGAACCGGAACCGAAGCGGTTCGGTTAGCAGAACCGTTAATGCGGTTAGGTTAGCAAGCAGATTAATCGGTTACCGGTTTGGTTTTCGGTTAGAGATTTCGAGGATAAAGCGATTTCGATTTAACAAAACCGTCGGTTCGGGCAAGAACCGTACAAAATTAATAACTATTATTTATTATTTATTATTTATTAAATAATAATTTTAGTATTTTTTTTACGGCCCAGACAAAAGCCCACCCCCGTCTCCCGTCTCCCCGTCTCCCCCACCCCGTAACCCTCACCGTCTCCTGTCTCCCCCACCCCCGTCTCCCCGTCTCCCCGTCTCCCGTCTCCCGTCTCCCGTCTCCCCCTCCCCGTAACCCACCTCCTCTCTCTCAGTCTCCCGCCCGCGCCGCCATGCCCGTGCCTGCTCCACCGCTCCACGCCGTCGCCGCGGCTCCCAATCCCTCTCGGTTCAGTTTCCCATGGTCGTCTCCGGCGTCAGATCCGTCCGCAGCACCGTCCCTTCCTCCCGTCAGCTCCGTCCGCAGCCCAGGAGCTCCCTCCGGCGTCAGATCTGTGCTGTGGGTTCTCGGTTCAGGAAACATAGAATTAAAAAAAAAAAACGGTTTTTACGGGTTACCCGAACCGGAACCGAATTAATTCGGTGCGGTTCCGGTTAACCGAAAGTGTAATACGGTCCGGTTTACGGTTCCAGTTTTTTGGCTAAAATGGTTCCGGTTAACCGATTTTTTCGGTCCGGTTAACCGGAACCGAACCGTTCGACAGGCCTATGGAGGAGGCTGCATCATTCATTAGGATCATTACCTATGCAACGAGTGTCTTAAATTTCATTATATATTCAAGATTGTATGAGTTACCCATGCAACTAAGGGGGTTGTATTTAATTAAGGGGGCGTATTCAATTAAGACTTCAAATGAGTTTTAAAGATTTTTATAGAATTTGATGGATTTGAAAAAAGTTTGGGTGTATTTAATTGAGACTTTTAAAAGTCAATTAAATTTTTGTGGTATTCAATATAGAATTTAATGGAGTTCTTAAAAGTCCATTAAAGTCATGAGGTATTAAATGAAAACTTTTATAAATCTTACAAAATTATGAGGTATTCAAATTTATTTTGATTTTAAGGATTTTAATGGAATCATCTAGGTACTCATCTTTAAGCACAAAGTACAAACATAATTTGTCTTTTAAAATCTTTCCTACACCCCTAAGATTTTGATGGATTTTTATTCGTCACCACCACCCACCACCGCCTCCACCACAACCGCCTTCCCACCTCCATTGCCACTGTCCCGTCCCACCGCCAACACCATTTCCGCTGTCACCCCGTTGCCACTACCACCATATAGGGCTGTCGAATGGTTCGGTTTCGGTTAACCAGACCGAAATTTTCGGTTAACCGGAACCATAAATGTCCTAAAATAAGAACTGAAAACCGGACCGTATAAATTTTCGGTTAACCAGAACCGGACCAATTATTTTCGGTTCCGGTTCGGTTAACCACAAAAACCGTTTTTTTTATTTCAATTTAAAAAAATTGAAGTAATATCATATAATTATAAAATATAAAAATATAATTTCATAAATAAAATCTGCTTCCGGCTCGCTTTATAAAATATATTATTAAATATTATTTTTTATTTTATAATTATATAATATAATTACAAAATATAATTTCGTAAAAACAGTCTAATTTCCAATTTTAATTTACAAAAATAAAAATAATATAATATAATATAATTATAAAATAAAAATAGTATTTAATAAATATATTTTATAAAATCGGTTTTCGGTTCGGAACCGAACGGTTATCGCTAAGACCGAAAACAGAACAAATGATACACAATGGAATCGAAAACCGGACCAATAACCGAAATTACGATTCTCGGTTACTTGAACAAATGCAGTTCGATTCTAAGCAAAGAACCATTTAGACAGCCCTACCACCATATCCCGGAACAGTAAAAAAGTTCTTATAATATTTTTATCTTCTGTTCTTCAACTTTTTATGAAAAAAATAATTATTACAATAACTTGTAAAAAAAATTCAGTTTATAATTAAATATTTTATATCTGCTCATTGCTTTAATAACTTGTATATGTTTTAGTCTTTTTAATATGAGATACTTCTTTAGTTTTTCTCGTCAAATTATATCAATTTGTTGTAAAATTTCTATTTGTAATTGATATTTATTTTTAATTAAAAAATCTATTATACATAACAATTGACTGAAAATCACATATAGAACAACTATCTATTAAGATAGAACGTTAATAAATGAAATTCATGTGGTTACTATCTTTTGAGAAAAATAAAGTCATTAGAAATTCATAAAAGTCCATAAAAATCCATAAAAGTCTATAGAATTTTAACAGATAGAAGTCCATTGAAATCAAAGAGAATTTATGAAAGTCTGTTGAATTCTATTAAAATCTATCAAATCCATCAAACTCTAAAATCTATCAAGATTTTAATGGAATTTGATAGATTTTAGAGTTTGATGGATTTGATAGGTTTTAATAGAATTCAACAGACTTTCATAAATTCTCTTTGATTTGATGACTTCATCATTAAAATTACATAGACTTTTATGGATTTTTATGGACTTTTATGAATTTCTAATGACTTTATTTTTCTCAAAAGATAGTAACCACATGAATTTCATTTATTAACGTTCTATCTTAATAGATAGTTGTTCTATATGTGATTTTCAGTCAATTGTTATGTATAATAGATTTTTCAATTAAAAATAAATATCAATTACAAATAGAAATTTTACAACAAATTGATATAATTTGACGAGAAAAACTAAAGAAGTATCTCATATTAAAAAGACTAAAACATATACAAGTTATTAAAGCAATGAGCAAATATAAAATATTTAATTATAAACTGAATTTTTTTTACAAGTTATTGTAATAATTATTTTTTTCATAAAAAGTTGAAGAACATAAGATAAAAATATTATAAGAACTTTTTTACTGTTCCGGGATATGGTGGTAGGGCTGTCTAAATGGTTCTCGGTTAGAATCGGAACCGTACGGTTCCGGTTAACCGAGAATCGTAATTTCGGTTATTGGTCCGGTTTTCGATTCCATTGTGTATCATTTGTTCGGTTTTCGGTCTTAGCGATAACCGTTCGGTTCCGAACCGAAAACCGGTTTTATAAAATATATTTATTAAATACTATTTTTATTTTATAATTATATTATATTATATTATTTTTATTTTTGTAAATTAAAATTGGAAATTAGACTATTTTTACGAAATTATATTTTGTAATTATATTATATAATTATAAAATAAAAAATAATATTTAATAATATATTTTATAAACCGAGCCGGAAGCAGATTTTATTTATGAAATTATATTTTTATATTTTATAATTATATTATATTATTTCAATTTTTTAAATTGAAATAAAAAACGGTTTTTGTGGTTAACCGAACCGAAAATAATTGGTCCGGATCGTTAACCGAAAATTTATACGTCCAGCTTTTCGATTCTTATTTTAGACATTTATGGTTCCGCTAACCGAAAATTTCGATCTGTTAACCGAATCGAACCATTCGGCAAATTTCTATATGGTGGTAGTGGCAACGGGTGACAATGAAATGGTGTTGGCGGTGGGACAAAGTGGCAATGGAGGTGGGAAGGCGGTTGTGGTGAAGGCGGTGGGTGGTGGTTAATAAAAATCCATCAAAATCTTAGGGTGTAGGAAAGATTTTAAAAGACAAATTATGTTTGTCTTTGTCTTAAAGATTTAAAGACTAGATGATTCCATTAAAATCCTTAAAATCAAAATAAATTTGAATACCTCATAATTTTGTAAGATTTATAAAAGTTTTCATTTAATACCTCATAACTTTAATGGACTTTTAAGAACTCCATTAAATTCTATATTGAATATCACAAAAATTTAATTGACTTTTAAAAGTCTCAATTAAATACACCCAAACTTTTTCAAATCAATCAAATTCTATAAAAATCTTTAAAACTCATTTGAAGTCTTAATTGAATACGCGTGTCTTAAATTTATTATATATTTAATATTGTAAGAGATTTTGCCCGTTTCTGTTCAAATCAAATACCTTTTCAATTGCGTAACTTTACACGTTAATTCTCTAACTTCAAATATAAATTAATCCTCAACTATTTAATTTTGCGCAAACTAGCGGTTAAAAAATTATTTAAAATGACGCTGGATGACAGCTGCTGTTCTTTCTTTTTTTCCTGCTGGAGATGATAATTTTAGTTCCCTGAGTGTAGGATTCATTAGATAGTTAGACGGGTTATTCCTAAGCTCGTCACTCGGATGATTGCAATCGGTTATCGATGTCACAGATTTTCAAATTACAACTTTCGATTATAATTGTCTTATCAATTATCAAACCAAAAATTTTGATTACTAATTTTCACCCCGATATATCGGTTTTCAAAATTACCAACTTTATAATGAATATAGGGATCTCACTTTTTTAGTACCAAATCATAAAAGTAATAAGTTATATATCCTTATTCATAAAACTATAAGTTTTTTATACCAAAATGTGTTAAAAGACTTTATTACCCTTAAAGTCTACCACCAAAAGATAAAAAAACATAAAAAAATAGAAGATTATTAAAAGCAAACAACAATAAAAAATAGAAAATTATTAAAAGCAAACAACAATAATCTAAACGGTCTCACGACTCAATATTTTCCTCTGCAAAAAAACTCTCCGTATCTCTCTGCAAAAAACTCTCCCGTCGTGAAACCCTTTCGCCGGCCAGAAAATGTCGAACTCCGACTACCACAGAGAATCTGAAGACGCCAGAAGTTCCTCACACGCTAGTGACACTTCATCTGAAGAGGAATTCGTCAATGAGCCGCCGGTTAGTGTATTTTCATTCACATACGATCGTGCCACGACGGTTGTTCATCGTCCCACGATGGTGCTGAAGAAGATAACACCATCGTGTACACGATGATTTTTCGTGGGCACGATGGTTTACACACGACGGTCGTCGATCGTGTGTGCCGTCGTGTGCTAGAAGATCAAAGGCTCCTGCCCTGCACACGATCGACGCCCGTCGTGTGAGCCGTCGTGTGGCACACGATGGTCTTCACACGACGGACATCGATCGTGTGCCTGCCATCGTGTGCAAGGCAGAATTTTTTTTTTTCGTTCTCTTAAGCATTCTATCATATTCTTATGAGTTGTATGTCTATATTGCAGACTGGTTGCGTATGGAAAAGACCTACATTGCGCTTTGTTACACGTCAAGTGAATCTTTACATATGGGAGGCGGTATTTAAAGAGATCATTGAGACACTAAGAAGTATGGGCCGCAATTCCGCAGTTGCTGATCGAGCTATCGAGAGCTTGACCGAGGGGGTCCTGGGGCGCTTGATTAAAGTTAGGAGAAATGGGAGTTCAAATCGCCTACATCACTTGATTGCCCGTCAATTGGAGGGTGATCAAATCCCCCCGGATGAGTCGTGGTTCCAGGTTTGCGGGAGGACCATTCGTTTTACGGCCCGTGATTTTGCCATGATCACTGGACTGCATTTTGGAAACTCTACCTTCCATCCACAGGACGACCATCTCCTTCGGTCTGACGGTATTTTCCACAGAATATTCCATGGCAAAAATATTAAGGTTAGTGTTCTGTGGAAGAGGTTCAATGCTCGAGATTTTGGTAGAGACATAAGAGATTATCTGAAGGTTGCCAATTTGCTTATATACTACTACTTTATCCTATGCCGTGACGACATGATGGTCGAGACATGGGCATGGGCATTAGTTGAGGATTTCGAGCAGTGGGATATGTTTCCTTGGGGTTCTTATGCCTTTGGGGTTTTATCTTACTACATAGGCAACGTTGCCATGAAGGAGGGACAAGAGCACAAGGACTATCACTTCTATGGTCCTGTTTTGGCTTTACAGATATGGTCGTATGAGATGATTCCTTCATTGGGAGCATTGTGTGGTATTCGAGATAAATCTGTCCAAGTCCCCCGGTGTTTGATGTGGACTACGAGGAAGATGTTCTGTGATTTCACTCATTTGTTCGACGAAAATGTACATAAATTTGTAAACGTATTTTCTCCTGACTTCATCTCTTCAACGTTATGTGATTGCCCATCTAATGGTATGCTTTAATGACTAATTTTGCAGCACAGAGTACTTCCCTCTTTACCGCATCTGGAGGAGGATGAGGCTGAGTACTACTACCTGAGCTTTGAGAATGGCTCGCCATATGACGTTAAGTTCATTAAGCCTGTAAGAATAGCTGTGAAGAACAAAGAGGATGAGCCTGCGCCGATCCCGAGAAAGAAAGTTATGGATAGGTTGAAGAAGGCTGCTGGGAAATTGATTACATATGAGTCGGCACATAAAGTGTCGAAGCGATGCCGACAGAGTACCCCACCAGTACATGGTGCAGAGACATCGGACCGGGCGAGGCAGCCAGAGAGGGTGTATTGTGTCCACAGACTTCCTTGTCCGGACCACACCCACGACACGAGCAGGGATGAGTACTTCGATCGCCGTTTGAAGGCGATCTTGTATGACGATTCTGAGTCCGGATTTATTACTCGAGTTTCTCGCCGGGTGCTTTCTGGGATCGTGGATTTCTTCGGACCTATGCATAGACATTCTAGGAGCCCGGTGTACTACTCAGCTGGGAGCCATGAAAGGTTTCCCGATAGGCCTCGTCATTCTACATCTGTTAGCAGCGCCCAGCGGAGGATTCCTGACCCTCCACGTCACTCAGTCTCTGGTGCAGCCCACAGTCACCATTCTCAGCGTCAGCCTAGTCATCATTCTCAGCGTCAGCCTAGTCACCATTCTCAGCGTCCGCCTACCCACCATTCTGAGGTCCAGCACAGTCACCATTCTGAGATCCAGCACAGTCACCATTCTCAGATTCATCATTCTTTTGAGCGGACTCAGCAGCCCCTTGATTACGAGCATCAGTATGAGCCATTTGAGGCGCCGTTTCAGCAGTATGGGACGATGTTCGACTGGTTTCAGGACGAGCATCATTATAGTGCGATGTTTCGATGTGAGGGTGGTGGTCCTGAGCAGCAGCCTCCATTTCAGATCGAGCAGCCAGTTTTTGAGATCGAGCAGCCGGCTGTACAGCTCTCTGATCGTTATAGTTGTGAGAGGGATGCTGAGGGTGATGAAGATGGTGAGAGTGCCGGAACGCAGCATTTGGGTGAGCGTAGTCTTCCACCGCGAGTGAGTCGACCATCTGCTGCTCTTCGGGAGCCTTTTGTGGTGGCGCCTCCAAGAGATAGCGAGGCTCTGAAGAAGTTGTACCTACACTTTAGGAGAGAGCAGCCACGTGATGCTATTGTCCGGTGTTTGGAGACTGGGCATGCTCTCACCCAGGCGTTATTTGACCGGATAGAGTCTAGCCGTGAAGACTTTGATGCCGAGGTGATAGATTGTTATGTGCTTGCGACTCGAGCGAGGCTTCAGAGGGGAGTCCGTAGTGTTGGTGTCGGTAGAGTTGGCACTGTACTTGCCGGCTCCCAATTTTACGTAAGTTCTATAACCTACTCGCTTGTATATCATTGGTGTGATGTGGATTTTTTTTTAATTTTGTTGTTTGGCTTTTTGTAGTTAGTTATGGCCAACGAGTTTGCAATACTCCATCCGGATGATCCACTTGGTATCAAGGTGACAGGGAAGCCGGTTTACAGGGATTGGAAAATTCCTAAATGCATCGAGGACTACATGACATGTCTTGATACACCACATGCGGTTCCATGGTCAAATTGCAACGAAGTAAGTTTGAAATTTATATTGCTAAATGATTCGCTATGTTTGATGTGATGATCTTATATGATTACATATTTTGTTTCAACAGATCATTGCCATTTGTTGCCTCGACCAGAGCCACTGGGTGATTATCAAGATTGACATCATAACATGGACCGTGGAGTTGTACGATTCCTTGTCACACCACCACGAAGATGGTCGATACCGATGTTGTGCGGCGATTTATACGCCCCGAAGACGATCGGCATAATAGTCAGGAGCCAGACAAAGAAGGCAGACGCTGGGCAAGCTCCTAGCGATCGCGTCCAAGGCGATCGTCTATAGGCATCTGGCGATAGCCAAAGATATCTGACGATCGTCCCATACTGCATGTGAACCCGACACCCGTCAAAGTCTTCGAAGATTGAATGTCGGACGTAGACCCACGTGCAGATCCGCAAAAGGCGCCGCAAGATAGGGCTTTTGACCCCAGCCTGTCACTAACCTCTCACCTACCGACAGGCCCGCCGAAAGGTACAAGGTGGGTCCTCCCCAGACAGCGACTCAGGACGCGTTTGGACTCCTCATTGGCCTGCGCATCTGGATGCCAGCTGCAGCCTCAGACTTTAAGGAAACAGTCCCACGTGATGGGTCGATCGCCCACATTATTCTAATATAGAATACGGCGGTCGCCCGCGATCGCCGGGAAGGACCCAGCTACCTTGTCTCCTATAAATAAGAGGCTTCCAACAGTGGCTAAAGAGACAGTGAAAAACGTACATAGAGAGAACAGAAAGACTCTTCTGACGAATACTTACACATACACAATGATATTCATTCACTTATACAGAGCATCAAAAGCAAGAACTCACAGAGCTTCATATCTGGTTCTTCCGGCAATCTTCACGCTCTATAGCTAAGATAACTAGAATCTTTACACTCATTGTGATAGTATTCTAACATTAATATTTGTACTCTAAAGTATTTATATTAATAACATCTCGCGAGAGCATTCAAGCCCGGGACTAACAACCCCGGAAAATCTTGTGTTATTTACTTTTCCACGGAAGTGTTCTCGCATTTGTTTGTTACTCGACCATTCCAGCAATATCATCTCCGGATAATATTTTGGGTAACAACAATTGGCGCTAGAAGGAGGGGATCTTAACCTTCATTTTTATTCCGACCGTCTCGAAGAACACTCACTGTTCTCCGGGGCATATACTTGAAGAGACACTCACTGTTCTTCAAACAAAAGCCTTCAGAAACATGACATTTGCCACGACCTCCAAAAGAGCCACCCTGCGATCTGCCGGAAATCTCATTCCGGCCCAGACCGAGTCCCAGCCTACGGCGGAAGGCGACCGCGGCAACGCTAGACTATCACTCCCGCCCCCGAGAGACGGTCCCAGCCTCTCACTTGATCAGTTCCAGACAGCGGAACATATTGAGGAGGCTATAGCCATCCTCAGGGAGCGACGGAGGGCATGCGACTCGCCCACCATTACTCCGTCAGCCAACCCCCGAGCAGGCAAGCGGAAGCTCAAGGGGATATATGTTGAGAAATCAACAGAAAACCCCGAGCCGCAGGAAAAGGCTCTCGTAAGGCGGGACGACTCCATATTCAGCCGCCTAGGGAGTGATCCCTCGTGGCGACCCGGGCGTTCAGGCCCCAGTAGGGATGCATCGGAGTCCGAATCCGTCACCAGGAGTTCGGCATATCCGACTCTCAGAAGACAAGCGGCCCAACGGGCTCCCGCTCGCCCAAGAATTGAGCTCGGTGGCGGAGAGCTCGCCATCCACCATGGGGCCAGGAGATCGATACATGATCGCCTTGGCTCCCGCTCCGAGAGCCAATCAGCAAGCAGTCAGGCAGGCTACGGCTATGGCCGCCATGCAGCGCTAGCTCGATGAAATAAAGGCGCTCCTAGAGACTGGGGTAGACGCCAAGAGATCGGTCGTCGGACCGAGTGAGCCACTCGCAGCCCAGATCGAGCTCGCCCCAGTTCAACCAAAGATCGCTCCCCCTCAACCACCTCTATATGAGGGGAGATCGGATCCTGAGACCCATTTGAGCAAATTCCGGATTTACATGACCGGATGCGGAGCATCGGACGCGACGAAATGCCGAATGTTCCCATTGACATTGGGCGACCTCGCCCATAGGTGGTACATCTCACTACCACCTCACTCGATCAATTGTTTTGAGAAGTTGGCGAACGACTTCACGTCGTACTTCGCCGCCAAAGTTGCTCGGCCAGAAGGCCCCCACCGCATGATGAAAATCAGGCAGGGGAAGAACGAGCCCGATGGAGATTACATTGACCGGGTGGATGAGATAGTCCTCACCGGCGAGCCTATTAGCGACGAGCTCGCACTCTAATCGGTCCTAGGGGGATTCTACGGCCACTCGCCCATGTTCAGGCACCTTACAAAGGACATCCCCCGACCTACGCGATCTTCCGCGTCAGGGCTGCTGATTTCTTGGCCAGGCAGAGGATGATCACCCTCCGCTTAGGCGCAGGATATGTCGGAGATGGGAAGGCGCCATCCCACATCCAGAAGAAGGCGGTCGCCAAGTCCAGAAAGCCGGTCGCAAAGCCGCCTGGTGAATTCAAAGCCTTCGAAGATGTGGAGGTTCACCTCCTCCGCAACCTCAATATATCTCCGGACCACATCTTTAACGCCATCAAGGGGCGCGAGTGGCTCAACAAACTAAAGCCGATAAGGGACAACGGTCATCTAGATCGTAGTAAATTTTGTGCCTACCACAAGAGTCCCGGCCACAACACCAGTCAGTGCCGCGACCTCCTCAGACAACTCTGGAGATTGTTTGAGGAAGGCAAATTGGATAACCTAGTTACCAATCCAGAGCCCCGAGCAGAGAGGACCGGGGGGCGCGAGCGCCGACAGAACGACGGGATCCCTCCAAATCCGGTTGCCAGGATCGAGCAGAACGAGCCGGAGTATTCCGACGAATCAATCCCTCCGATCAACCCTGGTGGTCGGATCAACATGCTTCAAGTGGGAGGTGGTAACCTCGGAGGCCTTTCCCCGGTCTCCACCATGTCAAACAGAAAGCGGAAGGCCGAACTGAGGGCGTTCGCCGGGGTCCATGTCGTGGTACCCCCAGAGCCGACCATCTCCAAAGACGCGCTCATCACTTTCTCCAACAAGGATAGGGATGGAGTATAGTACCCCAAAGAGGATGCATTGGTAATCTCTGCATGTATCCTTGGGAAAATGGTCGATCGCGTGCTGGTTGACAATGAGAGTTTCTTCAATATCATATTCAAATCTGCTCTTGACCAGCTCGGCAACCTGACCTAGTTCATCAAGCCGTTTGACACCGTGCTTCAAGGGTTCGGCGACAGCACAGTCCAAGCCTACGGAAAGATCAAGCTTTCTGTCGAGCTAATATGCTTTTACGATCCCAAGGTTAGGATTACTAGGAACCTAAATTTTGTAATCATAGATAGGCACAGCATCTATAATGGGTTCCTAGGTCGTCCATTTCTAGAAACCTTCGAGGCGGTCGCGTCGTCTTCTTTTACTGTATCAAATTCCCCACTGCCGATGGGACGGTCGGTACTGTAAAAGGAGATCAGCTAATGGCTAAGAAATGTTTAAATTACTCCTGTGTCGTAACTTCTTTCAACACTTCTCTTACTATTTATAACATTGAGACGATCGACAATCAACCGATGGAGATCGACGAGCCGAGCACCTCAAACCAACCCGACTCAGAGGACGCCATCTCACATCGATTAACGGACGACATCGAGCCAAGGATCGGTTTCGAGCTAAGCCTCGACATCGATCCAAGGATCGAGTCCGGAAATCGTTCCAAACGAGAAGCGACCGTCCCCATTGAAGAGTTGGAGAGTATAACAATAGATCAGGCTCACCCGGATCGGGAAGTACAGATCGGTACGAGCGTCGACCACGAATTAAAGGATGATCTGATCAGCTTACTACGTAAGAACATCGGAGTCTTTGCCTGGTCGCATCAAGATATGGTCGGCATAAGTCCTGGACATGCTTGCCATTATCTAAAGATCGACCCGACAAGGAAACCTGTTCACCAGAAACATAGGAAATTCGGTCATGAGAAGTACGCAGCGCTCGACATAGAAGTCAAGAAGCTACTCCACAATAAACTAATCGGAGTAGCTACCGACGAACCACAGTGGGTGGCCAACGCGGTGCTCGTCAAAAAGACGAGCAACTCCTGGAGGTTATGCATCGACTTCACCGACCTCAACGTGGCATGCCCAAAAGATCACTTTCCGATGCCTCGTATCGACCACTTGGTCGATAGCATTGCAGGCTGCAAGATGATGTCGTTCATGGATGCCTTCGCCGGGTACCATCAGATCCCCATGGCAGAGAAAGACATAAAACACACATCGTTCCACACGGAAAAAGACATATACTTCTGGGTCCAGATGCCGTTCGGTCTGAAGAATGCAGGGGCGACCTACTAACGGCTAGTCAACGGGATGTTCGCCAACCAGATCGGCAAGACCATGGAGGTCTACATTGATGACATCATGGTCAAAAGCCTCAAAAAGGAAGATCACCTCAATGACCTAGCCGAGATGTTTGCCATCCTCGAAAAGTTCAATATGAAGCTTAATCCCAAGAAATGCAACTTCGGGGTGAGCTCCGAAAAATTCCTGGGGCACATCGTGAGCCAAAGAGGAATAGAGGCGAACCCCGCCAAGATCCAGGAGATCCTTGACATGCAGGAGCCACAGAATGTCAAACAGGTGCAACGCCTTACTGGTTGTCTAGCCGCCCTCAACCGTTTCATATCTCACCTCGGGGATAAAAGCAAGCCATTCTTCGCGACCATAAAGAACAAGAAGTTCGCATGGACAAAGGAGAGTCAAATAGCATTCGCCAAAATTAAGGAGTATCTATCTAACCCCCAGATCTTAGCGAAGCCAATCCCCGGCGAAAAGTTGTTCCTTTACCTGGCGGCCTCGGAGGTCGCGCTGAGTGCTGTTTTAGTGCGAGCAGAGGGGCAAGTCCACTTGCCGATCTACTACGTTAGCCAAGCTATCCATGACGCGGAAACGCGATACACACCTCTGGAAAAGATCGCCTACGCTCTAGTCATGAGTGTTAGCAAGCTAAGGGCATACTTCTTCGAACATCAAGTGTAGGTCCTGACAACTCTCCTCTTAAGGCAAGTTCTGCACCGTCCAGACACTAATGGGCGACTCCTCAAGTGGTCACTGGAGATCGCCCAATACGGTATCACGTACGCTCCTGCACGGCGATCAAAGGCCAGGCTCTGGCGGACTTCGTGGTGGAATTAACATTCCCTCACAGTCCGACCTAGGTCGGCCGCCCTGGTTGGAAGCTGTATGTGGATGGCTCGACAACCAACTCGCGAGCAGGGGCAGGGATTGTCCTCATCAGCCCCGACGGGCAAAGTTTCACAAATGCTGTACGTTTCGGGTTTCGGGCGACCAACAATGAGGCCGAATACGAAGCCTTGGTAAATGGGCTCGATCTAGCCCTCGCCCTGGATGTTCGCCATCTCCACATCTTCATGGACTCCCTCTTGGTCGTGAACCAAGTCAAGGGAGAATATGAGGCGCGCGGCGAACAAATGATCAAATACCAAGAATTAGTCGCCGAAATGTGCACAAAGTTTGAAGAGGTGCTAATCGAACAAGTCCCGAGAGAGCACAACTCCCAGGCCGATGCCCTATCCAAACTAGCGTCGTCAGATGGGGCGGCCGATTTCTCTAACATCCAAATCACAAAATCAGCAAAGCCGGCGATCGACAGAAACCTGATTACCACGGTCACCGTCGCCGAGGAGAACTGTATGACTCCTTTCATAAAATACTTGAAGGATGGGACGGTCCCCGATGACCGTATCAAAGCTCGCCAGCTCCAACTCCGTGCAACCAGATACACCCTACTGGACGACCGGCTTTATAAGCGAGCTTTCAGCCTTCCCCTCCTCAAGTGCATTATGCCGGAGGAAGGCCGGCTCGTTTTAGCCGAGATCCATGATGGGATCTGTGGAAACCATGCTGGCGGGCGAGCTCTTATCCACAAAACAACCAGGCAAGGTTTTTTCTGGCCTTCGCTTCAGAAAGATGCGATCGCCTATGCCAGATCGTGTCATAGATGTCAAGTGATGGGACCAAACATCAAACTTTCCCCCGAGCAACTAACTTCGATGTACAGCCCATGGCCACTCGCCCAATGGGGCATCGACCTTATAGGTCCCTTGCCGACGGCACCAGGGGGCTGTAAGTTTGCCATCCTGGGGGTCGATTATTTCACGAAATGGGCCGAGGCCGAGCCACTCAACAAGATCGGCCAAGAACAAGTAATCAAGTTTATTTGGAAGAACATCATATGCCGGTTCGGTCTACCCCAGGCTATCATCTCCAACAACGGAAAGCAGTTCGACGGCTTGGAAGTCATGCAATTCTGCGAGAAATGGGGAATCAAAAAGTTGTTCTCGGCCCCTTACCACCCTCAGACGAACGGACAGGTAGAGGCTGTAAACAAGATCCTCAAACATACGATCAAAGCAAGACTTGAATCCAAACAAGGACGATGGGCGAGCGAGCTCCCAGATGTTTTGTGGTCCTACCGTACAACGACCCAAAACTCGACTGGCGAAACCCCGTTCGCCCTCGCCTTCGGAACAGAAGCGATGATCCCTTCAGAGATCGCCGTCCTCAGCCACCGAACTGAACAAGAGATGACGACGGACAATGATATGGCCCGGCGGATCGACTTAGACATGCTCGAAGAACGGCGACTGACCTCGGAAATGAAGAACACAATCCACAAAAGGAGATCCGAGAAATTCTTCAATTCGAAGGTCAAGGAAAGACGGTTCCAAGTGGGCGACCTAGTCCTCAAAAAAGTCCAAACTCATACAGGAGTGTTTGGCCCGAATTGGGAAGGCCACTTCAGGATATCTAAGTGGCTAACTAGGGGAGCCTACGAACTTGAACACCCTGACGGCACTCCGGACCAATATCCTTGGAACGCCATGCATTTGAAGAAATACTACCAGTGAAAACTTTGTATTCAGTTTCAGTTACCCAATGTACAAAGAGTATAATGAAATTTTCCTATCCCATCTATATGATTCGCTTCGACGAAAATGAACAACTAAGAAGAGTACGGTTCGCTCGCTCTACAAGATGTCATCGTCTAAACATGACAGACCTATGCAAGCGATCGCCCCGCCGATCACAACGTATACCGTCGAGGGTCGTCATCCAACATGGCGATCCGAGGTAGAAAAGTGCAGCCATGGTCCTGGAGGTCGATGGAACCGACAGCTTCGTCCATGCAAGGTTCCTTTGGGCTGCGATCGCTCGCCCTTCGTTTAGATACGAGGCGGGCATAGCCGAAGGACCCTCCAAATAAATTTGTGGACACGATCGCGCATCCTCAAAAGTACATCATCTAACGTGATGTACCGGGACAAGGCGACGCGTCCCTACCCCATCACAACGTATACCGTTGAGGGTCGCCATCTAACATGCCGACCCAAGATAGAAGAGTGCTAACAAGCCGCGGAAGTGGAGTCGAATAAACCGACGACGCCCCGTGCAAGGACTCCTCTAGACCAAGACCGCACGCATGTCGTTTAAATACAAGGCGGGCGCAGCCTAACGGAGGACCCTAACAATAAAGTGAGTCGCGGGACATACCTACGGATGGAATGTCCCTCGCGCATAATGACACGGTTACGGAGGTCGCTCCATCGAACTCAGCGACCGTGCACACAGCCATCCTCTCTCAAAGAATCACCAAAACTCATGATAGCTCGTCCAACATACTATTTTCGTTCCCTTACTTACACTAAGTAAACAAAAACAAGGGGCAGAGTGGAGCTAATCCTAAATGCGGTCGGAAGGAAGGGACAAATTTACAAGTAAGAATTTCCAAGTATGTCAATACATTCGGATCCATTCAACATTCAAACAGTCGATCAAGCGAACAAGGCATCGGAAGCAATTATACACACTTGTATAAATTCGCATGCAAATATTCAAAGGCGATCATATACACACTTGTATAAATTCGCATGCAACCATTCAAAGGCGATCGTACTTATAAAGAATCAGATGCGAAAAAGGAATATTTTATTCAAATCAAGAAGTTCGTACAATACAAGCCAGAAGGCAGTAGAAGAGAAAAAACAGAAAATTACAAGCGAAGGAAAATAAAACAACTCCACCATCACTCAGACCGCCCCCGACTGGTCTTCGCCCCCAACAGGCGGATCGGCGCGCGCCTCCTCACCGGCTTCAGGATAAATAAGTTTATCCGGAAATGGATACCAGCTCAGATCAATCGCTAAGTCGGTAGGATGGAGGATCGGCAGGGATAAGTCCGGATACAAGGGATGCTCGAGTACGTAGGCCTTGAAGGTTTCCATCATAGGTCCGACCTCGATCCCTACCTTCTTGGCGGCATGGATAGCGTCGGCATAGGCCATAAAATAGGCGAACTCACCGACGCATCCCACATTAAGGTAGGGATCGGTCTCAATCTCCTTCAACTGTCCCTTCAACTCCGCAGTCGTCTTTTCGGCATCCGTAAGCTCGGCTACCTTGGCGGCCAGTTCACCCTTCGCCTTCTCCAGCTCGCCGTTGAGATGATCCACTGTCGCCTTCAGCCCAGTCACCTCTTTCTGCGAGGCCGCATGCAACCGACGAGCATCCATCATCTGGTCGCGGAAGCGATCGGCCATCTCCTTGGACTGGCCAAGCTCTCGTTTCATCCGGTCGAGGTCCTGCTTGGCCCGTTTGGCCGTCTCAATATACTCCTTCTCCATAGCTTGGATCCGGTTAACGAAGTCGACATTCTGGTTCCGAGCGACCTCGAGATCTTTATGAAGGCGAGCGTTAGAGGGTCGCCCCTCGTAGTCCATAGCGGCTTGGGCGGCCATCCTCGCCGCCTGGAGAGTAAGGGCGAGCGTCGCCTGCATGGCATATCCAGACCGCCGACGAGCAATCGCATCGAGGTCGGTCGTCCAGGCCTTAGGGAGAGAGCTGATTGCTCGAGAGACGTATGTAGGGACGTCGAGAGACTGGCGCGGAGACTTGCTAGTCAAAAAATACAGCACCATCGGCGAGACGTCCGGATCGGCAAGACGGACCCTGCAACACAAACAACAAGAAACAAAGGAGTTAGTATACATCCTACACAAATAGCCTAACTCAGAAAGATCATACCGGTCTTACCTGTTGACCAACTCGGGGTCACGGCCGAAAAAGGGCTTGCCCCGATGGACCTAGTTCTTTTATAGGCGAGTGCAGGGACCTTTGTGCAAATAGGCGGAATCTCGGGGGCTGAAGTGCAACCGTCGAGGGGGGCACATTAAATCCAGCCCTCGAAACCCGCGTATGCCTCTTTTCGAAGGCACGCTAGGCGACAAGTCTGACAAAACCGTCGGATTCCCCTAACAGTAGCGCGACGCGTGTCCCTACAACGTTTCGAGAGCCCGCCTTCATTTCCCGCTATTTTCCAGCGCATAAGAAGATCGTCCGGATTCGAAATCAGATCGTCCAGGCGACGATCGTCCTTGTCACAAGCAGACGAGCCAATCGTCTAAAACAGGCGATCGCCAACAGTGCCACCTCACCCCATGATTTCAACATCGGAGCGAGCTGGGGGGCAATTGTTGTGCGGCAATTTATACGCCCCAAAGACGATCGGCATAATAGTCAGGAGCCAGCAAAAGAAGGCAGATGTTGGGCAAGCTCCTAGCGATCGCGTCCAAGGCGATCGTCAATAGGCATCTGGCGATCGCCAAAGATATCTGACGATCGTCCCATACTGCATGTGAACCCGACACCCGTCAAAGTCTTCGAAGACCGAATCTCGGACGTAGACCCACGTGCAGATCCGCAAAAGGCGCCGCAAGATAAGGCTTTTGACCCCAACCTGTCACCAACCTCTCACCTACCGACAGGCCCGCCGAAAGGTACAAGGTGGGTCCTCCCCAGACAGCGACTCAGGACGCGTGCGGACTCCTCATTGACCCGCACATCTGGATGCCAACTGCAGCCTCAGACTTTAAGGAAACAGTCCCATGTGATGGGTCGATCACCCACATTATTCTAATATAGAATACGGCAGTCGCCCGCGATCGCCGGGAAGGACCCAGCTACCTTGTCTCCTATAAATAAGAGGCTTCCAACAATGGCCAAAGAGACAGTGAAAAACGTACACAGAGAGAACAGAAAGACTCTTCTGACGAATACTTACACATACACAGTGATATTCATTCACTTATACAGAGCATCAAAAGCAAGAACTCACAGAGCTTCATATCTGGTTCTTCCGGCAATATTCACGCTCTATAGCTAAGATAACTAGAATCTTTACACTCATTGTGATAGTATTCTAACATTAATATTTGTACTCTAAAGTATTTATATTAATAACATCTCGCGAGAGCATTCAAGCCCGGGACTAACAACCCCGGCAAATCTTGTATTATTTACTTTCCCACGGAAGTGTGCATTTGTTTGTTACTCGACCATTCCAGCAATATCATCTCCGGATAATATTTTGGGTAACAACAACCGATTCAACCAACTGCGACTGATTATGCGTCTGATGCCTTGTGTGCTAGCTCAATTCGGGTATTGGCTGAACAACCAATCGAAGAAGAAGTATGACACAGAGATGAGTTTCAAAATTATGCCACGAGAGCTATAGTTCATACAAAACGACAATCACAGTTGTGGCCCCTTCGCGTGCATGTACTTGGATCGACTCGTCTCTGCAAACCCAGGAGCAAGGCACCAAATCAAGGAACTTAATGAGAAATATATTAAGAAATATCGATATGGTTTAGCTGCTAAAATCTTTATGTTGTCTTTAGACATGTAAAATGGTTTACGGTGTGTTGTGTTGTGGCAAGATTAATGTGTCGTGTTGTTAAATATTTATGTTGTCGTTAGACAATTTTGAAAATATTAATATGTTGTGTTGTTAAATCTTTATGTTTTGGCTCTGTGTTACACATGATGGATGCACACGATCGTGGCAATCGTGGGTCACGATCGTGTGCAACCTGCCCATGGTCATGTTGTGTTGTTAAATCTTTATTTTTTGGCTCTGTGTTACACACGATGGATGCACACGATCGTGGCCATCGTGGGTCACGATCGTGTGCAACCTGCCCACGGTCATGGGTTGCTGTTGTCGTGTGCTCACGATGGCTCGCATGACCGTGTCTCTCATTGTGGGCATGGCCGTGTGCACCATCATGTGCACACGACCGTGGGTCCCATCATGGACACGACCGTGTACACGACTGTGTGTCCCATCGTAAGCACGACCATGTACACGATCGTGTGTCCCATCGTGGGCACGACCGTGTGTCCCATCGTGTGCATATAAACTTTTGATATTTTCGCCAATTTGATTTATTGTGTTATCTAGAAGGATGTTTTGTGATCCAAAAATTGCTTGTTCAACCATTAATTACTATATAGCTTCTTATACAAACTCGTATTTGTCATTTCGTTGTAATTCATTAGTATGTGAGATATTTCATCCAGATGATGAACTTATCCGTACGAACTAATACACTGAGAACATATAGACTACACATGATATGCAATATATTATGTTAATTCAATCAATAACTTTTTAAATAAGTGTATCGTTAACAAATACTTGTTAATATATAAGTAACAACACCTAAATTGACGAGTAATTTGAGAAATTAATGAAAAATGTTGATGTTCTTGTGCACACGACCGTGTGTCCCATCGTGGGCACGACCGTGTGTCCCATCGTGTGCATATAAACTTTTGGTATTTTCGCCAATTTGATTTATTGTGTTATCTAGAAGGATGATTTGTGATTCAAAAATTGCTTGTTCAACCATTAATTACTATATAGCTTCTTATACAAACTCGTATTTGTCAATTCATTGTAATTCATTAGTATGTGAGATATTTCATCCAGATGATGAACTTATCCGCATGAACTAATACACTGAGAACATATAGACTATACATGATATGCAATATATTATGTTAATTCAATTAATAACTTTTTAACTAAGTGTATCGTTAACAAATACTTGTTAATATATAAGTAACAACACCTAAATTGACGAGTAATTTTAGAAATTGGTGAAAATTGTTGATGTTCTTGTGCACACGACCGTGTGTCCCATCGTGGCCACGGCCGTGTGCACCATCGTGGCCACGGACGTGTGCACCATCGTGTGCACACGTAGACACAGTGTCAATTTGACACCATAGACACTGTGACATCTGGTTGCCAACGTGTCACACGATCGGAGCACACGATCGTTCCCATCGTGTGCACCGTCGTGTGTACTGCAAAGGACAACATCAAATTATTTTATTATAAAATCCCATAATGCCCCCCCCCCCCCCCCCCTTTCAATATAAGCCCATCGGACGGTACTGAGAGTCAAATACATGAACCGTAGTCCCCCCTTTTCACTATAAACCCTAATCAATTAAAATCAGTTAAAATCCATTAAAATCAAATACGCGAAATGAGCGGTCGATTAAGAGAAAGCGATTTAGGAGGAATCGAAGCACCTCCACCAAAAAGAAGGAGGAGGATACCTCCTCCCAACCCACCATACAGAACTAGGCCGAGAGGAAGATACTCAATGCTCAGAGTAAGTTTTTTGATTTTGTTGTATGTGTAGTGTGTACTGCGAATTAATGTGTTTCATGAAACAGGGCCTATTTAAAAACACTGCGAGCACTCCAGTCATACTAGATGGTGATGATGATGATGATTTAGAGATTTTTGAGAACACAAGTAAAGAAGTTATTTTACAAGAAGAAGTTCATGAAGATGGTGATACAAGACTAAAGATACAGCAGCAGATGGGGGAAAATGGATCAAAGTGATTGTCGTTTTTAAGTTATTATTAGATATTTTGGTGTGATGGTGATGAACTTTTGTTTTGTAAAGTTATATGCTTTGGATATGCTTTTGTTGTAAACTATTGCTCTTTAAAGTGAGCTACTTTGTTATGGTTAATGTTTGCCTCCATAATAACCTTTATTTGCTTTACATCACTGAACACTTAAATTTCAATTCAAAGATAAAGAAAATAGACACAAAATTATGCATTTCAACTAATAATCAGAATACTGAATCAATACATGGTCCATCGAGGATCAAAATATCAGCACATGATTGTTGCTAGTAAATCACAAAATATAAAAATACATAAGCAATTTAAGTTTCATGGTATGGACATCCCCTTATATCATGGTCATCATTACGACAAATGCTACACCTCTTCTTCTGCCGGCGCCTTTGCCTCGTTTGTTCATCCATTCCTTGAGTTTCTCCAGGGATATTCAAATTCACACCACCTATCGGAATGAATGTTTTGCAAGATTTTCTATTGTGGCCAGTTCCTTTACATTTACCGCAAACATGAGGCCGTCCACCTGCGGGCAAATTTTCAACAGCGGACCGTGCGCGACTCATCCTTGGTCGGCCGGCTTGTCGTACCCCCTCTGGAGGTACGCAAACGATGGATGAGATCTCTGGTGGGACATTCCACTCATCAGAATGTGGGATAGGACTCATATGCTCCTTATAAGTCTCTCTAAGGCCTTGCTGCTTGAAATAACGACTAACAAAATCATACACGGACAAACCATTGCCGGCGCGCCTGTTAGAATAAGCAATTATGTCAAGGATGTTGTATAGGATAATGTAGGATTAATCCAGACCGGCCCTGTGTTGCACACGATGGCAGAACACGATCGTACCGATCATGGGTTACGATCGTGCCGATCGTGGGTTACGATCGCGCCGATCGTGGGTTATGATCGCGCCCATCGGGGGTGTATTAGGTGCCGATCGTGGGTTACGATCGTGCCGATCGTGGGTTACGATCGTGCCCATCGTGGGTTACGATCGTGTGCATTCTGCCATGACCGTGGGCACGACCGTGAGCGTCCGACAGCACCCGCATGCCCACGGCCATGACCGTGTGCACACGACGGCATAGTCAAAAACATTGAATGGCCATGACCATGTGCACACGACAGCATAGACAATTACCTTATAGCGGAAACGGCATGACGACATGGAATCTGATCCAAATCAAACTCACGACAACAACATGTCCAGGTTCGAAGGTCGACCTCATAAGAAACTTTGTTTTCTTCGACTTTATAAACAAGTGGGGTGGTAGCTCGAACGGTAAGAGTCAGACTGGCTTGCACAGAGTTAGAAAGCTTTTCAAAAGTGTGCATTGTCAACTCATGGTCTCTTGATGTAGCTTCTCTCTGCTTCTCATCAAACCAATTCTCTGAAATTAGGCGAAATATCTCAAGTAACGAGCAAACAGGTAAACGCCTCGCCCACAACATACAATTATTAAAGCATTCAACAGCATTGGATGTCAAGAAGTTATAGCATCGCACCGGACACTTCGACCTAGCCCACCTCTCTGGCCCAATTTCAGAAAAGCGCCTGTGAGCCCCATTAGGGATTTCGATATGTAGTTTCGAAAAGTAGTTTTCAAAAACTTCTTCACGGTGCGTGTAGGCAGCAATTCTAAAGAGTCCTATAGCATGCGCACCGTAGGAGGTCAGATTTTTTGCAAGATGGTGATAGCACAACCCGTGGAATGCATTCGGATAGACGGCTCGAACAGCATTCTGAATGCTCTTATGTTGGTCACTCACAATCAGTAAATCTTCCATCGGATTGTAGCATCTGCGCAGGTTATACAGAAAATAAGTCCATGACTCGTCGTTCTCTATCGGACCGATACCAACTGCAAGAGGAAATACTTGCTCGTTCCCGTCAAATGTGACGACCGCAAATAGAGTTCCTTTATTCCTTCTCTTCAGGTGGGTCCCATCAACTATAATCACCGGTCGAAGGCACATATCAAATGCCCTAATACTCTGTCCGAGTGCAACGAACATGTGAAAAAACACTCCCTCACGAGTCGTCTGCAAATCATAAATTGTCCCAGGATTACGTTGTTTTAACAAATACAGATAAGATGGGAGCCTCTGATACGACTCATCAAAGCTGGCATATGTATTCTCTATCGCTATATTCCTCGTCCGGAGAGCAAAACTGTATAGCATGTCAATGCCGTACTCCCTACACATCTCTGCAATCATCTCCTTTGGCCTCAAAGTGACCCCCTCACCGGTCAATTCTTTTAGCAAAATAATGGGCGGCAACCTCAGAAGTGACCGATCGTGCGGCAGCACGGTTCAAATCAGGGTGACAGTTGTGCTCCAATGTCAACTTAGTAATTCTCCAAATAGTTGCACCATCAATAGCACACAACCTAAACTGACAATTTTTTCGCCCACTCTTACAGACAAACACTATACGTTTATCGGCGGAACGATCAGTGATACACTGTAGCATGTTTTTCAAATGATACATTCCTACAGTTATCGTCAAATCTGTCTTGGAACGAAAGGTGGACCCCACCTCTAGCTGACCGGTAACCGGTGGAGGCTGCTCGACCCAACCCAAAGTCTCGGCACTGTAACACCCCAAACTAGGCGGATATTACAGTGCCGTGAATCCCCGATTGGGACCCACCAGGCGAATGAAAATGATGAATTAAATAATATAATTGTAGTACCGAACCACATTATATTACCAAATACTCCGATGAGGAGTTTAAGTACAACACACCAGGACAATACCGAATACTAGTATATTTTATATGAAGATAAAATACACAACACTGAATGAAGCGGAATATCCAAATGAAAGTCTGCAACGGAAATTAAAGGACAAAGAACATGAATAATCAAAGATCGGGGCCCCTACTAGTATCACTGACTCTCGACGTCGGCATGCTATTCCGTGCCTTTGCCTTGCCATGACCAGAAACAAAATCCCGATCGGGGTCGATTACGTAACAACAATCCTCAAGGGTTGAAAATACACAATCATGAGTTATCTTTAGTTATGAAATAACCTGTCGAAACATACGCAATCAAACATGCTATATGAATCAACTAACAGTACGGCTCAAAGGAATGGTGCCACACTACGTCCGGGGTGGAAATGTGTCCGTGCACAAGCCACCAACGAGTATCGATCGAATACACGTGTGGTCTTGTACCTAATCAGTCTCACGAAGCCATCAACTCGTGTGCACAGTCCAATGTGAGGCCACCAACCAACACACGACTATAATGTGCCCGACATGAAAATCCTACACATACCAACCGGCACGCCAGTGCGACCCGGAATGCCACGATATAACAAAAGTGACATCAAAATCAATAATGACTCACCGAGATGAAATGACAGTGAAATGAATGATAGCTCAATGAAATAATTGGAACCGTCGTTCCTCGTGAATGAAGTAATGAAGTGACAATTACAAGTTTCAATACGGTTAGTACTTTATGAATGAATTATGATTATGAATGAACAACAGCGAAAGAAATGAATATCCTTTTAACTGAGTAAGAATTAACTTACACAATACCGATGACAATGTCCTTCCACGAACAACGTCCTAATCGAGATACCGGTCGCTCGAACAACCTTGAATAACAATAATTACCAACAACCGTTCAATACACGTATCAATCAACAAAACACGACTAACCCAAAGGTCGATACAACGATAATCAAACTCTTATGGGCATTCTAACGAATACGTAACCAACCACACAACTTCGAAAATATCCAATCCCGAATATATCGAAACCAACACCAAGATGAGTATTTCGAACTATCAAAACACTTCAATGATATCAATAATCCAATAGGAATCCACAATTCAAGATTACAACGACATCAATCGGAAAATCCCCAATTAACCGAAGTCAACCCCAAGGGTTCTTGAAATAATTCCGAAAATAGCCATTAAATCCGTAGGAATATATTTATCCAAGGTAGATAATCCATATCTAACATATTCCAAAGATAATCCAAGCTTACACGAAGAAATCGGAAGGAAAAACCCAAAAATCCGAAATTCTAGATCCAAGAGATTAATACCTTAGATTTGATGTGATGAGGATGTTGAAATGATGATTAATCCAAAAGATAAGCTTGAAGATGATGATTGATGATTACTCCTCGAAGAACACTCTCCAAATCGCCCGGAATCGGCCGAAATCGCCGAAGAAACGAAGAGAAATGATAAATGACGGAGTAAGGGCTGAACTGTCCTATTTATAGCAATCCCAGTTTAGCGCGCTAGCTTCGACTCTTAGCGTGCGCTAACGGGTGTTTTGGGTAGTCCAGTACCCACTGTCCGAACACGGTAGCGTGCGCTACGTACCTTTTGTAGCGTGCGCTACAACCATACCATTAGCGTGCGTTAATACCCATGGTTAGCGTGCGCTAACGAATTATTTGATGCCCAGTACTGGAATCCAGAAACCGACTGTCCTCTGATCTGACCTCGGTAGCGTGCGCTACAACCAATATTTAGCGTGCGCTATAATATCGATTGCGTACGCTAAAAACAACTCATAGCGTGCGCTATGAATTAATCCAGTGCAGTCCAGTAGCCACTGGACTCAACCTGATCCGTCCTTAGCGCGCTACAGGATTTATTAGCGTGGGCTACTGCAACAGACTTGCGCGCGCTACTTACCACTCGTAGCGTGCGCTACTTATAACTCACCTGCAGTCCAGTACCTTCCGGATCGCAATGCCAGTAACATTAGCGTGCGCTAATGCTGAGTGGTAGCGTGCGCTACCTGTACTCAATTAGCGCGCGCTAGAAAGAGTACGTAGCGTGCGCTACTCCTCACGCACAACCCACAATGAAAATGACAATGATGATAAACACGGCACGAAACTCCAATTAGATTGATGATGAATGACGATACAATTACTCTGAACGATGAATACAATGATTGAATATGAGTGACAAATGATCATTAAGGAGTGAAATTACTTAATGATAATGACTGAATGATAAATACTGAGTGATAATTACTGAATTACAACCGGGTATTACATACACCCCCCTTAAAAGAGTTTCGTCCTCGAAACTAAGGGTCGAACAAATCGGGATAACTCTCCCGCATACTATCCTCGGTTTCCCAAGTAGCCTCTTCGACTCCGTGTCTAGACCACTGAATTTTAACCAAAGGAATCGTCTTATTCCTCAACTGTTTGATTCGCCACTCTAAAACTCGTATAGGACGCTCCTCATATGAATGATCATCGGCGATCTCGATTTCGTCGAACTGAAGTATGTGACTCGAATTGACAACATACTTCATGGCGAGAGACGTGAAACACATTATGAATTCGGCTTAACGCTGGAGGTAAAGCCAATCGATAAGCTAACTCGCCTACTCGATCCAAAATCTCAAACGGTCCAATGAATCTCGGACTCTACTTTCCCCTCTTCCCAAAACGGAAGATACCACGACTTGGGGATACCTTGACCAAAACATGGTCACCCGTCTAGAACTCTAACGGTCGACGACGATTATCTGCATATGATTTCTGTCGACTCTGAGCGGTCAACAAACGACTCCTGATCAAAGTTACCTTCTCACGGGCGGCTATAAGCATATCGGTCTCGGTGCCGATTGATTATGATAAGTCATCCCAACATAAAGGAGATCGACAACGACGACCGTACAAGGCCTCGTAAGGTGCCATCTTAATCGAAGAATGCCAACTATTATTGTACGTGAACTCGATCAATGGTAGTTGGGCTTCCCAATCATCTTCCCAATCGAGGACACAGGCCCTCAACATGTCCTCCAAAGTCTGAATAGTCCTCTCTGATTGTCCGTCGGACTGAGGATGAAAAGCTGTACTAAGATTAAGCTGAGTTCCCATAGCACGATGAACTGATTTCCAAAAATGAGACACGAATCGTCCGTCACGATCGGAAACGATACTCTTAGGAGTATCGTGCAGTCCCACTATCTCTTTGGTGAACAACTGGGCCAGTCTCTCGTGACCCCACGTATCCTTAATCTCAAGGAAATGAGCTGATTTGGTTAAGCGGTCCACGATCACCCAGATCGTATTCATGCCACGACGACTCGTCGGCAAACTCGTGATGAAATCTATAGAAATGTCTTCCCACTTCCATTCGGGAATAGGAAGAGGTTTCAGCATATCCGCCGGTCGCTGATGTTCAATCTTAACTTGTTGACAGGTTAAGCATCTCGAAACAAATTCTGCGACTTCTCGTTTCATATTACTCCACCAGTAATTTTGTTTCAAGTCCTTGTACATCTTGCTAGACCCCGGATGAACAGAATAAGGGGTAGCATGAGCTTCTTTCAAAATCAAGTTTTTTCAACTCGTCATTCGCCGGTTCTCACAACCGATTCTTAAATCTCAAAAGTCCATCCTCGTGGACCACGAATCCAGGGCTTTCCCCTGAGCCACATCCTCACGGATGCGCAACAATGCTGGGTCTGAACCCTGATTCTCCCTGATTTCCTCCTCAAGTGATGATGAAATTTCTAACGTACAAAGTTGCCCTTGTACTCGCTGTAACCAGAACTCGATCTCGGTTCTCAGAAATTCCTGCTGAAGTTCCTTCTGAACTGTTAAACGAGCAGCATCTGCTCCTGAACGGACTTACGATTCAAGGTTTCGGCGACAACGTTCGCCTTGCCCGGGTGGTAAAGGATCTCGATATCGTAATCTTTGATTAGTTCCAACCACCGTCTTTGTCGCATATTTAACTCCTTCTGAGTAAATATATACTTCAACTCTTGTGATCAGTGAAGATCTGACAGGTGACGCCATAAAGGTAACGACGCCAAATTTCCAACGCAAAAACCACGGCTGCTAGCTCCAGGTCGTGGGTCGGATAATTAACCAGCTAATCCGAGGAAACTTCGGATTTCCTAAACATTTTTCGGAGGTTGCCAATCTCGGATAGCCTCCATCTTCTGAGGGTCGACACGAACTCTGTCTGATGAAATTACATGCCCGAGAAAAGTCACTTCGGACATCCAGATCTCACATTTAGAAAACTTTCCATAAAGTTGCTCGCGTCTTAACACGTCGAGAACCTGATGAAGATGTACCTCGTGTTCCTCTCGATCACGAGAATAAATCAAAATGTCATCGATGAAGACAACAACAAACTGATCCAAAAATTCGATGAAAACCCGATTCATTAACTCCATGAATACTGCAGGTGCATTAGTTAGCCCGAACGGCATAACTACGAATTCATAATGACCATAGCGTGTTTGAAACGCCGTCTCCGCGATATCCGACTCTCGAATTCATAACTGATGATATCCAGATCTTAAGTCGACCTTGAAAAGAATACTGAAGTTTCCTGAAGTTGATCTAAGAGATCATCGATGTGGGGTAGAGGATACTTATCCTTGATCATCATCCTGTTCAACACTTGATAATTTATACACACACGAAACGAACCATACTTCTCCTTGACAGATAACACTGGTGCTCCCCACGGGGACGCACTCTGTCGGAGATAACCTTTCTCGAACAATTCCTCAAGTTGAATCTTCAACTCCTGCATTTCGGTCGGGGCCATCCGGTATGGTGCCTTCGATAACGGGGAGGTACCGGGCTCCAACTCACTCGTGAATTCCACAACTCTATGTGAAGATAACCAGGTAACTCGTCTGGGAATACATCGTCAATCGATGACAATGATACCACGAATGATTGAACATTTCGATTGCTCTAGAACGGTCAATCGATGAAAATGGTACAATGAATGATTGAACAACTCGATTGCCTTAGAACGGCCAATCGATGAAAATGATACAATGAATGACTGAACAACTCGATTGCCTTAGAACGGCCAATCGATGAAAATGATACAATGAATGACTGAATAACTCGATTGAGGAATTTCTCTGCTTCCATCATAATAATAATTCTTCTGGAACAACGGGGATTACCTCCCTGAAGCACACATTCGACAACCAACGACGGAATGATAGTGACCAAACGCTTATAACACTAAGGATAGTATCATGACGATCCATCCAACTAATACCCAATATTACATCGTCCTTAGATAAATTCACCACGATTAGGTCCACTAACCAATCGCGGTCATTAAGCTTACTTCGGTATGATTTCCGAAAATTCTTCCATCGTCAGGTAGACCGATGGTAAGAGGTCCGCAAGCAATAGGACTATCCCAAAATAAGTCTATTCAAACATGATTCGAAAATGAATGAATGCGGTGTACCAGTATCAAAAGGTACACACAAGTTGAAATAAAATTACGAGTATACATGAGATCATTCGGGCCACCGGATCGTCGATCCTCTTCATCACATGAATCCGGGACTTGCCGGCCCCCGAACCGGACGCTCCCGTCTGATAAATATGAGCTCCAACTTTATTTGCTTCCATTGTCTTAAACGACGATGACAGAGCAAGATCGATTCGGCCGATTCTTGGGCCCGAGATGCCGCGGAGCCGACTTGGAGTCCTTTCGGCAAAACGGGCCTTATGCCCAAAATTCCCACAATTATGGCACGTGATAGACGGTTTGAGACACTTAGTCTCAGAATGACCCGGCGCTCCACGGTTGAAACAGTGATGGCCGGCCGCTCGGGGCCGAGATCCCGCACGATTATGCGCCGTAGGGTCGCTCGAAACGATAGGACTCACACGAGGCTTCTTGAAGGTTGACTGACCGCCTTGGATTGATTGCGCCGTTGATTTCTTGCCGACAGATGAAGGTTATTGTTCGGAATTTCCTTAGCAAAGAGGCTCATACGGGAGAGTTCTCTCGATTAATCCGGCCAGAGTGGCGCAATGATGATTGAGCAATTGCATATGGGTCATCATGACCTGCATAAAAGTGAGTGGAACAACCCGCATATCTTCTGATCGAGCCGAGTCCTGGGTACGATTTCCCGACAGCGAGTGATTATTTCCCGGGTTTCGGCCCGCACCGCGGCCTCTCCCCGTGCATCCCCTGACAGCTCTCTCCATACTGAAGTAGGAAGGTCGCATAATGATTATATCTCCCGCATGAATATCACGTTATGATTATGTCATGAGATGATGAAAATGATCATACATGCTCTAACTTAGTGATTACATGAATGATTTACTGAAGTGACATGATTATCTGATGAAATTCTTGAAATGATTATCTTGAACAATTTAACAAGATTAATAATATGATCATCCAGATCGACAACTGGGTAATGAAATGAATTGAGTAATTAATGAGTTAACATGATCGTCCTAATCATAATGAATGATGATGTTTGAGGATTGTTAATTGATGAATGATGAATGAATGACTATTGCCAGAAATTATACCATGGCGTTAGAAATCTTACAGTTCTTTTGGTCTGATTGGCTCGGCATTTGCACAGGTCACACGTGACGCGAAAGTCCAATGATACTAGTCTGATGACGATGATTTCAAATGAGACATGACTCGGAAGGTAGTATTCAAAACCACGCTCTGATACCAACTCTGTAACACCCCAAACTAGGCGGATATTACAGTGCCGTGAATCTCCGATTGGGACCCACCAGGCGAATGGAAATGATGAATTAAATAATATAATTGTAGTACCGAACCACATTATATTACCAAATACTCCGATGAGGAGTTTAAGTACAACACACCAGGACAATACCGAATACTAGTATATTTTATATGAAGATAAAATACACAACACTGAATGAAGCGGAATATCCAAATGAAAGTTTGCAGCGGAAATTAAAAGACAACAACATGAATAACTGAAAGATCGGGGGCCCCTACTAGTATCACTGGGACTCCTCGACGTCAGCATGCTATTCCCGTGCCTTTGCCTTGCCATGACCTGTAAAACAAAATCCCCAGCCGGGGTCAGTTACACAGAACAACAATCCTCAAGGGTTGAAAATACACAATCATGAGTTATCTTTAGTTATGAAATAACCTGTCGAAACATACGCAATCAAACATGCTATATGAATCAACTAACAGTACGGCTCAAAGGAATGGCGCCACACTACATCCGGGATGGAAATGTGTCCGTGCACAAGCCACCAATGAGTATCGATCGAATACATGTGTGGTCTTGTACCTAATCAGTCTCACGAAGCCATCAACTCGTGTGCACAGTCCAATGTGAGGCCACCAACCAACACACGACTATAATGTGCCCGACATGAAAATCCTACACATACCAACCGGCACGCCAAGGTCGACGAATGCCACGATATAACAAAAGTGACATCAAAATCAATAATGACTCACCGAGATGAAATGACAGTGAAATGAATGATAGCTCAATGAAATAATTGGAACCGTCGTTCCTCGTGAATGAAGTAATGAAGTGACAATTACAAGTTTCAATACGGTTAGTACTTTATGAATGAATTATGATTATGAATGAACAACAGCGAAAGGAATGAATATCCTTTTAACTGAGTAAGAATTAACTTACACAATACCGATGACAATGTCCTTCCACGAACAACGTCCTAATCGAGATACCGGTCGCTCGAACAACCTTGAATAACAATAATTACCAACAACCGTTCAATACACGTATCAAGCAACAAAACACGACTAACCCAAAGGTCGATACAACGATAATCAAACTCTTATGGGCATTCTAACGAATACGCAACCAACCACACAACTTTGAAAATATCCAATCCCGAATATATCGAAACCAACACCAAGATGAGTATTTCGAACTATCAAAACACTTCAATGATATCAATAATCCAATAGGAATCCACAATTCAAGATTACAACGACATCAATCGGAAAATCCCCAATTAACCGAAGTCAACCCCAAGGGTTCTTGAAATAATTCCGAAAATAGCCATTAAATCCGTAGGAATATATTTATCCAAGGTAGATAATCCATATCTAACATATTCCAAAGATAATCCAAGCTTACACGAAGAAATCGGAAGGAAAAACCCAAAAATCCGAAATTCTAGATCCAAGAGATTAATACCTTAGATTTGATGTGATGAGGATGTTGAAATGATGATTAATCCAAAAGATAAGCTTGAAGATGATGATTGATTATTACTCCTCGAAGAACACTCTCCAAATCGCCCGGAATCGCCCGAAATCGCCGAAGAAACGAAGAGAAATGATAAATGACGGAGTAAGGGCTGAACTGTCCTATTTATAGCAATCCCAGTTTAGCGCGCTTCTTCGACTCTTAGCGTGCGCTAACGGGTGTTTTGGGTAGTCCAGTACCCACTGTCCGAACACGGTAGCGTGCGCTACGTACCTTTTGTAGCGTGCGCTACAACCATACCATTAGCGTGCGTTAATACCCATGGTTAGCGTGTGCTAACGAATTATTTGATGCCCAGTACTGGAATCCAGAAACCGACTGTCCTCTGATCTGACCTCGGTAGCGTTCGCTACAACCAATATTTAGCGTGCGCTATAATATCGATTGCGTACGCTAAAAACAACTCATAGCGTGCGCTATGAATTAATCCAGTGGAGTCCAGTAGCCACTAAACTCAACCTGATCCGTCCTTAGCGCGCGCTACAGCAATTATTAGCGTGCGCTACTACAACCCACTAGCGCGCGCTACTTACCACTCGTAGCGTGCGCTACTTATAACTCACCTGCAGTCCAGTACCTTACGGGTGCGGCGAAATAACATTAGCGTGCGCTAATGCCGAGTGGTAGCGTGCGCTACTGTACTCAATTAGCGCGCGCTAGAAAGAGTACGTAGCGTGCGCTACTCCTCACGCCTGACCCATGAAAATGACAATGATGATAAACACGGCACGAAACTCCAATTAGATTGATGATGAATGACGATACAATTACTCTGAACGATGAATACAATGATTGAATATGAGTGACAAATGATCATTAAGGAGTGAAATTACTTAATGATAATGACTGAATGATAAATACTGAATGATAATTACTGAATTACAACCGGGTATTACAGGCACTATTGGGGTCCGGAAATGGAATGATACAGTTACGCATTGATTGTAGATGCTCATGCTCGCTCGCAGATTGATGGTCGGATGAGAAGTTCCGACGACTCATAATCCTATCCATTTGGGCCGGTTGGCGAACCCAAGCAAAAAATTCCGCAGATAGTGACTCAAGCAAGTCTTTACAACAATCTTCATCTTCGGATGTATGCACCTCCTCATCTTCCTCGTCTTCCTCATCTTCCTCGTATTGATAATCTTTGGAAGGCATGTCATAATTTATGTTGCCGGGCTCTACTCTCGAGCTGCTACATCCCATATTAACCTCGGGAGTGGAGGAGTTGTTGTTCTCAACATAGACCTCAGGATCTTCCTTGTATTCTACTAGTAATCGAAGTATCTCGGTATCACCCCGTAATAGGACTTTTACTTTGTTTCCCTTGGCCATGTGTGTCAAGTACCATAATTTGTAATCGGACTCATTTGGACCACCCAAACCCTCTCTGATAACCCCCACGAGGTTTGCACGACTAACTTTGCTCGTGTCGATATAGACAAAAAAGGAGTCCCCGACTACATATGTCGATCGCTCCCAATGACCACCATGATGTATAAAAATACGCTGCCACGACATCTGATTACAAAAAGATGAATAACTATTCAGAAAACTGAGCGAACAATATTATAAAATGGTTTGCCTTAGACACGACCGATGCACACAGTCGTATACTACCGTGTGCAGTGATCGTGTGCAAGTTCTGGCCATGAACACGATCGCTGCACACGATTGTAGACGATCGTGTTAAACGATCGTGAACACGTTAGTTGTGCGCACGATGTCAAGGTCGTTGGACACGACCGTTGCACACGATCGTTGCACACGGTGGCTTCCCATCGTGTACAGCGATCGTGTCCGTAAGAATTGGTCGGGAATTTTTTTTCCCAGCGGTCAAATACTGATGCATACCTTCTTTATGAACCCAGAAGCACGACAAATGAAGTCCTATTTGAACGTCAACTTTTCTTTTCGAATAATCTTGTGATTTTTATAAGATTTTTGAGAGACCCTTTGTCAAAAATGGTTGTGTTGTTTTGATGTATATGTTTGTAGTTAAATTTTGGTTGTTGGACATTAATATCGATCGAAGTGAGGAAAGTAAAAAAGAAAAAAAAGAGAAGAAAAGTAGTTTAAATTAAATAAAAAAAAGTGAGAAGTCAACATTACAACAAAAGAGAGGATATTTTAGTCTTTTTAATCAAAATGGTACTAAAAACTTATAATTTTATGAATGGGATATAAAACTTATCAATTTTATGATTTGGTATTAAAAAATTGATTCCCATATGAATATATTACAATAAAACATATTGTTTATGAATAGCTTACAAAAAAGATCACATCCAACCATATCTACTTCTGCTCTTTAAATAAAAAATATCATTTTTTTCCAGCCGTAAGGATACTAGATTAACAAATTTAAGACAATTAATAATGACGCAAACTCCCCCACAAAATCATTATTTTTGTATATATTTTTAAATTAATATTTATCTCTATGACTGCAAAAGAATAGATTTATATTCACTACTTTATCTGTATGTAATGAATTACTGAGAGAGAACATGTGTTTTGTTAGAAAATATTTATAAGTACTTCCTAATATTGTTTATTCATACCGTTGATTTATAAAAATGTATACAAGTTATAACAACAAAAAAAGAAAATACAAATTTCAAAATGAAAATAATAATCTATATAGTTACATAATGAATATATACTTACAAGTATTGAATACTCAAAATATATACACAAATAATTATCATTTCGGTTGATATTAACTAATATTATATCAACCTTTTTGGTCTTCTTTTTATTTCGGTAAATTCGATTTCGGTCATTAAAAATTAATTTCCACATAAAAAGTTTCAATTAATACTTAGTCGATTCGATAATTATCAAATCAAGTGCCACATCTAGTTATTCTCCCCCAAAGCCAAAATGACGATGGGAATCTGTAGAAAAAATGAAAAGAGGGTGGCTTGAGGCAACTGGGAGGTAACTACGGTAAAACCTCGATAAATTAATATGATTGGGCTGGAGAAAAATATTCATTTAGCGAAATTATTCATTTATAAATTTGGACATGTTATAAA
Source organism: Orobanche coerulescens (assembly GCA_033398695.1). NCBI lineage: Eukaryota > Viridiplantae > Streptophyta > Magnoliopsida > Lamiales > Orobanchaceae > Orobanche > Orobanche coerulescens. The sequence goes on from CM065802.1 coordinate 50,616,718, forward strand.
GAGTTGGGACCGGAGAAAATTATTCATTTGGCGAGGTTATTCGTTTATCGAACATTTATTTATCGAGGTTTAACTGTAATTTCAACATTGGTCGAAAATAAGATAGGTCAGGTTATTTGGACTCCATTTTTATAAAAAGTGCACCTATCTTAATTACGGGTGAAAATTTGTTCATTAATTTTTTTCGAACATTTGGTAAATGTTCAACTTAAATTTTCGAACATTTCTTATATTTTTTATCTTTGTTTTCCAAATATTTTTACTTTGTCATGTTTTTGACGATTTTGCTATTGTATGAAATTTTTTATCGGAAAAATAAGAGATGTTCGAAAATTTTTATTGAACAATTGTGCAACGTCGAAAATATGGAATATTTTTAATATATTTGAGTATACTAATCCTGTGAGTGTGCTTTCATAAAAATAGGGGCCAAATAACCTGATCCGATAAGATACTCTTGCTAATTTAAGTCGGCCTCTAATATTGAAAGCGGACCTCTACTCTATGGTTGTGTTTAGCAAAACTAAATGATAAGTTAGCTGGTAGCTGATAAGCTAGCTGATAGCTGATTGGGTAGCTGATTATGTAGCTGATAAGCTAGCTGAAATGACATTACTTTTATTTTTCTATTATTTTTTAAACTTTCTCATTATATTTTAACAATAATTGTTATAAAATAAATGATATTTTTGTCTATTATTATTTTAATATATACTACCTCTAAATTACACACATGTACTATTCATTGTCATTGATAATTTGTTTTTGATGGTTTAAAATTACCGCTGAATAGGACTTGTGTGTATAATTTTAGTTACGAACAAGTTCACAACTAGGGCTGTAAACAAACCTAAAAGTTCGATTTGATTCGAAGGATTCGGCTCAAAAAAGCTCGGTTCGTGGCTCGATTCGGGACACCAAACGTAGAGCCGGACCCTATAAAATAGGATTCGGCGAATCGGACCGAACGGTTCGGCTCGATTCGAGGGGCTTTGGCCCAAGACATAAACCCCTCCCATCCCAGGCCGAACCATTCAGCTTCGGCGAATCGGACCGAACTATATTCGAACTATACTGGACTTATGGAGTTATACTAGACTTTAACTCTAGCCGAATCGAACTATATTTGAACGGTTCGAAAAGTCGAGCCGAATCGAATCGAACTATAAAAGAAAAATTATCCTTCGAGCCGAATCGAACCCTCAAATTCTGAGATTTGAAAGTTTCGAGCCGAATCGAACCTAAGGTTCGAATAAGTTCGGGCCGAACCGAACCCTGTGAAGGTTCGGTACAGTTCGTCTCGTTTACAGCCCTATTCACAACAACTGTAAGTATCAAAAAGATTCCGTAAAATATAAAGGATAAATCGAACACAAAATTATTGTATATATTTATAACAAAGTAATTCAATAGCAAGTTTAATAGAGTGATGATCAAATTAACCATAATTTTTCGCGTCCTCCACTCATCTGAAGCCTCAATTTTTCCAAAAAAGTTAACGGATGGTGGGTTTATTTGTAATATGTCAATTACTCAGGGGGTGTTTATGTAAAAAACTCTATGTTTTTATTTAGGTCATGGACACACACACACACACACACACACATATATATATATATATATATATATATATAGGAAATAGATCATATGAAAACTAATTACCTTGTGAAATCTAGAAACTTTTGTAGGCCATTGATATTAGTGATCTAACTATTTGTAGATGAGTAGAATTATATGCATTTATGTATTTTTATTGCATTATTTGTTGCATATACTAGCGGCCAGAACGCAACAAATAATAACAAATATGTAATGAAATTACTTAATAATGCAATTGGTTTAGATTTCACCATTGGGTGTTTCCACCATAGTCAATATATATATATATATATATATATATATATGAAAATTAAACTTTTTTATCATAAGGCTTGAAAAATTAAACATCAATAATTTATGCTTATAAATTTAGTGATTTGAGAAAATTGATCGTTCTGAACGAGCCTTTTTTAGTCGATGGTCGAATAACTTGAAGCCATAATGTTAACCGATAAGTAGTCTAAACACATCCTATAATTCGACCCTCTTGCCCAATTAATATGGCCAACTTCTATTGTGACTCACCAATATTTCTGCCTAATTTGTCATGAGACATTTGATCCGTAATTTATTAATTCTTACCAAATGAACATATTTTGATTTCCCCCAAAATTCCGATTCAAACGATTTCTTATTGATTAATAATTGGTAAAAATATCTCCACACAAGAAATGCACGTTGATTGGAGGACATATTCCAGTACAGACGCATGTATAAATCTATCCTGAATCAATTGAATGATTTTCACTTGCTTACTTGGTTCGCAAGGTAAATTTTGGTCTTTGTATCTCACAGGCCTATGTTTGGTGGTTTGCCACTTTTAAACTCATCTTATCGAGATAAGATTGACTATGTTCGCCACGCACACTTAATGTAAGTTCACCTTTGTGCATCAACCAAATCTGATGTCAAAGTGAAGAGTGGATGCCCAAGTTCCAACAGGTTATCATGATCATCGCCATCCTCAAGTATAAGGAAGTTCATGGTAAATGTGAATCTATCAACTTATTAACACATCTTCTACGATTCCACTCGGGAAACTCAGTGACGGCTACACCAATTACAGTGTGACAAGTGATGCTTCAGTTCATGTACTATAAGCTTATTCCATATAAATATGTGATATGTTAACACTCACACCTATATCACGAAGAGTTTTGTAAGATATTCTTTATACAAGAAATCACGACTCCCTAGATATTTATGGTTTCTGGGTGAGCGATTCATCTCCCTTGTATTCAATTCCATCTCCGTCAATCGCCAGCGACATTTTATATTCAATTATCCACCACGTTCGACCCACGTCAACATTCACATTTTTTACGGTTAAAATCTACCTTCCATTTGCTCTGGAATGCACTTGAGGGCCAGACACTATCGTACTCATATTGCAACATAGTCATTTTGCTTATACTAATAACAATATAAATAATTTCCTAGACCCCGAAAATGATGTCAAAACTTGTTCGCTAAATGAACTACCTACAAGTATATGGTGTAGTTGTAGATAGTGGCGAGTAAGGTCGTATTCACAGAGATTAAAGAACCTTTTCTTAATAAATATCAAATTGTAGTGTTCGAATCTTATTTAGTCAGTCGATTTTGAGATGAGGATTAACTAAAACTAGTGATGAAAATGAGATAACAAACACAACTGACATAACGTTAGGCGAGTTGAAGTCGAGAGATAAAAAGAATTCCAAAATAAGATTTTAGTAAATGTTCAAGTACTCTGTTAATAAACTACTAAAGACTGTTCTTCTTTGTCTACCTTATAAGATTATTACATTAATTATTTAGATATGTTGATTGAATTATCCTGCATTAACGCTGTTAGGAATATGCCCTCGAATGCCACTCAGAGGATGAGAGAGTGAGAGCATTGTATTGTTATTATTAATATTATATTAAATGAGGCATTTATCATTTCTATATTATTATATATCACAGGCAATGTGATTTGGTATATATAAAATAACAGCCCTTGCATTTGAGAGCAAACATTCCACTTCTTATGGAGATAAGGAGATTGACACTTGAAGTGTTTAGGACTCGAATGCTTAACTGGTTCGCAAGTCGATATAACTTAACTGGGCAGTAAGTTTAGACAAGACTTGTATAACGTGTACTTTGACATGTAGAGTGTCTGTCTTCACTAAGGGTTAGTGGGAGCACACATTATAGTTATACTAATGGGATTAGTATACTCGAACACGACTCAACTCGATTTGGTCACATGAATATCACTCAGGGATTGTCAATGACTGAATCGAAAGATTGTGATGGGGATACGTGGACCTTTGACGTGAAGTTGCAGCAGGAGATGTGCTTGTGATATTAAGTTAGTTTAATATTAATTGATTCAACTCATTGAAAAATGAATAAGTTATTCATTAATTATACTTGGTAAAGAAGTTGAAAAGTAGACACAAGTTGAGGGAAAAAAGGGGGAGGGGGAGTTGACGGCCGAACAAAAAGCAAGAAAGATAGAGACAAGAGAGAATAAGAAGAAAAAAAAAAGGAGCGAGAGTTTTTTTCCTTTAATTTTTTTTGAGATATAACTTTTTTTTTAAATTTAATTTTTGAGAGTCAAAAATAAAAGAAAAATTTATTCTTTTATCAATTCAAATAACCATCGACCTGAGGTCTTGGAGTGACGATTATATATTTCCGGTCATCTTTCCGACTCGGGATACGTAGAGGTACAGTATTTTCGGTGCTCGGGAATTTCTAGAAGCTCGTTCGGTTGGACTCATGCTCGTGCTCGTAATCAAACAGATATTATCAAAGGTCTACGAGGGTATGATTTATCTTCGTCTATTTATATTCGTTTATACGATACTTGATCGATCCATTTTTGGGGTTCGGTTTTTATCCGGTTTGATCGGTTTATTTCCACTGTTTAACTCGATTTTTATCACCGAATCCAATAGTGGTATCGGAGACAGGTTTATGCGATCGTATATTTGATATTTACATTTGGAATGCTTGGTTATTTTTTATGATTTAGAATCATAATTGTTTTAATTGTTAATGTTTAATTGTTCATCTAAAAATTATTTTTCATGATTTTATGTTACAATGTAAATCTATTTTTCTTTTAAAAAACTGATCTAAATGTGTAATATAAAAATTAAAAAAATATTATTTTTGGATTCGGACGACGAGGCAGTCGGAAAAATAATCGACTCGCAAATCGGAAATTTGTCAGTGCTGGCGACAAGTGCTGCCTTGAGGCAGTGTAGCGCCCGAGATCTCAATGGCCGGGCCGCCTTGGCAGCTTGGCCTTGTGTTTTCCGACTCCGTTTTTTATATTTCGTTCGGTAAATTAATTTCCCGCAAACTAAATTGGATTTAATTTGACTACAATATAATTATGGTAATTTTATTTTTAAAGGAATTAATTTAATGAAATATTTATTTTGTCGGGAACAGATTAAAATTAATGGTTATGTGAATTAATTCTAATAGTTGGATTAATTTTTGTTGATTAGATCAATATTTAGATTAATCATTATTGCCATTTATTTTAATATAATGGTTGCATTATTTTTTAATGGTGATGTAGTTCATGGACTTAGTATTTTGAATCTTTATTCGATGGGGTTGTAATGGCCGTTTCGAGTCCATTTTTTTAGTAAATTTGTATAGGATGCAAATTTTATAAATTTAATAAATTCTATAGGGTAAATTCTATAGAGCAGCAATCCGACCTGCAATGTTGTATGGCTCTGAATGTTGGGCGATGAAGAAGTCGCTTGAGAGCAAGTTGGAAGCGGCTGAAATGAGAATGTTCTGGGTCGTGTGGTCGCACAATGTTAGATAGAATCTCGAGCGGGGTCTTCGAGGAACGCGCTAGAAGTGGCGCCCATTTCAATGAAAGTTAGGGAAGGAGATTGAGATGGTTTGGCCACGTCCAGCGAGGCGAGGCATCTGCTCGGTGAGGAGGGTCGAGAGTTTAGTAGTTGTCGGGAGAGGAGGAGGCGAGGCCAGGAGGACGTGGGAGGTGCAGCTGAGATTAGATTTGAAGGCCTTAAACCTTTCCGAGACCATGACTGTTGATAGGTGCGCTTGGAGGCGCCAGATCAGAGTTGTTGATTCTTTAGTTGGGAGTGGTGCTGTAGTTGAGAGCCGCAGGGTTGGGTTGTCTCGGTTAGCTTTGACCTAGAGCATTGTATTTTTACATTTATTGTATATTTTATCCTATTGCCTTTTGCGTGTGGTGTGTTTTTGAGAGGGAGCTGTGCGCGGAGTCAACCTCTCACTACTACAAAAAAGACATTCAACATCGCTCGTTTAACATCGGTTTTGTAAAAACCGATGTTAAAAAAGACGCGGTGGCATAATTGAAAATTTTAAAACAAATTAACATCGGTTGTGCTAAAAACCGATGTTAAATTAACAATTAACATCGGTTTTTAAAAAAACCGATGTTAAATTAATCCATTTCACATCGGTTTAGAAAAACCGATGTTAATTTTTAATTTAACATCGGTTTTTAGAAAAACCGATGTTAATTTTTAAATAAAGTTTCGATTTTTTTAAAAAAAGTTCCAGATTTTTTAAAAAAATTAACATCGGTTATACTAAAATCGATGTTAAATTACAAATTAACATCGATTTTTAAAAAAACCGATGTTAAACAATGTTAATTTTTAATTTAACATCGGTTTTAGTATAACCGATGTTAAATTTTTTATAAAATCTGGAACTTTTTTTAAAAAAATCGAAACTTTATTTTTTTAAAAAAATCCGAATATTAATATTAAAAATCGGATGTTTATATTTATTGTTCAAAAATAAAAGGTAAAAATTGGAAGTTTTTATTTAAAGTTCGAAAATAAAAAATAAACATTAGATCGAAAATAAAAAATAAAAATTGGATGTTTTTATTTAAAGTTCGAAAATAGAAAATAAAAATCGGATATTTTTATTTAAAGTTTTGAAAAAAAAAGTGGAATATTATTTTCCATAAATAAATAAAAACTGAATTATTATATATTTTTAAAAACCTGCTAGTTTTTGTTTTTGTAATTTTTTTACTTTTCATAAAAAACTATTTTATATTTTTACAAAAAATCTAAAAATAAAAAAACAGATTAAATATTAATTATAAATCAGATTCGTATTTTTAAATTTATTATTTTTTATTTGTGAGCTTTAAATAAGAATATCCGACTTTTAATATTAATATTCTAGATTTTTTTTAAAAAAATAAATTTTTGATTTGTTAATATATATATATATATTAAATTATCTTATATTTATATAAATTTATAAATGTATATAGTATATAAATATAACACATAGCAAAAAATATACAAGAAGTTCATCTCATGAGTGGTAATATCACACTTCTACAAGCAAGAGGTGGTGAGTTCGAAACCCACCAACAACGAAATTTAATGGTATTTGTTGTAGGTTGGTGGGGATTGGTGCGGGTGGTTGGGCGAGTGTGTGGGTTGGGGTTGGGTTGGGCTAGCTGGGTTAGCCGCGGTCCGATAAAATTTTAAAATCGCAAAATTTAACATCGGTTGTCCCAGAACCGATGTTAAATATCACGATATTAAAATTAACATCGGTTGTTATAACAACCAATGTTAAAATCGAAGTTTAACATCGGTTATTAGAAACCGATGTTAATTTTAACATCGCGACATTTAACATCAGTTCCAAAACCGATGTTAAATGTCCAAAAAAACCGATGTTAAATGTCTGTTTTGTAGTAGTGTCTCTTCTGTTTGAGCAGCGTTCATCGGGAGTGAAGTAGCCAAATTCCTCTTAGGTAAGTCCCATGTGGATTAAGCCATGGACTCAGGTATGGTATTGAGTTTTTCGTATCATATGCTTCCCTTTGTATTTTTCACTCAATATGTTGGTGTGCACTAAGTTGAGGGTCTTCACGGAAACAGCCTCCCTACCGTAATAAGTAGTGGCATGGTCTGCGTACATTTTACCCTCCCCAGACCCTGCTCTGAGCGGGATATACTGGGTATGTTTGGTTTGGTTTTGAAGAGCCGAGGACGAACCGCCATGAAGACGAAGATTCAAGACTTGTAATTAGATTAGTTGTATTTTTATCTAGTCGGTGAAGACTCGGTACTTAGGAACGGTTCATGAACTGCATGTTGTTAGTTTTAGGTTGTGTATGTTTTCATATTGTATGACAAACAAACAAACCGACAAACCGTATTTATAAACGGATTAATGTGCAAAGTATAATATATAATCGCATTAAATTCCCACTTAAAAACACTAAGTTATAAAGGTTACGAGGTTTCCTACCCTCCATCAAACTCATGGAAAATTGAAATCAAACTGAAATATTATTCTTCCGAGTATGTCGGGGTAATATTTTGGGGAATGTTGATAAATTCCTAGAGTGCATTAGATGACTTTGGTTGTGACAAATCAAACCCCTAGAAACTGTATGGGTTGCCGGGTAAGATTCAATTGTCAGACTAATAGGAGTTGACGGTTTAAACTTAGATAGTTCAGCGAGCCATAGAAACCGAATGGGTTGAGGGCAAGTGAACTAGGGGTAAAACAAGATCGAATCATCCATTAGATGGGTTGATGTTAGACACCACTTTATTAATAATGATAGAATAGAAACCGAATGGGTTGCCCTCTATTAAGGTTTGTAAAGAACTTGATCACCACTATGAAGTCAACCGTGTTGGAACATTTTGTTCCTACATGCTTAATAATGTTTTGATGATTAAAGTTGTTACACAAACCAAAACAACAAAAAGGCGAAGCAAAGCATCGAAGAAAACGAAGTGCAAAAAAGCTGGAATTATACAAGCTTAACGTACGTAACATAAGCTATATAGCGTACGTAATATAAGCTACTTAACGTACGTAAGAGAGGAAGGATAACGTACGTAATGGTGTGTTTGCGAATTCAAACAAGGAGAACGTTGGAGATGACGTCATGGCATAGGTCAGCATGCAACGGACATATTGACCTTGATAATGTATGTAATGCAAGATCGGCTAACGTACGTAAGCAAAAGAACGAATGCTACTAGATTAAAATGCATACTTGTTAAGGTGCGTAACATTGATATGTTAACGTACGTAAAGAACTTACGGACGTAATATGAAGGAAATAGTGGCCGTAATGAAGAGTTAGGGAGTTATCGGCTAGTAAGGCTTTGGAGCCTATAAATACCATTCCTATAGTATTGTTTCACTACAACAACTTCAAGCAAACGATACACTCATCAGAGATTGATTTACATTATATTGTTGTTGTAATATTGAGCATATATTGTTAGTTTGAGTGTTTATACATTCAACACATACACGAGAGGTAAAAGAAAAGATACGATTGGATTCGGTGTTATTAGGATCAAGAATCCGGCATTATTAGAATCGCAATCGATATCTTCGTGAGGTTTATCTAGTACCCATAAAAAGGTAGAGTGGTTGATTCCTTGTCCAATAGAAAAGGAAAACGGTTTAACTTGGACCGACACAAAGACAAGTACGAGTGGTTTATCACGGACCAATTGAAGACGTGATTGTAACGATTATCCCTCGACTGATAGAAGAGCGGTGTAGAGGTTTTTATCTTCAACCTATAGAAAAAGATACCGAGAGAGGACGTAGGCTTCGTTAATAGCCGAACCTCTATAAATCCGTGTGTCGTTTAATTTCTATACTTTATATTTACGCTTCCGCACAACGACGCAAATACTGATTTGGTTCCAACAAACCGTGACTTCCGGATTTCACACGGGAGTGTGCAAATACCGATAAAATAGTGGGAGCCGAGTTACGAATAAAGAAAGTCCTTAAATTCTTTACTCGGATCATAATTATAAAATCACTAACGAATCTTAAATTATTCTCAGCAGTTAACAAATATCTCTCAAAATAACAATGAACCCACTCGCTATACTACTTGAAAAGAACGTCCAGACTGGTCCGAACTATGTGGACTGGCTTCGGAACTTGAGGATTGTCCTCACTTTGGAAATGCTGGGATACGTCTTGGAGGCGGACATCCCAGTGGCTCCTTCAAGAACCCGAGCCAATCAGGAATAAGCCGATGCCCATGAAAAATGGGTAAAAGACGACGTAAGAGTGCGCGGGTACATGCTAGGCTCAATGACTAATGAGCTTCAACGTGCCCATGAAAAGATGACATCTTCGAGAGCCATCTTAGCGCACCTGGCTGAGCTCTACGAAGAGCATAGTCAAACTGCTAGATATGAGTAGGGTGAAAACGGATCGTATACGGGCGGATAGTGCTCTTCCCGTATCCTAACCCATATTTGTCTCTCGGATTCGGAGTCGAATACGGGAAGGCCGGATACAGATACGAATTCGTATTATTCGGGATACGGACACGGGATGGATACAGGCCGGATTCGGGCCGGATTCGAATAAATATAATAGGATAATACGTTTCATACAAAAATCATTTGGAAGTGATTGCAGCATATAAAAAAAACTACCTACACAATATTTCATAAGAGTTCTAATGCAAACTATAGTAATTTTTTTAAAAATCGTTTTATAATAAGGTTCCCTCGTTTTTACTTATTCAGTCTCTCCCATAAAAAACATAAGCTCCATACTTAGCAAAGACTAAAGAGTGTTATTTAATTATTTTTAACAATTACTATAATATATATATATATATAATAAAGTATATTTAAATTTGAAAATATGGATATCCAGATTTATATCCGAATTGGTATCCGGGTAATATTCGATAAAATATGGAAAAACTCTGATACGGGTGGATATTGCATAATCCGAATTCTAACCCGAATTCAAATTCAACTATCCGGATCCGGATCCGAATCCGACCGGATACCTATTTTTCATCTCGAATTCGATCCCGACCGGATACGGCTCCGGATCGGGCGGGAAATCAGTTTTCACCCCTAGATATGAGATATCAAAACAATTATTCGGTGCTAGGATGAAGGAAGGAGAGAGGGTTGGGGACCATGTCCTCAAGATGATCTCGATGATTGAGAGATTAGAAGCTCTTGATTTTCAGATGCATGTGTCTCTCCAAATTGACCTTATCCTGCAGTCACTTCCTGACTCCTTTTCCCAATTTGTCATGAACTTCAACTGCAATGAGATTGCATGTAACTTAGCTGGGCTAATGAACAAACTGACGACTGCCCAGTCTCAGATGAAGGCAAAAGGAAAGGAAGCTGCACTTGTGATTTCTTCTGGGACTTGGAAGTCCAAGAATAAGAAGAAAAATAACAAAAGGCAGTTAGGTCCAATAGCCAATAAGGGAAAGGGCAAAGCCCCAATGGTTCAAAAGAGCAAGGCCCCCAAGAAAATGGATGTATGCCTCAACTGCGGTGAGCTAGGCCACTGGAAGAGGTACTGTCAAAAACTTGACTGTAATGGGCCTTCAGGTACGGAACTAGTGGTTTTGGAAACAAATTATTCTGTAACTATATATTCTACTTCTTGGATACTTGATTCCGGTGCGAGTTCTCACATTTGTACGATGGATCAGGATCTGGAACAAAGTAGAAAGCTGGATTCAAGGGAGGTGATGGTCACCGTCGGAAGTGGACATAATGTCGAGGCTTCTGATTTTGGATCCCTTATGTTGAATTTAGAATCTGGTTTTATTCTTACTTTAGATGATGTACTTTTTTTGCCCAAGTGGCATAAAAATATTGTATCAATTTCGGTCATGGACCTAAAAGGATTTCACTTCTTTATTGGAGATGGGTCCTGTCGAATTTATTTTAGAAATAAATTGGTTGGTAATGCTACAATTTTAAATGGTTTATACCATTTGAATCTAAAGAATAAAACAACCATGAACACTATAACTAGGAAGTGTGGTAGGGATGAAACAAACCAAGCACTTAAGTGGCATCTTAGACTTGATCATATTGGTCAGACCAAGGTTCGTAAAATGGAGAAAGATGGACTTACGGGTCCATTGGGATTGGATCCCTATCAAACTTGTGAATCTTTCCTTCAAGGCAAAATGACTAAGTTACCCTTCGCAGGGACTTTTGAAAGAGCTGCTGAAAAATTTGGATTGATCCATACCGACGTTTATGGCCCTTTTGAAGTGGCACGAGATGACTTTTTAGTATTTCATTACATTCACTGATGAACATACTAGGTATGAGTTCGTGTACTTAATGAAACATAAGTGTGAAGCTTTTGATAAATTCAAGGAATTTAAAGCCTTAGTTGAAAATTAAACAGGTAACCGTGTTAAGACTCTTCGGTCAGACCGAAGTGGTGAGTACATGAGTACTGAGTTTGATGAGTTCTTAAAAGAACTAGGAATAGTGTCACAATTCACTCCTCGAGCTACTCCACAATTAAATGGTGTATCAGAAAGAAGAAACCGAACCTTGTTGGGCATGGTTCGCTTCATGCTTAACTATACTGATCTATCGATTTATCTGTGGGGTCACGCGCTCCTTACTGTTGTGCATATCTTGAACAGATATCCTTCCAAATCCATTCCTAAGACTCCACATGAGATGTGGAGAGGTAGAAACTAAGTCTTAATCACATTGGGATTTTGGGATGCACTGCTTATGTCAAGAAGACTAAATTAGAGAAATTGGAAGCTAGGTTTGTGAAAGGTCATTTCATAGGATATCGAGGGGATTCCATGGGATATCTATTCTACATGCACGAAGATCATAGGATCATCGTTTCTTTACAATCACACTTCCTGGAAGATGAGTTCATTCAGGAAGGAGGCGCTGGTAGAAATATTTATTTGGAAGAAATAAAAGAAACACCATATGAGACATCTGTGCAAGATAATAGAACCGAACCTTCTGAAATACAAATACAACCTCGCAAATCTAGTAGAATTTCTCAATTACCTAAGAGGTATGGCTATCTGCATCAAGAGGAACTGGGTGTCCATGAGATGACAGAAAGTATTCAAGAGAATGATCCTTCTACATACGACCAAGCGATGGTAGATGTTGAATCTGCCAAGTGGCAAAAAGCTATGGAAGCTAAGATAGACTCAATGCATGATAATCAGGTCTGGACTTTAGTAGATCATCCTAAAGGCATAGTGCCTATTGGAAACAAATGGATCTATAAAAGAAAGACTGATGGAGATGGCAAGATTGATACCTATAAGGCCAGGCATGTGGCAAAGGGTTATTCCCAAAGGGAAAGAATCGATAACTTTGAGACCTTCTCGCTTGTAGCTATGATTAAGTCTATTCGCATGATACTTTCCATAGCAGCCCACTTAGATTATGAAACATGGCAAATGGATGTGAAAACGGCATTCCTAAATGGATTCCTTGAAGATGAGATTTACATGGAATAGCCTAAGGGATTCATATCTGAAACCAATATTCATAAAGTATGTAAACTTCAGCATGCCATTTATGGACTGAAGAAAGCTTTGCGAAGTTGGAATCTTCGTTTTAACGAGACAGTCAAAGAGTGTGATTTTGTCCAAAACAAAGAGGAGCCCTGTATTTACAAGAAGGTTAGTGGGAGCAAAATTGCATTCTTAATACTATATGTAGATGACATTCTACTTATAGGAAACGACGTAGGAATGCTTAGTTCTGTGAAAGCTTGGCTTTCTAAAGAGTTTTCAATGAAAGACTTGGGAGAAGCTACCTATATTCTCGGTATTCGCCTCTACCAGGATAGAGCAAAAAGAATATTAGGTCTTTCCCAAGCCCTCTATATCGAAAAGATCCTGAAGCGATTTAGAATGGAAGATTCTATGTGAGGGTTCCTACCTAGGCCACATGGTGCAAAACTTTCCTTAGAGATGTGTCCTCAAAGTGAGGAAGACAGAAAGGAAATGAGCAAGGTACCCTATGCTTCGGTAGTTGGTAGCCTCATGTATGTTATGATTTGCACTAGACCGGACATTGCCTATGCTGTGAGCGTAGTGAGTCGGTTTCAGTCAAATCCAGGGCATGAACATTGGACTGCTGTGAAGAACATTCTTAAGTACCTAAGGAGGACTAAAGACATTGTTCTTACATACGGAGGTGGAGAACTTAGAGTGATGGGTTATACAGACTCAGATTTTTCGGGGGACATGGATGCTCAGATGTCCACATTAGGGTAAATCTTTACTCTGAATTGTGGAGCAGTCTCTTGGAGAAGTGTCAAGCAAAGCTCGACTACAATATCTATATGTCAAGCCGAATATCAGGCAGCCACGGAGGCTAGTAAAGAAGCTTTTTGGATTAAGAAGTTCACTGAGGAACTTCAAGTGGTTCTTTATGCAGAGAAGCCTGTGACGCTGTTTTATGACAACAACGGAGCTGTTGCACAGGCTAAGGAGCCTAGGGCTCACCACAACACCAAACATATTGCAAGAAAATGTCATTTTGTTAGAGAAATGGTTCAGAAAGGGAATGTTATACTGCAGAGAGTAGACACAGCAGATAACGTTGCTGATCCGCTCACCAAGCCACTATCTCAGAAGGTCTTAGAGAGACATTTGGAGAGTATGGGTATTTGATACCATAGTTTGTGGCATTGAGTGCAAGTGGGAGATTGTTAGGAATATGCCCTCGAATGCTATATTAAATGAGGCATTTATTATTTCTATATTATTGTATATCACAGGCATTGTTATTTGGTATATATAAAATAACAGTCCTTGCATTTGAGAGCAAACATTCCACTTCTTATGTAGATAAGGAGATAGACACTCGAAGTGTTTAAGACTCGAATGCTTGACTGGTTCGCAAGTCGATAAAACTTAACTGGGCAGTAAGTTTAGACAAGACTTGTATAACGTGTACTTTGAGATATAGAGTGCCTGTCTTCACTAAGGGTTAGTGGGAGCATACATTATAGGTATGCTAGTGGGATTAGTATACTCGAACACGACTCAACTCGATTCGGTCACATGGATATCACTCAGGGATTGTCAATGACTGAATCGAAATATTGTGATGGGCATACGTGGACCTTTGACTTGAAGTTTCAGTAGGAGATGTGCTTCTGACATTAAGTTAGTCATTAGAGTAGTTCAATCCAATTGCCGGTTGGTGGGGTCAACCTCGAAATGCAACTTAGTGGGCAAGTAACAGTCTCTACTGAATACCAAGATAGGATTCTTTCTCCTGTTAGTGAGCAGGTAAATGTCCTATGCGGTTAATGGCAAATGAGATCATAAATGTTTGTCCAAAGCAATTAGAGCTAGTTGTATTTGATACACGAGAGCTCAGTAAACTCGCTTTGTATTAACAAATGCATAGAGTCAAGTTACAATAGGGTTTGACTTTACCATGACCCTAATACTTGACCGGGACATATGACTGGAGGGTTTATACGTATACGGTATTCATAACGTAAAGATTTTGGAATGATCCCTATCACTCGTTATCAGTTGGGTTACAATGTGAGCCATGAGACTGGCTAAGTGTCACTCTTTGGTTCCTCACATTGCCGACTGAGACGAACCTATGAAGTCGCGGTACATGATAGATGACGAAATATGATAAGGATATTCTCTCTTTATAAATATTAGACATTAGATGTCAAATTTAATTTATTAGATAAATGATATTTTAATTTATTGTATAAATTAAAATCGGTCTAGTGAATTAAATAAATTACCGGGTAATTAATTTAATCCATATTGTTTCTTAGAGAATTTATATTTAATATAATTAATTGGATTAATTGATTTTATTAATATTGAAATGTACCAAGATTTATTTATCGTACTAGATACACGATGGTTCTTTTCACGGACCGAAATGAACCAACTCTGTGTTCTGCCTTTCTGGCCGCCTCACCCATTGATTATTCAATGTGGTATTTTTTTCTTCTTAGTCTTCTCTCTTCATGTAACTAGTTTAATATTACTTTTTTTTTTTGATACCGAGGTTCCAACTTACACTGACAATTCCTCGGGATAATGTTCCGCCCACAAGATCGCTACCAGTTAAATCGCGAGATGTGTATCTGGCTCCCTGGTTCTTAAATATCCTCAACTACCGCGCACAAGGAGTCGTCCCCAAGTGATTGCTCCATGCTGGCCTCCCACACTGCCGCTTGAAGCCCTCAATATTTAATTGTTCCACCAGCGTACCCCGGAGGGCTAGGCCCTAACCCTTAGTCAAAGACTAAGGGATCATTGGGCCTTGAGAAATTCAATTCCAAAGTGTTGCCACTAGGAATTGAACCCCTGACCTTCAATTTAGTTGGAGGTCAGGTGGCCAACTGCGCCAAGGCAGTTGGTTGTTTAAAACTGTGTTGGGTAAACTTTTTTAAGTGACTAATTCCACCGCACTGCGGCCCCATACTCCAGAAACCCCCCTCCGGCCTGGCCCTACGGGTTAATACCGCTTAGCCCTACGCGTATGGAGAATTTTTTGGAGAAATTCAGTACCACTATATGTTGGTAAGAAGACTCGAACACGGAACCTCAGCCAACAATGTCTGAGTCCTTTATCGCTGGGGCAAAGGCTCTGGGACAGTTTAATATTACTTGATTCAACTTATGTGAGCAAGTTGAAAGATGAATAAGTTAATCATTTATTATACTCCTTGGTTAAGAAGTTGAAAAGTGAGGAAAAAAACAAGGGGGGCTGACGGCCGAACAAAAAGCAAGAAAGAAATAGAGGAGGAAGAGATAATCTTCATTGGAGTAGATAGCTATATACATTTAGACTTCTTATATTCATCAGATCAAATCAAAATTAATCATGATAATTGATCATTAATACTACAATCTATATTGTAGTGTTATCAAAATTATGTTGTAGTTTTTATTGTTTGTTTATAATTTTGAAAAAAGAAACAGCTAAATATGAAATTCCCGTACTACCCTTAAAAATCACAAATCTATTATTAATTTGTCTAATTCTCTAAAGTAATTTTTTATGACATAGTCATATTATTAGATAATTATTAATTTTATATTTAAAAATTCAACTCCAAAATAGATTAACTAAATTATCAGATAAATTAAAATTATTTTAGAATTCAAAAAATATTAATTAATAATTAGAAAAGTTGTATATAAATGAATTCTGAAAAACTAAAAATGCTAAAAAAAATAACTGTAACAATACAAATTAATTTTAAATTTTAAAATTAATCATAAAATAAATTAAAAATATAAATCACAAAAACATATATAAAATATAGTTAAATTCCAAAAAAAATATAATAGATTCTAAAATATTAAAGATAAATATTAAAAATAAAATGAAAATTAAAAAATATTTATATAGACTACAATATGAAAAAAGCTGAAATATTAGAATTTTTAAACTTAATAATATCTTAAGAGTTGTTTATAATTTTTAAAGGTAATTTTTATTTTTAGATTGAAATTTGATTTTTAGCATCTTTTTAATTTTTTAAAATTTATTTGTATTTTCTGGAATATTTTTTTTGATTATATATAATTTTAGAATTTACTTCTAATCAAGGTCTATTGTACTTTTAAATATAATATATATTTTAAATTTGAGTATGTGCTTAATATTGGAATAGTTGTTCTTATCCATTTTTGTATTCAAAGTTTACCTTCATTTAACTTAATTTTATCAATGATGGTCAAATAATATAGAATGCACGACCCACAATATATTTTTTGGATTTACTGATAAAATATTTTATTTTGAATGGTACAATTATATTTTTCAATATTTTTAATTATATTTTTATAATTTATTGTAGTTTTCTAATTTCATTCTTCACTTTATTTGTATGTTTCTAGATCTATTAAAATAAATATATTTTAAAGAATTAATATTAATTTTTTGAGAATTTGTATTAATATTATCATTTACTTCTAATTTTTAGGATTTACTTATGAAATATAGAATTAATTGTTATTTTTTTAGAATTTTTACATATTTTTGGTATTTATTTGTAGTTTTCTATAATTATTTATATTATTTGTTTTATTGGGTTTATTTATATTATTACAAATTTATTAAAAACGATAATAAATATTTGCATCTTATTTAATTCGATAAACTTATTTATAATGTCAGGATATTCTTATTTATGGACTTATTTGTACAATATTTTTATTTTACAGATTTATTTAATTTATATTGTTAATATGGATCTATTTTTATGAGTTTTTGTAATTTTTAACTAATTATTATTTTAGAATTTATTTTTTATATTTTTAACATTTATTTGTATTTTTTAGAATATGTTATTTTTTTTCAAATATTATTATACTTGATTGGATTTATTTTGTAGTTTCTTATATTTATTTGTGAATTCTAGAATTCATATAAATTTTATCATAATTTTTGAAAATTATTTTATAATTCGGATGATTTTTTTTTTTGTGTAATTTACATTAAAAGAAGAGAAATTTTCTATTTATTTATTTATTTTCTCAACTTAAGGTTATTTTTGTACTTAAATAATTTTAAATTTATATTTTATATATACTTATTCACTACAATCCTAATACTTACCTCATACAGCTAGTACAATGTCTACCTATTCCAAGAAAATCCCAAGAGAGAAAAGAGAAAGAAAAGGAAAGGAGAGAGAGTTTCTTTCTTTTAATTTTCTTTGAGATATAATTTCTTCTTCAAGTTTAATCCTTTGAGAGTTAAAATTAAAAGAAAAATTTATCATTTCATTACTTCAAATAGCCGTCGATTTTGAAGGTCTTGGAGTGGCGATTATATATATCCGGTCATCTTTCCGACGCGTGATACATAGAGACACAATATTTTTCGGTGCTCGGGAATTTCCAAGAGCTCGTTCGGTTGGACTCGTGTTCGTATGATTTCTTAATTTATCTTCGTCTATTTATATTCGTTTATACGATCCTTGATCGATCCATTTTTTGGGTTTTTTTATCCGATTTGATCGGTTTATTTTCACTGCTTAACTCAATTTTTATTACTGAATCCGAACAAACGCATCCATTGAATGTTTGATAAGCAACTACTAAAAGCACGTATGGTAAAAAAAATCCTCACAAAAGCTTACTGATTTCTCGAAAAAATGGATATTTTGTGTCAATTATCCAAGATATAGTATTAACTAACTTCTTGAATTATAAATAGAATCATAGGCCACATGATAGAGTATGAATCTGAAACAAGATACTTGGATAACGCATCAAAAAGTAACAATCATTAGAATCAAAGTATTTATTGGACATGGAATAAATCAATACATAGAGATATTCAATTCAACCATGTTTATAGAAAATAAATAAGGGATGAGATCCCCTGCAGTACACAACATCTCATCTCTCGTACTGCAGACAAAGACTACGTCATCAGATCACGCAGACGGATGTCTGCACACACACACACCCGTGCGGGTGTGTGTGATCGGACGGTTGGAATTGCACAGCCCTCTGCAGCCACTGCAGAGGATCCGTGCCGAATAAATAATAGGAAAGAAAGAAAAATAGAAACTCAGATGAATCTTTCAATCCGCGTTTGCTCCTCATTGTTGGATGTCTCTTGCTACAGACTTGCTCTTCAGTCTCTTATCACTTGGTTGATTTTTTATTTGACCAACGTGACGTGTGCTGACCTGAACTAAGTTGGTCGAAGCCACGTGGAAAACAGAAAAATATGAACGAATAACACAACTGGATTTAAGTGATTTTATTATTCTGCTATAGAGCCGAGCTGAACTTTTTAGCTGGTCTATATTAATTGCTTGTTTTATTACAAGTCTTTTTTTTTCTCTCTCTCTCTATCTATCTATTTTGTGACAAATTCCAAAAGTTCTTTTTTTTGTATATTCCTTCTATATATAGAAAATCTTGGCCAATTCGCGGGCGACAGCTGGAGGAAGTCTGGGAATGTGTCCAAACACTTGTCAGAGGGAGAGTGTGCCTTAGACACGTGACGGATTTTGGGGACTACTTTGGGAAGAGGGAGGACAAAATGCATTAACTGTCATGTGTGCTTGTACCGCATGTCCTATGTGCCTGTTCCTCATGCTTTTGGCGATACTTATCCGTTGTGGCCGACTCTAGGGTCGGCCCTCGAGTTTCCCGCTGCTCTGATCGGTCGTGTCTTGACAGGTGATTTGGAGTATATTTATCGTGTATCTGGTCGGCCCTTCCGGTCAGGTCATCGGGTCGGCCCCAACGTTTCTGTCCGGTCCGATCTTTAACGGACCTGGGAGTTAATTTGATACATACTCGGTCGGTCCTTCTCGTTGCTCTGCTCGGCCGGTCTATCCGAAAATCGATTATTTTGCCTTTCAGTCCAGCTCAATCGGGACGGTTGAGCTGGCGGGGAGCGCTTACGTGGATGCCAAGATGGATATGCTATCAACAAGGGCCCCCGAGTTTAGGGCTGTGCCGGGAGGCCGGGGCTGGACTCGTTTCGTAGTTAGGCCGAGCCGGCTTGTTAGGGAGGATAAGATTCTCGAAGGGACGTCTCTTCGAGAGATGTGTCGGTTCGATTTCCGCGTCTTCGTGTCATGATGAGGGACACGTGGCCGGATTTGGTTTGGCGACACGTCCACGCGCCCTTGCTTCTCGCGATGGTTCAGTGCGAATCGACGTGCCACGCGCCGATTATTTAATGCCTGGTTCCCCCTATAAATAAAGGGTCTCTCCCCTCTTCTTCTTCCTTCGCCATTTTCGTGAGTTTTTTGCAGAGAAAAATCTGGTGAGTTTCTTCTTGTTTCCCTTTCTTTTCTTTTCTTTCAAATAATCGAGATGTCGAATCTGGGGGATGAGATGGCGGCGGAGTTGACCGTGTCGCCGGACCTCACGAGAGTGGCGGATTTGTCCCTAGGGGGACTCCTGTCGACTGGAGTGATGAGGAGGGAGGCGGCGAGGTTGCGAGGTCGCCGGGATCTGAGGAAGCGGAGGTGGTGGCGCCGTTAACGGCGGTCGGCGAGGCTTCGGATGAAGAAGGAGAAGTTGAGCCTGAGACAACCTGGGTTCGGCCTCGGTCGGCCCTTTACGTGGATGCGGAGTGGGACTCAGCCTCGATCCGCAGCGCCGTTACGAAGAAGCAATTGGTGTCCTGGAGGCGACGATCTAAGATCCCGGCGGCGGTGTGGACGTTCGTCCCGTGTCCCGAAGAGAGGCCTCACCTTCTGCCTCTCGGTTGCACGGTGGTGTATTACCGTTCCCTGTTGGCGGGGCTGAGGTTTCCACTTCCCTTATCTTTCTCCCGATGGCTGAGGTAGTGGGGCCTTCCCATTGCCCAAACTCATCCCAACTCCTGGGCTCGGGTGGTGGGTCTCTTCATCCTCTTCAACCAGCACAGTTGGCCCGAGCCCAGCTTTGAGGAGTTTAATAGCCTCTTCTTGTGGAGATCGGTCGGAAGATCCGGCTCGGGCTGGTTTTATTTAACAGCTCGGCATGCCATGCATAAGGAGGTGGTGGATGTGCCGGAGACCATACACAGCTGGAAGGAGCAATGGTTTTATGTCGGGTGATCTTGGAGGAGCTCGGTGGATTAGTTCGAGACCGGCGCCGTGGACGCGGAGCTTCGGATCCCTGTGCACTTTATTGCAAAAATGCGTAAGTGTTGTGTTTTTTGTTCTGTTCCTTTTTTGTCTAAGGCTCATCATTTGCTTCCTGTGCAGATCGTATTCCGGTGCAGGAGACATCTTCTGAGTTCGACGACCGGATTGAGAAGCTTTTGGAGCTATCCCCCGCGCAGAGGAAGTCGCATCTTCTTACCATCGAGAAAAATCTCTGGGCTGTCGGTCTTCGATCCACCGACCCGAATACTATGTCTGATTCAGGTAATTTGTAAATTTTTTTTGGATTTAAGTTCCCAAAATGAAGTCCTTGTCGGGAAGGAGAGAAACCCCTGCCCAACGGGTTGAGCGACTGGCCGCTGAGGCCGCCCAGCGGAGGAAGTGCGGGGCGGTTAAGCGGAAGAGGAGGCTGTAACACCCCGAGATATTCGGAATAATTACAGCGCCGTAGACCCTTTATATAAGAATCTACAAGGCTAAATTAAAAGAAATGCTGAACAAAACGAAAGTACCACCAATAGTTGAGTAATTTAATGACCGATTTAATCACCCACGACAACAAATTTCACAAATCACCAAAAGAAAACACACGTACTCGAGTACTAAATACAAAATCCAAAGTACCAAAACAATTCAACGGATAACATCACTGTGCCCCTTCGTCATCATGCCGGTACTGTGGTTGCTTCCCCGCTCCTCGACTACCTAAACATCAAAACAAATGTCCACCCCGCATGGGTTAGCAAAATGATGATAGTACAAGTATCATAATATACAAAATTAGATATGCAACAACGATGCATAGCAAAATACAAAACGCGGACTTTCTCTAGCGGAATCCAACGATGCGAATCCACATGATTCCATCAACACAACACAGGGTAATGCAATGATCCAGCGCCCTCAGCATAGATTCCAAGATGATCCCGTCGGACCAACAGGAGGTGGAAAACCCGTCCAATGATCCAGCGCCCTCAGCATAGATCCCAAGATGATCTCGTCGGACCAACATGAGGTGGACAACTGATCCAGCACCCTCAACATAGATCGCACGATCCCTTCGGATCAATACAACATATACAATACAACTATGCATACACATATGCAAATCAATATGTTCATCAACATGAACAACATATGAATCAATAGCCTGAACGTCATCATGACAATTTAACTTGGATGATCTCACGTTCAACAACATGAATAACAATATGCATGATCAAAATCATCAACATTAAACTAATAGTCAAATTACGATACTTGCCTTAGAAAGATGGCAAGATTTAAATACTTCAACGACTGTCACTACGCCCGAAGGTCGCCCCTTCGATCAATCACCTTGCAAGGCTCGTACCTTATACAAAAGAAATAACAAAGAGTTCAACTTACATCGCAAAGCTAACGTACGAACACCTAACGCTTTAAGTTATATCCGAGTTAATATTAATGTAAGGCCGGTTCACGGTTTATCTACTCGATGAAAGCTAAGCCGTAAACAATGACATACTTCATACGAATCGAATGACCATATTGGAGATGAAATGTCGACATCTACGGATTCATGGATATTCATGTCATCACAAACCAAACCTCAATCTTGATTTCAACTTCCAATATATATAGTTCGGCTAATCTTACATTTTATATCAAAGTTATGATTCAAGATAAGCATACCGAAGCGTACTACGAAGAGGAGACGATACAACGGTGTTCCGGGTTGATTCTAACAACATAGTCGATTCATTTAAACCATGAATATGAAGGAGATTGTTAAATCAAGCACTTCTTTCAAAACATGAACTATTCTCGGTGAAATATCTTAGAATCTCAGAAAACTCATTCGAAAACATCTTCAAAAATCCATAACAATCTCAGGAACCTACATCCTAGGGTTCTATCCCAACAAGGTTCGATTAATACTCTTAACCATGAAAGAGAACCGAAGTATAACCGAATATATTCTTCTAAAAACATGGTGTTCGACTCATCATAATAATAACGAACATGGAAATCTCAAAAATAGGTTCAACACGTCATTAAGAACATGTATTCTAGTTGGTGAAGGATCAACATACCGTTAATATAGAGAAGAACGACGAAACACTTGGTGAAACTCAACACCGGGAGCTTTAACACCAATCCAAAAGGGTCTACGATCTTCTAACTCGAGCTGGGATGATGATATAAGAGATTTACGGGGCTGGGTAGTTCTCAAGTTTCAGAAATCGGCCAAGGAGTGAGGAGGAAATGGAAAGGAGGTTGAGGTCTATAAATAGAATTTACACGTTACATACATTAACAGCAAAGCCTTACGTACGTTATCGCCTTAACGTACGTTATTCTCAATCCTTAGCGTACATTAACGTCCGACGGTAGCTCACTGCCTCGATTTCGGCTCCTCTTACGTATGCTATCCAAAACCTTTACGTACGTAACACTATGTATATAGCGCACCTTATCACCCATATCTAACGTACATTACGCCTCGTTGAACTGTTTTATTGAAAAGCCGTCCAGGTTCACGCGGGGAAAATCCGACGAATCTCCCTATGGCTCCACACGCCGACCTTATCTGATCTGCCTTTGACTGAAGCTTACGTGCGCTACACTACGATTGTAACGTACGTTATATCTAACACTTAACGTACGTTATCCTCAACATCTAGCGTATGTTATGACGCGCAGATGCATGCATGCATGAAAACTCAAGAACATAGGAAAATGAATACGGAAAACACACTTCGATTAATAATACCACATAATCAAATGTTACAAGTTCGAATACAGGTAAAATACACAATAATTATCCGAGTATTACAGAGGCGACCGATCCCGAGGGGAGCGTCAACAAGGCAGAGGTCGAGACGAGGAATGAGCTTCCCCCATGTCGAGCCCTGTTTGTACTGGCCGGGCGGAGGCCATCGTGGACTTGGAGGGGCATTACCTTCCAGTAAACAAGGACCAGTAGGACCCATGTGCTGAGATGCGTGGGAGGAGGCCGCACCATCTCTGCCCGTCGATAATTAAGTCTATGGAGGAGGATATAGCCTCCATTAAGGGAGAGATGGAGATTCTCGAGAGCTGGGCTTGCGAGGCCGATATCTGGAGGGGCAAAGCTCATGAAATGACTGAGGCGGCTGCCTTCAAGAAGACTCCCGAGTTTGAGGAGCTGATTAACTTGAACTATATCTCCACCTGCTACGAGATATTGGATCTCATGAAGGAAGGGAAGATAGTCGAGGAGGTCCGTGCCTACATAGAGTCTTGGGCGTCCGAGCTGCAGGTTGAGCCACTATAAGCTGAGGAGTCGGAGGCCGACGAGGCTGCTGGAGGTCCAGGCTCGGCCCCTCCTGGTGAAGGCGAAGGGCAGTCCTTCCATGCGGCTGTCCGGAGTGGCAAAGCCGAGTAACTTTAGGCTTTGTCTTATGTATGGCCTGCGTGCCCCGGTCTTTTCTTTTCCTTAGTCTTTTCCGGATGTTCTTTGTAAAAATGCTCTTCGAATTAATAAACTTTTATTTTCAGTACCTGTTTACTTGTTTTGTTTTGGATGTTCTGGCCGGGTTGGTTCGGCCATTGTATTTTCTTTTTGATATCTTCCATTGATGATGCCGAGTCGAGCTTGATCTTATCGTGCCGGAGGAGCCGGTCATTCATAGTTCCGAGTCATGCTCGGTCTTATAGTGCCGGAGGAGCCAGTCATTCATAGTGCCGAGTCAGGCTCGGTCTTATAGTGCCGGAGGAGCCGATCATTCATGGTGCCGAGTCAGGCTCGGTCTTATAGTGCCGGAGGAGCCGGTCATCATAGTGCCGAGTCAGTCTCAGTCTTATAGTGCCGGAGGAGCCGATCATCCATAGTGTCTAGTCAGGCTCGGTCTTATAGTGCCAGGGGAGCCGATTATGGTGCCGAGTCAGGCTCGGTCTTATAGTGCCGGAGGATCCAGTCATTCATGGCGCCGAGTCAGGCTCGGTCTTATAGTGCTGAAGGAGCCGGTCATTTATAGTGTCGAGTCAGGCTCGGTATTATAGTGCCGGAGGAGCCGGTCATTCATGGTGCCGAGTCAGGCTCGGTTTTATAGTGCCGGAGGTGCCGGTCATTCATGGTGCCAAGTCAGGCTCGGTCTTTCATAGTGCCGAAGCTAAGAAAGAAACAAAGTCAAATTTTATTGATAATATCTTTTTAAATACATAGCATTCCATGGATCTCTGGCCGTTAAGATATTCCAGCCGGTAGGCCCTGTTATGAAGGACTTCGCTAATCTTGTATGGTCCTTCTCATTTGGGCTTAAGTGGCCCGGGATCCGGTCCCAATACTCGTTCAAGAACGAGGTCCCCGACCTAGAAACTTTTATGGTGAACCTTGGAGTTGTAATAGCGTTCGCATCTCCTTTTGTAGATGGCGTTCCACATTTCCGCTTGGGCATGTTTTTCGGCGATGTGGTCCAGGTTTACTTGAAGGGTCAAGTCGTTATCTCACTCTTCGAAATGGGTCATTCGGTAGGTAGGTTCCCCAATTTCGACCGGGATGACGGCTTTAGTGCCGAAAGCTAAGGAGAAAGGAGTTTCTACGTTGGCGGACCGAAGCGTTGTTCTATAAGCCCATAATGCTCCAGGGAGTTCTTCTGGCCATGAACCTTTGAGTTCTTTGAGGCGAGTCTTGAGGTGTTTCTTTATAATTTTGTTGACCGCTTAGACATGTCCATCGGATTGCGGATAGTACGGCATGGAGAAGTTGTTCCGTATGTGGAGGCCATCGCAGAATGCCCGAAATTTCTTATTATCATATTGCTTGGCATTATCGGAGACAATGGACTGAGGGATCCCAAACCGGCAGATGAGGGACTTCCAAACAAAATCGACTATTTTCTGTTCGGTTGTTCGTGCCATAGGTTCGGCCTCTACCTATTTTGTAAAATAATCGACTGCGACGATGGCATATCTTCCCCGTCTTTTAGGAAAAGGGTAGATCAGATCAATCCCCCACTTGCGAATGGCCACGGGCAATAAACGGAAGTGAGTGTTTCTGGCGGGATCGGATCTGAGGAGTGAAGATTTGGTATCAGACACACTTCTGACGAGCGCGATGGCATCTTTTTTGATATTCGGCCAGTAATATCCTTGCTGGATCAATTTGAAGGCTAGTGTCTGGCCACCGGAGTGGTTGCCGCATATGCCCTCGTGCACCTCTTTGAGGGCGTAGTCTGCCTCCGACTCGGATAGGCACTTTAGCAATGGAACCAAATACCTTCTCTTGTATAAAGTTCTATCCACGATGGTGAACCGGGTAGACTGAGTTCGAATTGATCATGCCTGGGCTCGGTTCGCGGGTAAAACGCCGCTCTGAAGATACGGGAACGAAGGTAGAACAACTTCGTCCAGGAAACCAACTTTTTCAGTTTCAAGAGCTTGTTCGTAATACTTGTAATTCTTGCAAGCCTTCACTTTGGCATTCAAGAGACAATCGGGAAGTTTCATTCCTTGTTTCCGAGTGCTGGTGTCAAGTCTCTTGACGACTCTGAGAGTATCTTCATTTCTGAACGTGTTCTTATCCTTGTCATCAAGTCTCTGTGGGATATTGTCATACTCACGAAGAAAGCTTTCGATGAGTAGTTTAGTGAAGCGGACAAATGGAATGTTTGTGGTCTTGTGTTGAATGTGCCACACAAGGTCTTCCCAAATGATATTGGCATAATCAACTTTCTTCACATTAGCCATTGCCCAGAAGAGTTTGAGGTGTTGGAGCTTTGGATGTTCATGCCCAATATCTCTGCCAGATAAGGACTTGGCAATCAGAATGTATAGGGTTCTCCATGGTTGTGGAAGATACCTAATGTTGACCCTAGAATGTCTAGTAACAACTTCTTCTGATTCGTCATAGCCAATATCCCTTAACCACTTTATCAACTCTTCTTCGGTGGGAACTTGATCATATACTTCATCTGGGCCGAGTTCAGGTAATCCAAGTACATTCCTAAGAAAGTCAATGTCCACAGTGACCTGACGGTTATGAAGCATACAGGTGAAGGAAGCCTCCCCAAGATCTAGCTGAAGTGTATGCCAAAACTGGTGGATGTAGAAGCAGGAGACTGAGGCAGACTTGGTGAACAACAGCTTGTTTGGGTGATATAGAAGAGCATCTACTGCAACAATACAAGAGGACTCGTTGCAAGTGATTTTGTTGAAGTTGATTCGGAGGTTGTTCTTTCCAATCTTCCTAGAGTAATCATCTGGAAATGTCTTTTCCCATGAAAGCTTAGGTTCGGGTTCTGGTCCGTATGGAACGTCATTGTGTTCTGCCATCTGAATTGATCATAAACAAATACAAACATGGCAATGGTTTACTGTGTTAGTTCAGACATAAGATTACATGATTTGCATATTATACATTGATCAGTGGGTGTTTGTGTGTGAAAACTTTTGATATATGACAAACTTGTGTTTTATCACATGGTAGAAACTTCTAACAATTAAGTTACAACACGATTTTATCATTACAAGAAGTTACACTTTGTAAATTTTACAACACTTAGAAAAAATTCTTGATTTGGACAAGTTTACGCGTAACATGAAGAATCTATGCGTAACATGACATAAGCGTAAGAAATGAATTTAGGCGTAAGTGCAGAGTCTACGCGTAAACTTATAAGTTACGCGTAAGGTGAATCTTATGCGTAGGATCAATCTTACGCGTAGGATAAAGTCTTAGGTGTAGGAATAGATCTTATGCAAAGGATTACACTTAAGCGTAAGATATAACTTATGCGTAGGTTATGACTTATGCGTAAGTTCAAGACTTGTGCGTAAGGTCAAAACTTATGCGTAAGATGTATCAGTTAAGCATAAACCTTGTCTTATCCAAGACAAGGTTTGTCCACGTATCGAATCTTACGCGTAAGATTCAATCTTACGCGTAGGATGAATAGTTTGCGCGTAAACATGCCATTTTCCAAAAAAATCACCTTGCGTAGTTAGAGTTGTTTGATTCCTGAAAGTGTAAAACACACAACCACTGATCAATAAACATTATAACACACTTAGTACCTATTTTTATGCGTAAACATGCATTAATATGAGTTACGCGTAGAAACGTATGAACACACAATCATTAACACAATCAAAAATGATTCTGGGTAGAATTAAACATAGGGCAAGTGTTTCTAACACCCTAAGGAGCATATGGTCCAAATTGTAACACAAATCATCCACAGAATCACAAGATTAAAACTGCTAGTGCGTTTCACCCCTAAAACTTTGATTCATGAACATGAGATGTAATTGTTGCAATTAAACCACATGTATGAGTTCCTAGGCATGTATTAACACAATCCCCATCACCAATTTCAAACCTAAAGCACAAAATCAAGAACCCCTAATTCCATCGTATGAACCCTAAAATCCAATCGAATGATATATTGTTTCTGGGTACGATTAGAGTTTAGAAACATGTTTATATACATCCTAAGATCATTTCCCATTAATCAAATCAATCATAACATTACAAATTTCTGGGTTTATGATTTACGAACAATCCTAAGAACAAATAATCGATTATGATCATTTGAACCGTTGGATTGATATAAAACTTAAAACCATTGTTTATAAACATGATCAAAAACATTTGACACTTACAGATTTGAAGATTGATGCACGGATTAATCAAATGATTGTGGATCGTAGATGATGTAGGTGAGGGTAGTAAATGTGTGCAGGTGGGAGTAAATGTGACCGGTCAAAATAGTTTTGACCAAGGTTAAATCATTTTATGCAAATTGACATTTTTAGTCCCTTAACCTCAAGTTTCATGCAACCCTAATGCCCAAACACATTAACTCAAGTAGCTTTCGTTAATAACACCCCGTTATGATAAGAACAACTTGTGGTACTCCCCCTCGACCTTAGACCGTAGTCAAAAATACTGAAAAATTTATAATTTTGGTCAAGGAGAGTAACCCGAAACACTCTTTGAATCAACACTTTTGATAAAAACGTATTTATTTTTGGTAAAACGCAAGTATAAAAATTAATATGTTTTTGAGAAATTTGAAAAAATTACTTTTCCTCCCCCTCAACACTTGTTTTAAAATAATTGAAGACATTTTATAATTGAAGACATTTTATAAATCATTTATTTATTTTTTTTTTAATAAAAGACCAAAAAATCTTTTTGAGTTTTTGATTGGTTTTATATTTTTGTATTTTGTTTTTTTTTTGAAAAAATATTTACAAAGATAGTTTTGATGTTTGACGATCAATTGTGTTTTAAAAACTTTTCCAGGTCATCTGGAGTCAAACATCGCATACCAATTTGGTGAACTAGACTAGCAAACCTTGATGGTGCTAAGGATTTGGTAAGTAAGTCCGCCAATTGGTACTCGGTCCCAACAAAATAAAGTTCAACGGTACCCTTTTCAACGTGCTCTTTGATGAAGTGATATCGGAGATCGATGTGTTTTGATTTGCAATGATGTACTGTGTTGCAGGAGATAGCAATTACACTCTTTGAATCACAGTAGATAGGAATCTTGTTGAATAGGTAGCCATAATCCTTAAGTTGTGATCTCATCCATAAGACTTGAGCACAACAAGCAGACATGGCTACATATTCAGATTCTGTAGACGACAGTGATGTGCAGTCCTGCTTCTTTGATTGCCATGACACAAGTTTGTCTCCGAGAAATTGTAATCCACCAGATGTACTTTTGTGTGTGTCTAAACATCCTGCATGGTCAGCATCTGAAAAAGCAATTAGTTCAAAGCCAGAATCCTTCGGATACCAGATTCCCAAGTTAATGGTTCCCTTTATGTAATCGAAGGATTCTTTTGACCTCACTGAGGTGTTTTTCAGTTGGTTTGGACTGATAGCGAGAGCACATGTAGACAGCAAATACTATATCAGGTCTACTAGCTATGAGATACATGAGGGACCCAATCATACTTCGGTATTTGGTAGGGTCAACAAGAATCCCATGTAAATCAGCATCTAGTTTGGTGGTATAGCCCATTGGTGTATTATAAGTATCACAAGGCATCATTCCGTGTTTCTTTAAAATTTCAAGAGCATATTCGGACTGATTTATAAAAATTCCACGGGGTGATTGATGAACTTGTAGTCCTAGAAAGAACGAAAGTTCACCCATCATGGACATTTCAAAATTATCTTTCATTAATTTTGCAAAATCATTAGAGTAACTTCTTTTTGTTGAGGCAAAAATGATGTCATCGACATATATTTGAACAACAAGTAAGTCCTCCCCGTAGGTTTTTGTAAATAGTGTAGGATCCACCGAGCCTTTAGAAAATTTATTAGCCAGAAAGAAAGTGGACAGTTTGTCATACCACGCCCGTGGGGCTTGCTTAAGTCCGTAGAGTGCCTTTTTGAGTCGGTAAACGTGATTAGGACGCTCAGGATCAACAAAGCCTTCTGGTTGGCTAACATAAACTTCTTCACGGAGTTCTCCATTAAGAAATGCTGTTTTTACATCCATTTGGTAAACCACCATGTTCCTGTGTGCAGCATAGGCCAAAAAGCTCCGAACAGCTTCATGTCTAGCCACTGGAGCAAAGGATTCAGCAAAATCAAGTCCTTCTAGTTGAGAGTATCCTTTCGCTACCAGGCGTGATTTGTTACGTATGACAGTGCCTTCAGCATCTAGCTTATTCTTCCAAATCCATTTTAACCCGATGACAAAGACTCCGTCAGGTCTTTCAACTAATTCCCATACTTCTAATCTTATGAATTGCTGAAATTCCTCTTGCATAGATTCAATCCAGTTGTCATAAGTCATTGCATCTTTAATGTTCTTGGGTTCTTCGTGACAAACTGTGAGTGCATAGATACAAGTTTCTCCATCTGTGTGAAGTCGTTGTCTTGTCATAACAGGTGCATCTGGATGGCCAATAATATGAACTAGTGGATGGTCTAGAGTCCATTTGTGTGTTGAAGGGTGTAGTTGATACGTATCTCGCATCTTAGCAGGATCCAAATTGCGTGTTGACGACTCAGCTATATCAGGAAAGGTAGGAGCCGGTGCAAACGGGTTAAAGAACGCATCAGGATCATGCTCTGCGGGTTGTGGAACTGATTGTGGTGTAGGATATTCAACTGAATAGCGGGAGTTAGAAACAGTTTGTTCTGCTGTAGATGGTGATGCAATTGGAGGACCGTCTCTCTCAACAGTTGTAGAAGTTTGCTGAGGTGAGTTTGGTACTGGAATGTTTTCAGGTTGAGCAGCGGAATTAGGTGAGACCTCAGTAGGACGGTATTCAATTGTGTCATCAAACAGTGGAGCAAACAAAGTTTCCAGTTCTTTGCGGTTGAGTGGCAATGGTTCAGCCGAAGATGCGGGAGAGTTAAGACGGTTGAATTCGGGTCCTAAGCTGTGTTGCTCAGAAGCCATTTGTATGAGTTCATCAAAATTAGCGTGAATGGTTTCTTGAATTTCTCTTGTTCGACGATTCCATATCCGAAAACCTTTAGAATTTTCACAGTATCCAACGAACAATCCGATGTCAGCCTTTGCTTTAAGTTTCCCTAAATCATCACGATCATTTTTCGGATAACAAAGTGCTCCAAATACATGAAAGTAATCGATATTCGGTTTTCTTTTGTGAACAATTTGATAAGGTGTTTTGCGATGGCGTTTTGTAATAATGCAACGGTTTTGAGTATAACATGTGGTTGAAACAGCTTCCGCCCACAAGTAATCTGGTAATTGAGCATTAATCAACATAGTTCTAGCAGCTTCCACTAACGTTCTGTTGCGTCTTTCAACAACACCATTCTGTTCTGGGCTTCTAGGAATAGATGTTTGATGTTCAATTCCCACTTTCTCATAATATGACCTAAGTGTCTGATTCTTAAATTCTGTTCCGTTGTCAGTTCTGACTATTCGTACCGTGTTGCGTAACTGAACTTGAATTTTAGTGAGAAAGGTGATGATCATTGAAGGAGCCTGATCTTTACTTCGTAGAAAATAAACCCAAGTCCATCTGGAATAATCATCCACAATTACAAGAATGTAGCGTTTACCGTTGATACTTTGAACACGCATCGGTCCACACAAATCCATATGTAGCAATTGTAAAACATGATTCGTACTGTGCTCAGGTTTTGAAGGAAAATGAGCCCGAGTACTTTTTCCTTGTTCACAGGCTGAACATAAGTGATCTTTGGTAAAACGGAATCTTGGAAATCCATCAACAAGTTTGTAACGAGCAAGGTCAGTCATAGTTTTGAAATTCAAGTGCGAAAGACGTTTGTGCCATAACCAAGATTTAGTGGATTCTGCTTTGGAGAGAAGACATATCGGAGATGTAGCAATCATATCTGACATTGATATTGTATAAAGGTTAGAACCACGTGAGCCAGACATTAGATCGTTTCCTTGTAAGTCACGAACGAAGCACGTTTTCTCACGAAATGCAACTTCTAGATCCCCATCACAAAATTGACCAACAGAGAAAAGGTTGTGTCCAAGGCCTTCCACATAATAAACACGACTTATTTCAATGTTCCCACTGACATAGTCACCATATCCCATGATTAAAGCGTAATGATCATTCCCGAATCTGACAGTACCAATGAACTTTGAGACAAAGTTGTGTAGCAGTTTGAGATTGCCTGTCATGTGTCGGGTGCATCCGCTATCAACAATCCAGAGAACAATCTGTACCACCTACATCACAAGAAGAAGACACGGATGGAACAGAAGTAAGGGTGGAACCCAAAGAAACTGCGGGTTCCTGTTGGTTAGAAGCACATGTATTCAATAATTTAGGAATCCATTTAAAGTCTGGTTTGTGTTGTAACCAACGTTGCCAATTCCAACTAGTTCGATATTTCTTAATGGTGAATTCACTAGTGTTTGGCTGATTCCTAGACTTGTTCTCTGCACTGATGGGGGTAACATCAACTTCATTAGAAACCGTAGAAGGCGGCTTTCCTAAGATAGACTTAGAGGCAGTAGTGGGCCTAAAAGGAATGCGTGTCCTACGTTTCTTATGACGATTAAGTAGAGAATTAGCTATACATTTTGTATGATCACCAGATGAAACGCTTTTACGACAAAACACACAAGATGCATTAATATTCAAAACATTCAAAGGTTCATCATTCGTTACATTTAGATTTTGATTACAATTTGCCAGATTAGAATCTAAATCTGATGCAACATGAGTTTTATTCAAATTCCTAAGTTGATCTTCTACTTCTTGAGCTTCTAGTGATCCTCTTTTACGTTGCCAGAGCCTATTCTTCCTTTTACTTTTACGCTTGGGTCTGCTAACGCTATTAGTGGAGACTAGTCCTGTAGAAGTGGAGTTATCAACATTAGTGGTTTGAACAACATTTCCTTTAGTAGTTTTGTCTATTTGATACAATCCTGGTGCTATCACCGTGGTGTCAACCATTTTTCCTTTTTGAAGTAGCTTAACTTTCTCTTTTAAATCAATGATGATGTGATTTTTATCCTAAATTTCAGACTCAAGTAAACCATTGCAGTATTTGATGTCATCGCGGTTTTGTTGCCATTCGGCGTTTTCAATTTTTAAATCCGCAATTTCTTTCTCGTATTTGAGACACAAACTTTTGAAAGACTCATAGTTTTTGCAAAGCTGACAAGAGTTTGAAATATTTTGACTTTGAAGTTTCAATTCCGTTTTAAGACTCTGAGCTTGACACCATTCAAGCCTTTGTTTGAGTTGACAAATTTCTTTAGAAAACTGTTTTGTCACATCATCATTCTTTTTTCTCAGATTGTCATTCTCATGTTTAAGTGTCTCTAATTCCACGTTCAACAAGTTATTATCAACACAAAGATCATCCACAAGCATAGAAGTACCAGATTTATAGAGATCATTCATGATAATAGACAAAATATCAGCATTGAGAACTTGTTCCAAGAGTCGATCAGCATCATTTTTTAAAACTCTATTTCTTTGCTTTTGAACCAAAATGTCATTTTCAGTTGCGTTGAAAACGTTTATCATATTTTTGACCTCCTTTTGAAGTTCCTGATCCCAACGTGTAGCACAGAGACGGAGGTGTTTGACAATTGGCAACATTTGTTTTTGAAAAATATCTCTCTTTTCGCGCTCGTAAGCGGATTGAAAAGTTTCAACTTTTATTACAGAATTTCTTTCAATTGTTTCCTCCAAAATTTCGATGTCTTTCATAAAAGTTTTGAAATAATTTAAGACACAACAACTTTTCGGTAAAGGTGAAAGTTCACCGGATGATGGTAAAGGACCATTAATTTGTGCTACAGTTTGGACAGGGGCCGCATTAGAAGATGAAACATATGACTCTTCGACAAACCATGATTTCTCAGGTACGTCCTTTTGAGTAACAAAAGATTTAGAAATGTGAGGAGCTTTTGAATAATCATATGGTGTCCAATATTGAACATAACTCATTTTAGATCGACTCTCGTCTTCAAGTTCTTCTTCTTCCTCAGTATCAAAAACAACAGCACGCACAATCGTATTATCAAGCATGTGGTCCATACTGTAAATCTTAGGATTTTCTTTGAATGCTGTGTGAAGAAACATTGATTTGAAATCGCAAAGTGCAAATCCTTTATCGGGTCTCGGTTTTAAAGAAAATTTCTGAATTGTTGTGACAGAGTTCCCGTGTTTGTAAACAATGTGACGAAATTCTTTGAGTTGTTTTTCAAGATCAACAATATCACCGAGTAAGTCATCTATATACTTCCTTTTTCGTATTTTATGTTCACAAAACTCCTTTTTACAACTTGACAATTCTGTTTCTGTTTTTGAAAGTACTGTTTGAAGACGTTCAACTTGCATTTTCAATTCACACTTTTCACTTTCAAGTTTTGAAATCAACTTTTCGTTTGACTCAATTAAATCTTGCATTTTGCGTTGAAGATCTTGTTCTTTGTTGTAAGAATCTTGAAAAGCTTTTTCAAAACTTTTTGCATGTTTAATCTTGTCTTCCTGATTTGAAAGCTGAATTTTATAACACTCAATATCTCTTGCAAGTGCCGCATTAGTTTCTTTTAAAACTTTGTTTTTCTCGTTGCATTTTGCAATTAGCAATTGTTGAGCATTCAGTTGTTTAGATAACATTATGAGGTCAGGGTCTGGATCAAATGATGGTTCATGTTGTTCTAAATGATCATGTTTATCATTCTCAATAAGATCATCAAATGAAACAACTGTGTCATCATCGAATATGACAACTGTGCTTATTTGTTCATCTTTTTGAGATGATGAAGATGATTTAGATGGAACAACTTGCGCCATATCTGATTCAGAAGCAGAAGGTGAGGCTATTTCATGTATTAGGCATGCTTTATGATCATGTACCTGAGACAAGCCGTCAGTGTCATACACTGGACCTGAATCATTAAACTGAAGTTCCTGCATGTTGGCCATAAGCATCACAGCTGCATTGGCTTCCAGATCTTCCATGTCATCATCGTTGTTCACATTTGCCATGAAGTTGTTATCCTATTCAGGGAAATGTCCATCTTTTTCATCTTGAAGAGCCATGAGTAATGCCTGCTTGTGAAACTTACTACCCCAAGTTCTCGGTTTGGGACATGCTGTCGCTATATGACCCTGTTCATTACAGTTATAGCACCACACTGCATTCCCTGAATTGGAGTTTCTAGTTGCAACTGGTTCAGACCTTTGCTGAGAAGATCCTGAGTTGTTCCTGAACCCTCCATTGTTACTAAACCTTTGACCATTCCCATAATTTCCTGAAGAACTTCCTGAACCAGATCGACCATAGTTACGATTCTGAATTTCCACTCTTCCATCATTGACAACAGCTTGATTCCTTGTGTTAGAAGATGAACGTTGACGGTTGTTTGTTTTGTTGGACAATTTGCTGAAAGCACGAGCAATAAGAGCAAGTCCCTGATTCAACGTATTAAAGTCATCATCGTCATCGTCATTGGAGTTTGAGTAGTACACATCATCATTGTTGTTTGATGGAACAAGTTGAGTAGAAGCATTCTGTGGAGATGAATCATAAGGGACCATTTGGTTCGAGGTAGAAGATTGGGGATAACTGAAGTAGTTCTGCTCTTGAACATATGCATGATTTGACATTGGTGGTGGAGCATAGGGAGATTGAGCTACGAGTGCCAAAGAATTTGGTGTTGGTGTTGGTGTGTATCCTCCTCGTAGAGCTCTATCTTTTTATACTTCAGGTTCATGGTGTTTCAGAAAATCATACAACAAACCATATGGAGCATCATGAAGATTCTTTGTTTGACTAACAAATGTCACATATTTATGCCAATCAGGTCCAAGACTACCGACGAATTTGGAGTTCACTGCTATCCTTGGTACTGTGATTTTGTGACGTTCCAGATCATTGACAACATTTGTGAAACGATGATAGTAGGATTCAAGTGACTCTCTTGGTTCAATTGTGATGTCTGTGTATTCCATGTAAAGTTTGGATTCCATATCATCTTTATTCAATTGAGTGCCTTCCATAAGGAGATGAACGTGTTCCCACATAGCTTTGGCTGTTTTCTGAGCATCGACACTTCGATAGATTGGATTAGGTATATCTTGAAGTATATAAGCCATTGCATACTCATCAGCTTCACGATGTAGTTTCTGTTCTTCAGTGAGTGCAGATTCTGGAAGGGGTCTATCACCAGGAGGACGTGGAGGATCAGCATGTGGATCACCGGCTTCAAATCTTGTTGGCCACTCAAATGGTCCTTCCAGTATCACTTGCTTCAAGAATTTCCCATGAGGTTTCTTAAGTTCAACAAATCGTAAGAATCGACTTGACCATTGAACATAGTTCCCAGGTGTAAGCATTGGAGGTGTTTCAAGTGATCCTGCCTCATGTCGGGATTGTTGAGTTGTAATAACTTCACACATTCTGTCAAACCAGTGAGGTTGTTTGGAGGAAAACTGAGTGTTTTGTTGTGACATCTGATATGGTTGTTGTTGTGGAATGATTTGATGTTGTTGCATCATAAGGTAATGATGTAGTGGATTAAATGGTTGTTGTTGACCGTGTGATTGTGAAGGTTGTTGATACGGTTGTTGCTGATGGTATTGTTGTTGCTGATACTGCTGATGTTGTTGTTGCTGAGGATGAGGAAAGTAGTAATTAGGTGGTTGAGACATCTTTGAACACTTGTGTAGAAATGGATCTTTGTAGAAGATTGAAATGCACGTTCCTTTGGTTAAGTTCAAAAATTCCTGGGGTAAGTTGATTTCTTACGCGTAACAATAATCTTACGCGTAAACTTTTAGGTTATGCGTAAAGAGTTAGTTATGCGTAAACAATAAGTTTAGGCGTAAGTTTACTCTTTACGCGTAAGCTTTGGATTATGCGTAAGTTTAGACTTATGTGTAAGGTTAAACAACCAAACAAATCTTCCAAACTTATCCAAGCTTGAAAGATATCTGAAGTCGAAGTATTCCACTAACTTATCCAAGCTAGGAAAGTACTGAGTCACCGTAACACAAAGAGAAGATCTTTGTTGAAAGTTAAGCGTAGATACTGAAACTTACGCGTAAGATGGACTTATGCGTAAAGTTTATGCGTAGAGGCAACTTCTGCGTAGGATCTGGCTTCTGCGTAGGCTCACAACTTACTCATAGAATCTTGAGCGTAGGAATCACAACTTACGCGTAGCAATAGACTTACTCGTTGGTTTTATGCGTAGAAAACCAAAGTTACTCGTAAGAACAGGGTTTTGACCTTAGTTACTCATAAGAAAAGGGTTTTGACCTTTGTTACGCGTAAGAAAAGGGTTTTAGGCCAAAAGTTACTCGTAGAAAGGACAAAAAGTACTGTTCACAGCTTTTGAGTCGTACTATTCACTTTAGTTACGCGTAAACTGGTCAGCAACTTGAAAAATCTCAAATTTTTGAAGAAAAATGCTTAGAAATAAGGTACTTTTGATCAAATAACTTCACCAATACTTAGAAAACACTCACTAATGAAGATTTTGCTACCAAAACTAGTTTTCCAATATCAAAGAAGCTATAAAACCTTAAAAAAAACCTTAAAAATCACAACTTTATGCAAAAACTAAGCTTCAAATCACTATATCAACCTTGAAACTTGTCCAAGCTTCAAGATTTGAGTGAAAGAAACAAAGAAAAATGCAAAAGGATGAAGAATAAGCACCAAATACCCACGTTAAAACCAAGAAACACACTTCAATCTCTATTAGGCGAATGATACCACTTGTTAGGTCACCATTTAGTAAACACAAGTATGATGTAGAAAGAAATAAGATGAGAATGAGAGATGGTTGATTATGAGACAATATGAAAGGTGAAAGAACAAGAGTTTCCTTAAGATAATCAAATAACCAACAAAATGTAATGTTACATAAGCTTAGTATTTATAGGAGGAGGAGTAGGGCAACATTCCCTTCCTCCCTCCTTTCATTTAGACGTGGGCATTAAGGCCCATGGACTTACATTCTAAAGCCTTGCAACATAAACTAAGTAGATTAAATAACTAAGCAACCTATTACAAAAGGTAATGACCGATACTTGACTAAAATACAAAAGTATGATCCCAACAAGGTATGAGGAGGATGTATCATTTGTTAGAAAATTTAGTGCACTAAAGGGATTAATTCACACCTGGTAATGGGTTTGGAGGTACGAAGTGTACACCCATTTGGTCACTGAATCCCCTGACTCAATAGTGGTTATACTAGTAGAATCTGTTTCTGCTAGTAGAATCTGTTTCTGCTGATTTGATTCTGCTGATGAAGGATTCTGCTGATGATATATTCTGCTAGTAGAATCTGCTGCTAGAATAATTCTGCTGACGGCATCAGTTTATTCTGCTGCTCGTTTTAACCACTGATTCCTACTATTATGGAAAATATTATGATATAATTAATGGGCCGTTAATTATCCATAATTCCATGGGTTAGGGTTTGAGTATTCTCTATTATAAATAGAGGTCATAACACATCTGCATGTATATACGATTATCAACACAAAACCCTAAACGCTTGAATACGCATCTGGTTCTTGGTTTGTGCCTAAAACAAGAACATCATTTGGTCTTATCCCATAGAGATATTCGTGTAACCCAGGCATAGGGTCGAATAGTTTCTATTGGAAAGTGATACCACGATTTCAAGTGAATATCCGGTACCTTATTGATTATCTTAACCCTAATCTGGGAACTTGTTAACACTTAATAACCAACAATCAATAGAAACTATTAGTGATAATCAATGGCTGCTGCTATGAGACAAATGGCTGCTAACTTTTCCAAGTTTAAAAAGTTTGAAGGTGTTCATTTCAGAAGATGGCAAAAGAAGATGCACTTCTTGTTGTCAAGTATGAATGTGGTTTATGTTCTGACAACTGAGATTCCAGAAGATTTTGGAGATGATGCTACTATGGATCAGATGAGGGCAAGAAGCAAATGGGAGAATGATGATTATGTTTTCAGAGGTTTAATTCTCAATGGTATGTCTGATTCTCTATTTGATATTTATCAGAATGTTGAAACTTCTCAAGAACTATGGGATTCCTTGAAAGCCAAATATATGGCTGAGGATGCATCAAGTAAGAAGTTCCTTGTAAGTAATTTTAACAATTACAAAATGGTTGATTCTAGACCTGTCATGGAATAATACAATGAACTTCTTAGTATACTTGGTCGATTCACACAACACAAGATGAACATGGATGAGGCTATTTCAGTCTCTTGTATCATCGATAAACTACCTCCTTCTTGGAAAGATTTCAAACATATGCTGAAACATAAGAAGGAAGAGTTAACTCTTGTTGAGTTGGGCAGTCACTTGCGTATTGAGGATTCACTCAAAGCACAAGACATTGACAAGCTAAAGAGTAGCAATGCTACTGGTCCATCAGTTGTCAATATGGTGGAGCATAACAACTCCTCCAGGAACAATGACAACAAGGGCAAGCATAAGCATCAAGATAACACCAAACCTGATATTAACAAGAAACCCAAAGTGACTTGTTGGAAGTGTGGTAAAACTGGACACTTCAGGAAGGATTGTAAAGGTGTAAAGATTGGCAATAAAACCAATGGATCAGGCACAAGTGGAGGGAATGGTAACACCAATTCTCTGAAAGGTCAGAATGAAATTTATTTTGTGCAGGATGATGATGTAGCTTGGTGGGTTGACTCTGGTGCAACAATTCATGTGTGTAAAGATAGAAGCTGGTTCAAGACTTATGAGTCAATGAATGATGGTTCTATTCTTCATATGGGAAACGAGTCAACTGCCCTGGTGCATGGAAAAGGATGTGTTGATTTGAAGTTTAGTTCTGGAAAGATTGTTTCTTTATTTAATGTTTTACATGTTCCTGATATTAGAAAGAACTTGGTTTCTAGTAGTGTTTTGAATAATTGTGGTTATAAACAAGTTATTGAATCTAATAAGTTTGTTTTATCTAAACATGGTGTGTTTATTGGTTTTGGCTATTTGTGTAATCAAATGTTCAGACTTAATATTGTTCATGATAATGCTAATTCTGCTTTTATATCAACCTCTAAACTTAATGATTCAACCCTGTGGCATGCAAGACTTGGCCATGTACACTTTAAACGAATGTGAGATATGTCTAAGGATGGGTTAATTCCAGCCTTTGATATGGACACTGAAAAGTGTAAAACTTGCATGATGACCAAAATAACTAAGAAACCAGTTCAAAGTGTAAAACATGAAACTAAAGTTTTGGAACTGATTCATAGTGACCTATGTGATCTTCATGCTA
The DNA here is from genome assembly GCA_033398695.1 of Orobanche coerulescens. Classification (NCBI taxonomy): domain Eukaryota; kingdom Viridiplantae; phylum Streptophyta; class Magnoliopsida; order Lamiales; family Orobanchaceae; genus Orobanche; species Orobanche coerulescens. The sequence goes on from CM065802.1 coordinate 50,657,479, forward strand.
CTCCCTCTTTGGGGAACAAGAAATACTTTGTGACTTTTATTGATGATGCTTCTAGGTTTTGTTACGTTTATTTGTTACATACTAAGGATGAAGCATTAGATAAATTTAAAGTATTTAAAACTGAAGTTGAATTACAACAAGGGTCTATAATAAAAAGATTTAGGACTGATAAGGGAGGTGAGTACATGGATACTCTGTATTTTCAGTCTGTTGGTATAATCCATGAAACGATTGCCCCTTATACTCCTCAGCAAAATCGTATTTCTGAAAGGAAAAACAGGGTGCTAAAGGAGATGGTTAATTCCATGTTGTCCTATTCAGGACTGAGTCAAGGGTTTTGGGGTGAAGCTATGTTAACAGCTTGCTATTTACTAAATAGGGTTCCTAATAAAAGGAACAAGGTTACACCTTATGAACTCTGGACTAAAAAGAAACCCAACCTGAATTATCTCAGGGTATGGGGTTGTAGGGCTGTTGTAAGACTCCCTGATCCAAAGCACAAAACTTTGGGTGAAAGAGGCATTGAATGCATCTTTGTTGGATATGCTGAGCATTCCAAGGCATATAGGTTTTATGTTATAGAACCTAATGAGTCTGTTTCAATTAACTCAATAATTGAATCAAGGGATGCACTCTTTGATGAGAACAGATTCTCATCTATCCCTAGACCAAGTCATAGGATTCCAAATGCAACCAATGACAATGGTATTTTAAAAATATCTGATGAGGTTCCTGCTGAGGTTGTGGAATAACAACCTGAACCTGAGCTCAGAAGGAGCAATAGGGTGAGGACTCCAAAATCATTTGGACCAGAGTTTCAATTATACTTAATTGAAGGTACAAGGAGTAAGATCTCTGACCAATACTCCTATTGCTTCATTGTTGAGGATGATCCCAAAACATTTGAAGAAGCAATGAAGTCCCAGGATGTTGCTTTCTGGAAAGAAGCAATTAATGATGAGATGGACTCCATCATGGGCAACAACACTTATGTGTTGACTGATCTACCACCTGGTTGCAAACCTCTAGGTAGCAAATGGATTTTCAAAAAGAAAATGAAAGTAGATGGAACTGTTGAAAAGTTCAAGGCAAGACTAGTTATTCAGGGCTTTAGACAAAAGTCAGGAATAGACTATTTTGATACTTATGCTCTAGTGGCTCGTATCAGTACCATAAGATTGCTAATTGCTTTGGCATCAATTCACAATCTGATTATTCATCAGATGGATGTGAAGACAGCTTTCTTGAATGGTGATTTAGATGAGGAAGTTTATATGAACCAACCTTAGGGCTTCATCATGCCTGGCAATGAAAACAAGGTGTGTAAACTGATTAAGTCTCTTTATGGACTAAAACAGGCACCTAAGCAATGGCATCAAAAGTTTGATGAAATGGTTTTGTCTAGTGGTTATTTACTTAATCAGGCTGACAAATGTGTATATAGCAAATTTGATGAATCTGGTAAAGGAGTCATCATTTGTTTATATGTTGATTTTTGGCACTGACCAAAATTAAGTTGATCTTACAAAGGAATTTTTGTCATCAAAGTTCTCCATGAAGGATATGGGGGAGGCTGATGTTATCCTTGGTATTAGGATTAAACATGAAAGTAACAAAATTTCTATTTCTCAGTCTCATTACATTGAGAAGGTGTTAAAGAAATTTAATTACTTTGATTGTACTCCAGTGAGTACTCCCATGGATACAAGTGAGAATCTAATGCCTAATACTGGCAAAGCTGTATCTCAACTTGAGTATTCTAGCGTGATTGGCTGCTTGATGTATGCCATGACTTGTACAAGACCTGATATTGCTTTTGTTGTGGGTAAACTGAGCAGGTATACTAGTAATCCTAGTGCTCATCATTGGCAAGAAATTTAGAGGGTTTTTAAGTATTTGAAGAGAACTATGGATCATAGTCTCTCATATACTGGTTATCCTTCTATATTAGAAGGATACACTGATGCAAGTTGGATCAGTAATACTGAAGACAATTCTTCTACCAGTGGCTGGGTATTCCTACTTGGTAGAGGTGCAATTTCTTGGGCATCCAAGAAACAAACTTGCATTACCAGTTCAACCATGGAATCTGAATTTGTGGCTTTAGCAGCTGCTGGCAAAGAAGCTGAATGGTTGAAAAACTTGCTTCTTGAGATTCCGTTGTGGCCTAAACCTATAGCACCTATTTCTATCCGTTGTGATAGTGCTGATACATTGGCAAAGGCTTATAGCCAGATGTAGAATGGGAAGTCTAGACACTTAGGTGTCAGGCATAGCATGATTCGTGAGCTTATCATGAATGGGGTGATATCTATAGAGTTTGTTAAATCTCAACAAAACTTAGCTGATCACTTGGCGAAGGGTTTGGCTAGAGACTTGGTTTTGAAGTCTGCTAAAGGGATGGGTTTAAGTCCAACTTAGTCACTGAATGCAAAGACACCCAACTCCCTCCTGAGGAAACTTGGGAGCTGAGTTCAATGTGGAAAGCTGAACATTTAGTGGACTGGAGCACATGTTTTATTATCATCCCAAGGTTGTGCTCAGAACCTGCTGGAAAAGGAGGATGAAGTCTTTACTTCTCAATGGTTATTTTCTTTGAAAAAGTGCTAAGCAGGAGCATGAATAAAGAGGAACCACCTATGTAAATGTTGAAGTTTTGCCGCTTCAGGAAGCTTTGGACTTTTAGCTTTTACAATATTTATGAATTGGATATGGACACATGGCTTGTATAGTGTCAGGTTTATTTAAGTGTTTGAAAATGTATGTGTATTTTTTCTTCAGGTATTCAAATGGGTTGAAGGGTTCAATTCTTAGAACACCCTGATTCTCGAATATTTGAACGTGTAATGTACTAAGATGAGAATTCAATCTTCAAGATATTTTCATTTATGCACTTGTTTTGTTTTTTGTTTAATTTTTCATGCAAAGGAAGTGAACTAAATTTGGGGAGGATTGTTAGAAAATTTAGTGCACTAAAGGGATTAATTCACACCTGGTAATGGGATTGGAGGTACGGAGTGTACACCCATTTGGTCACTGAATCCCCTGACTCAATAGTGGTTATACTAGTAGAATCTGTTTCTGCTAGTAGAATCTGTTTCTGCTGATTTGATTCTACTGATGAAGGATTCTGCTGATGATATATTCTGCTAGTAGAATCTGCTGCTAGAATAATTCTGCTGACGGCATCAGTTTATTCTGCTGCTCGTTTTAACCACTGATTCCTACTATTATGAAAAATATTATGATATAATTAATGGGCCGTTAATTATCCATAATTCCATGGGTTAGGGTTTGAGTATTATCTATTATAAATAGAGGTCAAAACACATCTGCATGTATATACGATTATCAACACAAAACCCTAAACACTTGAATACGCATCTGGTTCTTGGTTTGTGCCTAAAACAAGAACATCACTTGGTCTTATCCCATAGAGATATTCGTGTAACCCAGGCATAGGGTCAAATAGTTTCTATTGGAAAGTGATACCACGATTTCAAGTGAATATCCGGTACCTTATTGATTATCTTAACCCTAATCTGGGAACTTGTTAACACTTAATAACCAACATCATTCATCATTATGAATGAAGGTTTGGGTTATGAAGAAAAGCAATCGATTTTGTTAGGGTTGAGAAAGAAATCGACTATAGTTGTTGAAGTTTGGGGAAAAAAGTAGTCAACTTTAGTCGACCAAAAAAAATAAAAATAAAAAATAAAATAAAATAAAAAAAACCTAAAGATTGGTCGAACTTTAATCGACTTTAGGTGGAGAATGGTCAAGCTTTAGCCGACTTTAAGGTATGTTTGGCACAGAGCGGTGTGAAACTTTTTGAAGCGGTGACCGGTGTGCAATGAGCATTCTAATATTTAGTGGTCATTTGGTAAATAGCGGTTAGCTGTGGCTATTTTTTGGAAATGCTAATTATCCGATGCTTGTTTAAGATGTCGTGGCAAAAAAAGCTATTGTTTTCGGCCAATGCTCACAACTATTGTTCACAGTTACTACTCAGTGCTACGGCTACTTTTAATAAACACACCATGGAGACAAGTCAAATTTTAGTTGACTTTAGATGTAAAGAAAAATTACGTGCATATAAATCCAAAGGCTACACCGGCCCAAATTCAAAAAATACAAAAGAAGTTCGTTAAAATACCAAAAACAAATCGATCCTCACAAAAAAAAAACCGATCTATAAATCTAAAACCAAAAATAACAAACCAATCGTAATAAATCCTAAAAGCATGTGCTCAATAAGAAACGATTATCTTTTATATAATAAAACAAAACTCATAGCGGGGACTTTTACATTTTAAAAAATCAAATCATACCTTATTAAGTAATAATTTTTTTAATTAGATTTTTATTTTTAAATGTAAAAAAGATAATAAAGCTAAATATTTCCTGATTTGGCTAAAATCTACAAAAATTCGTTTTTATAATAATGATGTAGAAAATATCAGAAAATACACATGGACTTACGGGCTAATTATCAATAGTTTTGGACCAAGTTGTAAAATTAAAAAAGAAAGAAACAAAAGGCGAAGCCACTCATAACATCAAACAAACCAAAAACATTGTAGCCAAACCCCAACCCCAACCCCTTATGGAAACCCTTCTCCTGTTAAATTTGAATTTGCATTATTTTCTCACCGAGTACAAGGTAGTTTCCCTTAACTTTGTGTTTCTTCTTGGTAAATTTTATAATGTATCACATACCATCTTTGTAAATTAATCCGATTTTCACATGACATAGTTTAGCTCTTTGCGTTTTTATTAACAAGTAGTTTTATGTTTTTATTAACAAGTATTTATTATTATTATTATTATTATTATTATTATTATTTTTTAACTTTAAATAGGCAAAATCATTTAGGACCCGTTTGGTTAGGGGTATTTGTCATTAAGGAATGGGAGTGAAATACGAATAAGTTGTTTGGTAAGTAGTTTAAACACATGATATATGTTTCACAACCATAAAACTGAAACCTCATCCACTTGGCTGGTTTCAAAATTTGATACCTTTTAATGTGGGCCATTGTCATTTTTTACTTGTCTTTTTCTCCCTTTTTATTAAACTAATAATTTAAACATTAAGAAAAAATGAATAAAAAATAATATACTATATTTAATTATATTTATCATTTATCCCACTATCTTTGAAACCTATACCAATTACAATTTCAATTTCATACCCAATTACAAATCAAACAGGCCCTTAAAGTTTTACTTTTTTATGTAAGCAACTAGATCGTGAATAGTTTTAGGCTAAAACTATTATTTAATGAATTGCTTTGTCAAATTACAGCCTAAAATCATTTAAAACTTTTAGGTTTTGATTCTATATATATTTTTTTATTGCAAATGTAAATCAATTATTTAATGAATTGCTTTATCAAATTACAGCCTGCACATGTATGTTAAACATTAGATTGTATTTGTTGAGTGTTTGATAAAATGCCTAAATGGAAACTAAAAATACTTGTCAAGTGGTATTGTGATTATGTGATTGCATTATTGTAATATCCGACTGTAATTTTCATTTTTACCTGTCATTGTATTATTCAGATAATCTGATTATCATGAATCGTTGCATTTAGTATTATGTCGTGGTATTATAGATTTAAATATCATATCGTTGTTATTTCATTTCATATGTGATGATTCAATGTTATTAGAGTGTTGCATTTTCGAATTTTTGTTAATGTAGCGTACGCTACACAGTACGATTAACGTACGCTAATCATGTGACTTAGCGTGCGTAAGGTTTCCTCTGTTGCATACGCTAAGAGGGAATCTGGCAGCTGTTGACTTCAGCACGTGAACCCTTTTAACCGTTAGCATGCATGAGATCTAAGTCTGAGCTGTCGTGTCTACACTTGGGAGGAATTTAAAAACCTCATGCTAGACCGTTACTACCCAGGGCCACTCCGCGAGGCCAAACTGTCGGAACTATTGAACCCCGACCCGTCTGAAGACGATGATGTATTATCTGTTGCTGAGAAATTCCAGGCACTCCTTTATATCTTCTTATTGTTTAAGTCGTTTGCCTCTAGACCATGTTATCAATTGTGAGCCCTACGTGATTGGTCTACCTGATGGTAGAAGAATTATTGGATATCGTGAAGTCCAGATCGTCCCGATTCGTTTGAACGACCGTGAGTGGTTGTCAAATCTGATTGTAGTCGATCTACCTAAGGATGATATAATCTTGGGTATCGATTGGATGGATCGTCACGATGCAATACTCAGTGTCCGCAAACGGATGGTTACCGTCACTTCTGATGATGGATTCGAGTGTATTTTTCGAGGTGATAATCCCAGTCGTTCTCGGAGAGTCATCAGCGCTATGAAAGCAGTGAAACTGCTTAATCAAGGGTGTATTGGTTATTGGTGCTACATGACGAAAAATTGATCGACTATTGAATTGGCCGACATTCCTAGTCCGAGATTACCCCGATATATTTCCACGAGTTACTGTGCTTACCTCCTCATCGTGACGTGGAGTTTATTATTGAGTTAGAACTGTGCACGTCCCCGCTCTCAAAAGCGCTGCACTGTATGGCTCCGACCGAGATGCAAGAATTGAAGAACCAGGTTTGAGGAGTTGGTGACAAAGGCTATATTCGACCTAGTGCGTCCCTTGGGGAGCACCGGTGTTATTCGACGGAAGAAAGATGGATCTCTACGCTTATGTATTGATTACCGTGAGTGAACAGTGGTAACCATCAAGAACAAGTATCCCTTGCCTCGTATTGACGATTTATGGACCAACTTCGTGGAGCCGCCGTGTTTTCGAAGATCGATTTGAGATCCGGTTATCATCGCTGAGGATTCGAGAGTCTCGACATTTCAAGACAAAGATTCCGTACTCGCTATGGGCATTATGAGTTCGTGGTGATGCCATTTGGACTGACTAATGCACCGGCGGTATTCATGGAGCTGATGAATCGAGTTTTTATTAACTATCTGGATCGCTTTGTAGTCGTTTTCATTGACGACATTCTGATTTACTCTCGCGATCACGAAGAGCACGAGTGTCACCTTCACCAAGTTCTCGATACTTTGAGGCGGGAACAACTTTATGTGAAATTTTCTAAGTGTGAATTCTGGATGCCTGAGGTTGTCTTTCTCAGGCATGTGATATCAGCCGAAGGGGTGAGAGTGGACCCACAAAAGACGGAAGCCATTCGAGATTGGCTACCACCGAAGAACGTGAAGGAAGTTCGTAGTTTCCTCGGCCTAGCAGGTTACTACCGACGGTTCGTAGAAGGATTTTCTAAAATTGCGCAACCAATAACTAACTTACTGCGAAAGGACAAGAAGTATTTGTGGTCAGAAACATGTCAGAAGAGTTTTGATGAGCTCAAGAGTCGATTGATTTCGGCCCCTGTTTTGGTCTTACCAAAAGGAACGGAAGGATTTGTGGTGTATAGTGACGCGTCGAGACAGGGTCTGGGATGTGTACTAATGCAGGAAGGGAAAGTGATTGCTTATGCATCGAGACAATTGCGACCCTATGAAGTTAACTATCCGACCCATGACTTAGAGTTAGCAGCCGTGGTGTTTGCTTTGAAAATCTGGCGTCAATATCTTTATGGGGTTTCCTGCCAGATCTTTACAGACCACAAGAGCCTAAAGTACATTTTTACTCAGAAGGAGTTAAACATGAGACGGAGAAGGTGGCTAGAATTAATCAAGGACTATGATATCGAGATCCTTTATCATCCGGGTAAAGCAAATGTGGTTGCCGATGCATTGAGCCGTAAAACCGTACAGGAGCAGATGCTGAGCCGTTTGACAGCACAGAGAGAGTTGCGGTTGGACCTTATGAGGTCAGAAATTGAAGTTTGGTTACAGCGTGTTCAGGGACAACTTTGTACCCTTGAGATTTCTTGGTCTCTTGATTATATGATCAAATCGAAGCAAGTTACGGACCCATTCTTATCTCGAGTTCGGGATGAAGTAACCCAGGGGAAAGCCCCTGGATTCGTGATCCACGAGGATTGATTGATACGTTTTAGGAATCGAGTTTGTGTACCCGCTGACGAAGAGTTGAGGAACTCTATCATGAGAGAAGCCCATGCTACCCCGTACTCTATTCACCCGGGCTCTAGCAAGATGTATAAGGATTTGAAGCAGAATTATTGGTGGGGGAATATGAAACGTGAGGTTGCCGAATTTGTTTCGAGGTGTTTGACCTGTCAGCAGGTTAAGATTGAGCACCAGCGACCCGCAGGAATGCTGAAACCGCTCCCGATTCCTGAGTGGAAATGGGAGGACATATCTATGGATTTTATCACTAGCTTGCCGACGAGTCGTCGAGGAATGAATACGATTTGGTTGATTGTGGACCGTCTGACCAAATCAGCCCACTTCTTGGAGATTAAGGACACGTGGGGCCCCGAGAGATTGGCCCAGCTGTTTATTAAGGAAATTGTGAGACTACACGGTACCCCCAAGAGCATTGTATCAGACCGTGACGGGCGATTTGTGTCACACTTCTGGAAGGCAGTTCATCGTGCGATGGGCACGCAGTTGAATTTCAGTACGGCTTTTCATCCACAGACTGATGGTCAGTCGGAGAGAACCATCCAGACTCTAGAAGATATGTTGAGAGCATGTGCTCTTGATTGGAAGAACGATTGGGAAGCCTAGCTGCCTTTGGTGGAATTCACTTATAATAATAGTTGGCACGCTTCGATTCAGATGGCACCGTATGAGGCATTGTATGGCCATCGCTGTAGGTCCCCTTTGTGTTGGGACGAACTGTCCGAATCTCTGGGTACGGAACCCGATATGTTGTTAGCCACCCGTGAGAAGATCACTTTGATTAAGAGTCGGTTGTTAACGGCTCAAAGTCGACAGAAGTCTTATGCTGACCATCGTCGACGACCGCTTGAGTTCGAGGTTGGTGACCATGTGTTAATGAAGGTGTCTCCTACTCGAGGTGTTTTTCGTTTCGGGAAGAGGGGCGTCGAGCCCAAGGTACATTGGGCCGTTTGAGGTTCTGGAGCGTGTAGGTGATCTGGCCTATCGACTAGCCTTGCCACCGACCTTGAGTAAGATTCACAACGTGTTTCATGTCTCCCAGCTGAGGAAATATGTTGCTGATCCGAGCCACGTACTTCAATTCGAAGATATTGATTTAGCAGAGGATCATTCGTATGAGGAGCGTCCTGTACGGATACTCGAGAGGAGGATCAAGCAGTTGCGGAACAAGACGATTCCCCTACTGAAAGTTCAGTGGTCACGACACGGAGTCGAGGAGGCTACATGGGAGACCGAGGATAGTATGCGAGCGAGATACCCCGAGTTATTTACCCCTTAGTTTCGAGGACGAAACTCTTTTTAAGGGGGGGAGTATGTAATATCCGACTGTAATTTTCATTTTTACCTGTCATTGTATTATTCGGATAATCTGATTATCATGAATCGTTGCATTTAGTATTATGTCGTGGTATTATAGATTTAAATATCATATCGTTGTTATTTCATTTCATATGTGATGATTCAATGTTATTAGAGTGTTGCATTTTCGAATTTTTGTTAATGTAGCGTACGCTACACAGTACGATTAACGTACGCTAATCATGTGACTTAGCGTGCGTAAGGTTTCCTCCGCGCGACGCTAAGAGGGAATCGCGCAGCTGACTTCAAAGACGTGAACCCTTTTAACCGTTAGCATGCATGAGATCTAAGTCTGAGTTGTCGTGTCGGTGAAAATCTACTTTTATTAGCGTGCGTAACCCATTTATCATTAGCGTGCGCTAACGGCCTGCGATAATTCAAGACAGTAGCCACTGTAAGCCGCTTACGTACGTAATATCGACCGGATAGCGTACGTAAGTTCATTAGCGTACGCTAATCTGTCCCGATAGCGTGCGCTAAGTCTGCACAGTCTATTTATAGGACCAGCCTGTTTTTCATTTCTTCACAACCCAAACCGAATTTCTCTCTTCATATATCATACCTCTGCACTACCAAAACGATATCAACCTTCACCAACTTGTTTCTAAGCCTTGAATCTCGGAGTGGATCTCATTTTCTTGGAGATTTGGAGTTGTTTTTAAGCTTGGAATATATTCTCTCATAGCATTGAAGTTGTTCTTCATTTCTGGAGGTTGGTGTGCTTTCTTCTCTGCACTATTTTCTTATGTTGGTGATTAATGACGAATTATACTTCACCTAGAGTTAGATTAAGCAAGTAAAACATGATTATAATTAAACTCTTTAAGCACTTCTTGATGAATATGACAATGAGGGTTTAGATTAGATGAGTTCTTAATATTGTAGTAATGGTAACCATGTTTGTAGTTGTCATTACCCATCTTCTGGACGAATTTTGCTCAGTAGGACATTGTTGGATCGGTTAGCTTCATCATAGCTGGACTTAATCAAGAACTTGATATCATAAAGTGTTTCAACACCATTTTAGGTATTTATTTACCTTGAGAAGAACTTGATAATGTTAAAGATAAGATTAGATGATCTAGTTCAGAAATCTTAGAAGCTTTAACAAATCATATTGGTTCAGTTTCACAAGTCTTTGAAGAATGATACGGATCTTGCAAACAATAACTTTCATTAATCTATTGTGTTGATAACTTAGAGTATGGTTCATCATCATGCTAAAGAGATAGTGTTCTTAAGTAGATGATGCTGATTATGAATGATACTATCATGGTAGATTGAGTATCAAATTCATGATGACTATCCTTTTTAATAGGAGATGTTGTAAAACATGAGAATTTGATTTAAACCAATCTTATTGGAAAATTGAAGATGTTTTTGTTCATGGAATAACAAGAGAATTACAGGACACTTTTGGGTATGGTAATCCGATTTTGGAAGATGAATTAGTTGTAATGAAACCTTTCATTAATCGTTAGGGTATTCATCACGGGGGGATGAATTATTCGAGTAGGTTGCGGACGTCGTTTCCTACGAATTGATATTAATATTATGTGAATATATTATTGAATGAATTACGTTTCATTCAAGGTTGATCGTTCGATTGAGTGTTTAAACGAGGATACCGTCCGTTTGATCATTTGGAGAAGAATTATCTTTCGCTTACGGATTTGAGGCAAGTTATCTTGCTTGGTTATAATGATGATTAGATTCTTTTGATGGTTATATTTTTCATATGTATGAATTGTTCATGAAATGTTTGTCGTTATTTGACATTGTCCTTGACGTTATTCCGTTTTCTTCATGGGGTTGCATTCCTGGCACGCTGCTTTGAATCATTGATCTCGTTGGCCTTATTTTCACTTCGGTGAGTTTTTCTTGATCCTTAATCGGATATGTGTTTTGTTGAATTCGTTGTCATGTTGTATCGTGACATATCCGGAATCATATCTGCGTTCCGATTGGTTATTGTGTAGGATTTTTAGCCAGGCACATATAGTCATTGGTGGATATTATTCTGCATTAGACTGTGCACACGGGACGTAGTTTCGTGAGGCTAATTAGGTACATTGTCCCACGTATATTTCTGGATTCCGTATACGGGGCGGACATGTACACGGACACATTTCCGGATCGGGCATACTGTGATGTCCATCTTTGAGCCATACTGTAAATCGTCCATAGTATTGGATGCTTGTGACTGATCGTTTCATACGCCCGAGGGGTATGATTGATAGTCGGAATGATTTCTTTGAAATATATATATGTGAATTGTATATGTCAGAAGAATTGATTATCATGTATATCTGACCCTGTGTTGGGCGAAATACTTGTATTGTATTTTAGGTCGAGGCAAGGGCAAGGCACGGGAAGAGCATGTCGACGGCGAAGGGTTCGAGGGATACTAGTTCGGGGGCCCCCCACATCTCTTGTTGTCCGGTTATGTTAAACCGTGTTATGTTATTTCCTGTTTCATTTAAATTGCTATTTGGTTGTATTTGACATTTGAAGTATTTTCCATCTCCATATGGTTTATACTTGATTTGGATCCTGTGTATTGTAAGGCCGTTGGCCATGTTTTAATAAACTCCTAATCGGAGTAATGACTATTCATTGTGGTTCGGTATCACAAATAATATTTGTTTAATCTGTTTTGAATATCGCCTAGTGGGTCCTAGTGTGGGATTCACGGCACTGTAATAGCCGCTTTTTGGGGTGTTACAGAAGATGGTATCAGAGAGTCGTTTTTTTTTATGAGTCATTGAGAAATGAACTAGTATCAAGAGACCTTCGTGTCACGTGTGACCTGTGCAAGCGCCTTACCCTACGAGCCAAATACGGTACGTACTTTATGAGCCATGATTTAATTACTGGCATGATATTGATATCAGTATGGGTCTCCTTGTTGATCATGTTATTTCGAGGAATTGTGACAGGATCTATCTGATTGATAATCCGAGGTAAATGCTGAATTTATTATACAATTGAAATTGTTCGACTTAACACCGATATGATATTCGGTGCGACATTTGTGGTATCGATAACCGTTTTCCTTGAATATGTGATTCCTTGTTGCTGTTAACTTAGCATGAATTTTAGTATCTTGAACTGTACTTATGGTTATCATTATGATTGATTCTTTCAGTATGGAAAGAAACCTGAGGGGTCGTGGCAGAGGGGGACGAGGCCGCGGAAGGGGCCGAATCCCGATACCTCGAGCCAACAGACGCGCGAATGCGGATCAGAGTTCCGCAGACAGTGGTTCACCTTCTAGGGAACAATCGCACCACAGTGGGCGCGGGGATGCGCGTGTCGATCCTTACGTCGTAATGCAGGGCATGATGACACAGATGACCCAGATGGGTCAACTAATGGAAGCTATGCAGAGGGCCGCTACTGGCCAGCAGCAGGGGGCTCATCCTCCTCCTGTGATTGGCGGACCCGTGAGTCGGATTATCAGCGACATCTCTCGCCAGCGACCACCGACTTTTGAAGGCTCCTCTGAGCCTGCTGACATTGTGCATTGGATCGAGCATTTTGAGAAACTTTTCCAGATGGTGGACTGCCCGGAAGAGAATCGCGTTTCAGTAGCCGCGTATTACCTTGGCAAAGGCGCTCACACCTGGTGGCTTTCAGTAAGGCCAGCTGATGGTGTCTACACTTGGGAGGAATTTAAAAACCTCATGCTAGACCGTTACTACCCAGGGCCACTCCGCGAGGCCAAACTGTCGGAACTATTGAACCCCGACCCGTCTGAAGACGATGATGTATTATCTGTTGCTGAGAAATTCCAGGCACTCCTTTATATCTTCTTCTTGTTTAAGTCGTTTGCCTCTAGACCATGTTATCAATTGTGAGCCCTACGTGATTGGTCTACCTGATGGTAGAAGAATTATTGGATATCGTGAAGTCCAGGACTGTCCGATTCGTTTGAACGACCGTGAGTGGTTGTCAAATCTGATTGTAGTCGATCTACCTAAGGATGATATAATCTTGGGTATCGATTGGATGGATCGTCACGATGCAATACTCAGTGTCCGCAAACGGATGGTTACCGTCACTTCTGATGATGGATTCGAGTGTATTTTTCGAGGTGATAATCCCAGTTGTTCTGGGAGAGTCATCAGTGCTATGAAAGCAGTGAAACTGCTTAATCAAGGGTGTATTGGTTATTGGTGCTACATGACCAAAACAGCTGATCGACCAGTTGAATTGGCCGACATTCCGGTAGTCCGAGATTACCCCGATATATTTCCAGACGAGTTACCAGGCTTACCTCCTCATCGTGACGTGGAGTTTATTATTGAGTTAGAACCAGTACGTCCCCGCTCTCAAAAGCGCCGCACCGTATGGCTCCGACCGAGATGCAAGAATTGAAGAACCAGCTTGAGGAGTTGACTGACAAAGGCTATATTCGACCTAGTGCGTCCCCTTGGGGAGCACCAGTGTTATTCGTACGGAAGAAAGATGGATCTCTACGCTTATGTATTGATTACCGTGAGCTGAACAGGGTAACCATCAAGAACAAGTATCCCTTGCCTCGTATTGACGATTTATTGGACCAACTTCAGGGAGCTGCCGTGTTTTCGAAGATCGATTTGAGATCTGGTTATCATCAGTTGAGGATTCGAGAGTCTGACATTTCGAAGACAGCATTCCGTACTCGCTATGGGCATTATGAGTTCGTGGTGATGCCATTTGGACTGACTAATGCACCGGCGATATTCATGGAGCTGATGAATCGAGTTCTTATTAACTATCTGGATCGCTTTGTAGTCGTTTTCATTGACGACATTCTGATTTACTCTCGCGATCACGAAGAGCACGAGTGTCACCTTCACCAAGTTCTCGATACTTTGAGGCGGGAACAACTTTATGGGAAATTTTCTAAGTGTGAATTCTGGATGCCTGAGGTTGTCTTTCTCAGGCATGTGATATCAGCCGAAGGGGTGAGAGTGGACCCACAAAAGACGGAAGCCATTCGAGATTGGCTACCACCGAAGAACGTGAAGGAAGTTCGTAGTTTCCTCGGCCTAGCAGGTTACTACCGACGGTTCGTAGAAGGATTTTCTAAAATTGCGCAACCAATAACTAACTTACTGCGAAAGGACAAGAAGTATTTGTGGTCAGAAACATGTCAGAAGAGTTTTGATGAGCTCAAGAGTCGATTGATTTCGGCCCCTGTTTTAGTCTTACCAAAAGGAACGGAAGGATTTGTGGTGTATAGTGACGCGTCGAGACAGGGTCTGGGATGTGTACTAATGCAGGAAGGGAAAGTGATTGCCTATGCATCGAGACAATTGCGACCCTATGAAGTTAACTATCCGACCCATGACTTAGAGTTAGAAGCCGTGGTGTTTGCTTTAAAAATCTGGCGTCACTATCTTTATGGGGTTTCCTGCCAGATCTTCACAGACCACAAGAGCCTAAAGTACATTTTTACTCAGAAGGAGTTAAACATGAGACAGAGAAGGTGGCTAGAATTAATCAAGGACTATGATATCGAGATCCTTTATCATCCGGGTAAAGCAAATGTTGTTGCCGATGCATTGAGCCGTAAAACCGTACAGGAGCAGATGCTGAGCCGTTTGACAGCACAGAGAGAGTTGCGGTTGGACCTTATGAGGTCAGAAATTGAAGTTTGGTTACAGCGTGTTCAGGGACAACTTTGTACCCTTGAGATTTCTTGGTCTCTTGATGATATGATCAAATCGAAGCAAGTTACGGACCCATTCTTATCTCAAGTTCGGGATGAAGTAACCCAGGGGAAAGCCCCTGGATTCGTGATCCACGAGGATTGATTGATACGTTTTAGGAATCGAGTTTGTGTACCCGCTGACGAAGAGTTGAGGAACTCTATCATGAGAGAAGCCCATGCTACCCCGTACTCTATTCACCCGGGCTCTAGCAAGATGTATAAGGATTTGAAGCAGAATTATTGGTGGGGGAATATGAAACGTGAGGTTGCCGAATTTGTTTCGAGGTGTTTGACCTGTCAGCAGGTTAAGATTGAGCACCAATGACCGCAGAATCCGAAACCGCTCCCGATTCCCGAGTGGAAATGGGAGGACATATCTATGGATTTTATCACTAGCTTGCCGAAGTCGCCGAGGAATGAATACGATTTGGTTGATTGTGGACCGTCCGACCAAATCAGCCCACTTCTTGGAGATTAAGGACACGTGGGGCCCCGAGAGATCGCCCACTGCTTATTAAGGAAATTGTGAGACTACACGGTACCCCAAGAGCATTGTATCGCATCGTGACGGGCGATTTGTGTCACACTTCTCGAAGGCGCTCATCGTGCGATGGGCACGCAGTTGAATTTCAGTACGGCTTTTCATCCACAGACTGATGGTCAGTCGGAGAGAACCATCCAGACTCTAGAAGATATGTTGATAGCATGTGCTCTTGATTGGAAGAACGATTGGGAAGCCCAGCTGCCTTTGGTGGAATTCACTTATAATAATAGTTGGCACGCTTCGATTCAGATGGCACCGTATGAGGCATTGTATGGCCGTCGCTGTAGGTCCCCTTTGTGTTGGGACGAACTGTCCGAATCTCTGGGTACGGAACCCGATATGTTGTTAGCCGCCCGTGAGAAGATCACTTTGATTAAGAGTCGGTTGTTAACGGCTCAAAGTCGACAGAAGTCTTATGCTGACCATCGTCGACGACCGCTTGAGTTCGAGGTTGGTGACCATGTGTTAATGAAGGTGTCTCCTACTCGAGGTGTTTTTCGTTTCGGGAAGAGGGGCAACCTGAGCCCAAGGTACATTGGGCCGTTTGAGGTTCTGGAGCGTGTAGGTGATCTGGCCTATCAACTATCCTTGCCACCGACCTTGAGTAAGATTCACAACGTGTTTCATGTCTCCCAGCTGAGGAAATATGTTGCTGATCCGAGCCACGTACTTCAATTCGAAGATATTGATTTAGTAGAGCATCATTTGTACGAGGAGCGTCCTGTACGGATACTCGAGAGGAGGATCAAGCAGTTGCGGAACAAGACGATTCCCCTACTGAAAGTTCAGTGGTCACGACACGGAGTCGAGGAGGCTACGTGGGAGACCGAGGATAGTATGCGAGCGAGATACCCCGAGTTATTTACCCCTTAGTTTCGAGGACGAAACTCTTTTTAAGGGGGGGAGTATGTAATATCCGACTGTAATTTTCATTTTTACCTGTCATTGTATTATTCGGATAATCTGATTATCATGAATCGTTGCATTTAGTATTATGTCGTGGTATTATAGATTTAAATATCATATCGTTGTTATTTCATTTCATATATGATGATTCAATGTTATTAGAGTGTTGCATTTTCGAATTTTTGTTAATGTAGCGTACGCTACACAGTACGATTAACGTACGCTAATCATGTGACTTAGCGTGCGTAAGGTTTCCTCTGTTGCGTACGCTAAGAGGGAATCGCGGCAGATTGACTTCAGACGTGAACCCTTTTAACCGTTAGCATGCATGAGATCTAAGTCCTGAGCCGTGTCGGTGAGAATCTACTTTTATTAGCGTCGTAACCCATTTATCATTAGCGTGCGCTAACGGCTGCGATAATTCAAGACAGAGCCATGTAAGCCGCTTACGTCGTAATATCGACCGGATAGCGTCGTAAGTTCATTAGCGTACGCTAATCTGTCCCGATAGCGTGCGCTAAGTCTCGCATACCTATTTATAGGACCAGCCTGTTTTTCATTTCTTCACAACCCAAACCGAATTTCTCTCTTCACATATCATACCTCTGCACTACCAAAACGATATCAACCTTCACCAACTTGTTTCTAAGCCTTGAATCTCGAAGTGGAGCTCATTTTCTTGGAGATTTGGAGTTGTTTTTAAGCTTGGAATATATTCTCTCATAGCATTGAAGTTGTTCTTCATTTCTGGAGGTTGGTGTGCTTTCTTCTCTGCACTATTTTCTTATGTTGATGATTAATGACGAATTATACTTCACCTAGAGTTAGATTAAGCAAGTAAAACATGATTATAATTAAACTCTTTAAGCACTTCTTGATGAATATGATAATGAGGGTTTAGAATAGACGAGTTCTTGATATTGTTGTAATGGTAACCATGTTTGTAGTTGTCATTACCCATCTTCTGGACGAATTTAGCTCAGTAGGACATTGTTGGATCGGTTAGCTTCATCATAGCTGGACTTAATCAAGAACTTGATATCATAAAGTGTTTCAACACCATTTTAGGTATTTATTTACCTTGAGAAGAACTTGATAATGTTAAAGATAAGATTAGATGATCTAGTTCAGAAATCTTAGAAGCTTTAACAAATCATATTGGTTCAGTTTCACAAGTCTTTGAAGAATGATAAGGATCTTGCAAACAATAACTTTCATTAATCTATTGTGTTGATAACTTAGAGTATGGTTCATCATCATGCTAAAGAGATAGTGTTCTTAAGTAGATGATGCTGATTATGAATGATACTATCATGGTAGATTGAGTATCAAATTCATGATGACTATCCTTTTTAATAGGAGATGTTGTAAAACATGAGAATTTGATTTAAACCAATCTTATTGGCAAATTGAAGATGTTTTTGTTCATGGAATAACAAGAGAATTACAGGACACTTTTGGGTATGGTAATCCGATTTTGGAAGATGAATTAGTTGTAATGAAACCTTTCATTAATCGTTAGGGTATTCATCACGGGGGGATGAATTATTCGAGTAGGTTGCGGACGTCGTTTCCTACGAATTGATATTAATATTATGTGAATATATTATTGAATGAATTACGTTTCATTCAAGGTTGCTCGTTCGATTGAGTGTTTAAACGAGGATACCGTCCGTTTGATCATTTGGAGAAGGATTATCTTTCGCTTACGGATTTGAGGCAAGTTATCTTGCTTGGTTATAATGATGATTAGATTCTTCTGATGGTTATATTTTTCATATGTATGAATTGTTCATGAAATGTTTGTCGTGATTTGACATTGTCCTTGACGTTATTCCGTTTTTTTCATGGGGTTGCATTCCCAAGTACGTCGTTTTGAATCATTGATCTCGTTGGCCTTATTTTCACTTCGGTGAGTTTTTCTTGATCCTTAATCGGATATGTTTTTTGTTGAATTCGTTGTCATGTTGTATCGTGACATATCCGGAATCATATCTGCGTTCCGATTGGTTATTGTGTAGGATTTTTATCCAGGCACATATAGTCATTGGTGGATATTATTCTGCATTCGACTGTGCACACGGGACGTAGTTTCGTGAGGCTAATTAGGTACATTGTCCCACGTATATTTCTGGATTCCGTATACGGGGCGGACATGTACACGGACACATTTCCGGATCGGGCGTACTGTGATGTCCATATTTGAGCCATACTGTAAATCGTCCAAAGTATTGGATGCTTGTGACTGATCGTTTCATACGCCCGAGGGGTATGATTGATAGTCGGAATGATTTCTTTGAAATCTATATATGTGAATTGTATATGTCAGAAGAATTGATTATCATGTATATCTGACCCTGTGTTGGGCGAAATACTTGTATTGTATTTTAGGTCGAGGCAAGGGCAAGGCACGGGAAGAGCATGTCGACGGAGAAGGGTTCGAGGGATACTAGTTCGGGGGGCCCCCACATCTCTTGTTGTCCGGTTATGTTAAACCGTGTTATGTTATTTCCTGTTTCATTTAAATTGCTATTTGGTTGTATTTGACATTTGAATTATTTTCCATCTCCATATAGTTTATACTTGATTTGGATCCTGTGTATTGTAAGGCCGTTGGCCATGTTTTAATAAACTCCTAATCGGAGTAATGACTATTCATTGTGGTTCGGTATCACAAATAATATTTGTTTAATCTGTTTTGAATATCGCCTGGTGGGTCCTAGTGTGGGATTCACGGCACTGTAATAGCCGCTTTTTGGGGTGTTACAATTATTGCAAATTTGTTTGTATCACTCAGACACTCCCAGGTTTCCTGTCATTTATAATATTAGTTCTGATACATGATTTGGGTTATTTCAGTTTCTTTTCTTCAGATGACTACAAGATGTTGGAAAATTTAGTGCACTTGAGGGATCAAATCATACATGGAAATGGGTTTGGAGGTACGGAGTGTACACCCATCAAGTCCCTGATTACCCTGACTCAATAGTGGTTGTGCTAGTGTGAATCTGATTCTGCTGATGCATGAACCTGATTCTGCTGCTAGTGTTGTGAATCTGCTGTTAGGATTCTGCTGCTAGCTGATCCTGCTGATAGGATTCTGCTGCCAGCTGATTCTGATTCTGCTGCTAGTGTGAATCTGCTGATAGCACCAGTTATTCTGCTGTTCGTTTTTAACCACTGATTCCTACTATTATGGAAAGTATTATGATATAATTAATGGGCCGTTAATTATCCATAATTCCATGGGTTAGGGTTTGATTATTCTCTATTATAAGTAGAGGTCATAACACATCTGCATGTATATACGATTATCAACACAAAACCCTAAACACTTGAATACGCATCTGGTTCTTGGTTTGTGCCTAAAACAAGAACATCACTTGGTCTTATCCCATAGAGATATTCGTGTAACCCAGGCATAGGGTCGAATAGTTTCTATTGGAAAGTGATACCACGATTTCAAGTGAATATCCGGTACCTTATTGATTATCTTAACCCTAATCTGGGAACTTGTTAACACTTAATAACCAACAATCAATAGAAACTATTAGTGATAATCAATGGCTGCTGCTATGAGACAAATGGTTGCTAACTTTTCCAAGTTTAAAAAGTTTGAAGGTGTTGATTTCAGAAGATGGCAAAAGAAGATGCACTTCTTGTTGTCATGTATGAATGTGGTTTATGTTCTGACAACTGAGATTCCAGAAGATTTTGGAGATGATTCTACTATGGATCAGATGAGGGCAAGAAGCAAATGGGATAATGATGATTATGTTTGCAGGGGTTTAATTCTCAATGGTATGTCTGATTCTCTATTTGATATTTATCAGAATGTTGAAACTTCTCAAGAACTATGGGATTCCTTGGAAGCCAAATATATGGCTGAGGATGCATCAAGTAAGAAGTTCCTTGTAAGTAATTTTAACAATTACAAAATGGTTGATTCTAGACCTATTATGGAACAATACAATGAACTTCTTAGTATACTTGGTCGATTCACACAACACAAGATGAACATGGATGAGGCTATTTCAGTCTCGTGTATCATCGATAAACTGCCTCCCTCTTGGAAAGATTTCAAGCATATGCTTAAGCATAAGAAGGAGGAGTTAACTCTTGTTGAGTTGGGCAGTCACTTGCGCATTGAGGATTCACTCAAAGCTCAAGACAGTGATAAGCCAAAGAGTAGCACTGCTACTGGTCCATCAGTTGTCAATATGGTGGAGCATAACAACTCCACCAAGTACAATGACAACAAGGGCAAGTGTAAGCATCAAGATAACACCAAATCTGATCTTAACAAGAAACCTAAGGTGACTTGTTGGAAGTGTGGGAAACCTGGACACTTCAGGAAAGATTGCAAGGGTGGTAAAGTTGGAAACAAATCCAATGGATCAGGCACAGGTGGAGGGAATGGTAACACCAATTCCCTGAAAGGTCAGAATGTGTTTAATAAGTCTTTTAAGATTTATTATGTTACATATATATATCTGACATTTACTTTGTGCAGGATGATGATGTTTCATGGTGGGTTGACTCTGGAGCAACAATACATGTGTGTAAAGATAGAAGCTGGTTCAAGACCTATGAGTCAATGAATGATGGTTCTATTCTTCATATGGGAAACGAGTCAACTGCCCTGGTGCATGGAAAAGGATGTGTTGATTTGAAGTTTAGTTCTGGAAAGATTGTTTATTTGTTTAATGTTTTACATGTTCCTGATATTAGAAAAAATTTGGTTTCTAGTAGTGTTTTGAATAATTGTGGTTATAAACAAGTTATTAAATCTGATAAGTTTGTTTTGTCTAAAAATGGTGTGTTTATTGGTTTTGGTTATTTGTGTAATCAAATGTTCAGACTTAATATTGTTCATGATAATATTGATTCTACTTTTATATCTACATCTAAACTTTATGATTCAAACCTATGGCATGCAAGACTTGGCCATGTACATTTCGGACACGGTCGAGTCTGTCCGCCCTATAAATGCGTTTTCTCAGCATTTCAGCTCATTTTCCCCTTTTCTTCACCCAGTTTCTCATTCCTTTTCTTCCGTCATTGTCAGGTGTATACATCATGGAGACATGATGTTGTTCTTTAAATCCATGAAGTTTGGAGGTTCATATCGTCAATCATCCGTCCTATAACTTGCTCCGATCGACCGAATCAAGGCAAGTTTTCCTAAAATCTAATTTTGGGGATTTTGGGTATTTTGTTCGATTTCGTCCGTTTAATCCGTTTTAACTTAGGATTGTGATGGATTGATGATTATTTAGATGTATTATATCATTTTCCTTGTTATTCCATGGTTGGATCGTATCGATTCGTTGTTTGAGTCGAGTTCTTGACCGATGCCTTGAAGGTGTCCTAGAAATGTCTTAGAGGGGTTTTCGGGCGTTCTACGATTATTCTTCCTCGTATGGTCGATGATTTATTGATTGTATGATGTTAGGGTCGTGTTTCTTGCGAAGAAACCGTGTTGAACCCTTTCGTTCGCCGCCGTCTTCCGCTTCGATAGCATTGGGCATTTCAAGCTTTCCTATTGAGCCGTGTTCGTCGGAATACTTGCGTCGATTTTGAGGCAAGTATCTTGCCCATACATTTCATATTTCGTTGATATAATTCTTGAATAATGATTTTATGCGAAATCCAATATTTAATGAACGTAAAGGGATTGGTATGTTCTCGATAAATGTTCTCTTTCAACGATAATTCGTATACTTCGTGAATATGTGTTCTCGGAATATGTGTGTTGGTTTTGTATGTTTAAAGATAATATGGTCACTGAGTGAGTTTGATAGACCGTAATCCTTTGCCGGGGATTACGTATTGTTATTGTGTACTTGTTCGGTAAGAACGTAATGTGTGTGATATTAGTTGTTACTCCTTGAAAGGAGGGTGTGATACTTAATGTTGTTTGGCTTGACAAGTGATTATTGTTGTGTGCTTGATGTATGTGATGTGCCTCCGGGTAGGATTGTTGAATCTCCGGGATCCATACTTGCTAGTATGGGTCGGGCGTGACCGTAGGGTTATCCAATCCGGTATGTCTTGCGGGGACTCCGAGGTTCGTGGCTTGTTAGCCCGATGCCGAGATAACTTGTGGGGTTATCATCGGGTATGTCTTGGGGACTCCGAGGTTCGTGGCTTGTTAGCGCGATGCCGGATAACTTATGGTTGTGGTTTGATTATGCACGTATATGTGCTTGTAGTCGCGTGATCATGGTTACGGTGACATGTGATTTGATATAGTTTCCCTGTGGGTTATTCACTCGGGTTTGTTCTACGGGAGCATCTCGAGGTCCGTGGCTTGCTAGCACGGACGCGAATAACTGTGGAAACAGTTGTTATGATATGCTCGGGTCGTGGAACACATTTGTTGTTATCGAATTTTTGTTTTGGGAATATGATTTTGGGCTGTGTCCCTAAAGGTTTTTGTAAGGTTTGAGAAATTCTTAAATCCCAATGTATTCAAATCTCCCGAGGTTGTAAAATGTTTTTCATGATGTATATCGGGTTTACCCCTATCTTTCGATTTAACCGATTTGATTAAGTGATTTACCTCGGGAAATAAGTTTATGATTAACATGTTTCGTCGAGTATGATCTGTATGGCTCGTTTTCGTATTTTATACTAGCACTAGCAAAACAGTGGAGTTTTGCTAACCCCGAGTATTCGGGGTGGATGTCTGTATTGCATTCGTGTTTTGGAGCGAGCACGTGGTCGGCATGAAGGATGATGAAAGATGAACGATACTAATCACACGAGGTTCCGTTGATGTCGTATTGGTCCAGTTGTATTTTCTTTTCCGCTGCGGTATCTTTTCCCCGTTGTACGGGAGTTTATTGTATTTTGACCCCTGCGTGGGTATGTGTTTGGAATTGAGTTGTATTCGAGTTGTATGTATTTATTGAAAGACCAAATCGGTCTGCTGAGTCATTTTGCCTTGAAGGCATTGTCGAGATGTTAAATGTTGTTACCAGCCTGGTAGATCCTCGAGGAGAGGGTCTACGGCGTGTAATATCCCTGAGTGGATTGGGGGTGTTACATAAAAGAATGCAAGATATGTCCAAAGATGGGTTAATACCAGCTTTTGATATGAACACTGAAAAGTGTAAAACTTGTATGTTGAACAAGATAACTAAGAAACCTTTTCAAGGAGTAAAATGTGAAACTAAAGTTTTGGAGTTAATTCACAGTGACCTTTGTGATTTACATGCTACTCCCTCTTTGGGGAATAAGAAATACTTTGTGACTTTTATTGATGATGCTTCTAGGTTTTGTCATGTTTATTTATTACATTCTAAAGATGAAGCATTAGATAAATTTAAAGTATTTAAAACTGAAGTTGAATTGCAACAAAGTTCCCTGATCAAAAGATTAAGGACTGATAGGGGAAGTGAGTACATGGATACTATGTATTTTCAGTCTGTTGGTATAATCCATGAAACAACTGCTCCCTATACTCCTCAGCAAAATGGTATTTCTGAAAGGAAAAATAGGGTGCTGAAGGAGATGGTTAATTCCATGTTGTACTATTCAGGACTGAGTCAAGGGTTCTGGGGTGAAGTTATGTTAACAGCTTGCTATTTATTAAATAGGGTTCCCAACAAAAGGAACAAAGTTACCCCTTATGAACTTTGGACTAAAAAGAAACCTAACATTAATTATCTTAGGATATGGGGTTGTAGGGCTGTTGTAAGACTCCCTGATCCAAAGCAGAAAACTTTGGGAGAAAGAGACATTGAATGCATCTTTGTTGGATATGCTGAGCATTCCAAGGCATATAGGTTTTATGTTATAGAACCTAATGAGTCTGTTTCAATTAACTCAATAATTGAATCAAGGGATGCACTCTTTGATGAGAACAGATTCTCATCTATCCCTAGACCAAGTCAAAGGATTCCAAATGGAACCAATGACAATGGTGTTTCAAAAGTATCTGATGAGGTTCCTGTTGAGGTTCCCGCTGAGGTTGTGGAACAACAACCTGAACCTGAGCTCAGAAGGAGCAATAGGGTGAGGACTCCAAAATCATTTGGATCTGAGTTTCAATTATACTTAATTGAAGGTACAAGGAGTGAGGTCTCTGACCAATACTCCTATTGCTTCATTGTAGAGGATGATCCCAAAACATTTGAAGAAGCAATGAAGTCCCAGGATGTAAGGGGCGATTTCCGGCCAACCTCCTCCCCCTTTTTCCGATCAGATCTAAGCATCCCATTCAAACCGCCTCTCTATTATTCTTTATAATATGCAATTGGTTTGATGGATGTGATTATATTGGAGGAGTTGTGTCTTGCTTATTTATCTAAATCTTGTGAAATCTCTGTTTCTCAATCTAAACCCTAATCGTTTTTTTTTTCTTTAGTCGGTTTGATAATCGAATTTTATTTAGGGTTTAGTTTTTATTGATTTTTTATTAATCCTAAACGATTCCTACTCATATACCTGGTTGATCGATCGAGGGTTTTCCAACCCTTAACGATTATTTACTTTTACAATCGGTTTTAGGGTTTATCTGTTCTGGCTCGATTGTATAGATGTACATGAGATTATTTTTCTACGATCTTCTTGGTTGATGAGCGTAGCATGTTCAAGACTTTGAATCCAGTCGGTTTTCTTAGATCGATTATAGTTTACATGGTGCGTTCTGGTTGGATGATTGGATTGACATGTTCATATGGTCTTATTCTTGGTCGATCCATTGGTGCTACTGCTCGTTCATGCTTACAAAATCCTTTATTAGGGTTTTGACTTTTTTAATGGTATGTGATCTGGTTATTATCATGACGGTTACCCTGTTGTTGGTTTGGTTGTTGATTGTTACATCAGGTTATTACATGGTTTATCATGGTTATGTGGGTTTGAGGGGAGATGTGTATGTTTTTTATCTAAGGGAATGTTAGGGTTCGTAAACCCTGGTTTTGTGTTCCAACGTGATCCTTGCTAATCCTGCTGCTTTGCTTATCATTATCTGGATCATTGTTGGGTATGCTAGGTTTTTGACCCTAGTGTTGATGTGGTTGGAGCTTTGTGTTTGTTTGTTCGATCGAAGACCTGCTGATCTTACCTTCGGTTAGCATTCTTATCTTGGCTGCATGAAGGGAAGTTGTGATCATATTGGCTCAAGATAGCTTCTAGTTACATGTGATGATGGATTTTATGAAGGGTTGAGATGTTTGTTGATAACATGTAGTTGGTGCATGGTTTCTTTGTCTACTCTTTGTGATCTGAATTCACATATGACGATCAATGAGTGAGGAAAGTACTATGTTTGATGGGTACCTTATGATTCCTTGAATCCGGCAGAATTCTTATGTAATAGGTTGATTGGTACTCTATTTGGAAGTTAAGTTGGAAGGGTCTTGTTCAAAACCCTTTGTTTTCATCAGATTTTATGTTGAAGATCGCTTGGATGCTTATCCGTGGATTCTTTATGGAAGTTAAGATGAACCGCCAAAGTGATTTAGAAGGCTCAAGTGTTTTTCTTGAGTAGTATTGTCATGTTTTATGTACTTGTGTCATAATTGGTAGGTTCATTTTATTGTAAGTTATAGGAATGGTGTGTCATTCTTATATTCGAGTCTGTAAGTGTCCTAAGGGACTGAGGTGAGGGATATCACCCTCATCCTATGTACCTCAATGTTTTTTGGAGTAATGAATTTTACCGGGGTGAATTAACCCTTTTACCCAAAAAAAAAAGTCCCAGGATGTTGCTTTCTGGAAAGAAGCAATTAATGATGAGATGAACTCTATCATAGGCAATAACACTTATGTGTTGACTGATCTACCACCTGGTTGCAAACCTCTAGGTAGCAAATGGATTTTCAAAAAGAAAATGAAGGCAGATGGAACTGTTGAAAAGTTCAAGGCAAGATTAGTTATTCAAGGCTTTAAACAAAAGTCAGGAATAGACTACTTTGATACTTATGCTCCAGTGGCACGTATCAGTACCATAAGATTGCTGATTGCTTGGCATCAATTCACAATCTGATTATTCATCAGATGGATGTGAAGACAGCTTTCTTGAATGGTGATTTAGATGAGGAGGTTTACATGAACTAACCTCAGGGCTTCATCATGCCTGGCAATGAAAACAGGGTGTGTAAACTGATTAAGTCTCTTTATGGACTAAAACAGGCACCTAAGCAATGGCATCAAAAGTTTGATGAAGTGGTTTTGTCTAGTGGTTATTTACTTAATCAAGCTGACAAATGTGTATATAGCAAATTTGATGAATCTGGTAAAGGAGTCATCATTTGTCTATATGTTGATGACATATTGATCTTTGGCACTGACCAAAATCAAGTTGATCTTACAAAAGAATTTTTGTCATCAAAGTTCTCCATGAAGGATATGGGGGAGGCTGATGTTATCCTTGGTATTAGGATTAAACATGAAAGTAACAAAATTTCTATCTCTCAGTCTCATTACATTGAGAAGGTGTTAAGGAAATTTAATTACTTTGATTGTACTCCAGTGAGTACTCCTATGGATACAAGTGAGAAGCTAATGCCTAATACTGGCAAAGCTGTATCTCAACTTGAGTATTCTAGGGTCATTGGCTGCTTGATGTATGCCATGACTTGTACAAGACCTGATATTGCTTTTGCTGTGGGTAAACTGAGCAGGTATACTAGTAATCCTAGTGCTCATCATTGGCAAGCAATTCAGAGGGTCTTTAAGTATTTGAAGAGAACTATGGATTATAGTTTCTCATATACTAGTTATCCTTCAGTATTAGAAGGATACACTGATGCAAGTTACATCAGTAACACTGAAGACAATTCGTCTACTAGTGGCTGGGTATTCCTACTTGGTGAAGGTGCAATTTCTTGGGCATCCAAGAAACAAACTTGCATTACCAGTTCAACCATGGAATCTGAATTTGTGGCTTTAGCAGCTGCTGGAAAAGAAGCTGAATGGTTGAAAAACTTGCTTCTTGAGATTCCATTGTGGCCTAAACCTATAGCACCTATTTCTATCCGTTGTGATAGTGCTGCTACATTGGCAAAGGCTTATAGCCAGATGTACAATGGGAAGTCTAGACACTTAGGTGTTAGGCATAGCATGATTCATGAACTTATCATGAATGGGGTGATATCTATAGAGTTTGTTAAATCTCAACAAAACTTAGCTGATCACTTGACGAAGGGTTTGGCTAGAGACTTGGTTTTGAAGTCTGCTAAAGGGATGGGTTTAAGTCCAACTTAGTCACTGCAAGTATATCCAACTCCATTATAAGGAAACTTGGTAGCTGAGTTCAATGTGGAAAGCTGATCATTTAGTGGGCTGAAGCACATGTATCACAAACATCCCAAGGTTGTGCTTGCTACCTGCTGGAAATGAGGATGAAGTCATAACTTCTTAACGGTTAATTTTCTTTGAAAAAGTGCTAAGCAGGAGCATGAATTAAAGATGAACCACCTATGTGAATGTTGAAGTTTTGCCGCTTCAGTTTTACAACATTTATGAATTCGATATGGACATATGGCTTGTATAGTGTCAGGAGTATTTTAGTGTTTGAAAACTTGTGTGTATTTATCATCAGGTATTCAAATGGGTTGAAGGGTTCAATTCTTAGAACACCCTGATTCTCGAATATTTGAAAGTATATGTACTAATGTGGAAATTCAATCCTCAGGATATTTTCGTTTATGCACTTGTTTTGTTTTGTGTTTAATTTTTCATGCAAAGGAAGTGAACTAAATTTGGGAAGGATTGTTGGAAAATTTAGTGCACTTGAGGGATCGAATCATACTTGGAAATGGGTTTGTAGGTACGGAGTGTACACCCATCAAGTCCCTGATTACCCTGACTCAATAGTGGTTGTGCTAGTGTGAATCTGATTCTGCTGATGCATGAATCTGATTCTGCTGCTAGTGTTGTGAATCTGCTGCTAGGATTCTGCTGTTAGCTGATCCTGCTGATAGGATTCTGCTGCCAGCTGATTCTGTTGCTAGCTGATTCGATTCTCACGCTAGTCGAATCTGATAGCACCGATTATTAACATTCGCTTTTAACCACTGATTCCTACTATTATGGAAAGTATAATGATATAATTAATGGGCCGTTAATTATATATAATTCCATGGGCTAGGGTTTTGAGTATTCTCTATTATAAATAGAGGTCATAACACATCTGCATGGATATACGAAATCACAAAACCCTAAATACTTGAATATGCATCTGGTTCTTGGTTTGTGCCTACAACAAGAACATCACTTGATCTTATCCCATAGAGATATTCGTGTAACCCAGGCATAGGGTCGAATAGTTTCTATTGGAAAGTGATACCACGATTTCAAGTGAATATCCGGTACCTTATTGATTATCTTAACCCTAATCTGGGAACTTGGTAACACTTAATAACCAACACAAGAATCTATGTTTTACGAGCACAAATTGTGTTAAAAACAGTAAGAGGTCAGTTCAATATTATAGTCATTAGTCTATTAGAAGTTGAAAAGTAAACTCTTGCAATTGGGTGGAATAATGGAAAGAGTAATAATGAATGTTTGATTATGACGGTTGCGTCGATGACAATAGCGAATTTGTGAGTTAGTTTAGAGGACTATTTGCTTTCTTTGTAAAAAGATCTTAACTTTATTATGATATTTTAGTGACTTTTGTGTATTTTTGTTTGTGTAGAAAATATTGGTGTGTAAGGTTTTGATACCTGGGAATCGCACCAGGCTTTACCTCTCGAGGGATCTCGAGAAGCTTACAATCCCCACCAGGCAATGTACCTGATCGTTGTAGTATAGTATAGTGACAAATACCGGGGGATTGATCGTTCAACTCAGGAATAGTGTCGCTAGGATTAGAAAGCCTAGAAACTAGGTCTAGAGGTGAGGGATGATTCTTTTTGTATTTTTATATTTTTATGAAAGAAATTAAAATCTCGGTTTTTAGAAGAGTGGGCGGAATTAGTTGCTAGCCAACTAACCCAATTAACTACTAATGCAATCAGAATTAAATAATAGAAATAAAAATGAAACTAATTATACTAGTGGTGTAAACTGTAACACCCCAAACTAGGCGGATATTACAGTGCCGTAGATCCCCGACTGGGACCCACCAGGCAAATGAAAATGAATGAATTACACAAGATAAATGTAGTACCGAACCACATTATATTACCAAATACTCCGATGAGGAGTTTAAGTACAACACACCAGGACAATACCGAATACTAGTGTATTTTATGTGAAGATAAAATACACCACCCTGAATAAATAAACATTTCAAACGGAATTTTGCAATGAAAATACAAATGATCAAATGATCAAATCGATCAAACAAACGAAATGATTGGGGCCCCTACTAGTATCACTGGGACTCGTCGCCGCCAACATGCTCTTCCCATGCCTTTGCCTTGCCGTGACTAAAACAAAATCCCCAACGGCCGCCATACGTAACAACAATCCTCAAGGGTTGAAATTACACAATCATGAATTAATCAAGTTATGAAACATTCTTAATTATGAATTACGCCAAGAGGAGTACCATAGTACGCCCGTAATGTTCGTGCAAGTGTACAACACCCGTCCGTACCTAATTAGTCTCACGAGACAATATGACTCGTGTGCACGGCCTAATGTATCGGTGAACCCAATACAATAACCATCGTGTGCCCGACTAAAAATTCCACACGTACACACCCGCCACGCAATATGAACCTTAAGGTCACATGAACGAATGACCATAATGAACGCCAATGAATAATTAATTAGACAAGGATAAAATGACTCACCGTTATGAAAGTAATAGTGACGTGATTGATAATCCAATGAAATGATTTGGAACCGCTGCTCCTCGTGAATGAAATTATTATTCGACAATTACAAATCTCAAAATGATTATAATTATGATGAATGAATTATGATTATGAACAATCAACAACGAAAGGAATGAGTATCCTTTTAACCGAGTAAGATTTAACTTACACAACAACAATGAAGAATGTCCGTCCACGAACAACGCCCTAACCAAGATACCGGTCGCTCGAACAACCTTAATTCATTACAATTACCAACAATCCGATTAATAACGAATTAAACACGAATAAAACGAACTCAAGACGTCGATACGATTAAACCAAGTTCATCGGGCATTATATCGAACACTTTGAGGCCAACTTTGATCAGATACAACTAAACCTCAATAATATCAACTTCAAATCCCCAAGAAGTGTTTCAAATCAACAAAACATCTCCAATACGATCAATAATCCGTTATGATTATCCGAAAACGTGATTATAACAACAATTAGTTGAAAATCCCCAATTCCAACTCGATTTCCAAAGTGTTCTTGAATAATCCCTCAATAATCCAATGAATCCTTATACAAACTCATAATCATATACATATCCCTTCATATATCATGATTATAACGTCCAAAACATCCTATTTCAACACAAAATCGAAGTCCAAAGTGTTGAAGGAATTACCTCTTGATGATCCAAGTGCTTCAATCCGAAGAATACGCTAGATTGATTATCCGGCTTCACGATCGAAAGGAGATGAAGAAAATCAAACACCCAAATGATTTGTGAAGGAAAAACCCTCCTCAAGCCTTATCTCTCGGTTGAAGGTGAAGAAAATGCGAAAATGGGTGAAATGATGAAAAAATGAATTTATAGGGGTTCGCTGCCGGACACGACCGTGCCGATCGGCACGGTCGTGTCGCACGGCTGGCCGACGATTGGCGACAGTGACTCGACCGTGTCCGGATTGACACGGTCGCGGCTGAGGGCCTACCGAAAGCGACCCGCGGCAAATGACTTCGGCATGACTCGGCCGTGTCCCGGGACACGGTCGGGCGTGTCGGCGATCGTTCCAGCTTATCCGGAAGAGTAATGCAGCCGCGGCCGTGTCGGACGACACGGCCGAGCCCGGTCGCGGCTTCTGCATTTTCCGGACGAAATGCGGCACGGGCCGTGTCGGACGACACGGCCGAGTTCGGTCGGCGATGATCGCCAAAATCAAACGACCATAACTCTCTCGTCCGACTCCGATTGACTCACCGTTTGAACCATTGGAAAGCTAACTCGATGCTCTATAATATTGCAAGATTTAGAATTTTTGGAGTTACCAAAAATTAATGGTGATCTAACAAAGTCGAACTCATATGAGGAAAGTTGAAACGATGAACAATAACGATACTCAACTCGAAGTTTATACGAGCGGTGAACACGGTGAATGAACATGATTGATGAATGATTATAATTGAGTGAAAATACACCGAGTGACAATTACAGATCGATAATTACCGAATGAAAATGAATGAATTACAACCGGTATTACATACTCCCCCTAAAAGGAGTTTCGTCCCGAAACTAAGGGTCAAACAACTCGGGATAACTCTCCCGCATAATCTCCTCGGTTTCCCAAGTGGCCTCTTCGACTCCATGTCCTGGACCACCGAATCTTGACCAAAGGAATCGACTTATTTCTCAACCGTTTGATTCGCCGCTCTAAAACTCGTATAGGACGCTCCTCATATGATTGATCGTCGGCGATCTCGATTCGTCGAACCGCAGATGTGACTCGGTCGGCAACATACTTTCGCAATCGAGAGACATGAAACACATTATGAATTCGGCTCAGGGCGGAGGTAAAGCCAATCGATAAGCTAACTCGCCTACTCGATCCAAAATTTCAAACGGTCCAATGAATCTCGGACTCAACTTCCCCGTTTTCCGAACGGAAAATACCTCGACTGGGATACCTTGACCAAGACGTGGTCACCGTCTCGAACTCTAGTGGTCGGCACGATTATCCGCATATGATTTCGCCGACTCGGAAATCAACATACGACTCTTGATCAAAGCTACCTTCTCCGGGCGGCTATAAGCATATCGGGTTCGGTGCCGATTGATTCGACAAGTCATCCCAACACAAGGGAGATCGACAACGACGACCGTACAAGGCCTCGTAAGGTGCCATCTTAATGGAAACATGCCAACTATTATTATACGTGAACTCGATCAATGGTAGTTGGGCTTCCCAATCGTCCTTCCAATCGAGGACGCATGCCCTCAACATGTCCTCTAATGTCTCGTATAGTCCTCTCGATTGTCCGTCTGACCGAGGATGAAAGGCGATCGAGATTGAGCCGAGTTCCCATAGCACGGTGAACTGATTTCCAAAATGAGATACAAATCGTCCGTCACGATCGAAACGATACTCTTAGGAGTACGTGCGGTCTTACTATCTCCTTGATGAATAATCGGGCGATCTCTCGGGACCCCACGTATCCTTGATCTCAAGGAAATGAGCCGATTTAGTTAAACGGTCCACAATCACCCGGATCGTATTCATGCCACGACGACTCGTCGGCAAACTCGTGATGAAATCCATAGAAATGTCTTCCCACTTCCACTGAATAGGGAGAGGTTTTGACATACCCGCCGGCCGATGTTCAATCTTGACTTGTTGGCAAGTTAAGCATCTCGAAACAAATTCGCGACTTCTCGCTTCATATTACTCCACCAGAATTTTGTTTCAAGTCCTTATACATCTTGCTAGACCCCGGATGAACAGAATAAGGGGTAGCATGAGCTTCTCTCAAAATCGAGTTTTTCAACTCGTCATTCGCCGGCACGCACAACCGGTTCTTAAACCTCAAAAGTCCATCCTCGTGGACCACGAATCCAGGGCTCTCCCCTGAGCCACATCCTCACGAATGCGCAACAATGTTGGGTCCGAACCCCGATTCTCCCCGATTGCATCCTCAAGAGATGATGAAATCTCTAACATACAAAGTGTCTCGAACTCGTTGAAGCCGGACCTCGATCTCGGGTCTAAGGAATTCCTGTTGGAGCTCCTTCGAATTGTTAAACGAGCAAGCATCTGCTCTGAATGGACTTACGACTCAAGGCGTCGGCGACAACGTTCGCCTTGCCCGGTGGTAAAGGATCTCAATATCATAATCCTTGATTAGTTCTAACCACCGCCTCACGCATATTTAATTCCTTCGAGTAAATATATACTTTAAACTTTTATGATCGGTGAATATCGACAAGTGACGCCATAAAGGTAATGACGCCAAATCTTCAAAGCGAACACCACTGGCCGCTAGCTCAAGGTCGTGTGTCGGATAATTAACCTCGTAAGGTCTCAACCGCCGTGAAGCATAGGCAATAACCTTCCCGTTCGCATGAGTA
Source organism: Orobanche coerulescens (assembly GCA_033398695.1). Classification (NCBI taxonomy): domain Eukaryota; kingdom Viridiplantae; phylum Streptophyta; class Magnoliopsida; order Lamiales; family Orobanchaceae; genus Orobanche; species Orobanche coerulescens. Next base: position 50,691,222 of record CM065802.1, read on the forward strand.
CACATCCGAGACCCCGTCCGGACGCATCACTATAAACCACAAATCCCTCCGTCCCTGCGGCAAGGAAAGTACAGTCTTGACATTAACCGGCTCTTGAGTTCTTCAAAACTCACGACACGCGTCGGACCACGTGTATTTCTTATCCTTCCGCAAAAGGTTCGTCAATGGTTGAGCAATTTTGGAAAATCCTTCCACAAACCTCCGATAATAACCGGCTAATCCGAGAAAGCTTGGATTTCCTTAACATTCTTCGGAGGTAACCAATTCTGGATAGCCTCCGTCTTCGAGGATCAACACGCACTCCATCTCGATGAAATTACATGTCCGAGAAACGTCACTTCGGACATCCGTAACTCACATTTGGAAAACTTCCCATAAAGTTGTTCTCGTCTCAACACGTCGAGCACTTGATGAAGGTGAAACTCGTGTTCCTCTCGGTCACGAGAATAAATCAAAATGTCATCGATGAAGACAACAACAAACCGATCCAAAAAGTCGATGAAGACCCGATTCATTAACTCCATGAATACCGCAGGTGCATTAGTCAATCCGAACGGCATAACCACAAACTCATAATGACCATAACGTGTTCGAAACGCCGTCCTAGCGATATCCGACTCTCGAATCCGCAATCGATGATATCCAGATCTTAAGTCGATCTTGGAAAATACCAAGCTCCCTCAAGTTGATCCAAAAGGTCATCGATACGGGGTAAAGGATACTTATTCTTGATTGTCACCTTATTCAACTCCCGATAATCGATACAAGCGAAAAGAACCATCCTTCTTTTTGACGAATAGATCGGTGCTCCCCACGGGACGCACTCGGTCGGATATAACCTTTCTCGAACAATTCCTCAAGTTGACTCTTCAACTCTCGCATTTCGGTCGGGGCCATTCGATGCGGTGCCTTCGATATCGGGGACGTACTGTGCTCCAACTCAATCGTGAATTCCACATCTCTCTGTGGAGGCAAACCTGTAACTCGTCTGGAAATACATCGGCATATTCCCTTACTACTGGAATATCCGACAACATTACCGATGATTCCTCGCTTTGGTCATATAGCACCAATAACCGACACATCCTCGATCGAGTAATCGCCCGCTTTCATCAAATTAATGACCTTACGAGCAGTAATGGATTACCTCCTGAAATACACATTCAACCCCATAAATGCGAAATGATAGTAATCATATGCTTACGGACACTAATGATGGCATCATGACGATCCATCCAATCAATACCCAAGATGACGTCGTCTCTCGGCAAATCTCTGACGATAAGGTTCGGCCATACACGACCATGAAACCGAATAGACAATCTCGAATCTCACGATTTCGATGATTCGTCTACCATCGGGTAGACCAATGACATAAGGCTCACAACTAGTAGCACTACCCGCACGTAGTCTACTCAAACATGATTCGGAAATGAATGAATGCGATGCACCAAGTATCAAAAAGGGTACACACAAAGTTGAGATAGAATATCGAGTGTACCGAGATCATTTGGGCCTCGGGATCATCGGCCTTCTTCATCTCATAAATCCGGGTTTGCTAGTCCCAGACCTGACGCTCCGTCTGCGACTATAGGCTCCACCTTTAGTCGCTCCCTGCTGTTTTAAACGACGCCGATTGAGTGGCCCGATTACGAGCAGTGACTGTTTGGGGCCCGAGATGACGCCCGAGTAGGTTTGGAGTCCCTACGGCAAAAACGGGCCTTATGCCCGGCAATCCCACAATTATGACACGTGATCGTCATCTCGGACACTTGGTACCGAGGTGACCAAGTTCCCCACGATTATAACAGTGATGGCCGAACGCCGCTCGAGACCGTGATTCCGCGGGTTTAGACGACACAGAGGTCGTTCGTAAAAGCGGAGCCCGCGGGGTTTCTTGAAAGTTGTCGACCGCCTTGATCGATTTCGATTCTTCGATTTCTTGCTAGCGAGACGAAGGTTGCCGCTTAGCAATCTCTTTAGCAAGAATCTCATAGGTGAGAGCTTTCTCGATGAATTCGCCAACGAGGTGCAATTATGATTAAATCAAGTCTCATACGGGGTTTCACCTCTTCTTTGAAATACTTGATCTTGTCCGCTTCGAGTGAATGATAGATGAGGCGAACGGAAGAAGTTCTGAAATTTTTCGGCAATGGCGAGAACATCATTATCCGCCGAAAGGTCGGGAGTGAGTAATTCCGACAACTTGGCCTCCCGAGTGGGGCCGGATAGTACCTCTCCATCATGAGAGTCTTGAATCGATCCCAAGTACAAGATCCTTCGGTGGGCTTCAACGATAACCACCAAGAATGTGCGCTCTTACCTGTAGTAAGTCAACGAAACTTTGTGTCCTTAGGACACTCCACCATAGCAAACAACTTCTCGAAATGTTCGAGCCAATGAATAATATCTGCCGGCTCGACGAGGCCCTCGAAAGTCGGTGGCCTCGCGAGAGATGTCGCCGATGATATTGCTCACATTCCTCTCTTGCCTCGGAGGTGGCGGCGGAGGAGCCTGTTGATTTTGAGTAGTGGAGTTATGCATCGTCTCCATTAGTTGTGTCATCTGAGTCATCTGGGCCATCATGCCCTGCATAAAGGCGAGTGGATCGATCCGAACACCTTCTGACTGAGCGGTGTCCCTAGTACGACTCACTGATAGAGAATGATCTCGTCCATGTGAATGAGTAGCAGCGTCGCTACTAGATGAATTAGCATTATTTCTCGCATTTGCACGTGTATTCGCACGAGTTCTCGGGATTCCGCCCGCTCCACGGCCTCGTCCTCCTCGTCCTCTGCCGGCTCTTTCCATCAAGTAGGAAAGTCACGTGATGATTATATTTCCCGCATGAATATCATGTTATGATTATATTATGAAATGATGAAAATGAGCATACACGCTCCAATACAAATAATACATGAATGATTAAGCGACGTGACATGATTATCTCGATGAAGTTCTTGAAATGATTATCTTGAATGAGTTAACAAGATTAATGATTTGATCTTTCAAATCAACAATCAATAATGAAATGAATTGAGTGATTAATGAGTCAACTCGACTGCTCGATCAAAGTGACAATGATGATTGAGGATTGTTAATCGATGAATTATGAATGAATGATTAATGCCGAAATTATACCATGGCATTAGAAATCTTACAGTTCTTGGTCTGATTGGCTCGGCATTTGCACAGGTCACACGTGACGCGAAAGTCCAATGATACTAGTCCGATGACGATGATTTCAAACGAGACATGACTTGGAGGGTAGTATTCAAAACCACGCTCCGATACCAACTCTGTAACACCCCAAACTAGGCGGATATTACAGTGCCGTAGATCCCCGACTGGGACCCACCAAGCAAATGAAAATGAATGAATTACACAAGATAAATGTAGTACCGAACCACATTATATTACCAAATACTCCGATGAGGAGTTTAAGTACAACACACCAGGACAATACCGAATACTAGTGTATTTTATGTGAAGATAAAATACACCACCCTGAATAAATAAACATTTCAAACGGAATTTTGCAGCGGAAAATACAAATGACTGAAATGATCAAACCGATCAAACAAACAAAATGATTGGGGCCCCTACTAGTATCACTGGGACTCGTCGCCGTCAACATGCTCTTCCCATGCCTTTGCCTTGCCGTGACCTGAAAACAAAATCCCCAACGGGGTCCGCCATACGTAACAACAATCCTCAAGGGTTGAAATTACACAATCATGAATTAATCAAGTTATGAAACATTCTTAATTATGAATTACGCTGAAGAGGAGTACCATAGTACGCCCGTAATGTTCTCGTGCAAGTGTACAACACCCGTCCGTGTACCTAATTAGTCTCACGAGACAATATGACTCGTGTGCACGGCCTAATGTATCGGTGAACCCAATACAATAACCATCGTGTGCCCGACTAAAAATTCCACACGTACACACCCGGCCACGCAATATGAACCCGAGAAGGTCACATGAACGAGAATGACCATAATGAACGCCAATGAATAATTAATTAGACAAGGATAAAATGACTCACCGTTATGAAAGTAATAGTGACGTGATTGATAATCCAATGAAATGATTTGGAACCGTCGTTCCTCGTGAATGAAATTATTATTCGACAATTACAAATCTCAAAATGATTATAATTATGATGAATGAATTATGATTATGAACAATCAACAACGAAAGGAATGAGTATCCTTTTAGAGTAAGATTTAACTTACACAACAACAATGAAGAATGTCCGTCCACGAACAACGCCCTAACCAAGATACCGGTCGCCGAACAACCTTAATTCATTACAATTACCAACAATCCGATTAATAACGAATTAAACACGAATAAAACGAACTCAAGACGTCGATACGATTAAACCAAGTTCATCGGGGCATTATATCGAACACTTTGAGGCCAACTTTGATTGTATACAACTAAACCTCAATAATATCAACTTCAAATCCCCAAGAAGTGTTTCAAATCAACAAAACATCTCCAATACGATCAATAATCCGTTATGATTATCCGAAAACGTGATTATAACAACAATTAGTTGAAAATCCCCAATTCCAACTCGATTTCCAAAGTGTTCTTGAATAATCCCTCAATAATCCAATGAATCCTTATACAAACTCATAATCATATACATATCCCTTCATATATCATGATTATAACGTCCAAAACATCCTATTTAAACACAAAATCGAAGTCCAAAGTGTTGTATGAATTACCTCTTGATGATCCAAGTGCTGCAATCCAAGAATACGCGTTAGATTGATTATCCGGCTTCACGATCGAAAGGAGATGAAGAAAATCAAACACCCAAATGATTTGTGAAGGAAAAACCCTCCTCAAGCCTTATCTCTCGGTTGAAGGTGAAGAAAATGCGAGAAAATGGGTGAAATGATGAAAAAATGAATTTATAGGGGGTTGGCTGCCGGACACGGCCGTGCCGATCGGCACGGCCGTGTCGCACGGCTGGCCGATTGGCCGACAGTGACTCGACCGTGTCGGATTGACACGGTCGCGGCCGAGGGCCTCAAAGCGACCCGCCCGACAATGACTTCGGCATGACTCGACCGTGTCCGGGACACGGTCGGGCGTGTCAGCGATCGTTCCAGCTTATCCGGAGAGTACGCACAGGCCGTGTCGGACGACACGGCCGAGCCCGGTCGGCGAAACTTCCGCATTTTCGGGACGAAATGCACGGGCCGTGTCGGACGACACGGCCGAGTTCGGTCGGCGTGATCGCCAAAATCAAACGACCATAACTCTCTCGTCCGGACTCCGATTGACTCACCGTTTGAACCATTGGAAAGCTAACTCGATGCTCTATAATATTGCAAAGATTTAGAATTTTTGGAGTTACCAAAAATTAATGGTGATCTAACAAAGTCGAACTCATATGAGGAAAGTTGAAACGATGAACAATAACGATACTCAACTCGAAGTTTATACGAACGGTGAACACGGTGAATGAACATGATTGATGAATGATTATAATTGAGTGAAAATACACTGAGTGACAATTACAGACTGATAATTACTGAATGAAAATGAATGAATTACAACCGGGTATTACATAAACAATGATGGGGAAAGTTGTGTTTACTTAGGTTTCATTACTTCCTAGATATCTTTTACAGGCTGATAGCTTGTTACAATTGGATGGATGACGTGTCATATTCCTTAATACTAGTCGTAGGGCCGTGTACAATATTCCCTAACTCTATAGGATCCTACTTCACTCCTATGTCGAGCCGTTAGAAGCTCCTAACATGGGATCATTAGAATTCTCCTACGCATTAAATACAACCAAAAATCATAGTAAACCTCTGATCATGTTTCTTAAGATGTTCAAGAATGTTACTAATGGAAGTCTGCCAGTTTTCTTAAGCCTAACATCGAATACAATCATCTGTAACAACTATAAACAAACAATCAACCCATAATTAACATCTAGGTTTCACTACATCTAAGCAAACACAAAAGAGATCTAGCCGAGCATGTTAAATTAAAGACAAGTGTAAGATATATTCAAGCAACACATAGACATATTGAATGAATTGAAAGAGTTATCTCAATTAGAACATGGAAGTTTCAAAGGGTTGAAACCCTTGAAAAAGCTGTAAAATTCGACCTAGGGTTTTTCCCTCAAAGTTGCACCCCTAATGAATGAAATTTGGAAAAGTATATATAGATAATACAGGGTGACGGCGTCATGTGTAAACATGTGACGCCGTCAACTCGCCGCCTATAATGAAATCGGATTGCCTAGATCCACTTTTGACGCCGTCATGTGTAAAATTGTTCTGGGCCGTCACCAATACTTGGAACATGACGGCCTTGGGTGACGCCGTCATCTCCAATGCACAAAACTCTCTAGATCGTCACGTGTATTATCCACTTCCACCTCTTGTATTACTCTTGACGCCATCATTAAGGAACATGTGACGCCGTCAGGTACTGTTCCCAGCAAGGAAAATTAAGACTTTGTCGTTTTCTTCACTTTTATGCTCCAAAAACGTCCAAAATGCTTCCTTTTCCAGATTTCACTCCAAAAGTACCTAAAATGACAAAAGGAACGATTTAGGGCAATATTTGATCAAATAAATTCAAATTCGGGTTTAAATGACCCCTTAAAAGTGGTTCATTTTTCGCCTTATCAAATACCCTTACACTTGAGATTTGCTTGTCCTCAAGCAAATGCGCTTTTATTCTAATCAAAATACAAGTTAGGGGTCATTTAACACTAATATAAAAGTAATTACAACAAATAATCGTTCCACTAAAGACCAAAGACAAGCACGGAGGTCATATACTAGCACCTCACAAATAGTGTTTAGATACTCAAATCTCTCGGGTGTAATAAAGTATATATCACAATATGAAAATGGAAAACATCTCTCACTACCTGTCATAACAAAATAGATTACCATAGGCTTGGGAAAGGATCAAACCTCCACCACTTGGCGTAAGCACCTAGGATAAATTATCAAAGAGGTCTTTTAAAGGGTTATAACGTTAGGTGTAGGGATATGGAATGCACGGTTTTGTTGGATAAATGCGATATTTACTGGTGGCGAGTTAATCATCTTGGTTAATTACATGTACAATATGGCGTTGCTAAGCCAAGAGTAGACTCGACTTAAGCTAATGAATCAAAAATAACAAAAACATAAAACAAACATAGAATGAAACGGGATGGTAGTCCGTATGTTTTTTCTCTCTTCTTTTTCTATTTTTTTTATTTTTCTTAATTTTTTCGATTTTTTTTTTTTGCATACATTCTTACCCTACCATCCAAAATAATACATCATAGGGAATGTACATTCCCCTTACACTTGAATTTTTACATACTTTACAATAAACTAATCTAATGACTCGAATTAAGATAATCAAAACACTTGGAGTACTTTTAAGATTAACGCACATATGGGGGTAATAAATGATGTTCTTCCCCATTACTCCATAACACTAGTACTTTACCCATGAGTCCCAATCATCCCAAAACAATATGTACAAGATATGACTCGACTTAGCAACAATGTAACCAATTAGATAATTAACTAAGGGTTTAACATGTAACAATAATGCACTAAAGATGAGTGGATACACGGAAGTCTAAGGCGATTTGGTTGCACATTTGGGTGGGTTGTAACAAATTATTCCTTTAAGTAAGATGCTTAAAGTTAGAAACAAAAAGATAGGCTCGGAGGGGTGTACTAGGGGTTTCGTGTACCAAAAATGAGTACAACGCTAAGGTGTGGGAAAAATTAATTAACTTTACTAGCCAAGTAATATGACTTAAATGGTCAAGTAATTATGATACGGGTTTGACACAAGGGTGATCCTAATGCCTCTTATCATGTAGTAAATCCTACTACACGAATGTAGTCTCACTAGCGGTCTCGGGATGCATCACTAACGAAAGTTCTAGAATCTAAATGCTACCGGTACACTCATAAGCACTAATAATGAATGCTTTTCCTATCAAATCTAAAGGCGAACCTCACATATTTGGGTGGAAATTTTTTTTGAATGGTACGGTTTTGTGATAGTCATACAACTCCTATCCATGAGACGCTTGCTAAGGCTAAAGTTTCACTCCTAAATGTTGTAAAAAAATTTAAATTTGGCGCTAAAATTACACTAACAAGTATTTCTCTTAGTTTTATTACACACCTACCATCAAACAAACAAACTCAAGTGCAATAGTATCCTATAAGGTATCATCATTTACCATCTCCTTACACTTAGGATGAACATTGTCCCCAATGTTCAATTAAAGAATGTAAAAGTGAAATAGGTAAAAGAATGAAAGCAAATACTCCCCTGATTCGTTCGGTGTGGATAGTGTGGTAACAAGGTTAGATCTTTCTCCAAGAAAATGAACATTCAAAGCTTCCCTTCCAGAAAAATAAATCATCTTCTTGTCATATATAACCTGTTAAACCTGAGAAAACAAACAAGGCAACCTCGCGTAAAATCGGCGGCAATCTATATATACTAACAAGTCCTAGAAAACAAATTAAGATATAATGCTTGTGGAATGAATGTTTGCAGATTTCCTGGAGTTTATAAAACTAAAGAATTAACAAAAACTTTAAGACTCCGTTAGAAAAACAAAACTCACAAAATTTCCAGAATTTTACACATGACGCCGTCAGGAATTAACTTCTGACGCCGTCAGAAGTGACCTGCAGAAATCTTTACGTTAAGTTTCCGGAAAATTTCTGGAAAAACTTATGTCCTACTTCCTGGAAAATCCTGCAAAACATCATTATGACTCGATACAAGCATTTGACTCTAACAAATACTAATACACATGTCCATTTAATATTGTGGCAAATCATGATCAATTTTGTTCTTAGAAACAAATTTGGGGTTTCCCCTTACACTTAGCTTTTGCAAAATACCTTTATATGAAGTTAAGACGAAGTTAAATGACAAAATAAAGCATTTTCACAATTTTAGTTTGAAACATGATCTACCAACAATAAAAATAAAGCATGCATACGGAATCAAATAACAATCAAACAAATAAAAATCACACAAAACATGGGTTGCCTCCCAAGAAGCGCTTTTCTTTATTTTACGAGTCTTGTAGCTAGACTCAAGGTCATGGGCTATCCTATATGGGTGAGCTCCTTATTGAGGACATCTTTGGGATCAAACTTGGGTTTCAACTTCCTATAGGTTTTCTTGGTACGGTATGACCTTTCAAACTTTTCTCCATCCGGATCATATAAAATCATCTTCATATGCCATGATCCGTCACCTTCCTTAGGTGGCTTGTCCCACTTCCATTTACACTTATCCCCTTCTCTTTTCTACTTGTTCATCTCTATGTTAATAGGCATTACGCATAAGAACTCAATCATTTTCCTAAAGACTAGGGGATCCTCAAAAGAGTCTAGTTCCTCATCTCTAGCTATGAGTTGTTCCACCAAATGTGTTTTATCGATTAATTTTTTTTCTAGATAGAATGGGCGTTGAGGTCCTATAAAGTTTCTTTCTATCCAAGGCCCATATCTAGATGGTCTCCTATTCATCTCTACCCAACGTGGTGTCGGTTCGTCCTCACAATCGTAGCTATGCTTCCTAACATCATAAACCGACCAAGTATCACCCTCTCCTACCGCTATCTTAGACTCCTTACAATATATCATGGCACTAGCGGTTGCTAAAAATCCGCTTCCTACTAACAATGGGCATGTAGTATCACTAACCATATCTAGGACGTGAAAATCCGCTAAAATAGTTAACTTTGCTACGTGAACCACTACATCCTTGATCATTCCAACCGGATGGGCAATACTTCCATCCGCTAGACCAATTAGTACTTTCGTCTCCTCTAACTTTCCTAGCTTAAGAGTGGTGAAAAGGGATAAAGGAATCAAGTTGAGACTTGATCCTAAGTCGGCTAGTGTGTCGAAAGCTTCGGATTTACCTATCTTACAAGGCAAAACAAATATACCCGGATCATCAAGCTTCTTAGGCAACTTGTTTTGAACGAAGGCGGTCCGATTTTTACCCAATTTAAATTTCTCATATTTTTCTAGTAGGGCGCTATAGTAGGGAGCACGGGCTAAGACATCAATGACGGGGCGTTCAAGGTGGAGCTCCTTGAATTCATCGTCAAGGTCTTGTGTAGGAGGTGTTTCAACTATGTTATTGACCGGTTTGATATTGGATGTTTTATTCGATTGGTCCTTTTGAAGAATTTGGGCATGCTTGAAACACGTGCTCATTGATTTGATCGAGTAGTATTGTGGACAAGAAGTAGGCGACGAAATCGATGATATAGGCAGAGGAGACGTGGGGACCCGTGGGGTCGGCCCAGTTGATTGAGTGTCTTTATCACTTGATTTTTTCGCCTTGTTCAGGCAGAGGAGACGTGGGGACCCGTGGGGTCGGCCCAGTTGCTTAGGCGGAATTGCTCGTATTGAGGAGTATTCCTGGAGATGTTGTTTTCTTATCCTGATGGATAATCCGTGCCCCGACTTGTGCACCCTGAGTTTCGAGGACGAAACTATTTTTAAGGGGGGGAGTATGTAATATCCGGGGGTAATTTTTTTTTTCGTGTTACTGTTGAGTTGTACGTATTCATTTGGAATTGTACAAGTGTTGTTGTTTGGACCGATACAATGTATATTGTATTAGAATATTTCGAGATCGAAATATTTATACTGGTCGACGGTTTGGTTTCGTCGTTTGGTTGTTGCTTGGCGGGTTTAGAATTTTGGCTAAGTTTATAGCCATAGCGTACGCTACCTGTGTAGCATTACGTACGCTAATTTGTTGCGATTACGTACGTTACGTCCTGAGGTTTTCGTACGTAATGCGTGGTAGGTGGTGGGAACCTTCCTCGTGGTCAACTTTCGGGGCGAGGGTATCTTTAGGGTATCATTTATATATATATATATATATATATATATATATATATATATTATCACTCACACCTTCTCTTGTTCTCTCCCTCACGTGAATGCATCTCACTTTATATATATATAATATATACACAATGCATTCTTTCTCCCTCTCACCTATATCCCTCACCTTTCTCTCCCTCTCGGCTCTCGTCATCTCTCTCTCTCTCCGCCATCTCTCCCTCTCGTTCCCTCTCTTCTCTCCATCTCTTCCATTTCATTTTTTTTTTCGGCAAGGTGGAGCTTGAGGACGGGCAGCTGGCTTCTCCATTTTTTCCGGCGAGGTAGAGCTCGGCGACGGCAGGCGGCTCGCGACCGGAGCTCGGCGGCGGCCTGGTCGGAATTTCCGAATCGGAAGGCTGCAAATCGAGCAGTGTCGTCGACATCCGATTCGAACGGAGAATCCAAATGGCATTTTTTTATTTCTTCTTCCGCGAGACGGAGCAGCACCGGCGTTCTTCATGGTTTACGGCCATGGACGCTTCTCCATTGTTTCCGGCCGGAGGTGTCCGGCGAGTTGCAGGCGGAGAGTGGTGAAAACCGCCATGGACGGAAACGGGCGGAGTTGGACGAAGTCCGGGTCATTTTTCCGGCGGCCGATTTCCGGCATGGGAGTTTTTCGGACCTGGCCGATCGACTCTTCCGGTTAGTTTTTATGTGTGTGTTTTGTTAGTTTGTATGTGTGTGTGCTTCGTGATTTTGTGTGTGTGTGTGTTGTGTGTTCTGTGTATATATATATATATATATATATAATGTATATAAAGCTGTTATATATATATATATATGTGTTTGGTGTGTGTGGTTTGTGTGTGTTGTAATATATATATATATAGTGTAGGTATATATATATAGTACAGTGACATGTATATATATATATAATGTGTGTGTGCAGTGAGTATATATATATTTATATATATATATATAGATATTGTGAGTTATATATATATATGTGATGTATGTATATTATATATATGTGTGTGTATTCGGATAAATACGAGTATAATATGTGTTCGTGTTGGAATCGGAGTTAGCTATTATGTTGTTTTCGGACGATATCGTGTTATCGAACGAATTGTATTTCATTCAAGGTTGTTCGAGTGCTGGTGATTGTCGGAGGACGCCGTTGATCGATTCGTGGTAGGACGTTGATCGTGGAAGGACTTTCTCGCCTTCGGTTTGAGGCAAGTTTTATACTTGTACTGGTCAATGAGATTAATGTTATCATGTATGTGTATGAATGTGTGTATCATTTCGAGACTTGGTCTCTTTATGATTTTGTTGATATCAGGGGATTGTTTGATACGATACTCTTCGGCAAATTATGCCAAATATTATTGTTGTTCGTAAATGGCCGATTTAAGGCATTGCGATACTTGTTGGTAATATTGTTGTCGATAGCCGGTTCGCGGTATCGACATATCGATTGTTATTGTTGATTGATATTTCTTTGAGATATTGTTGTCGATAGCCGGTTCGCGGCATCGACGTATCGATTGTTGTTATTGATTGATGTTCCATCAAGATATTTTTGTGAATCGTCGTTACTGATATCAGTGTTTTTCTATTGATGTCGTTTTGGCCAATTGAAGACATTGACGTATTCGATTATCATCTTCGTTATCGGTAACCGATTAAAGGTGACGAGACATCCGTTGTACAATTGTTATCGGTTAACCGTTCTGAAGGTTATCGATATATTGAATTGGGATTATCAAAGATAATTCCCATCCATTGTATAATTATTATCGATTGTCTGCTCTAACGGTAATCGATATATTGAATTGGGATTATTAAAGATAATTCCCATCCGTTGTCAAAAAGATAATTCCCATCCGTTGTATAATTATTATCGATTGTCCGCTCTAACGGTAATCGATATATTGAATTGGGATTATCAAAGATAATTCCCATCCGTTGTCAAAAAGATAATTCTCATCCGTTGTATAATTATTATCGATTGTCCGCTCTAACGGTAATCGATATATTGAATTGGGATTATCAAAGATAATTCCCATCCGTTGTCAAAAAGATAATTCCCATCCGTTGAATAATTGTTATCGATTGGCCATTCTACGGTAATCGAAGTATTGAATTAGAATTATCAACGATAATTCCCATCCGTTGAATTATTATTGTCGTGTTGACCGATTCAAGGCAGCACACTATTATTCTTGTAAACTCGGTAATTTTGTGATCGTTGAAGGTTGAGGATTTTCCCGAACTGTTGTGTTGTGATCGTTGCTCGTGTTAATCGGTCCTTAGGGATTTTGATCCCAGGATGGTTGTTTCGAATATTGTCGGTCGTGTCGATCTTTCATTATTCGTGTGTCATCGTTCACTTGGTGAGTCGTATGATTTGTATTGGATGTGTTATCCTTTGAGTTTCGCTTTCATGTTGTATCGTGACATATCCGGAATCATATCTGCATTTCGATTGGTTATTGTGTAGGATTTTTAGCCAGGCACATATAGTCATTGGCGGATATTATTCCGCATTGGACTGTGCACACGGGACGTAGTTTCGTGAGGCTAATTAGGTACATTGTCCCACGTATATTCTGGATTCCATATACGGGGCGGACATATGCACGGACACATTTCCGGATCGGGCGTACTGTGATGTCCATCTTTTGAGCCATAAACTTTGATCGTCCATAGTATTGGATGAGTTTGACGTTTTGTGATTGAGCGTTCATACGCCTGAGGGGTATGTTCGGCGATCATGTTTGTTTCTTTGAGATCTGTATTGTGATGATTTACTTCGGGCATTCGGCTTTCGTGCCATCGTGATATTTTCGCGGCTTCGGGTGCTCGGCTTTCGTGCCATCGTGATATTTTGGCGGCTTGGTGAGGGCTTTCAGGCCATTGTGATGTAACGGTATTTCCGTTGGAGCCTTCGGGCATTGTGACCCTTATTTATTTCAGCGTTGGTTGATTTACCTTCGGGTAACGTATTGTTGTGTTCTATATTGATGATTCGCCGTTGGGCACTTATGTTCTAACCTATTGAGCAGGTATTGATCGTATGTCGTGGGCATAGTATTCCACGAATGCTCGATTCTTACTTTGGTTTGTGAGCATCTCGTACTACCATTGTTGTACTATTTATTCTGCCTTTGGATGCATATCATGTTGTGCATGTACTTGATATTCATTATACTGGATGACCCGACTCGTGGCGGAATATGTTTTCATGTTTTAGGTACTTGCGAGGAGGGAGTTGAGACACAGGGGCATGACGAGGGCGACGAGGCATTCGAGCGATACTAGTCCGAGATATTTTGGTGTTCATGTTGGTCAGACAGTTGGAGTACTCCCATTTTTGTTCAGTCGTTGTCGTTTTGTATTATCCGAGCAAGACTCGTGGATGTTGTTGTATTTTTATTTTGGCCATGTAGGCCCATTCTTGTCGTTGAAATTCCATATTGGGATTGTCTGTCGGACATCATAGTAGGGTCTGTGATTTCCCATTTTGGTCAGTTTGTTGTATTTTAGTCGTGTTCGCCTGGTGGATCACCTGGTGTGGGGTCCACAGCACTGTAATAACCCAATGGGATTTGGGGGTGTTACAGAAGATGGTATCGGAGCTTTGGATTGTGAGATACCCTGGCTTGTGTGTTATGTGGCTCTACCAAGGCGGTAGTAGCGGGGCTGTCAGGTTATGACAATCTGGACAGTCGGGTTTTGTGAGTCGTGATAGTTGGACGAATGTATGAGTCATTCTTTCATCGAGTCGTCGTCATTGAAGACTAGTATCGCAAGACCTCGAAGCTTCGTATGACCTGTGTAAGGACTCTATTCTCTTTTATGTGCATACATTCATTATGTCATTGATTAAACCTGTTTTGTTGACACTTGTATGTGACGATCGGGTGCAATTTATTTATGATTATTTGCTTTGGAGCATGTGGCCTCTGTATCGGCTATGATTAGCGCGATCGATGTGATCGTTTATCTGTTGAGTATGTATTCTCGTGTTTTGCGTTGACCTAGCATTCTGGCCGTTGAGGCATATTTGAGTTGTGGTCATGATTGAACGTTATTCTTTCAGTCTCGAAAGAGGACGTGACATAGGGGGTAGAGGCCGCAGAGTGGGCCGACACCCGAAACCTCGTACCAATACTTTGGTGGCTGACGAATCATTTTCGGAGTCATTTGATGTGATTTTCTTTCCTTTTGGTCCTGTACCCGAGATTTTTGTGATGATCTGGGAAATCGTTCATTGTGATTCGAGACGTCAAGTCGTGAGGACTTGGGCGTGCGTTCGATATAGTCCCGAGGACTATGTCTGTGTTGTTATTTTCTTTTGTGGTGCGAGTCCGTGTTTGCATGGGCGTTCGATGCTGACGAGAACGGGGAAGTGTACACCGATGATCGTAGACATGTACGATGGGCGGTATTCGCGGGGCGTGTACGCCGGTGTTACGAGACATGCGGTTAGTACGACTTCCTAGCTGGTCTCTAGCAGGAGAGTCATGATTCGGCTAGTCTCGCATTTGATTGAGTATCTTTATCACTTGATTTTTTCGCCTTGTTCAGGCAGAGGAGACGTGGGGACCTGTGGGGTCGGCCCAGTTGCTTAGGCGGAATTGCTCGTATTGAGGAGTATTCCTGGAGATGTTGTTTTCTTATCCTGATGGATAGTCCGTGCCCCGACTTGTGCACCCTGAGTTTCGAGGACGAAACTATTTTTAAGGGGGGGAGTATGTAATATCCGGGGGTAATTTTTTTTTATTCGTGTTACTGTTGAGTTGTACGTATTCATTTGGAATTGTACAAGTGTTGTTGTTTGGACCGATACAATGTATATTGTATTAGAATATTTCGGGATCGAAATATTTATACTGGTCGACGGTTTGGTTTCGTCGTTTGGTTGTTGCTTGGCGGGTTTAGAATTTTGGCTAAGTTTATAGCCATAGCGTACGCTACCTGTGTAGCATTACGTACGCTAATTTGTTGCGATTACGTACGTTACGTCCTGAGGTTTTCGTACGTAATGCGTGGTAGGTGGTGGGAACCTTCCTCGTGGTCAACTTTCGGGGCGAGGGTATCTTTAGAGTATCATTTATATATATATATATATATATTATATATATATATAAATATATTATCACTCCCACCTTCTCTTGTTCTCTCCCTCACGTGAATGCATCTCACTTTATATATATATATAATATATACACAATGCATTCTTTCTCCCTCTCACCTATATCCCTCACCTTTCTCTCCCTCTCGGCTCTCGTCATCTCTCTCTCTCTCTCCGCCATCTCTCCCTCTCGTTCCCTCTCTTCTCTCCATCTCTTCCATTTCATTTTTTTTTCCGGCAAGGTGGAGCTTGAGGACGGGCAGCTGGCTTCTCCATTTTTTCCGGCGAGGTAGAGCTCGACGACGGCAGGCGGCTCGCGACCGGAGCTCGGCGGCCTCGGTCGGAATTTCCGACCTAAGGTCGCAAATCCAAATGAGCCGCTCGCCGACATCCGATTCGAACGGAGAATCCACTGCATTTTTTTTTTCTTCTTCCGGCGAGACGGAGCAAGCACCGGCGTTCTTCATGGTTTACGGCCATGGACGCTTCTCCATTGTTTCGGCGACGGAGGTGTCCGCGAGGAGTTGCAGTGAGAGTGGTGAAAACCGCCATGGACGGAAACGGGCCGAGTTGGACGAAGTCCGGCGGGTCATTTTTCCGCGCCGATTTCCGGCATGGGAGTTTTTCGGACCTGGCCGATCGACTCTTCCGGTTAGTTTTTATGTGTGTGTTTTGTTAGTTTGTATGTGTGTGTGCTTCATGATTTTGTGTGTGTGTGTGTTGTGTGTTCTGTGTATATATATATATATATATAATGTATATAAAGCTGTTATATATATATATATATATATATGTGTTTGGTGTGTGTGGTTTGTGTGTGTTGTTATATATATATATATATATAGTGTGTAGATATATATATATAGTACAGTGACATGTATATATATATATATATAATGTGTGTGTGTAGTGAGTATATATATATTTATATATATATATATATAGATATTGTGAGTTGTATATATATATATATATATATATGTGATGTATGTATATTATATATATGTGTGTGTATTCGGATAAATACGAGTATAATATGTGTTCGTGTTGGAATCGGAGTTAGCTATTATGTTGTTTTCGGACGATATCGTGTTATCGAACGAATTGTATTTCATTCAAGGTTGTTCGAGTGCTGGTGATTGTCGGAGGACGCCGTTGATCGATTCGTGGTAGGACGTTGATCGTGGAAGGACTTTCTCGCCTTCGGTTTGAGGCAAGTTTTATACTTGTACTGGTCAATGAGATTAATGTTATCATGTATGTGTATGAATGTGTGTATCATTTCGAGACTTGGTCTCTTTATGATTTTGTTGATATCAGGGGATTGTTTGATACGATACCCTTCGGCAAATTATGCCAAATATTATTGTTGTTCGTAAATGGCCGATTTAAGGCATTGCGATACTTGTTGGTAATATTGTTGTCGATAGCCGGTTCGCGGTATCGACATATCGATTGTTATTGTTGATTGATATTTCTTTGAGATATTGTTGTCGATAGCCGGTTCGCGGCATCGACGTATCGATTGTTGTTATTGATTGATGTTCCATCAAGATATTTTTGTGAATCGTCGTTATTGATATCAGTGTTTTTCTATTGATGTCGTTTTGGCCAATTGAAGGCATTGACGTATTCGATTATCATCTTCGTTATCGGTAACCGATTAAAGGTGCCGAGACATCCGTTGTACAATTGTTATCGGTTAACCGTTCTGAAGGTTATCGATATATTGAATTGGGATTATCAAAGATAATTCCCATCCGTTGTATAATTATTATCGATTGTCCGCTCTAACGGTAATCGATATATTGAATTGGGATTATCAAATATAATTCCCATCCGTTGTCAAAAAGATAATTCCCATCCGTTGTATAATTATTATCGATTGTCCGCTCTAACGGTAATCGATATATTGAATTGGGATTATCAAAGATAATTCCCATCCGTTGTCAAAAAGATAATTCCCATCCGTTGTATAATTATTATCGATTGTCCGCTCTAACGGTAATCGATATATTGAATTGGGATTATCAAAGATAATTCCCATCCGTTGTCAAAAAGATAATTCCCATCCGTTGTATAATTGTTATCGATTGGCCATTCTACGGTAATCGAAGTATTGAATTAGGATTATCAATGATAATTCCCATCCGTTGAATTATTATTGTCGTGTTGACCGATTCAAGGCAGCACACTATTATTCTTGTAAACTCGGTAATTTTGTGATCGTTGAAGGTTGAGGATTTTCCCGAACTGTTGTGTTGTGATCGTTGCTCGTGTTAATCGGTCCTTAGGGATTTTGATCCCAGGATGGTTGTTTCGAATATTGTCGGTCGTGTCGATCTTTCATTATTCGTGTGTCATCGTTCACTTGGTGAGTCGTATGATTTGTATTGGATGTGTTATCCTTTGAGTTTCGTTGTCATGTTGTATCGTGACATATCCTAATCATATCTCGCTCCGATTGGTTATTGTGTAGATTTTTAGCCGTGCACATATAGTCATTGGCGGATATTATTCCGCATCGATCGCGTACACGGGACGTAGTTTCGTGAGGCTAATTAGGTACATTGTCCCACGATATTCTGGATTCCATATACGGGCGGACATGTGCACGGACACATTTCCGGATCGGGCGTCTTGTGATGTCCATCTTTGAGCCATAAACTTTGATCGTCCATAGTATGGATGAGTTTGACGCTTTGTGATTGAGCGTTCATACGCCCGAGGGGTATGTTCGATACCATGTTTGTTTCTTTGAGATCTCAGATTGTGATGATTTACAGCTTCGGCCGTTTCGGCTTTCGTGCCATCGTGATATTTTGGCAGCCTTCGGCCGTTCGCTGTGCCATCGTGATATTTTGGCAGCTTCGGCTGAGGGCTTTCAGGCCATTGTGATGTAACGGTATTTCTGTTGGAGCCTTTGGGCATTGTGACCCTTATTTATTTCAGCGTTGGTTGATTTACCTTCGGGTAACGTATTGTTGTGTTCTATATTGATGATTCGCCGTTGGGCACTTATGTTCTAACCTATTGAGCAGGTATTGATCGTATGCCGTGGGCATAGTATTCCACGAATGCTCGATTCTTACTTTGGTTTGTGAGCATCTCGTACTACCATTGTTGTACTATTTATTCTGCCTTTGGATGCATATCATGTTGTGCATGTACTTGATATTCATTATACTGGATGATTGACCCCGTGGGGGCGGAACATGTTTTCATGTTTTAGGTACTTGCGAGGAGGGAGTTGAGACACAGGGGCATGACGATGGTGACGAGGCATTCGAGCGATACTAGTCCGAGATATTTTGGTGTTCATGTTGGTCAGACAGTTGGAGTACTCCCATTTTTGTTCAGTCGTTGTCGTTTTGTATTATCCGAGCAAGACTCGTGGATGTTGTTGTATTTTTATTTTGGCCATGTAGGCCCATTCTTGTCGTTGAAATTCCATATTGGGATAGTCTGTCGGACGTCATAGTAGGGTCTGTGATTTCCCATTTTGGTCAGTTTGTTGTATTTTAGTCATGTTCGCCTGGTGGATCACCTGGTGTGGGGTCCACGGCACTGTAATAACCCAATGGGATTTGGGGGTGTTACAATTTTTCCAAGAAGGGTTGTAGGAATCACCGTAAGGGTTTGGCTCTGGTTTGAAAGTGTACCACTTGTCTCCCGCTTCGTCGGTAAGCGAGGATGCGTAATCTGCAAAAGCTTGTCCGGGGAGTTCCACGCAATCACGAGTGTCATGGGGACCACTACATAATTCTCATGAAGAAGTGATTTTGTTCACTTGGCTTGAAGGCTTAGGAGCTTCGTAAGATTTCATGAGAAACTTGACTTGGTCCTCAAGTTCCATCATCCTACGGTCGGGAGTGCTAGAATTGTTCGAAGGCAAAGATATTGCCTTGACCGTTTTGTTCAAATCACGGGGATCATTCCAACTTTCGTTGTCATAGAGAGCAAGATCTTCTATGAGTTCCCATGATTCTTCCACACTTAGATCACGTAGCTTGCCATCGGCCGATTGGTCAATGGTTCGCCTTGTGGAGAGGTCGATATGGTCATAGAAGATTTGGACTTGGAGCCAAAGATATATGCCATGATGAGGGACTTTTTGGAGTAATTCCTTGAAACGAGTCCATGCTTCGTATAGAGTTTCACCTTGACGTTGTTGGAACATCAAGATATCATTTCTAAACTTGGTAGTTCTCCCCGGTGGGAAAAATTGAGCAAGGAAACGAGTGATGAGATCATCCCATGAGGTGATGGATCCCGCGGGTAAACGTTCAAGCCATTGACTAGCTTGATCACGTAGAGAGAATTGGAATAGGTGTAATTGGGTCGACTCTCTAGTTACAACATCACGGTCTATGGAATCTATGATTTTAAGGAAATCCTTGAGATGTTGATTAGGATCTTCGAAACGAATTCCATGGAATGCACATCCGCTTTGCACCAACCGGATGGTGTCGGATCGCAAGGGGGACACATTGGCTCCTTGAGTGAGCTCAATAGTGTTTCGATAGCCTTGGTGGCTAGGACGGGAATACTCTCCTAAAGTTCGGGGCCTAGGAGGTTGGTTTGCTAGTGGTGGGTTTTGTGGTGGTTTTGTTGTAGTGGGTTGATGGGTTCAAAGATGTTACCACCTTCCATGATGTCGGATGGTAAAGGTTACAAACAAAGACACGAAGAAATGAGATAGACTAAAGAAAACCTAAAAATAAAAATAAAATCTTACTAGAAAGAAATCTATCAAGTAGACCTAATAAAAAGAAATCCTAACCTAGACAATAACTATTCCCCGGGATGCGGCGCCAAAAACTTGATACGTGGGAATCGCACCAGGCTTTACCTCTCGAGGGATCTCGAGAAACTTACAACCCCCACCAGGCAGTGTACCTGATCGTTGTAGTATAGTATAGTGACAAGTACCGGGGGATTGATCGTTCAACTCAGGAATAGTGTCGCTAGGATTAGAAAACCTAAAAACTAGATCTAGAGGTGAGGGGTGATTCTTTTTGTATTTTTATATTTTTATGAAAGCAATTAAAATCTCGATTTTTGGAAGAGTGGGCGGAATTAGTTGCTAGCCAACTAACCCAATTAACTACTAATGCAATCAGAATTAAATAACAGAAATGGAAATGTAACTAATTATACTAGTGGTGTAAACAATGATGGAGAAAGTTGTGTTTACTTAGGTTTCATTACTCCCTAGATATCTTTTACAGGTTGATAGCTTGTTACAGTTGCATGGATGACGTGTCATATTCCTTAATACTAGTCGTAGGGCCGTGTACAATATTCCCTAACTCTATAGGATCCTACTTCACTCATATGTCGAGCCGTTAGAAACTCCTAACATGGGATCATTAGAATTCTCCTACGCATTAAATACAACCAAAAATCATAGTAAACCTCTGATCATGTTTCTTAAGACGTTCAAGCTTGTTACCAATGGAAGTCTGCCAGTTTTCTTAAGCCTAACATCGAATACAATCATCCGTAACAACTATAAATAAACAATTAACCCATAATTAACATCTAGGTTTCACTACATCTAAGCAAACACAAAAGAGATCTAGCCGAGCATGTTAAATTAAAGACAAGTGTAAGATATATTCAAGTAACACATAGACATATTGAATGAATTGAAAGAGTACTTATCTCAATTAGAACATGGAAGTTTCAAAGGGTTGAAACCCTTGAAAAAACTGTAAAATTCGACCTAGGGTTTTTCCCTCAAAGTTGCACCCCTAATGAATGAAATTTGGAAAACTATATATAGATAATACATGGTGAAGGCGTCATGTGTAAACATGTGACGCCGTCAACTCGCCGCCTATAATGAAATCGGATTGCCTAGATCCACTTTTGATGCCGTCATGTGTAAAATTGTTCTGGTCCGTCACCAATACTTGGAACATGACGGCCTTGGGTGACGCCGTCATCTCCAATGCACAAAACTCTCTGGATCGTCACGTGTATTATCCACTTCCACCTCTTGTATTACTCTTGACGCCGTCATTAAGGAACATGTGACGCCGTCAGGTACTGTTCCCACCAATGAAAATTAAGACTTTGCCGTTTTCTTCACTTTTATGCTCCAAAAACGTCCAAAATGCTTCCTTTTCCAGATTTCACTCCAAAAGTACCTAAAATGGCAAAAGAAACGATTTAGGGCAATATTTGATCAAATAAATTCGAATTCGGGCTTAAATGACCCCTTAAAAGTTGTTCATTTTTCGCCTTATCAGGTTTTCTCCACCATAAGGGAGCTTGTTGACATAGTGAAGAAAACTCTCAAGTTAGGTGCTCGGGGAGTGGAGTAGGGCAAGGAAGGTGTCCTTGTAGTCGAACCACTATAAATCTCTTGTCTCGCGGTTCGATCTTTCCATCTCTCGTTTATTTCTTTACTTACATTATAATTGTTATAGCATACATATACACTGTTATTTATATTGTGCAAGACTTGAGTTCACATAATATCGAATCTACATTTTTGAAAGTAAACAAAACACACAAACAAAGTTTTTCATAATAAATCAAAAAGATGTCAAACTATTCAACCCCCTTTCTAGTTTTCCACAACTGTTACTATTGGTATATATGATTCTCATAGTATGAGTTGCATTTTCCTATTATTTATATGTTTCTGATACATAAAATATTGGTTTTCAATATATGCTTCTGATTAATAAAAAACGTATTTGATATAACATTTACGTGATCACCATTTTTGAACTATATCGTTTACAAACATATAATGCATGTTATACAATTTGTTAAAAATCGTAATAATCCTCATCGATATCTTCTATATATTTAAATTATGTTAAGTGATAAATTCTAACAGTGCATGGTCACATTAGTTACACATATCAACAAAAATATAAACACAAAGTTTATAACCCTCATATTCTTGTTGAAAAGAATATGACAAAGGCAATAAGACAATAAAAGTAACTTTCGCGAGAATGGATTTATTTTATTTACTATCTTACAATGTATTTTTACATATTTTTATAATTTTGCATTATTACTTAATTCTATAGTCAAAGAACATAGAGAACATTTTTTTTTTTTTTTTGAGATTCTTCTTTGTTCATATTACTCCATAGGAAATATAACCCAAATTACTGTTCAGTTTGTTTACATTAAATTTACATTTTAAATCAAAAACCATTATTATCAAAGTTTTAAAGATGGGGATGGAATAAGTTTAGATATGGTTAAAATTACGTTTGACTAACCATATTTATAGCCTTAAATTCTCTCAAGTCTCGATGTGAACTTTTAAAAATTTTAAATAGAGTGATAAATGTAATAATTTTATTTAAATGAAAATAGCTATCGCTTTAGAAACATTATAAAATATACATTTTATATTTGAGGACATAGCATTTTCTTTATCTTCGAAATCATATACATTTAGTCATCCATAGTGCAACGGTTGTTATTCACATTGAATGTCAAATAATGTTACTGTTACTATTTGTAAATACGATTCTCATAGTATGAGTTGCATTTTCATATTACTTATATGTTTCTGATACAAAAAATATTGGTTTTCAATATGTTTTTCCGATTAATAAAAAACGTATTTGATATAACATTTACGTGATCATCATTTTTGAACTATATCGTTTACAAACATAGAATGCATGTTATACAATTTGTTAATCGTAATAATCCTCATCGATATCTTCTATATATTTAAATTATATTAAGTGATAAATTCTAAAAATGCATGGTCACATTAGTTACACATATCAACAAAAATATAAACACAAAGTTTATAACCCTCATATTCTTGTTGAAAAGAATATGACAAAGGCAAGAAGGCAATAAAAGTAACTTTCGCGAGAATGGATTTATTTTATTTACTATCTTACAATGTATTTTTATAATTTTGCATTATTACTTAATTCTATAGTAAAAGAACATAGAGAGCATTTTTTTTTTTAGATTCTTCTTTGTTCATATTACTCCATGGGAAATATAACCCAAATTACTGTTACAGTTTGGTTCCATTAAATTTACATTTTAAATCAAAAACCATTATTAATTCACTAAAGTCAATAATGCAATTTACTTTACACCAACCCATCTATTCATCTACTACTAATTTAAATACAACGATTGTTTCATATTACAATGCATCAAAAAAAAATTAAAAAAATAAAAAATACATACACAATTATAAACTCTCAAAACTATCGTTGCAAACAATGACTACTTGCAAAAAAGTAGCAACACCACACAAAGAAGGTCCTTAAAAAAATAAGAAATATGGTGATCAATGGATTGTCAGATACTTGAAGATTCGTTTTGCATATTACTTCAGGAACGGTCCTTTTGAGTTTATGAAAGGGTCTGGAGTTTTTGAAAATGCGTTTTCAAATTTCTTCCTAACGATTCTGACTTCTTGATGAATTTTTTATATTTTATTTAGACTATTTCCAATGAATTTTTTAAACATTCAGCAAAACGTATTTTTAAAATATGTTTAAAAACGGTTCAAACATTGTAGGAGTGAAATTTATGATAGGCAAAAAATGGTGTTAAATCTGCTTTTGATTTTGTTTATCCGTTTATTGATTTTAAATAGATGTTTTGAATTGGTAGTTAAATAAAATCAAAAGCAGATTTAACACCATTTTTTCTCTATCATTATTTTCGTTCTTTCAATGTTTGTTCAGCTTTTGGACTTATTTTAAAACAATTGCTGTTAGTTTTTCATTGTGTCAATCTAAATAAAAAACAAAAAAATTTAATTGAAAGTACATATTCATATCAAGGAGCTTTTAGAAGCCATTTTCAAAACTCCGGTCCTTTTCATGAACTTGAACCAACCGTTCATGAAATAATATGCACTCCTTATCTTTTGTAACATGACCACCCATTTATCACCAATTTCCGATTTTTAAATGGCCTTTTGTGTCGTGTCATTATTAGATTCTTGCAGGATTTGTGATAAATATAAATAATACGTGAAAAAGCATTAATAAATCACATGTCGTATGTATAATATACGTAACTAAACTTTATTAAAACAAACATAACAATGTCATAAGTTGATTGTTTGTGCTTTAAATTATGAGTTCTGAAATTTTCAAATTGACCATATAATCGTCGTCAATGTCATGACCAGAAGCACGCATCTGATTAACTAACATTAACGCGTGGTCCAATTTAGCCGACAATTTCTTGCTATCACGAACACTCAACACTTTGCATCCATACGTTTTAATTAACCAATCAAACTTCGTCTCAAAATCTTCATCTTCTGTAAAAAAAAATTGAAATAAAATAAACGATTTTTTTTATTGTAAATACACTTAATTATAAAAAATAACTGTTACCTGGATGGTTTTTGTTTTTATCAGAATGAATCTCGGTTTGTGGATTTTTGCCACCAAGACTTTCGTTTGGTGAGAGTTCATTGGTCTTGGCTTGGTTTTTTGAATTAGGGTTTATGTCAGACATTCTCTCCCAAATTTTGAAAATATATCTCTTATTAGGCGAATATATATAGATTCATATTAGGGTTTCGTATTCACATTCCAATGGATAGCATAATCTAGATATATATTTTTAAAACCACTGAACAAAATGATCGTTTTTAAAAGAATAACAAACTTACCCCTAACTTCACGAGATTTAAATTAAGACTTAATAACAAATTAAGCAACTATATCAATCACGGCATTAGAATCAAGATATTATAACTACGTAAAATATACATAGAATAAAATATTAATCTACTTCATTGATATTAGATGGTCAGTTTCTTAAAAAATCATCCATTAAACTTTAATAACGAAATTTTCGAGATTTTGCATTATCTTGATAGCAACTTAAAGTTTTTAAACTAATTCGTGCATGTTTTTCTCCCTTTGTAGAACATCTAAAATATAAACAAATAATATAAAATGACCATGTTATACATCTGTAGCAAATGCATTACGATTATACAATCTAAATACACAGTAACCATAATATGAACATGTTTCTGATACATACGACCCAATAAAGTGTTAGAATAATTCGATACTTGGAGGTGTATTACAAAAATATTCTGAACTTAAACTATAAAAAGAACAGAAACGAAAGATTACACTTGTAATGAACGAACAATTTTTAATAAACTACAAAGATCGTCCGGCCTGAGCTTCCGCCGCAAGACGAGAATACGCCCGTAGTGCTCACGGTGAAGCGCTCGTCCCCAAAGGTTAAAACGATCGAACGCCCCGGCAGAGCAAAGACCGCAAACCGACCGAGCACTGCGAATGATCAACGAAGATCGAATCAGTATGATATGCTGAATATCCACTGATTTTCGTGTGTTTGCAATGAACAGAATGCTGACATATATATAGCATTCCTTGATCATGTGAAGGGACTCAAAGCCATTACTCCTGCCATGATGGCTGGCAGTTTCAGACGCCCAAAGGGCTGGTCGGATGAAGAGTCTTGCCAACTCAAGAGTCAAGCCAGCTCAAGAGTCTTGTCCATGCCAAAAGGCTAGTGGACTTACGGATTTGGGCCAAAAAGATAAGCCCAAACACCAGCCCAAAGCACCAATTGCCAAGATCCAAGTCCTGGGCCTGGACTGAGCCTGAGCCTGAGCCTGAGCCTGAGCCCGAGCCCGAGCCCGTTGCGATTGGAAGCTCCAGCTTCGGACGATCTTTGTAGTTTATTAAAAATTGTTCGTTCATTACAAGTGTAATCTTTCGTTTCTGTTCTTTTTATAGTTTAAGTTCAGAATATTTTTGTAATACACCTCCAAGTATCGAATTATTCTAACATAAAGTAGGATCAACAAATGACAAACCAAAAAAAAAAAAAAAAAAAGCTTCAACACATTCTTAAATAATAAATTAATCGTCAAAACATAAATACACGAACAATTTATCATTAAAAAAAACGTTTACATAAGAAACCACTAAACCACATTTAATCTAAATATTTTTCCAATAACATACTTGTTGGGAATTATACTAACAGTTACCACGGCTAAGTGAAGATGTTACAACTGCTGAAGATTGTACTTGCAGTGGAAACTCATTACCACTGCAAGAACATAGATTACCACTGCTTATTAGATAACTGTTAGGAAACGTGTTTAGATATATATTGTAACACCCCTAGATATTCGGAATAATTACAGCGCCGTAAACCCTTTAAATAAGGATTTACAAGGCTAATTAAAAAGGAAAGTGAATATAAGACGTCAATAGTGCGAAAATTCGAGTTTATGAAAACGTACAACTGGTTCAACGGGTAATTAATACAACCATATCGAATTAATATCAAAGGACACACGTACTCGAGTACAGAAACCAAACCAAGACAACAAATCTCCAATAACAATAAACATCATCAACCCCTTCGCCGCCACGCTGTCTTGCCGCTTTCTCGCTCTCCTTGGCTACCTGAACATCAAAACAAATGTCCACCCCCGAAGGGGTTAGCAAAACAATGCTAGTACAAGTATCGTATTTAAACAATTCGAATATACATCAACAATACACAACAAGACACATCACACGGGCTTCCGCTACCGGAACCCGACAATGCGAATCTGCAAGATTCCATTACACAAAGATGGGTATTCCAATGATCCAGCCTCAAAGATAGATCCCAAGATGATCCCGCTTGACCAACACGAGGTGGAAATAACCCGTCCAATGATCCAGCCTCGGCTAGATCCCAAGATGATCCCGTCGGACCAACACGAGGTGGACATCCGATCCAGCGCCCTCAGCATAGATCGTACAACGTATACCAACACAACTCATGCATACACATATGCCAAATCATTATGTTCATCAACATGAACATATAAACAATATACAACGAATATCATGACAAATCAACGAAGTAAATATCATGTTCAACAACATGCATAATCATACGTATACTCCAAAAAAAAATACCGATATTAACATATCACGATACTTGCCTCGAAGATGGCAAGAATGATATACTTCAATGCTCTCGACGCACTCGAAGGCCGCCCCCTCCGATCAACGTAACAAGCTCGAACCTTAACAAAAGGAACGATATACAAATCATCTCGAGTCGAACAATGGCTCACAATTGACCTACGGCCGAAAAGCTCAAACTAAACAAGTCACTGGATTGCTTAGCGCGCGCTACGTACTATACGTAACGTGCGCTAAGCTGAACTGTTAGCGTACGCTATCGTATAAGACTAGCGTGCGCTAGCCACAAACTGGCAGTCTGACTCGGCTGCCTCATAACGTACGCTACGTACGTTCTGTGCGAAAACCGAACCTCGATAGCGCACGTTAACTCACACATGTTAGCGTGCGCTAATCTTGCATGGCAGAATACTACGAACCGAAAACTGGGTTGAATGATGAAGAACTCATGAACCCTATGGTGATATTACAAGTTATCCTCGGGCATATCATGCTAATAAGGTTTCTGGAAGATTTGTGATTATGAAATACCAATATACGGATAGTTATCTCGATATCACAATTCCTCTACGATCTTTAAGAAATAATCTAAGTTCCATCGTCTTACGTTCCAAAACACATGATTCCAACGTATCAACTGGGTAATATCCGATTACTTGATCATAAATCGATTTAAACATGCTTAGGAGTCCTTATAATAAGATGGTTCAAAGGTTCATTCGACATCTAGTACCGATACGTCAAAAGTATCCTTCTAACATGTGATGACCGATAAAAACGAGATACTTGCTATCCAAACATGATTCAAACTTCCTCATGAACATTACTAATCATTGGTGAAGAATCACCTACCTCAAAGTAGTGAAGAACACGGATGAAAATGAAGCAATCCAACACCCAAGGCTTGAACACCAATCTCCAATGATATATGATCTTCAATCTCGAACTAGGAGGTTGATATGGAGTGTTTAAGACGAATGGAGTTATGTTTCAAGTGCAAGAGTTCGGGTTATGGGGAAGAAAGGATCAATTCACGAATAGGATGTCGTCCTATATATAATAAATGGCTATTAGCGCGCGCTATACACTGGCCCGTAGCGTGCGCTAACGGCTCACCTAAATCAGACTGGCACTTAGCGTGCGCTACGCATAGACCTCTAGCGTGCGCTAAGGCGTTGACTCGGCTTTTCCCGAAAGCCGTCCAGATACATTCGACAGGATCCGACAAGGGTCCCCCGACCAGATCTCACCTACCGCGCGTCTCAATCAATTTGACCACGCGTAGCGTGCGCTAATTACACTCGGTAGCGTACGCTATGAAACCATGTTAGCGTACGCTAATCGTAGCCTGTAGCGTGCGCTACATGCACAGAATTTCAACCATTTAAATCACATACACGAAATTATATGCTCGATGGCATCGGATTATGAAATACGGAGAATAATACTCATACAAAAGTACAATCATTACAATATCACAAGTTCCAATTACATAACAGAAATCTCGGGTATTACATCCTTCCTCCCTAAAAAGAAGTTTCGTCCCGAAACTTAGGATGAAAACAATTCCGGATATTTAGCCTTCACACCGTCCTCCGTTTCCCAAGTGGCCTCTTCGACTCCATGTCGTGACCATTGTACTTTAACCAAATGTATTGGTTTATTCCTCAATTGTTTGATCCGGCTCTCAAGTATCTTGATAGGTCTCTCTTCGAAGGTGCCATCATTAGCTATCTCGATCTCGTCGAAATCAATGACGTGATCGGGTCCAGACATACTTCCGCAGTTGGGATACGTGAAACACATTGTGAACATGACTCAGCGATGGCGGTAAGGCCAACCTGTACGCTAAATCCCCAACTCTATCTAGGATCTCAAATGGTCCGATATATCTCGGACTAAGCTTGTCTCTCCTCCCAAAACGGAAAATCCCTCGTGTAGGAGACACCTTCAATAGCACATGATCCCCAACGTCGAACTCTAGAGTACGACGACGTGCATCGGCATAAGACTTCTGTCGACTCTGGGCAGTCAATAGTCTCTCTCGAATCAAAGCTATTTTCTCTTGAGTCTGAATAATCAATTCCGGTTCCGTCCCGATCAGATCCGAAGAATCATCCCAACACAGAGGCGATCGGCATCTCCTCCCGTACAAAGCTTCAAATGGTGCCATCTTGATAGAAGCGTGCCAACTGTTATTGTAAGTGAATTCGATCAAGGGCAAGTGAACTTCCCAATCAGTTGACCAATCCAACGCACAAGCTCTAAGCATGTCTTCTACTTGAATAGTCCTTTCTGACCGACCGTCTGTTTGGGGATGATAAGTCAGCTAAAGTTGAGCCTACCCCCAAAGCCTTGTGAATCGCTTTCCGTAAGTGCGACACGAAACGACCATCTCGATCCGAAATAATGGTCTTCGGCCCCATGCAATCCGACTATCTCCGCAACAAATACTCGTGCCAATCTCTCGGGTCCCCATGTATCTTTGATTCCTAGGAAATGAGCCGACTTGGTTAGTCGATCAACTACGACCCAAATCATGTTCATTCTGCTCTAGTCCTTGGCATACTTGTGATGAAATCCATCGAAATGTCCTCCCACTTCCATTCGTGGATCTAAGCGGCTTTAACATCCCTGTGTCGCCGATGTTCAATCTTAACTCCGACAAGTCAAACACTTCAAACGTATCTGCCACGCCCTTCTTCATATTCCCCACCGTAAGTTTTGTTTAAGATCCTTATACATCTTATCACGCCTGGTGAATAGAATAGGCGCGCTATGAGCTTCTTTCGTAATAGTTCGTCTCAAATCATCATCATCGGGAACGCAAAGTCGACTTTGAAATCTCATAACTCCATCATCCCGTATCACGAATCCGGGCTTTTCCTTTCTTTACTTCATCACATAATCGAAGGATCGTGGAATCGTCCAACCGCTGACTTGATCTTCTCGACTAGTGATGAAGTCGGCCCATCACATAAAGTCGCCTCGATTCTGGTGCCCATACTTCAATCCCTTCGCGGATCGGGCCGTTGAATACCGGTTTGGGATGTAAGTGCTTCCAACACTCGAAGAGAAACAGTTTACGGCTCAATGCATCGGCTACTACATTTGCTTTCCCTGATGATAGAGAATCTCTAAGTCGTAATCCTTGATCAATTCCACCACCTTCTCTGCCTCATGTTTAATTCCTTCGATCAAAATGTATTTGAGGCTCTTATGATCCGTAAAGATCGACAATGAATGCCGATGATAATGTCGCCAAATTTTCAAAGCAAAAACCACATGCTAGCTCCGGATCATGAGTCGGATAATTAACTTCAGACGGTTTCAACCGCCGAGAAGCATAAGCAATCACTTTATCCTTCGCATCAACACACAACCCAAACCCCGATTTGAAGCGCCAGATACCATGAATCCATCGCTTTCGCGCGCTAATATAGGTGTCGTCCGCCTCTTTTTAAGTTCACAAACCACTGCATTTCTCATTCCACGTGAACTTTTGAGTTTTCTCAGAATAATGAGTGAGCGGACGAGCAATTTTGGAAAATCCTCTACAAAGCGGCGATAATATCCCGCTAGTCCTAAGAAGCTTCGACTTCCTTCACGTTCTTAGGAGCTTCCCATTCCAAGATTGCTCCGACTTTCTTCTGTCCACCCGAACTCCATCGGCGGATATCACATGCCCAAGGAAGGTTACTTCCTTAAGCCGTAACTCGCATTTAGCAAATTTTGCATATAGTTGTTCCTTTCTCAAGATGCTCAAAACCACACGTAAATGATCGATGCTCCTCTCGCGTCCTCGAATATATCAAAATGTCGTCAATGAAAACGACCACAAATTTATCCAAGTATTCCAAGAATACCCGATTCATCAATTGCATGAATACCGCAGAGCATTGGTAAGTCCGAATGGCATCACCACAAATTCATAATGCCTGCATCGATCCGAAGCGATTTCGGTATGTCCGATTCCTTAATTCTCAATTGGTGGTATCCCGATCGCAAGTCAATCTTAGAGAATACCCTCGCCTTGCAGCTGATCAAACAAGTCGTCGATCCGAGGTATAGGATACTTATTCTTGATCGTCATCTTGTTAAGCTCGTAATCAATACACACGGAGGGATCCGTCTTTCTTCCGACAAAGAGAACGGGCGCTCCCAAGGGGAAACGCTCGGTTGAATATAGCCCTTCCGTAACAATTCCTCCAGCTTGCTTCTTGAGTTCATACATCTCGGTTGGCGCCATGCGGTATGGTGCCCTGGAAATAGGGGTTGCTCCAGGCTCTAATTCGATGGTGAATTCCACTTCTCTTTGCGGGGGTAACCCGGGTAGCTCGTCAGGAAATACATCTGAGAACTCATTCACAACTGAAATAGACGAGAGCTCTATTCCTTCTTCTTTCCTCATGGCATAGCACCAAAGTCCGTGACATCCCTGCTTCAGTAATTTCACAGCTTTCATTGCCTTGATCAATTTCCCCGAGCTTCCCGGTCTCCATCCTCGGAATAAGTGTTCAGATCCGTCATCAGCAATGATGGAAATGACTCTCTCTCGGTAATTCAACACAGCTCCATAACGGTTGAGCCAATCATCTCCGAGAATTAAATCGTCACCGCATATGTCAACTACAATAAGATTCGATGGCCAATCTCCCCCTTCTATAGATACTGGGAAATCCCTAGTTTCTAGTGTTCCCACAATTTTCTCTCCGCTCGGTAATCCCACAACATAAGGTTCACAATTATACAAGCACGAGATGTCCAAACGATTAACACAGTTCAAAGATATAAAAGAATGCGTAGCTCCCGAATCGAACAAGACACTAACTGGTTGCAAAAGGATCTGAATCGTACCTGATGCAACAGCAGTGTTCGCCGCCGATCTCCTCATTTCGTGACAAAGCGGAGGAACGGACCCAAAGACTGGATGTCTCTCTCTTCCATTGCTCGTGCTCAAATCCACTCTGCGTGTCTGGTTCACACTTATCTCCTTAGGAACCGGTGGCCGGAGTGCGGGTGCCAACAGATCTAGTAGCGGCTCCACAAGGCCGCACGGTGCCCTTCTTGCCCACAATCGTAACAAGTCACAAGATGCGGCAATCTCGCCGAATATGCCCGGCCGACCACAATTGTAGCATTTCCTTGATGCGTCCGAAATCGCTGATGCTGTCCTAACTTCTTTCCGCCTTTAGAAGGATGTGGAGGTTTCTAGCCGAATAAAAGGGAAGACCTGCCCTTGCGGGCCCCACCACTCTTGTTTTCTCGCAAAGCCGGTCACCTTCCGCCTTTGCCTCTATCGATTTCTCCACCGCCGCCTCTTTCATGTCGTAGGCCGCTTTGTCTTGCACTGCCGCAACATAGTACACTAATCCGACATGTACTTCAATCTCCGCTTCATCCGCATATCAAAATGAAAATCTTTTTCGCCTCCGTTCACCAAGTGTCGCACACAAGTCACCGATGATTAAAAGTTTTAATTACATCTCACGCGTATGCCTCCGAACTCGTGGTGAGAAAACTCTCGGATCTTCGCCTCTCTAACCGGACGAGGACAATACTGTGCTTCCATCATTTGTTTGAATTCCGTCCAATCCACATTATGGTTCTCGGGTCGAATAGCCTCCCACGAGTCAAAGGCCTCCCCAGTCAGAAAATACTGGGCAATGGGAACCTTCCGGTCCTCGGGACAATTAAGACCCGCGAATATCTTCTCCAACTCCTTGAGCCAGTGATCCCAAGTAAGTGCCTCAGCAGATCCACAAATTTTGGCGGGTGCAATTTAACCACCTCGGCAAGCCATCTGTCTCCTGCTATCCTCATGGTGCCGCTGTCCCATCGCTCGCATGCGATCAACGACTGGCGAATCGGTTTATCTCGCGCCACCACCCGTTGAAGCACTCCCGCATGTTCGGATTTGCGCTATCATTCGCTGATCCTTGCCGCCTCCGTAATGGGAATCGGTTCGACTAGCCGATATTTCGGGGTAGTTGCGGAATCCTCATGTTACCACGTCCGCGCCCACGATCAAGGCCCGCGTCCACGACCTCCTCTCAACATACCGTAAACGAAATTTCTCAATATACGTAACAAAATTTTTGAAATAAAGTCCGTCAATACTCACAAAACAAGAATTAAGTAAAACGGTAGTATAAGAGATTAAGAGACTTACAACCACGGTCCACATGACGACTTTACCAACAAAGTGATGTTACAAACGACCCGTAAATCAAATAACGTAAATGCACCCAAATAAAACCCGACCGCCAAGATGTCCATAAATCTTAGCTCCGATACCATATTCGTAACACCCCGAGATATTCGAATAATTACAGCCGTAAACCCTTTAAATAAGGATTTACAAGGCTAATTAAAAAGGAAAGTGAATATAAGACGTCAATATCTGCGAAAATTCGAGTTTATGAAAACGCATAACCGGTTCAACGGGTAATTAATACAACCATATCGAATTAATATCAAAGGACACACGACTCGAGTACGTAAACCAAACCAAGACAACAAATCTCCAATAACAATAAACATCATCAACCCCTTCGTCGCCACGCTTGCCGTTTCCTCGCTCCTCGCTACCCGAACATCAAAACAAATGTCCACCCCGAAGGGGTTAGCAAAACAATGCTAGTACAAGTATCGTATTTAAACAATTCAATATACATCAACAATACACAACAAGACACATCACACGGCTTCCGCTACGAACCCGACAATGCGAATCTGCAAGATTCCATTACACAAAGATGGGTATTCCAATGATCCAGCCTCAAGATAGATCCCAAGATGATCCCGCGGACCAACACGAGGTGGAAATAACCCGTCCAATGATCCAGCCTCACTTAGATCCCAAGATGATCCCGTCGGACCAACACGAGGTGGACATCCGATCCAGCCGCCAAAGATAGATCGTACAACGTATACCAACACAACTCATGCATACACATATGCCAAATCATTATGTTCATCAACATGAACATATAAACAATATACAACGAATATCATGACAAATCAACGAAGTAAATATCATGTTCAACAACATGCATAATCATACGTATACTCCAAAAAAAAATACCGATATTAACATATCACGATACTTGCCTCGAAGATGGCAAGAATGATATACTTCAATGCTCTCGACGCACTCGAAGGCCGCCCCCTCCGATCAACGTAACAAGCTCGAACCTTAACAAAAGGAACGATATACAAATCATCTCGAGTCGAACAATGGTTCGACAATTTCGACTACCGAAAAGCTCAAACTAAACAAGCTGCCTGGATTGCTTAGCGCGCGCTACGTACTATACGTAACGTGCGCTAAGCTGAACTGTTAGCGTACGCTATCGTATAAGCCTAGCGTGCGCTAGCCACAAACTGGCAGTCTGACTCGGCTGCCTCATAACGTACGCTACGTACGTTCTGTGCGAAACCGGACCTCGATAGCGCACGTTAACTCACACATGTTAGCGTGCGCTAATCTTGCATGGCAGAATACTACGAACCGAAAACTGGGTTGAATGATGAAGAACTCATGAACCCTATGGTGATTTTACAAGTTATCCTCGGGCATATCATGCTAATAAGGTTTCTGGAAGATTTGTGATTATGAAATACCAATATACGGATAGTTATCTCGATATCACAATTCCTCTACGATCTTTAAGAAATAATCTAAGTTCCATCGTCTTACGTTCCAAAACACATGATTCCAACGTATACAACGTATCAACTGGGTAATATCCGATTACTTGATCATAAATCGATTTAAACATGCTTAGGAGTCCTTATAATAAGATGGTTCAAAGGTTCATTCGACATCTAGTACCGATACGTCAAAAGTATCCTTCTAACATGTGATGACCGATAAAAACGAGATACTTGCTATCCAAACATGATTCAAACTTCCTCATGAACATTACTAATCATTGGTGAAGAATCACCTACCTCAAAGTAGTGAAGAACACGGATGAAAATGAAGCAATCCAACACCCAAGGCTTGAACACCAATCTCCAATGATATATGATCTTCAATCTCGAACTAGGAGGTTGATATGGAGTGTTTAAGACGAATGGAGTTATGTTTCAAGTGCAAGAGTTCGGGTTATGGGGGAAGAAAGGATCGAATTCACGAATAGGATGTCATCCTATATATAATAAATGGCTATTAGCGCGCGCTATACACCGTCCGTAGCGTGCGCTAACGGCTCACGCCTAAATCAGATTTGCACTTAGCGTGCGCTACGCATAGACCTCTAGCGTGCGCTAAGGCGTTGACTCGGCTTTTCCCGAAAGCCGTCCAGATATTCGACAGGATCCGACAAGGGTCCCCCGGCCAGATCTCACCTACCGCGCGTCTCAATCAATTTGACCACGCGTAGCGTGCGCTAATTACACTCGGTAGCGTACGCTATGAAACCATGTTAGCGTACGCTAATCGTAGCCTGTAGCGTGCGCTACATGCACAGAATTTCAACCATTTGAATCACATACACGAAATTATATGCTCGATGGCATCGGATTATGAAATACGGAGAATAGTACTCATACAAAAGTACAATCATTACAATATCACAAGTTCCAATTACATAACAGAAATCTCGGGTATTACATATATAGAATAGATCTTGTGTATATCTTATTCTATTAGCATTATACTTATCTTGTAGAAGAGGACTCCTTGTGCTATAAAAGGAGATCCTAGGTTAAAGGTTAGATATACGTTTTCTAGAGCTTCAAGGTGTAACCCTAGTGATATCAAGATCACTCGTATTATTATCATTAATAATATTGGAGCTAATCATTTGTTAAATACATTGTTCTTATTCATAAACAACTGTCTTACTCACAATCAAACTTCTAAGTGTTACTAAGTAGATTCCGCATACTTAGTGATATAACTCAAAGTATCAATCTAACACAGTTCAAGGTGTAAAGATCCATCAAGTGGTATTAGAGCCAGGCTTTGATACTTTGATTTAGAAGACTCTAGTTCACTCAGAAGAATCAATGGATACAGAAACAAGTAACTCAAACATTGCTGCTAAGCTTCCAAAGCTTAAGTTAAATGACTTTGAGATGTGGAGGCTGATGATTGAACAATTCTTTATGGTCCAAGACTATACACTCTGGGAGATCATTATGGTTGGAAATTCCTTCAAACCAAGTTCTACTTCAGAGATGGTTGGTGGCAAGGAAGTAATCAAGGTCAACACTGGACCTGTTACTAATGATGAAAAACTTCAGATGAAGAATGACCTGAAGGCCAGAGGTTTGTTGCTGATGACACTTCCCAGAGACCAAGTTCTAGCATTCAGCAAATACAAGACTGCAAAGACTCTTTTTGAGGAGATCTGCAATGTTTTTGGTGGTAATGATTCCACCAAGAAAACTCAAAAGACCTTGCTGAAGCAGACTTATGAAAACTTTGGTTCAACAAGTAATGAATCTATTGATAGCATCTTCACAAGGCTACAAAAGATTGTTACTCAACTCACTGTTTTTGGAATTGAGGTGGAAAGGGAATACCTCAATCTAAAGTTCTTAAGAAGCTTACCCTCTGAGTTTGGAACCAATGTTGCTGTGTGGGAAGATAAGCCAGATTTGGAAACTATGAAACTTAATGATTTGTACAATAACTTCAAGGTTATTGAACAAAGATTGAAGAAAGCTGGCAAATTGAGCTCAAGTTCAGGAAGTGTAGCACTCATATCATCATCTCTTGATGATAGTAGTTCAGATGAAGAAAGTGATAGTGATGATGACAGTGCTAACATTGTTGTTTCCACTGGTAGTGGAAGTGTTTCCACTGGTAGCTCAAAGAGACAGATTGCAGGACTTAGTGATACTACTTTTTATGCCTTTATATCAAGTCAAGTGGGTGGTTCAATTCTCAATCATGAGGATTTGGATCAAATTAATGAGGATGATATGGAGGAGATGGACATTAAATGGAGAGTGGCATTACTAAGCTTAAGGACAAAGAAGTTTTGGAAGAAGACTGGAAGAAAGATTAACATCAGTGGCAATGAAACAGTAGGTTTTGACAAAAAGAAGGTGGAGTGCTATAATTGTCATAAGAAGGGGCACTTTGACAGGGAGTGCAGAAAGCCAAGGAAGTCTGACAACAGGCCAACTTGGTACAAGCAGGACAAGAAGAAGGAACCTACTACTGATGAGCCAAAGGGGCTATTGGCCATTGATGGAGTGAGCTTTGATTGGAGCTTTATGATTAAGGATGAGGAAGATGATTCAGAGTCTACAATGGTTGCTACAGAGCTTGCACTAATGGCTTTTTCTGACTCTGAGGTACAAATTAATAATGCTTGTTCTAAATCTTGTAAGGCCTTAAAAGAGTATGAGAAAATTAAAGCACAATATGATGAACAATTGCTAGAGTTAAATCATACTAATTATAACTTAGCAAATCATAAAAGAGGCCTAGGTGTTTTAGAAACTCAATTAGAGCATTATAGGGCAAATGAATCTAAGTTCAATGATGATATTGCAGTATTAAGAAGAGACTTAGATTATCAGGTTGCTGTAAATAAGGTTCTTAGAGAAGAACTAGAAAAGGTTAAAATGGCTAGTGAGAATATAATGATAACTAAGCAAACACTGGATCACCAATCCAAGTGTATTGACAAAATTTGGGAAGCCCAAGTTGTGAACAAAGCCAACTCAGGAGTTGGATACAAAACAGTTCCACCACCTCTAAGAGGTGTTCCATCACCTCCTGGTATTGACTTAGCTCACATAGGATTAAAAGAATTCCAGGAACCACCTATGACCTATGGACCAAAGTTTGTTAAACCAGTTGAAATTGAAAAGGTTCAGGTTGAGGTTGATATATTTGATAGTGCTAGTGACTCATCTCTTAAAGATGAAACTTTGAATGTTGAGTCTAAACCTAGTGTTCCTGAGAATGTTAAAGTGGAGGTTAAAAAGTGTATTCCTGATGTTGTCAAAGAGAAGCCTGGGTCACAACCTAATTTCACTAGGCCCACTACTAGATATGCAGAGATGTACAGATGTAGGTCACCAACTCCTAGGGGTAATATGAGGAGTTGGAATCATGTTAAATCTAGGCAATTTGGTAGTGATTTTGTGTTCAATAACAAACCCTGTCATATATGTGGTAGCTTTGACCATTTGTCTTATAGCTGTACCTACCACTTGGGTAGAAGGGAAGTGTTTGGGAATACAAGGGTGAATGGCCAAAATGCAAATAACTTAACTCACCCAAATCCACTTAGCAAAATGATTCCCAGGTCTGTTTTGCTTCATTTTGGCATAAAACCAATTTCCACTGCTAGACCAGCAGTTACCACTGCCAGTAACAAAAACAGAGTTTACCCTAAGTCCCCTGTCACAAATTTTGTTAAATCTAATCAAACAGGGAACAAGACCAATTTTGAAAAGAAAGTTAACAATAATCGCAAGTGGGTACCCAAAATTTCAAAACCAGCAGTTTCCACTGCTAAGCCAGCAGTTACCACTGCAAGGCCAAGGGTTACCACTGGTGGGTCTGTTAACAAGAAAAGGGTACATATGGGAAATGCTGTTAAGGCCTCAGCACGTTGGGAATGGAAACCTAAAGGAACCATCACCTCAAACAATCCCAATGGTGTATCAATGACCTTTGATAGATATAACTATATTGATACACAAGGCAGATCCAAGTCATTTGTGGCTTGGGTCCCCAAAAGGAACTAATTCCTTTATTTTGTGTGCAGGAACATTCAAATACTACTAATGATCAAGGATACTCAGAAAGTGGATGTTCCAGGCACATGACTGGCAATAAGTCCTATCTTTCAGACTTTCAACCTTATGATGGACAATTTGTCAGCTTTGGAGAAGGAATTGGTAGCAAAGTTTCTGGCAAAGGAACAATCAAGGCTGGAAACATTGATTTTGAAGATGTGCAGTATGTGAAAGAACTCAAGTACAACCTTTTTAGTGTGTCACAGATGTGTGACAAGAAGCATAGAGTTCTATTCACTGAAGATGAATGCTATATCTTATCTAAGGACTATAAGCTCCCTGATGAATGTGACATTTTGCTTAAAATCCCTAGAAAAGGTAATCTATATAGCATTGACATGAAGAACATAGTGGCTAATAATGATGTTACTTGCTTGCTTGCAAAAGCCAC
Source organism: Orobanche coerulescens (assembly GCA_033398695.1). Lineage (NCBI taxonomy): Eukaryota > Viridiplantae > Streptophyta > Magnoliopsida > Lamiales > Orobanchaceae > Orobanche > Orobanche coerulescens. The sequence goes on from CM065802.1 coordinate 50,731,370, forward strand.
TTTGGATGAATCAATGCTTTGGCATAGAAGACTTGGTCATGTTAACTTGAAGACCATCAACAAGATTGTGAAAGATGGACTTGTCAGAGGTCTACCAGAGAAAAGATTTGAAAATGATCAGACTTGTGTTGCCTGTCTCAAAGGAAAGCAACACAGAGCTTCATGCAAGACCAAAGCATTCAATTCTATTGATCATCCACTCTTTATGCTGCATATGGACTTGTTTGGTCCTACTTCTGTAAGCAGCATCAATTTGAAGAAGTATTGTCTTGTTGTGACTGATGATTTTAGTAGATTCACATGGGTTTTCTTTTTAAGAACCAAGGATGAAACCACTGGCATCCTTAAGACATTCATCACTGAAGTTGAAAATCAATTTGAGAAGAAAATAAAGATCATCAGGTGTGACAATGGGACAGAGTTCAAGAATAAGGTTATGGATGATTTCTGCAGAGACAAAGGTATTAAAAGAGAATTTAGTGTTGCAAGAACTCCTCAACAAAATGGAGTTGCTGAAAGAAGAAACAGAACACTAATTGAGGCTGCTAGAACCATGTTAGCTGATTCAAAGCTTCTAGTGACTTTTTGGGCTGAAGCAGTTAACACTGCTTGTTACATTCAGAACAGGGTTTTAGTGGTCAAAACAAAGAACAAGACACCTTATGAGTTATTCAGAGGAAGACCTCCTACTTTGGAGTTTATGAGGCCATTTGGGTGTCATGTTACTATTCTCAATACCACTGATCATCTGGATAAATTTGAAGAAAATTCTGATGAAGGCTTCTTTGTTGGATACTCCATGGTTAGCAAGGCTTTTAGAGTCTATAACTTAAGAACAAAGAAGATTGAAGAGAATCTGCATGTTCAGTTTCTTGAAAATAAAGCAAACATGGCAGGTTCAGGACCATATTGGCTATTTGATCTTGAAACATTATCCAATACAATGAATTATGTACCTCTCACTTCAAGCACTGGAGACAAAGATCTTGAAGATTCAGAAGAGTTCATTGATGAAGATGAAACTTGCAAAGATGATGAAGATCAAATTGTTATGCCACTTTGGGATTTTGTTGATAATTCTGAAAAGACAAGTGATGCAGATGGTGTATTACATAAAGAAATTCCTACTAGCAGTGGTAACTCAGTTCCCACTGGTACACCAGAAGTTTCCACTGACAGCCCAAATGTGGAACATACTTCTCAGGAATCATCAAGTGATGATGTAGAGATTACAAACATGCCTACAACATATGATATTCCTAGCACATCACAGACTTCAATTCACAAAGTGCATCCACTTGATAATGTTATTGGTGAACTTCAATCAGGTGTGAAGACTAGAAGACAGACAAAGAAACATGATATTCATGGGTTCATAAGTGAGGTGTATGAGTCCAAGAAACATAGTAAGAAGAATGAGTGTTTGTTTTTCTGTTTTCTCTCACAAGTGGAGCCTAAAAATGTCTATATGGCTCTAGGAGAATCTAGCTGGGTTGAAGCAATGCAAGAAGAGTTGCTGCAGTTTAAACTTCAAAAGGTTTGGGTTCTTTGTGACTTGCCTGATGGTATGAAGGTCATTGGTACTAAATGGGTTTTCAGAAACAAGAAAGATGAAAGAGGCATTGTTATCAGGAACAAAGCTAGATTGGTTGCTCAAGGATACACTCAAGAGGAGGGTATTGATTATGAAGAAGTTTTTGCTCCGGTTGCAAGTATTGAGGCTATTAGATTGTTTTTAGCCTATGCATCATTTATGGGCTTTACAGTCTATCAAATGGATGTTAAGAGTGCCTTTCTGTATGGTACTATTGATGAGGACTTTGACGCCGTCAGGCAAACTCTTGACGCCTTCATGAACTACGGATTTTTATTATTGAGGTTTGACGCCGTCAGGGAATTACTCTTGACGCCGTCATCTACTGTTCCCAGCATGGAAAATAGAGACTTTTCCGTTTTCTTCACTTTTATGCTCCAAAACGTCCAAAATGGCTTCTTTTCCAGAATTCACTCTCCAAGTACCTAAAATCACAAAAGGAACGATTTAGGGCAATATTTGATCAAATAAAGTCGGATTCGGGCTTAAATGACCCCCTAAAAACGGATCATTTTTCGCCTCATCAATGAGAAACCTCCTATGTACTTATGTGCCTACGAAGAAGAGATTGACTACTTGATTAATAATGATCAAATAATCGAAAGAAGGCTATTGAACTGATTGCTAATACAACCTTGGATGAAGAACAAAGGTCTGCTCAATTAAAAGACTTCATTCAAATGAAGAATCAGCAGGCTCTTGATGAAATCATTGGGGATGTTAGAAAAGGTCAAAAGAAGCCAAGGAAACTTACAAAGGCACAGATAATTGCTGAGATGAAGACTTTTTGTTGCCATGTTGGTAATATGAAGATGGCTCAATTCAAAGGAATGTCACATGATCAGATTGAAGGTATTTACTACAGAATCAAAAGACAAGATAGTAAATTCATTCCAATGGATCAAGAACCTATAGTAATGAAGACAAAAAGGTCTGGAGTGAGTCTTGAATCAAAAGATGCAAAGAAGTTGAAGACTCAGGAATCATCTCAAGCAGAAGAGGGTCCTAGCAAGTTGACAGAAGAGCGAGTTACAAACATGTTGTTCATAGAGACTGATGTACTTAATATTGAACCTTTAGAAACAAAATATCCAGCAGTTGGTTGGGAGATCTTTTCTGATAGTTTTGGTGTAGCTTGGAAGATCATCAGAACTGGAAGTGTCACAAGTATTTGCAGAGATTTTGAAGATATTGTTAGATCTTGTGATAGAGAAGATTTGGATACTTTGTGGAGGATTGTTCAAGATCAGTCAAATAAGGATGAACTTGTTGATGTCAAAGCTAAGGAGTTATGGGTTCACTTCAGAAGACTATATGAACCTGACCCAAGTGATAGATATTGTAGATTTGAAGCTCATGACATGAGAACCTTGTGGAAGTTCTATGATTCAAGTTCTGTGCATCATCTTTCTACTCAAGATGGAGTTGATGTCTTTATGCTGGCTGAGAAAGAATATCCATTGAGAGCTGGAGTATTGGATGTGATGAGGTCAGTGAAGCTTAGGTGCTGGGAAAGAACTGAAGTCATAGATGATTTGCTACAAAGGATTTATGATCAAAGTGTGAGATCTGATAAAGAGTTAAGAAGAAGAAGATAAGTGTTTGGAAGAATTCCCATATCCTCATGTTTGCTGAATACTTGAAGAAACTTATTTATTTATTTATTAATCATAAGTTAGGGGAGGATTGTTGGGAATTATACTAACAGTTACCACGGCTAAGTGAAGATGTTACAACTGCTGAAGATTGTACTTGCAGTGGAAACTCATTACCACTGCAAGAACATATATTACCACTGCTTATTAGATAACTGTTAGGAAACGTGTTTAGATATATATAGAATAGATCTTGTGTATATCTTATTCTATTAACATTATACTTATCTTGTAGAAGAGGACTCCTTGTGCTATAAAAGGAGATCCTAGGTTAAAGGTTAGATATACGTTTTCTAGAGCTTCAAGGTGTAACCCTAGTGATATCAAGATCACTCGTATTATTATCATTAATAATATTGGAGCTAGTCATTTGTTAAGTACATTGTTCTTATTCATAAACAACTGTCTTACTCACAATCAAACTTCTAAGTGTTACTAAGTAGATTCCGCATACTTAGTGATATAAATCAAAGTATCAATCTAACACAATTCAAGGTGTAAAGATCCATCAATACTTTTGCTATATACCATATCTTTCACGATACCAATTATCATAAGAAAAAATTTGTTCAATGTCATCATTTTCTTCTTCTGATGAGTTGTCTTCAACAGTGTTCCAGTCAAAATCAACAGTTGTTGATTATTTTCAACATCATGTTCAAAACTCACTCCCCCGACTCTGAGTTATTGTCATCATCAGTATTCTCAATATAAGACTGCTCAGCTTCTATCATTGGAATATGTGCATGCCATGTACGCAGATCACGCATCCATTCCCTATCGAACCAAGTATATGGACTGTAAAAAAATTGGACCGTAAAAACTATGACTTACGTACAGGTCGATCTCATGTTCATTGTTTTCGGCACTTATCAAAACCTGAAGATCAGTTTCTTTTTCAATAGGCATAAGACCACCATCTACCGAAAACACTGCTTGCTTGCCAGGAACTCTATAATACAACTTCTCAAGTATATTGTATTCATTGAGGTTTGTTGAAATCCAATCTTCAATAAAACTCAAGTTTATGTACTTTACTTCTATTGATGGTAGTTTTGCTTCATCACCACCCCAATAAAAAATGTGGATCCTATCGGTTATAATCCTTCCACCATAATGAATACAAACATTTAACATTCTTGATCTAAGCCCGACATGAACAATATATTTCAAAAAATACGTCAATGTTAGTATCTGACATACACAATTAAAAAATATAGATTACAACTTACTTGTTTGGACGATGATTGTGGTGCCGTCAATTAAAGCCGGAAATTCGGAGCAAATTGTGCAAAAAACATAGTTACACATGTTTTCGTTTTTGAGATTTGGATAAAAGCATATCCAATTTAATGTGTTTTGAAATTCGAAAAGTACTTTTTTAATATATTTTGCCCTAAATGGTAGTAAAGTCGGTTAAGTATACCTATAAGCGTTAAATAGTAAATACTACGAGTATTTTAATAAAACTATTGCCAACAATAAAACATCCAACAATGTCTTCCCAAACAGAACTTTAAGTCTAATGCGAAAAGATACATATAATAAATAATTATAAAGTGAAATGTTTTTAGTCATATGACGTCGATGTATTGACATCATATAAACCAGAAATATAACATATTTATGTTTCGATACTATAACGTTACGTGAACAAAATATAACATACTACATTCAATACTTACACAATCAACTAAGTCCCCAGATCGCTTAGGAATCAAAAACATCTTTTTAAATTAGTTATATACATGAGAGACACACACAACCAAAAGAAATATATAATGTAAACATTAAATGGTACAACCGTTTTTACGAAACAAAACATTGAGCAACGAAATGTAAACATATAATTTGGGATTTTATAACATACCCAAAAAAAATTGTATACATCAAAATCACTTAAACATAAATGATACAAAGGTTAACATTAAATCCATTCAAATTGTGGAAAATATACAAACATCTCCACATGAATACAAAATTAAAAAACTAAATGTTTTTTTTCCTCGGCAGCCACATCCTCGTTAGAAACATCAGAAAATCCTTTTTTGTACTCCATGGTTACCTTCTTAACCCTAATTTTATATAAATCATTAGCCATTTTGAGAATCTCAAATACATTATCATCATCATCATCCTCCTGCAAGATGTGAAAAAGGGAAAAATATAAACTATTAATTAAGAATAATATGATATATCACGTAAGTCAAAATAGTGTTTTTTAATACATCTTGTTACATGAAATCGCTCTGTTGGTGATCAAGCTTGTTTTAATATCAGAATAGAAATCCAATATAACCCCAACTGCATGTAAATCATATTCTTTTAGCAAAGCTAAATCACCTAATCAAAAAGTAATATAAAATTGAATGGTATATTAATTAATCATCTTAATGACTTACAACAACATGTACCATGTTGTACCATGATAAAAGCCAGGTCACACAAATATGTGCATGGGATTGTGACATCTCCCCACATATATATTAGAGGAACATGCCATGTCATATATGCCACTTGGCAACCAAGAAATACGTGGAAACCAAAAAGTATGCCACTGTCTCATTTAAATTAAATCAACCTAAACCACCCTCATTCCACACTCCTTCCACAATTCAATCAAAACCCCCAAATCAAATCCCTGATTTCAAGCAAGAAATCAATCTCATTCAAATTCAACCCATAAATATACCTACAATTCGGAATTAAAAGATCACCATATCAGTTAATTTTGAATCTTGATTCAAAATTATTTAGAATAACTCTATCAATTTCATTTAAAATGGCCGATAATTATGCAAACGTTTTGGGAATAATTGAATTTTTGATATCCCTATCACTTCATTTGAAATGATTCAAACACGCACAAAATAATCAGATCAGAGAATGATTTATCACAGCGCAAACAACTTCAATTTCTTGTCGTTCTTCTTAGGTAATTTTTTATTTTTAGTATTTGTTCCGATTAAATCGAATTAGGTTAGCCAGTTAGTTTTGTATGAAGAATTAGGGATTAGATTTGTTAGTATAGTTTCAGGTTTTGGATAGAAGGCTTTCAAAAGGAAGACTATAAAGTGGTTGATGAATTTGCATACCAAGTGTTTGATGAATGATTTTTTTTTTTTTTTTTGAAAATATGTTGTATTGGAATATAGATTTTTATGTGAAGAAATTACATATCAAGTGTTTGAGTTATTAATAAAAAACATATCAAGGAATTTCCTAAATGCAGTTAATAAGTCACTTTAGCTACAAGTTACGACTTAAACTCAATTGTTAAACAATTAGCAGTCGACCTATATAATTATGGGATGCCATAAATGTGATAGCAGATTACAAAAGCTCATAGAACATGTATAATATTGGTTGTGTGATAATTGTTTGAAAATTAGTGAGATTAGACAAATGATTATACGTAGGTAGAAGCAACAATTGCAATTTTGATGTGTATTATAAAATATTTTAAGAGCCAAACTTTGAACTTTTTGGTGGTCAGACTTAGAATTTTGAACTAATTATTAGGAATATGAATCAGGTAGTTTTTCAAAGAAATTTAAGTGATAAGAATAAATTATGAACAAGTACGCAAATGGAATAATGTTGGCGTCAAAGTCTCAACGATGTATTTTTTAAAGACGTTTGATCTGAAAGGTAAAAGGAGATCCACAAGTGCCATTTGGGATCTTTTATTTTGCGTGAAAATATTGTCTGTACACAATAGGTGAGGTGAGGACCTCAAGTAAACATGTACGTGACAATTCCGTTCATGTTTGGCTATGTTTACATGTTTGCTTGCATTCCTTGGAGCACTAAGCAAAGTTATTTGTTAGTTGTATGTGTCCATAAAGTTATGTGTTGTTTGACCCATTTGAAAGTAATATGATAGTGAAGGAATAAAATGACCATGTTTGAAGCTAATTCCTAATATGTCCTGTTTGACCCAATAAAGACTAAAATGACCTTGAATCGACCCATGTGCAAGTAAAGTCTTCATACCTAGCTAGCTTAATATTTCATACAAATTTGCTATCTAAAATGATTTTAAAAATAGATAGCTAAATTACTTTTGTGTCATTTGCAGGTGTTGAACTTAATTTGGGATGAGTTTTGGGCAAGAAATAGCAAAACTTCACTTCAACTATACAAGCTAGATACCATGGCTGCTGCTCGGGTCAAGTTCATGGAATGGTAGCAGAGAAAGTCTGCATTAAGCTCTTACCGAGCTATCCTTTTCTTTTGGAACTTAAAACACATGCTCGGTTTGTCTCTGAAAAAAAATTAGGTTTTTTTTTGCATGTTTTGAAGATTTTCAACGTTGCTTTTGAGGACAAAAAAACGGCGACGTAATGACATACCAATTTATTTGTTCCCATACCTAACAAAAATTGGGCAAACGGGTGCTTTCAGGCGTCAGCCTTAACAAGCATTTGATTGAATGGTTCACTTGAGGTCGAATAGCCGATTTTCAGTGATTTTTTAGACTTTCCTATATAAGATTTGGGGTGTTTATTAGTTTAGTTCAAGTAGGAGGTGTCACTACTGACTTTGTTATATAGAAATTTTATCTACAACTACCTCTTTAGTGACTTCTAAACTGACCTTCAAACACTTTGACAGCAGACAAAAAAAGATTAATGGTGTTAAAGATGACGGCTTTTACAAAGGCGAGTTACTGATTGCATTAGGAGTGGAAAAATGGGCAGGACGGCCAGGTTGGATCACTGATCAACACAGGTAGTTTTTAGTACAGGTATGCTTAAACCGAAAATAGTTAACTGTAAATTTATAATAGTGTGTTGAAAGGTCGTAAAATCAATAGTCATTCCTAAAGCGGTCATATTTGCATAAATTTTTTATGCATCTTTTTCAGAAAATGGCTAATGCGCAAGGACATCATTATGCAATATGCAGCAACGTAGCCACATGCTAGACGAGGCGATTGAGTACATCAAGTTTGTGTAGATACAAATATAGGTAAATAATGTCACTATTGTTTTTTTTAAAGTAATTATAAAAGTGAAACTCAATCAGTTTCATTTAAGGTTGGCAAAATGAAACTGATTGAGTTTCACATATGCCATGCTGTCCAAAAAAAACTCCACGCTGTCAATGATGAAAGAAAAGGCATGGAGATGGTAGTTAGCTTAAGTCTACTTGCATCACGTGTGCCAGCCAGATACATTGTAGGAAAGGAAGCCACAAGGAAACAATTATTAGCATTAACACATGCAACATGCAAATATATTGATGATGTTGTGGTGGTAATCGGGATGTAGTTTTCATCAAATCAGATAAAGATATTGTTTCACACTTTTGATTGAATGGTTTCAGCAATATATTTTTCCAATATATGCCTTTTCAGTTAGATTGATTGTTTGGATTTATTTATGCCAGTATTTTCATGATGTACTAATTAGATGAATCCGTTTATGTTTGAAAACTTATTAGATTTAACTAAGTACTTAAATTACGAATCATAAAACAAATATCATAAGTATGGATGCTCATAAGTATGGACCTCATAAGTAATAATATTATCCAATTTATATGACGCTTAGTTCATCCATCGGACGGGTATCTATATAAATCAACAACAAAAAAAATCAACATAATAGTATTTTAAATAAATTTATAATTAGCTTGTTACCTTAAATCTTGTAGCATAAACCCTAAACATAATTTAGGATCATTTTCTGGATCTAAAACCCTGATAATAAACTCTGCGGAAACAAAACAAAAGTTATACATAAACTAATAATCGAGCCAAATATAACTCAAATGTTTGCACTCACCAGATACGCCAGCAGAATCAGAAACCGAAATCATGAACATGCTTCCGCCTGCAATAAAAGAACGAACGCAAAATGATTAGAAGACCGATGAACAATGAACACCCATATTGGGCGAGTATATATAGGCTCTGGATTAGGGTTTCGCAACCGGCGTAAGATAACGTGTAATTCAAAATAGAAAAGATATCGGAGAGGATAACCATCGCTTTTAAAACATTCTAGAAGGTGCCTCTCATACCGCTGCAGACCCCGCAACACCAAAGTTTCGTAAAACACACCCGGTTTCAAAAGGTTTTTTTATTCGCTGACACGTCTATGTTTGGAGAAGCCTCCAAAAAAACACTTCTGGCGCTCCGACATTCTCTCGATCGCAAAACCAATTAACAGAGGCCTCGATTTCAAAATGGAGCCCTCTCATTGGTTAATTGAATCCCTCATTTGGCTAAAAGTGAGTTCTCATATATATTATATAAAAGATTGTTACTAAAAAGTAAAACTTGATACATCTTGAAATGGGAAAATTAATATAAGACGAGGGAGTTGTATTTAAAAATCACAAAAAAGAGCCTTTGTGTTTATAAAACTGGGCCAAAGCCCAATGAAAATTTTGAAAACCTAATAAATCACGTGAGTGTGATCTTCACTTCACTTGTACGCCACCTCTTGAAAACACCAAAAAGAGTCTCATTTTCTTCACTTTTACACAGTAACCAAAGAAAGAAGTTTGTAAATGGGTAAGAAAAGCATATCGGAAGAAATAGAAGAGTTGAAAAGTGATTGGAAAGCGGTGGGTGATTTGTCTGATTCTTTTTTTGAAACTGCAAAAAGGCTTGTTTTAAATTGGGAGGAGTTGAATGAGTCAGATATTCCTGACCTTGAAGAAGTACTTGCTCTCACCGATGATTTGAAGAAAAAGATGAATCAAATGTACGATGAACACGCCGGCTTTCGTGAGGCTTTCATCAAACCTACTCCTGTGGTTAGTACCCACTATTTTTTTTTCTTTCTTATTTATTTATTTATCAAATGTTAACTTTTTTTTTGTTTTTCTTTAGTTGAAAAGGTGTGCAACTATTGATGATGAAAAGGAGGAAGGGCGTACTACCAAGAAACCTCACCCTTCCAACTGATTAAGGTATTATTTTTATGCTTATTTTACTTTCTGCTGCTTGTTATGTTATTTTAGGACTTATTTTATTTTATTTTTAAACTTGTCCGAGAAATAGCTATTTGCTGTGAAAATTTTATCAGTGAAAGGTTTGAAGTTGTTGCCTTATTTGATGCTTATTGAAAATTTTGACAAGCTAATTTTTTGGAAGCTAAATGAATAAGCCCAATCAATAGCTTATGAGCTTATCAATTTTTCAATATGCTCATCAAATAAGCATTTTAAAATAAGCAGAAAAACAGCAATCCCAAACTCCCTATGTTTCATTTTTCTGAATGTTTATCACAAAAGGTAGGTACTATTTGGAATTTTGGGTACCCTTATTATAAGTGCTTAATAGCTTTCTGCGTTATGGAAAACCACTTTCAAGTGTTTTGGTTAAGCTTATGTCAAAAAGGCTTAACTAATTTTGACAAGGAAATAAGATTTTGAGCATATAAGCTTTTACCCAAACACCCCCCCTATATCAAAACTACCCTAATCGGCTTTGGATTCAAAGCTGTAAGACTTTTATCATGCTATTTTATCAATACCCAACCCTTTACAATAAGCAGTTTTAAATAAGCTTAGACAAACACTCCCTGTGCCGCCTGTAAAATATATATTTTTTATATGAGCTAGAATAAGCACTTTCGTGCCTTATTTTACCCGAAATTAAGGTAAGCAAATAAGATACGGAGAAGTAGTGCTCTAGAATAAGCATAAAGCAGCAATCCCAAATGCCCCATGATTTATTTTGTTGTATGTTTACTTGATTGACAAATCCATACTCTTTTGCTCACTTTTTATAGTACTAGATTACTAGCAGCTTATCCTACATAAATCTGAAAGGCGTTTACTTATTCTGCTTATTTTATTGCATAAAGTGGAAAATAATAATGTACTAAAATAGATCAGTGAAGGTATTATTATTATGCTTTGCTAATGTTTGTATATTGACGGATTTCGTAGGAGGATATGCACTAATTAAATGACTTGTTCGCTAGTCAATTTATTTGGTTTTTGAGTTTAGGTTATTTTTTAAGTATTCCTTTTTAGCACCATTTCATTGATTTGGATTAATCTGATATTAAGGTTTGAGTTATCATAGATTGATATAATTTTCAAGTTTAGGTTATTCAATATCGGTTTTATTGGAGATTTGGTTTGTTTCTTTACCATGTAGTTCCTTTTCTAAGTGTTGGCTTTATACTTACATCTTCATATGGGGCTACGTTATACCTATTGCTGTATATCAACATATGTAATGGATTAAAAGGATATGTTGTTCTTAATTACAATATGAAACACTATCATCAACCTTTTTCTAAAACAAAGTTTGCTCACATTTTCATAGTTTAGAAATTCGTTTTTCGTCTTTTCAACACCTCTACCATAACCACGAGTCAAACATTAGAAAAAGACAAATGAGTCCTTAGCCTTTGCCACTCCTTCCTGCCTGTGGTTTAGTTGAGAAGTTTTGGATTTCGGTTGATTAACAGTAGTATTTTGGTATTTATTGAAGTTATCTCTTCGTCTCATGAAGTGTTACTTTTAACAAATTTTACAATAAGTTTATGTACTTGACTCAACTAGGATATAGTAGTTATTTGATTGTTTATGCATTGCTCTTTTTAACTTTTTAGTACGGTGCCTTGTTAAACCTATCTTTGCAATGGTTGCAAAGAGAAACCATTGCAATAGTAGGTTCAATTAGGTAGTAGACTAGTAGGGTTAAGAAAAGCACTTCATAAACCATCGAATAAATATTTATTCCCTATCAAGTTAAGGCAATATATGTGGGGATGGTTCAATGCACAACTCATTTTATGTACAGATCTTACATAAATCCTTTATATCAATCAGAATTCAATAATTTCCTTTTTTGTATTTTAATACATGCAATTTCGGAAGGTATTTTGCATTTATACAACATTCATTTAGTTGATAATATATATAGGGAAGGGTTCAAAGCGTCCATAGTGGCTACATATATATTAGAGATTATCTGTATATCTTACTGATAAATCTTGTGTACTGTACTTATGTTTATGTAATTATTTCAAATTAAAGTTTTTTGCTAATTATCTTGCTTTTAAAGGGGGTCTTTATTAAATAATCGGCTTTGAAATATAAGTAACCAGTTAAACGAGAATCACCTAATCTACAAACGTATGTTAAAGGTTGTGGAGATATTGGAAATGTGATGATTATATAACCATGTAACAAACATAGTAAAAAGAGGGATGTGAAACTAAGTTTCAAAAATGTTCAGCTTTGCTTCACGGCATTGGAGCAGGTAACATGTTTCATGTGGTTGTTACTTGTGATAGCCTTGTTGTCGACACTGTAACGGCTTCTGTAAAATCTGATAACATGGATAGCAAACCGTAGTTGCTTAAATACTGACACTAGTCATCACATTTAACTTGATAAAATCAGTAATCACAGAACTTCCCAATTCCCTACTTCACTTTTAAATAAGTACACCGTGGCTGCCAACAAAGTCCCCTAAGTACACTCCAAATGTTATTACCACATGACTTGGTAAATGTTATTACCACATGACTTGGTAGTTTGAAGCTTTCCTCTCACTGCCATCGATAGGATATAGTACTTAGGGATGCACTGAGGAAAAGTGTGGATTATTTTTTCGTATGATCTTGTGTAGCTTTTTTATACTGTCAAACTTGATCCTATGATAAAATCAAAGCTCTTTACTTTATTTGCTTATGTTTTTGCATAAACTGGAAGATAAAAAGGTATATGAAAAGCACCCTAATTGGTTTCGTAATAAAAGTTGTGTTATGTTTACTTAGTTATTAGCTTAAAGAGTTCATAAGCTATAAGTGAATAAGCTCATAAGCCCAAAAAATTGAGCTTGTTATTGAGTGTATGAGCCTATCAAAATTTCAATAAGCTTAGACAAACACCCCTTATGCCTCTAGAAAGGATATTTATGTATAAGCTAGAATAAACATGTTAAATTAAGCAGTTTTGTGCCTTATTTTACCTGAAATTAAGATAAGCAGAACCAGTGCTCTAAAATAAGCTTAGTGAGTTTGGAGAAATGCAATGACCAAGTCATTCATATTGTAGTCCATTGCTGTACTGGTAGTTAACGAGTGATAGTATGGGGTTGATTTTTGATATATGTGATTTGTGACAAAGTTTTTTGTGATTAATATATACTTTACAATTCCTCAAAAACAACTTAAAAATAAGCAGAAGAACAGCAATATTAAACACCCCATGTGCTGTTTTTCTGTATATTCACACAAAAGGTGATTCAATTATTATTTTTTGTATGTTTACTTGATTAACAATACCAATACTCGTTTACTCACTTTTTATAATACTAGTAGCTTATTTTATTGCATAAAATGGACTATAGGAAGCTGCTATGGGTGTGTTTGGGTAAGCTTATTATAATTACTCAATAGCTTATTGTATTTTGGAAAAGCAATTAAGCACTTTGAAGTGTTTGGTTAAGCTTATGTCAAAAGGTTTATATCATTTTGAGAAGGAAATAAGGGCGGCTTTCCCACCTCTTGGGCGGATCTTCCATATTGGTTCCCCATTGCATAGGAAATCTTGGGTTTTCCTTTGAACATGTCTCAGTGGCATTGCATCCCTGAGGTATTCTGGTCTAATGCCAGTGCTTTCGTACCTGAAAGTTATCAGATACTTAAATATATATAAATATACATGTAACTTGAGGACACTTTTAACATTAAATCAAACAATATCTGCAATTCTGCACCCTTGTGTATGTGCTTTTAAATTGTCGAAAAATATAGCATAAAGAAGGCACCTGTAGTTTGTAACAGGAAGTTGTGGCTTGATATAAGAATGAAATAGTATGTTCTCTTATTCATCAATGATGCAAACCCTTGCACAAAGATCTAATGAACCATCACTACCACCACCAACCATTTTGCAGGCAAGCGCAACTGTTCTTGTTTTCCCTTCTCAGGTCATCCTGAATGACTAAGTTAGCAAATCGATGTAGTACTCCCTGAAATATCAATAAAGAACTCAAAGGGTATCCATTGAGTGACATTATAGGTATAGATATCTAAAGTTTATGAGTATTTAGAGTCTGAGGATTTAATTAATTACATTACTTACATACACGCACTAGCTGGCAGCTTACCCCAACACCCCTTGTATCAAAACTACCCTAATCGGTTTTGAAATAAAAGTTTTTAGACTTTTATATAATGCTAATATGAGTAACCAACCTTGTGTAGCTACTAATTCCATGTTAATACTTTTCTTTTTGCAGTTTCAATGTTGCTTTTTGAAGTCTTGGAAGTGGAAAGAAGACATTTTGGATATGTAATTATCAAGAGACTTTATTATTAGCTTAGTAACCATGGTAGTGTTATTATTCTCTCTTGCTGCAACAATCAAATGTCCTTGATTTATCCAGGCTCAAGTTTTTGATATGTGCTTATTTATGTAATGTGATGAGGCTGCTGGTGCTCCAATGTCTAAATCACAAACACCCTCAAAAACATATTATCGCTCTTTTGGCATGGATGAAATGAATAGTGCACATTTTCTTTTATAATTTTCTACTTTTAGAATCAGTGAATGTGCCCAGTACCAAGCAAATCGTAGGGGTGTTTATATAATAAGCCTAGCCAACTTATATTTAATGAAAAGGCTTATAGCTCATAGCTTTCTCAAATCACAAGAAGATGTTTTCAATGTTTGGCAAATTCTTGTAAAATGGCCAAAAGAGAATATGCCTTCATATGATTGCAGTATTTGAGAATAAGTTGTCCCGAGATCTCTTACAATATTGACTAAACTGTGATAATGAGCTAATGTTTGTGATTCGAACCTACATGATAATTATGGGTAAAATCTTAGGGTAATGTTTGTAAAGTGTTATAGAAAAAAAGAATGCGTGAAGAAGATGGCTTGTCTATTGCAATACTTGTTCATAACGTGGATGTCAACGCGGGTATTTTGTTACATGAGTATATATGAAAGAGTTGAATGTAGAGACGTTGTGTTGATTTACTTCCATGTTTAAGCTTTACGAAGTATTTATTTATGAGTTATTCATGTTTTAAGGTAAGAATGGCATTTGAGCGAATTAAGCTATCAAGATTATGTCAAAGATCATGTTTTACTTTTCAAACTTACATTTGCATCTTGAGCCTTGGCGATATAAAGGTGTCCCTGACCAAACATATTTCAACCAGAATTTACACCATCATAAAATAAATGTGATAACATCGCTAAGCAAACCTTATCATTAATCGTCTCATAAAGTAGAATGCGTACACCAAACACAATAACTTTGTTGTTTCTTAAGTGAACACTAAAAGAGATCGGACCTCTAGCCTCATTACTGAATTCCTAATATCGCAAGCATTCGAATATGCACATATGCATAACTAGTAACTGTTGTCAAGGACAAGAACATCAAATACTTTGATAAACTAGTAATTGTTGTTGAAGGGGAGAATAATATAATAATACTCCCTATAACATAATTAATAAACTACATGCTCCATAAGTTTAATAAACTCCATACTCCAAAAGTTAGGTACATTAAAAGCTCCTACAAATTACATCACTGATGATGGCTTAGTAATTACATCACTAGTATCCCAAAAGACTTTCAGAATCTCCAAAGAATCTCCGAACTGCCAACTGCTGCAAAAGAAATAACAATATTCATCAGTTGTAGCTACACAAGATCACTAAAGTGTGACTTATATTTCAAACCGAACTTTGATTTTGAAATAGGATAAACTGTTATTGCCATAAAAAGTGAGCAAACGAGTTTGGATTGTTAAGTAATAAGTAAACACAGGCAAGATCTGTAAAAAGCAAACACTTTAAATTTGGCATAATTAAGTAAACATAACACAAGATCAGTAAGGAATACAATATTTTTGTAAAGGTTAACTTATCACAAGAAGCTAAAGCTAGTACATGCCTCTTGAAAACCTCCTAAAATCCTCTTAACTGGTTTCACAAATCACAAAAAGCCGTATTGGGTCCATGCTTCTTGAAAACTTCTTAAAAACAAAGTGCTTAACATGAAAATCATGTGTTTGATCATGTATATTAGTTAATAAGTAGATACATTCAAGTACGCTTGGAAAAGTTGAGCCAACATTAGGGAACTTAGGAAAGGAACAACTCGAGTTATTGACCTAGTTGTTGAGTGTACTGTGTACCTGGTCATTAGACTTAAAACACAAAACCACAATAACATGAAACAATGATAGCAATCATGACACTACCGGCAAGTGATTCTACACTTATGATACCAGATCTACATCACCGAGACCCAAAACTTAGAGCCACTATGGACCAAAAGAGATCTAAGAAAGTAAACTGGGCTAAATCAATCACCCGGTGGAAAGCATGGAACGGGCTACAAATCGACCATGACCTTGACATTAAAGACATAACCCACTGGAAGCTCAAAACCAAACACCTCGAGGGTCGCATAATCCAACCGAGTGATGACACATATCAGACATTAGGGACGGTAAACTAAGGAAAAGCATAAAAATTAAAATTCCAACTGAAATAAACAAGAAATATGACGTAAACAATCCTCAAAGCCAACCGAGTGATGCCATCGAAAACGGTAGGGACGGTAAACTAAGAAAAACCTCAAAGAACTTAATCGCCCTACTTAAACAACCCGCCCTGATCCTTAAACCACGACTCTTACCAAACAAACACTTACGTGAACCAAAATTAAAAATCAGATCCTTGACTACAACCTAAACACATTTCGTCATACCTGACCAACGACCCCAAAACGACAACCAAAAGTTACACCTATCTACAATAAGAAAAAAAAAAAAAAAAGTAATTGGTGAAAAAAAAAAAATAATAATAAGAATACCTTAACCAAACTTAACATTCAAGGCTGCTTGAATCTCATTGGAATAACTCGTACACTCGTTATCCACACGATTGAAGTTCACTCTTGCAGTCTCCAATGCTTTCTTCAAATGATTAACCTCATCGGTTGAGTGCTTCAGCTTAGTTTCCAACTCATCAACGACTTCGGCTGTAATCTCCGAGTAATCATCATGCTCGTAGTACCTCTCTTCTAAATGAATGTAAGCATCCTGACTCTCTTGGCCCATTTTTGTATACTTCACCTTATAAACCTCGATATTCTTCATTATATCTGACAGTAGCTTAAGCTCCTTACTCTTCCCCTTTTTTATACTTTCCTTGGCTTTTTTCAGCTTTTCATCGTCACTGCCACCGAATTCCATAGTAGAGTGACGTCAGCTAACCGGCGACTATCGAGAGTGTTTGTTTGGTTGTTGGTGTCAAATTAGGGTTTTCTTTCTTATTGGGATTTATTTCAGTTGGATCAGTCTGTTGGTTTAAAGCCCATTGGGTTTTAAGATTTAGCTTTCATTTCTCATTTATTCAATTTAATGGCCCTTTTTGGTTTTTGTCGAAGGCAGGCCAGCCAGCCAACTGATGCATTGCTGCCTGGCAGCCTGGTAAATAACAAAGGTCCATTTTGGTTTTGATAAATATTACAAGGACCATTTTTGTAATTACTGAATTTTAGGGACCTGATTTGCCATATTTCCAAAGTTAATCACAAGGGCCAAAGTTGCCAAATATGAATAGTATGAGGACCCTTGATGATAATTTTTCACTTTAAAGCACCCAGGGACTAAAACTGTCAACTTTGAAAGTTGAGGGACCATAATGTAATTTTCTCCGAACTTTTCATCCAAGGACCATTTCTGCCAACCAAAGACCTGAATTGACTTTTTATCCAAAAATATTTCCCAGGGACCAAATCTGTCAAAAGTGAAACTCCAGGGACTAAACTTGTAATTTCTCAAAACTTTTCAGATTTTTCACCAAAGGACTAAATATGACCACTTATGATTTTAAAAGGACCTTTGGTGATAATTTTCCATATTTTGAATGACCAGGGACTAGTTTTGACATTTTATGAAAGTTGGGGGACTGAAACTGCCAATTTTGCAAACTTTGTACGTTTTTCATCTGTTTTTACTCTTTTTGCATCTAAAACATATAAAACACAATTTTGAAATATTTTCAGTATTTTGATGCATTACTGAGTGTTTTTGTATGTTTTTGCAGTTCAGATTGACCAAAAATGATGAGTGTTTAAGCACTTATCAAGTATAGTTTAAAAATATGTTGATTTGATGCATGTAACATGAAACTAACGTGGAATATGTATGTGTCGTGACTCCTAGGCCTTCCAAGATAGAGGCTAGTCACAAGTCGTGTACTATATGTAAGTATGTACGTAAAATAATATTTAAAGTTTATATACGATCGAATATATATATATATATATATATATATATATATATATATCTATGATGCATGAAACATTTGTAACATGTGAAATGAATTGAAATAAGTTTGAAACCACTTACAACACCTCTAGGGTGGTAGAGAGTCGAGAGTGGTTGAATGAAACACAAGATACGATCAAATTCGACTATAACCCAAGTAATATACGAATATATTAAACTCGATTACCCTTTCTTGCGTCCAAACGATATTGAAATCAACTTCTGGTCTTCAAAGGATAGTTTTTAGGAAGAAAGAAAGTTTTGAAAGTGTATGATAATTGAGAGAAACGGATGCATGCATATGGAGTATATATGGTGTCATTTCCCAACACGTAAGTGTAAAAATTTCAAGGAAACCACATGTACTATGCAATGTCAGTAACTATAGGCTTATAGGATGAAATTTTATCATATAATATGAATTGAGAGTGCATGAAATAAGGTGGATGTCCTTGGTGAATCACTAGCATGTCGACCAACTAATATTTCCATACACGATTTGATAAATCGTGTACAACTTGAACATAGTTGATCATCATTGACATTTAAACATGAAAACATGTTAGAAATGTTATTAGGAACACGTAGGAACAAACGGAAAACAAAACGGTTGAGATTTGAGTTTATTACAAATCGATTGAGTTGAGTTTTGATCAAACACTTCGCCACTTAAAAACGTATCAAATGTCGTCCTATGAACATGACACTCGACACACTAATAGTTGGCTAGGTGGTAAACGAGGTGGTGTAAAAATATTGATATGTCGTGTGTAAGAATTGTGAATACGCGAGGCATTTTGGAGGCATGAAACTAGTCGATCAAATGAGATTTTGTGGATTGGAGTTGGGCTTGAAACTTGGGCTTATGAATAGTATACGAGGTGTTGGGCTGAAATTTTGATTAAGGGCCCGTTTGGATTTTAATTGTGATTAGGAAATTTAATTAAGGATTTGTGAAATGTAATTAGGATTAAATGAAATATTTAGGTTTCGAGTAACGTGTCGAGGATTGGTTCCGTCATTTCGTGATTTATATTATTTTGTGATAACGACAAAATAATATAATAAGAAAAATTTCAAATTTTTATGAGAAAATGGGAATTAGTAACGGTAACGAAAGATTATTTATTTAATAACGATATAATTACAAGAAATTTTTACAAGGTTCTACAGCGTGGTCCTGAGTTTACTTGGGAACGTGAGGATCAGATGTAATTAATGTTTGTTTTGTGTGTATTCATTATATGTGGTGTTTCCTGCGGTTACCATTTGGATTTTCTTTTGGTTCGAGGGTATCGTACCTACATGTGAGAAGTCGTGTTGATCATTGGTGATGTTGATCGGGGAGTGTATCTATTTGCGTGTATCGTTGGAGTGACGGAATGTTTTCTATCGTGTGAATTCGAGTATTTAGTCGGTTCACATTTTTGCGATTCTTTCTCTGTGATTTTATGGTGTGGTATTTATTCCGCTTAAATATCCATAAATTTTCTTTTGCTGTTGTGAGTGGTGACTCGTGTAGTTGAAATCTCGGGATGCGATTTCCCTAAGTGGGGGATGATGTAACAACCGTGGTTTTGGCAGGTCAGTTTGACTGATAGTCTTGAGTCGGTTGACGTTTGTTTGGTGTGTCCTAGGTGTTTGAAGTGATATAAGTGTGATATAGGTGAATTTTAGCACTAAATCCCTTTGCGTAAGTGGTATTTTGACTAGCCCTTCTGGAATAGTTAAGTATTAGGTTATATTAGACTACCACGAAAAGGATTCGCGATAAAAACTTGTGGAAGTATTTTATGTTAATTAAAACTTTTTGGTGTGCATTCAGATCCGAATTTGAGTAGTTGACAAGTTTGATTTTCTTTTGAGTACCTGTGTGTGTTATTGGTCCATGGCCTTCTGGGATTAGCTTATATGCTTATGAGAGACCATGGTAAATTTTTGGTGTGAGTTGTTGAGCTTTATTTGTCGTGATTTCATGTGGGCGAATGTACCCTAAAATTCCGCGTTTTCTGATTTTAATAGTGCAAGGGATTTAGTGAGTGTTAGGTTATGGTAGTGGTTAGTATGATGTCTAGGAGATCCATGGTTGGTCATATGAGTCTTAGACATCCATCATATGAGTATTACATGGGTTGTAGCTTTTATCTTGGCCTTGTGTAATGTGGACTTATTTGTGTTGTTTAGATTTGTGATTTGTGTTGTGGAAGCTGCAAGGTTTGAGGTGAGTTCATAGTCCCATATTTTACTTTGTTTTTTTTAAACATTGGGATGGGAATGATGCTTGTGATAAATGATTTGAGTTACTGTGATTATGTGTGGTTTAAAATCTTGGACTTATAATGTTATCGTAATAATGCTATGTGGTACGTCAAAGTGTGATTCCGATTAGGTTAGCGACCTAATTGATGCTGTACTGTGATATGTGATTCCGATTAGGTTAGCGACCTAATTGACGCTGTGTAATTTCCAATTGTGAGGATGCTTATCCTGTTGCTCGTGCATGCGACCCAATTGATGATGTGTTTTGGAGCGGGGGTCACGTTCCGGCCCGATTGTTGCCTTTTTGTGTGATGATTGGTTTATGGATACATGTAGCTTGTATGATAACTATATTTATTTGTCCAGCTATATTTTATAATCACAGTGATTTTGGTTGCCTAGCGTGTATGAGTCTTAAACCTATGAATCTCACCAACATTATGTTGACGTTTTAAGCATCATTTTCAGGTGAGCTTTCTAAGGATAAGATAGAAGGATTTGGATAGATGAGACCTTAGTTGCATTGGAAGTGGTTTAGCATCTATGTTTGAATTTATGCAGTGATTCGGATTTTGTTTTGGTTATTTTGTTTTGGGGTATTGTTACAACACTTTGTGTTTGTACTTTGCTCTATTTTTGTGCATGTAGTTGTTCTCTATATAGACACCAGGTGTTGTGATGATATCCATGAAGTTACACCCTCGCGTTTCCGCCTTGGCGAGGTGTGACATTGTTCAATTGATTTCTTGTTAAATCACAAAGGTACGCATATTTCTTTTATATTCGGTTAATTTCACTTACATGTATTTGATCTATTTCCGCTGCGTGCTTGATGATGTTTATGTGTTTATATTATTGTTATAATTCACATGTTCCAACAGTGGCATCAAGATTCGTTAATACGTTGTAATTAATTACCGAAACACATAAAATTGAATCGTTATGATTATTACATGCTTGGTGTTCTTA
Organism: Orobanche coerulescens; assembly: GCA_033398695.1. NCBI lineage: Eukaryota > Viridiplantae > Streptophyta > Magnoliopsida > Lamiales > Orobanchaceae > Orobanche > Orobanche coerulescens. The sequence continues at coordinate 50,753,137 of CM065802.1, forward strand.
TATATATTTTTTTAATTTGTTGAAACCCTAGAATTTTTTTTATTTATGTTGACTTAATATTTTTTGAAAAGAAAATTTGGGTTTTGAATTTTTGTTATAAAACTTGTAGAAACCCTAGGTTGCATGTAATCTTTATGTGTATTTAATGGATATTAGTGATACGCCATTTTAGTTATGCGTTCCTTGACATGATTATATGATTATAATATGTGCAATGTGGGCATCCATGACAAACCATGCGTGTGTTGTCGTGGATTATGGTGATTTTGTACTAATGGTTACGTATTATGTAGATTTCATGCTTTTATTATGTGATTTCTTATAATTAATATGGTTTTTAGTAAATATTATGACTTATAAAGATTACTAAAATTAATTAATTATGAAATTAGGGAAGACCCTATGAAAATCGTGTAATTAATCAATTGTGTGTTTTAGTTGATTTATTTTGCATATCCATTATTTATGTTGTTTGTTTATTTTATTTAATTACTATTTGTTTTTATATGTTATGTGACATGATAGTAAGCAAAAGGGTAATTTTATAAATAAAATATTAGACGGACTTAATAATGGTGAAATCTTGTTTTGAGCTTAAAAAAATCTTGAACTTTTAATTGATTGATCGCGACTGTATTAAGTGGTTGGAAGGTGAATTCATTTTAATGTGGAGTAATCAAGATACTCAAGATGGAGTCCCGTTGCATATAGTACAAGATAACTAATGCTCAAAATTCAATGTAGCCTCATAATAATTATACAATTATGAAAGGAGATGAAGTGCAAGGGTTGCCCGAATTGAACACATGGCATTTAGTATAGAATTAAAGTCGGTTAGATGAAGTGCAAGGGTTGCGAAAGTTTGCAAGAATAATTAATGATATATAACCTAATTCATGCCTATATAAACCGGCCAAAATCACATTTAGTATGTACAGATTCACACATCTTTTAGATCTTTGATTGTTAGTAGCGGTATGTAAATTCTCTTTTGAAACATTTTGAAGATGGTTCACACATCTTTTAAATCTTTGTAATTAACTCTACCTTCTTTTTTTCTTAATTTAGTTATCATACGCATGTACCACGAAACTCACACAAGATAATGCATGCTCAGATAAATGGAACCAAAGACTGTGATACCAACTATTTTCTTTGTTTCATACATATTTAGGTGATTGTTATAGATAAACATATATATAGATATATGTATTATGTTAATGCATTTTCATATACAAGTAATTTATGTGCGTTTTCTATTGATGTAGCTCACATGTGCGAATTGATTCAAGAAAATGTGCACGAGCATGTATGTAAAGCAACATTTAAATGGTTAAATGATACTTATTACCGTGATTAGTTTATGTAAGTAGTTGCTTTCGAATGCTCTTTGAGAAATATTAGAATGAATTTATTGTGTGCAATTGAATTATTATTGAAAAGAAGAAGGTCCGCGCATCGCAAAGTGTTTTCTTTTTCTATATGTAGAATCATTAGTAAGAACCTAATATTTACGCCCATTAAATGAGTTTGCCATAATAGCAAAATACAACATATTAAAAATATCACATTGAGTAACGAATAGAAATGAAAAAAATACATAATTTTGACTTAAAGCCATTTGTAAATTATAATATCAAATAAAAAAGTTGAGTTTTAAACATAAGCAAAAGTTCAAACTTTTATCGAAAAACAAAACCGGTGCATTTAATGTCACTACTACAAAACAGACATTTAACATCGGTTTTTTTGGACATTTAACATCGGTTTTGGAACCGATGTTAAATGTCGCGATGTTAAAATTAACATCGGTTTCTAATAACCGATGTTAAACTTCGATTTTAACATCGGTTGTTATAACAACCGATGTTAATTTTAACATCGCGATATTTAACATCGGTTCTGGGACAACCGATGTTAAATTTCGCGATTTTAAAATTTTATCGATCACGCTAACCCAAATAGCCCAACCCAACCCCCACCCACACACTCGCCCAACCACCCGCACCAGCCCCCCGCACCAATCCCCACCAACCTACCACCAATACCATTAAATTTCGGTGTTGGTGGGTTTCGAACTCACCACCTCTTGCGTGGGAAAGTGTGATATTACCACTCCGCTGCATTTAACTTCAGATATTTTTTGCTATGTGTTATATTTATATAATATATACATTTATAAATTTATATAAATATAAGATAATTTAATATATATATATATATATTAACAAATCGAAAATTTATTTTTTTAAAAAAATCTAGAATATTAATATTAAAAGTCGGATATTCTTATTTAAAGCTCGAAAATAAAAAATAATAAATTTAAAAATACGAATCTGATTTATAATTAATATTTAATTTGTTTTTTTATTTTTAGATTTTTTGTAAAAATATAAAATAGTTTTTTATGAAAAGTAAAAAAATTACAAAAATAAAAACTAGCAGGTTTTTAAAAATATATATAATAATTCAGTTTTTATTTATTTATGGAAAATAATATTCCACTTTTTTTTTCAAAACTTTAAATAAAAACATCCGATTTTTATTTTCTATTTTCGAACTTTAAATAAAAACATCCGATTTTTATTTTTTATTTTCGAACTAATGTTTATTTTTTATTTTCGAACTTTAAATAAAAACTTCCAATTTTTACCTTTTATTTTTGAACAATAAATATAAACATCCGATTTTCAATATTAATATTCCGGATTTTTTTTTAAAAATAAAGTTTCGATTTTTTTTAAAAAAAATTCCAGATTTTTTAAAAAATTTAACATCGGTTATACTAAAACTGATGTTAAATTACAAATTAACATCGGTTTTTCTAAAAACCGATGTTAAATTAAAAATTAACATTGTTTAACATCGGTTTTTTTAAAAACCGATGTTAATTTGTAATTTAACATCGGTTTTAGTATAACCGATGTTAAATTTTTTAAAAAATCTGGAACTTTTTTAAAAAAATTGAAACTTTATTTAAATATTAACATCGGTTTTTCTAAAAACCGATGTTAAATTAAAAATTAACATCGGTTTTTCTAAACCGATGTGAAATGGATTAATTTGACATCGGTTTTTAGAAAAACCGATGTTAATTGTTAATTTAACATCGGTTTTTAGCAAAACCGATGTTATTTGTTTTAAAATTTTCAATTATGCCACCGCGTCTTTTTTAACATCGGTTTTTACAAAACCGATGTTAAACGAACGATGTTGAATGTCTTTTTGGTAGTAGTGTGTGAAGTATATACAACATCGAGATGGAAGTGCAAGGCTTGCCGGAATTGATTACATGATATTTAGTAATTAGTAGAGAATTAAAAGTCGGTTATGCATTGAGATGAAGTTGAAAAGGTTGCAAGAATAATTTTTGATTTAACCTAATGCAATATATATAGATATATGTATTATGTTAATGCATTTTCATATACAAGTAATTTATGTGTGTTTTCTATTGATGTAGCTCACATGTGCAAATTGATTCAAGAAAATGTGCACAAGCATATATGTAAAACAACATTTAAATGGTTAAATGATACTTTTTAGCGTGATTAGTATATGTAAGCATGCAACTTGAATAATGAATATAAAAGAAAAAGTACATAATTTTTGCTCGAACCCATTTGTAAATTTAGAAAGTTTAAGACATAATAGTGGAGTCCAAAAGGTTTTAGGAATTATTAATAGTGTGTTAATTAATATTCATTTGGTTAGCTATTTGGAATTGAGTTTATTGATAAAATTTATTATTATTAGTTAGACTTCAATGTTAATTTTCAATGAAATTAGTTGTACAATAAAATGAGATAAAACTAACTTTAGTTTTTAATCATAAACGTTATAAATAAATACTAATATGTTATAAAAATCACCAAACAATTAATGGCATACTTACAACAGATGTAATACAATCACAACTTACGAACCTAATAACAAAAATAATTAACGCAAATTACACTATAACAAATAAGAAAAAGCCAAGTGTCAGATACTACGCAAAAACCATAAAATGCAAAATTATTGTTGGGTTACGTAATAGGCTAAAACAATCAAAGGAAATTATATCAAGTGTATGACAATTTAATAAGGACAACCCCATTTATAAAATATAAAGACCAAAAAACCAAAACAATATCAACAATTTTTATATTTTTAAACAACAAACTAAAAACGTTTCATACAACATACTAAACTAAAAATACAAATCCACTCGACAATACACAAAAACAATACGCGCGATTAACAATTAGATTAAAAGCCTGTGCGTAGCACGGGTTCTGCATGCCTCGTACTACCATATTTTTACACCCCAAAATAAATTTATGTGTAGCATTAGACTTGAGTCTCGCATCTAGTTTATTTTATGAATACATGGGTTGACTAAGGATCAAATGAGAAGAATTCTTAAAATAAGAAGGATGAGAAATAACTATAAATACACATTAGAGATGCATCAATTTGAATTAGATGCATATCTAATCTTTTAGATGCATCATAATATATTTTCTAGCTAAAAATTATATGCATACACATATATTAGATGCATTTCGTCAAGTTAGACGAATCATATGTATTTTTCGTCCTCTGCGAGTCAAATTTGCTGCTAGTACTACTTTGCATCGTTTTCACTTCCAAATCACTTTCGAAACTAATTTTGATGCATCTAAATGAATAGAGATGCATCTAATTTAAGTTGAAATATGCATTTATAATTATTTCTCATTCTTCTTATTCTAAATCTTTACCCTACATGGGTTACCTAAGAAACTCGTATAAGACTAATATCTACGTAGTATTTTATAAAAAGGGAAGGGCCCAAAGAGACCCAAAAATTTTCCATACATACAAGCCCGTTATTATCTATCGTCGATCAAGAGATTCCAAAACCCTAACCAAACTTCATCAATCATATAAAAAATCGTTTGAAACTTGTTCAACAATGGAGGCCGAGGTACGTACTTTCGTTCGTTATCTAGTGTATCTTTTCTTTACGCGTCCTTTAATTAATACGAAAACCAACTCATCAAGTATCTAGCGTACGTTATTTCTAATAAATTATATAAATTTTCATCTGCAGGCTACAATGATATGTATGGACACTAGTAACTGGATGCAAAGCGTCGAATCACGTAGATTTAAGAAACAAGCTGATGCTATTAAACTCTATTGTACCAAAAAATTAAAGGTATTTTTTTTTTCTTTCTTTTATCGCATGTATATATGCTTTGCTGTTGTCACTTCTGATTGATCTTTTATTTTTGTTACAGTCTCATCCGCAGAATGTCGTGGGCGTATGTGGAATGGGTGAAAAACTTCCTTTTTGTCTGATTAAGCCTACTAGAGATCTTCGAAAAATCATGAATGCCATTTATTGTTAGCTTCTTTAATTCATTATTTAGTGATCTGTGACTCTATGTATGATGTATGTATAATGATCAAGTTTATTGTTGTTACTCAGGTGCTAGAATAGGCGGTGTTTTGTTGCTATCAGAGGCGATTTCGTATGCTAGTGGTATTTTGCTCAGTAGCCCGGAGTCACATATGCAAAAAAAGATGGTTGTTTTTGCGGGAGGGTATGTATGTTTGTTTATATATGCAATATATTAGTAATTAACTAATGCAACGTTTTACTTATTTAATCTAAAATTTATATGTCCTTGTTTCTTGGCTTTCAGTGTTGCTTTTCAACCAAAGCTTGAAGGGGAGGCATTAGGAAAAATCATGAAAGAGAGGAATTTAGCTTGTGATGCTGTCACCTTTGGTGACCAGTCCACAAATAAGAAGGAAGTTTTTGACACCTTGATTGCTGCTTCGGATAATAATGGCAACTGCCACATCCTTCATGTTGAACCTCCATGTTCTGTCCGTCGTGCCTTATCAAGGTTTATTATAATCTTTTTGCTTAATTGGACGTACTCATATTTGATTACATTACATGCTACATACTGTCTGTTTTTTTGGTTTGTCCTATATAGTATATTTTGTAAACATTTTCTATCTGCAGGTCTCCAATCATCCCTCAAGTTGAAGAAGGTGAAAGCACTACCGTTGCAGTTGCTAATCTTCCAATGGAAGACGAGAGAGAAAAGCAGAAGAGAAAGTCTCAACGTGTCTCTCAGAAAATTCAACAAGCAAAAATGAACACACCTACTCAAGAGATTGTAAAGCTGAAATTAGAGGATAAAAAGAAAAAGGAGCAAATTGATGCATTAACTAGAGAGAATGAAAATCTGAAACGAGAGTTGGAACTATCCCGTAAAGAGAAGAATCAAGTTCTATCAGCCATTGCTAAGTTATATGAGTTAGCTAGTAAAGGTACTTCCGCAAAGACTATTCCACAAATTCAATGGAACTTTCTTCCATAGCCTGCCCTAACAAACATTCCAGGTTACTATGCGGATGCAGTGAAAACTTTCCAAACCGAGATAGCCAAGTATTTTTGTTAATGAGATAGCCAAGAATGTGTAACTAATGAGTCAAGGACATGATTTGTAAACTAGACAAGTACGGAGCATTTTTATCTATAAAAGTATGTTTGCTTTCAGAAGGTGGATTCATAAAAAAAGTATCTTTGTAAACTCAAGCTAGTGGTTACAATATATATTACCATCAACTGTATATTTTAGGCACTGATTAATTGGAGCCATAATCCTTTGGTAGAATGCAAACTTTTCAGCACATCATATTAGTATTATCTGAATCACAATCTTCCAGAATCACAGATGCGATTTTGGAGAATATTTCTGTGCTCCAAAACTTATCCTTCAATACACAACCATGTTATGCTCCTCGTACTTGCCCACAATTGAAGCTTTGTAAACCATTTTGACCATTCGTCTCTTGTGTTTATCCAATAAATGTTCTGGTTTGGCTTTATTATATATTCAATAAGTACGTCCCATTTAAAATTTACTTCGTTTTGCACCTCTTATATGTCAAGACCTGATGTAATTCAGAGTGTTTTTCTTCTTGTAGTAAGTGTTATTGTTTGTGTTCGTTTGATCAAATATCTGTATGTTATGTATTAGTGACAAATATGAATAAGATATTGGGTTTGTCAGGTGTGTATATAGTTGTATTATTTATCACCTTCATTTTTTATTTTATTTTTTAGAACGAAAATTTTAATTATCTTACAATATTTATACAATAAATCTAGCTCACACATCTTAAGTAGTACTTGAACCCACAACCATTTGGTTGGGGAGCTTCTCAAACAACATGGGATACCATTGACATGACAAGTCCTGTGGTTGGGTCGTATGTATTTCATTCTGTTTGTGCAACAAACTACTTCAATAACTCATGTCCTATTAATTATATGGTATTAAAATACATTGATTTAGTTCACGAAACACTTTTACTTAGTTGTTAATTTTATTTGTGATGATACTAGACGTTCAAATGTGTATGCTTATGATTATATGGATAGGGTGACATTAATTGAACTGTACACCTCTCTAGTTTGGGTAAGAACGATAAGTCTAACAGTTCATGTCTGTTTTCTTTCTTTGTTTTTGAACACATTATCTATATTTTCAATACGACATATACATACAACTAAAAAAAGCTCAAGACGATGTCCTTGTTAGTCGACATATTGTATGGCCATGTTGGCCCGTTCATTATTTATCATGGGCTTAACCCACATTAATTAGTTATAGTAGGACTAGTATTTAGATTTTATTCTCTAATCCCTATATATAATTAACGTCCCCTCCCAGTATCCCTCAAACAAGCAAAAAAACCCATACGATACTTTTGAGTTTTGATAGGGATACCATCGTTCGATCTATACATCATTTGTTTGGCTATTATAAGGTAAAACATCTACTTGTTATACTTGGAATTTTTAATTAAGATTTTCAATGTGTTAGGGTTTATCTTTATTCTTTAATGTTATAATTTATTAGGTAGCGTGATATCATTAATATGTCAAGTACTTCACTCTATATATGCACTGTGGAAGATGTCTATGGCATCGATTACGGTTGTTTTACTCACATATTTTTCTTTAAAGGGGCCTTTTTTTAATTACGGCCCAGGGCACCCAAAATCCTTATTACTTCGAAACTCTTGTTCTTTAAACCGATATGATTTTTGTGTTTAAAGTTTGTACTTGCGACAATTTTTGTATGCGGATAATCACTTGTTACTCTACATTATGGACTTGTTGTAGGTAGTTTATAACTGGTTGTTAAATTAAATACAAAACGAGGTTGCATATGAAGATTTTTAGTGTGCATAGCATCCTCTTTTTTTACTTCGTATTAGATCTAGTTGTGATATTAATTCCAGTTTAGGTCATTAATCCATGACATGGATCCTGTTTTTTTTCCAATAGGTTAGCAGCTTGCTGCATGGGAGGGTAAAGTGAAAAAAAACTTCCATTCTTCCGAGGGAGTCATATGGGTAAGGGTCCGGCCAAACGAAAGCGCCAAGAACGAGTAAAAGGGAGTGATATGGGTAAGGGTGCGGCCAAAAGAAAACGCCCCTGTGTTGAATCGGAAGGATTTTCCGATGATGATCAGAGGAAGACTTCAGTCCCCTGTGTTGATTGGAGGGAGGTTTCACCCACAACTGTTGAAATGATCACTTCTTTTGAGTCGGCGGATTCACTCCTTCCTTCTAGGAAGGAGGATTCAACCCCCCATGTTAAATTTAAAGGATTATCCTATAATGATGAGAACGAGCCTTATGTTAAATGGGAAGGATCTTTAAGTAAGGGTTGGGAGGATTCAACCCCCGTTAAATTTAAAGGACTTTCCTATGATGATGAGAATGAGCCTTATGTTAAATGGGAAGGATCTTTAAGTAAGGAGGATTTAACCCGCCGTGTTAAATTTAAAGGATTATCCTATAATGATGAGAACGAGCCTTATGTTAAATGGGAAGGATCTTTAAGTAAGGTTTGGGAGGATTCAACCCCCGTTAAATTTAAAGGACTTTCCTATGATGATGAAAATGAGCCTTATGTTAAATGGGAAGGATCTTTAAGTAAGGGTTGGGAGGATTCAACCCCCGTTAAATTTAAAGGATTATCCTATAATGATGAGAATGAGCCTTATGTTAAATGGGAAGGATCTTTAAGTAAGGGTTGGGAGGATTCAACCCCCGTTAAATTTAAAGGACTTTCCTATGATGATGAGAATGAGCCTTATGTTAAATGGGAAGGATCTTTAAGTAAGGAGGATTTAACCCGCCGTGTTAAATTTAAAGGATTATCCTATAATGATGAGAACGAGCCTTATGTTAAATGGGAAGGATCTTTAAGTAAGGGTTGGGAGGATTCAACCCCCGTTAAATTTAAAGGACTTTCCTATGATGATGAAAATGAGCCTTATGTTAAATGGGAAGGATCTTTAAGTAAGGGTTGGGAGGATTCAACCCCCGTTAAATTTAAAGGATTCTCCTTCATATGAAGGTTGCGACAGGAAGGGCATCCGGCGTAAAACTTTGCCACTTTGTTATTTGCATGAGTTATGGTGTTAACTAATTTTAGACAATTAAATGACACTATAATCTTCATGCCACCGACCCCAACATAGTTGGGATTAAGGTGCTGTTGATGATGATGATGATGATCCTATAATGATGAGAATGAGCCTTATGTTAAATGGGAAGGATCTTTAAGTAAGGGTTGGGAGGATTCAACCCCCGTTAAATTTAAAGGATTTTCCTATAATGATGAGAATGAGCCTTATGTTAAATGTGAAGGATCTTTAAGTAAGGAGGATTCACCCCTAGGAAACGAGTTGAATTGATCAGATCTTCTGCTGATGATGGTGAACCAGGTACCAATTAAGAATTCAATGCTTAACTTCCTCCTTTTTATATTTCTCTCATTAATGCTATTGTAGTGTGTCTTGATGTAACACCCCAAATGATTTTAAAAATAGATAGCTAAATTACTTTTGTGTCATTTGCAGGTGTTGAACTTAATTTGGGATGAGTTTTGGGCAAGAAATAGCAAAACTTCACTTCAACTATACAAGCTAGATACCATGGCTGCTGCTCGGGTCAAGTTCATGGAATGGTAGCAGAGAAAGTCTGCATTAAGCTCTTACCGAGCTATCCTTTTCTTTTGGAACTTAAAACACATGCTCGGTTTGTCTCTGAAAAAAAATTAGGTTTTTTTTTGCATGTTTTGAAGATTTTCAACGTTGCTTTTAAGGACAAGAAAAATGAGGACGTAATGACATACCAATTTATTTGTTCCCATACCTAACAAAAATTGGGCAAACGGGTGCTTTCAGGCGTCAGCCTTAACAAGCATTTGATTGAATGGTTCACTTGAGGTCGAATAGCCGATTTTCAGTGATTTTTTAGACTTTCCTATATAAGATTTGGGGTGTTTATTAGTTTAGTTCAAGTAGGAGGTGTCACTACTGACTTTGTTATATAGAAATTTTATCTACAACTACCTCTTTAGTGACTTCTAAACTGACCTTCAAACACTTTGACAGCAGACAAAAAAAGATTAATGGTGTTAAAGATGACGGCTTTTACAAAGGCGAGTTACTGATTGCATTAGGAGTGGAAAAATGGGCAGGACGGCCAGGTTGGATCACTGATCAACACAGGTAGTTTTTAGTACAGGTATGCTTAAACCGAAAATAGTTAACTGTAAATTTATAATAGTGTGTTGAAAGGTCGTAAAATCAATAGTCATTCCTAAAGCGGTCATATTTGCATAAATTTTTTATGCATCTTTTTCAGAAAATGGCTAATGCGCAAGGACATCATTATGCAATATGCAGCAACGTAGCCACATGCTAGACGAGGCGATTGAGTACATCAAGTTTGTGTAGATACAAATATAGGTAAATAATGTCACTATTGTTTTTTTTAAAGTAATTATAAAAGTGAAACTCAATCAGTTTCATTTAAGGTTGGCAAAATGAAACCGATTGAGTTTCACATATGCCATCTTTGTCAAAAAAAACTCCACGCTGTCAATGATGAAAGAAAAGGCATGGAGATGGTAGTTAGCTTAAGTCTACTTGCATCACGTGTGCCCGACCGGATACATTGTAGGAAAGGAAGCCACAAGGAAACAATTATTAGCATTAACACATGCAACATGCAAATATATTGATGATGTTGTGGTGGTAATCGGATGTAGTTTTCATCAAATCGAGATAAAGATATTGTTTCACACTTTTGATTGAATGGTTTCACAATATATTTTTCCAATATATGCCTTTTCGATTAGATTGATTGTTTGGATTTATTTATGCCGTATTTTCATGATGTACTAATTAGATGAATCCGTTTATGTTTGAAAACTTATTAGATTTAACTAAGTACTTAAATTACGAATCATAAAACAAATATCATAAGTATGGATGCTCATAAGTATGGACCTCATAAGTAATAATATTATCCAATTTATATGACGCTAGTTCGTCCATGGACGGTATCTATATAAATCAACAACAAAAAAATCAACATAATAGTATTTTAAATAAATTTATAATTAGCTTGTTACCTTAAATCTTGTAGCATAAACCCTAAACATAATTTAGGATCATTTTCTGGATCTAAAACCCTGATAATAAACTCTGCGGAAACAAAACAAAAGTTATACATAAACTAATAATCGAGCCAAATATAACTCAAATGTTTGCACTCACCAGATACGCCAGCAGAATCAGAAACCGAAATCATGAACATGCTTCCGCCTGCAATAAAAGAACGAACGCAAAATGATTAGAAGACCGATGAACAATGAACACCCATATTGGGCGAGTATATATAGGCTCTGGAGTAGGGTTTCGCAAGTGGGCCGAAGATAACGTGTAATTCAAAAATAGAAAAGATATCGGAGAGGATAACCATCGTTTTTAAAACATTCTAGAAGGTGCCTCTCATACTGCCAGAGACCCCGCAACACCAAAGTTTCAGAAAACACACCCGGTTTCAAAAGGTTTTTTTATTCGCGTTTTCGACACGTCTATGTTTGGAGAAGCCTCCAAAAAAACACTTCTGGCGCTCCGACATTCTCTCGATCGCAAAACCAATTAACAGAGGCCTCGATTTCAAAATGGAGCTCCGACATTCTCTCGATCGCAAAACCAATTAACAGAGGCTCTCCGACATTCTCTCGATCGCAGTATTGAGGCTATTAGATTGTTTTTAGCCTATGCATCATTTATGGGCTTTACAGTCTATCAAATGGATGTTAAGAGTGCCTTTCTGTATGGTACTATTGATGAGGACTTTGACGCCGTCAGGCAAACTCTTGACGCCTTCATGAACTACGGATTTTTATTATTGAGGTTTGACGCCGTCAGGGAATTACTCTTGACGCCGTCATCTACTGTTCCCAGCATGGAAAATAGAGACTTTTCCGTTTTCTTCACTTTTATGCTCCAAAACGTCCAAAATGGCTTCTTTTCCAGAATTCACTCTCCAAGTACCTAAAATCACAAAAGGAACGATTTAGGGCAATATTTGATCAAATAAAGTCGGATTCGGGCTTAAATGACCCCCTAAAAACGGATCATTTTTCGCCTCATCAATGAGAAACCTCCTATGTACTTATGTGCCTACAGAAGAAGAGATTGACTACTTGATTAATAATGATCAAATAATCAGAAAGAAGGCTATTGAACTGATTGCTAATACAACCTTGGATGAAGAACAAAGGTCTGCTCAATTAAAAGACTTCATTCAAATGAAGAATCAGCAGGCTCTTGATGAAATCATTGGGGATGTTAGAAAAGGTCAAAAGAAGCCAAGGAAACTTACAAAGGCACAGATAATTGCTGAGATGAAGACTTTTTGTTGCCATGTTGGTAATATGAAGATGGCTCAATTCAAAGGAATGTCACATGATCAGATTGAAGGTATTTACTACAGAATCAAAAGACAAGATAGTAAATTCATTCCAATGGATCAAGAACCTATAGTAATGAAGACAAAAAGGTCTGGAGTGAGTCTTGAATCAAAAGATGCAAAGAAGTTGAAGACTCAGGAATCATCTCAAGCAGAAGAGGGTCCTAGCAAGTTGACAGAAGAGCGAGTTACAAACATGTTGTTCATAGAGACTGATGTACTTAATATTGAACCTTTAGAAACAAAATATCCAGCAGTTGGTTGGGAGATCTTTTCTGATAGTTTTGGTGTAGCTTGGAAGATCATCAGAACTGGAAGTGTCACAAGTATTTGCAGAGATTTTGAAGATATTGTTAGATCTTGTGATAGAGAAGATTTGGATACTTTGTGGAGGATTGTTCAAGATCAGTCAAATAAGGATGAACTTGTTGATGTCAAAGCTAAGGAGTTATGGGTTCACTTCAGAAGACTATATGAACCTGACCCAAGTGATAGATATTGTAGATTTGAAGCTCATGACATGAGAACCTTGTGGAAGTTCTATGATTCAAGTTCTGTGCATCATCTTTCTACTCAAGATGGAGTTGATGTCTTTATGCTGGCTGAGAAAGAATATCCATTGAGAGCTGGAGTATTGGATGTGATGAGGTCAGTGAAGCTTAGGTGCTGGGAAAGAACTGAAGTCATAGATGATTTGCTACAAAGGATTTATGATCAAAGTGTGAGATCTGATAAAGAGTTAAGAAGAAGAAGATAAGTGTTTGGAAGAATTCCCATATCCTCATGTTTGCTGAATACTTGAAGAAACTTATTTATTTATTTATTAATCATAAGTTAGGGGAGGATTGTTGGGAATTATACTAACAGTTACCACGGCTAAGTGAAGATGTTACAACTGCTGAAGATTGTACTTGCAGTGGAAACTCATTACCACTGCAAGAACATATATTACCACTGCTTATTAGATAACTGTTAGGAAACGTGTTTAGATATATATAGAATAGATCTTGTGTATATCTTATTCTATTAACATTATACTTATCTTGTAGAAGAGGACTCCTTGTGCTATAAAAGGAGATCCTAGGTTAAAGGTTAGATATACGTTTTCTAGAGCTTCAAGGTGTAACCCTAGTGATATCAAGATCACTCGTATTATTATCATTAATAATATTGGAGCTAGTCATTTGTTAAGTACATTGTTCTTATTCATAAACAACTGTCTTACTCACAATCAAACTTCTAAGTGTTACTAAGTAGATTCCGCATACTTAGTGATATAAATCAAAGTATCAATCTAACACAATTCAAGGTGTAAAGATCCATCAATACTTTTGCTATATACCATATCTTTCACGATACCAATTATCATAAGAAAAAATTTGTTCAATGTCATCATTTTCTTCTTCTGATGAGTTGTCTTCAACAGTGTTCCAGTCAAAATCAACAGTTGTTGATTATTTTCAACATCATGTTCAAAACTCACTCCCCCGACTCTGAGTTATTGTCATCATCAGTATTCTCAATATAAGACTGCTCAGCTTCTATCATTGGAATATGTGCATGCCATGTACGCAGATCACGCATCCATTCCCTATCGAACCAAGTATATGGATCAGAAAAATTGGACCGTAAAAACTATGACTTACGTACAGGTCGATCTCATGTTCATTGTTTTCGGCACTTATCAAAACCTGAAGATCAGTTTCTTTTTCAATAGGCATAAGACCACCATCTACCGAAAACACTGCTTGCTTGCCAGGAACTCTATAATACAACTTCTCAAGTATATTGTATTCATTGAGGTTTGTTGAAATCCAATCTTCAATAAAACTCAAGTTTATGTACTTTACTTCTATTGATGGTAGTTTTGCTTCATCACCACCCCAATAAAAAATGTGGATCCTATCGGTTATAATCCTTCCACCATAATGAATACAAACATTTAACATTCTTGATCTAAGCCCGACATGAACAATATATTTCAAAAAATACGTCAATGTTAGTATCTGACATACACAATTAAAAAATATAGATTACAACTTACTTGTTTGGACGATGATTGTGGCTGCCGTCAATTAAAGCCGGAAATTCGGAGCAAATTGTGCAAAAAACATAGTTACACATGTTTTCGTTTTTGAGATTTGGATAAAAGCATATCCAATTTAATGTGTTTTGAAATTCGAAAAGTACTTTTTTAATATATTTTGCCCTAAATGGTAGTAAAGTCGGTTAAGTATACCTATAAGCGTTAAATAGTAAATACTACGAGTATTTTAATAAAACTATTGCCAACAATAAAACATCCAACAATGTCTTCCCAAACAGGAACTTTAAGTCTAATGCGAAAAAGATACATATAATAAATAATTATAAAGTGAAATGTTTTTTTAGTCATATGACGTCGATGTATTGACATCATATAAACCAGGAAATATAACATATTTATGTTTCTGATACTATAACGTTACGTGAACAAAATATAACATACTACATTCAATACTTACACAATCAACTAAGTCCCCCCAGATCAGTTAGGAATCAAAAACATCTTTTTAAATTAGTTATATACATGAGAGACACACACAACCAAAAGAAATATATAATGTAAACATTAAATGGTACAACTGGTTTTTTACGAAACAGAAACATTGGATAACGAAACAGAAACATATAATTTGGGATTTTATAACATACCCAAAAAAAATTGTATACATCAAAATCACTTAAACATAAATGATACAAAGGTTAACATTAAATCCATTCAAATTGTGGAAAATATACAAACATCTCCACATGAATACAAAATTAAAAAACTAAATGTTTTTTTTCCTCGGCAGCCACATCCTCGTTAGAAACATCAGAAAATCCTTTTTTGTACTCCATGGTTACCTTCTTAACCCTAATTTTATATAAATCATTAGCCATTTTGAGAATCTCAAATACATTATCATCATCATCATCCTCCTGCAAGATGTGAAAAAGGGAAAAATATAAACTATTAATTAAGAATAATATGATATATCACGTAAGTCAAAATAGTGTTTTTTAATACATCTTGTTACATGAAATCGCTCTGTTGGTGATCAAGCTTGTTTTAATATCAGAATAGAAATCCAATATAACCCCAACTGCATGTAAATCATATTCTTTTAGCAAAGCTAAATCACCTAATCAAAAAGTAATATAAAATTGAATGGTATATTAATTAATCATCTTAATGACTTACAACAACATGTACCATGTTGTACCATGATAAAAGCCAGGTCACACAAATATGTGCATGGGATTGTGACATCTCCCCACATATATATTAGAGGAACATGCCATGTCATATATGCCACTTGGCAACCAAGAAATACGTGGAAACCAAAAAGTATGCCAGCTTGTCCCATTTAAATTAGCTGTCAACCTAAACCACCCTCATTCCACACTCCTTCCACAATTCAATCAAAACCCCCAAATCAAATCCCTGATTTCAAGCAAGAAATCAATCTCATTCAAATTCAACCCATAAATATACCTACAATTCGGAATTAAAAGATCACCATATCAGTTAATTTTGAATCTTGATTCAAAATTATTTAGAATAACTCTATCAATTTCATTTAAAATGGCCGATAATTATGCAAACGTTTTGGGAATAATTGAATTTTTGATATCCCTATCACTTCATTTGAAATGATTCAAACACGCACAAAATAATCAGATCAGAGAATGATTTATCACAGCGCAAACAACTTCAATTTCTTGTCGTTCTTCTTAGGTAATTTTTTATTTTTAGTATTTGTTCCGATTAAATCGAATTAGGTTAGCCAGTTAGTTTTGTATGAAGAATTAGGGATTAGATTTGTTAGTATAGTTTCAGGTTTTGGATAGAAGGCTTTCAAAAGGAAGACTATAAAGTGGTTGATGAATTTGCATACCAAGTGTTTGATGAATGATTTTTTTTTTTTTTTTTGAAAATATGTTGTATTGGAATATAGATTTTTATGTGAAGAAATTACATATCAAGTGTTTGAGTTATTAATAAAAAACATATCAAGGAATTTCCTAAATGCAGTTAATAAGTCACTTTAGCTACAAGTTACGACTTAAACTCAATTGTTAAACAATTAGCAGTCGACCTATATAATTATGGGATGCCATAAATGTGATAGCAGATTACAAAAGCTCATAGAACATGTATAATATTGGTTGTGTGATAATTGTTTGAAAATTAGTGAGATTAGACAAATGATTATACGTAGGTAGAAGCAACAATTGCAATTTTGATGTGTATTATAAAATATTTTAAGAGCCAAACTTTGAACTTTTTGGTGGTCAGACTTAGAATTTTGAACTAATTATTAGGAATATGAATCAGGTAGTTTTTCAAAGAAATTTAAGTGATAAGAATAAATTATGAACAAGTACTGCAAATGGAATAATGTTGGCGTCAAAGTCTCAACGATGTATTTTTTTAAAGCATGTTTGATCTGAAAGGTAAAAGGAGATCCACAAGTGCCATTTGGGATCTTTTATTTTGCGTGAAAATATTGTCTGTACACAATAGGTGAGGTGAGGACCTCAAGTAAACATGTACGTGACAATTCCGTTCATGTTTGGCTATGTTTACATGTTTGCTTGCATTCCTTGGAGCACTAAGCAAAGTTATTTGTTAGTTGTATGTGTCCATAAAGTTATGTGTTGTTTGACCCATTTGAAAGTAATATGATAGTGAAGGAATAAAATGACCATGTTTGAAGCTAATTCCTAATATGTCCTGTTTGACCCAATAAAGACTAAAATGACCTTGAATCGACCCATGTGCAAGTAAAGTCTTCATACCTAGCTAGCTTAATATTTCATACAAATTTGCTATCTAAAATGATTTTAAAAATAGATAGCTAAATTACTTTTGTGTCATTTGCAGGTGTTGAACTTAATTTGGGATGAGTTTTGGGCAAGAAATAGCAAAACTTCACTTCAACTATACAAGCTAGATACCATGGCTGCTGCTCGGGTCAAGTTCATGGAATGGTAGCAGAGAAAGTCTGCATTAAGCTCTTACCGAGCTATCCTTTTCTTTTGGAACTTAAAACACATGCTCGGTTTGTCTCTGAAAAAAAATTAGGTTTTTTTGCGTATTTTGAAGATTTTCAACGTTCTTTTGAGAACAAGAAAAATGAGGACGTAATGACATACCAATTTATTTGTTCCCATACCTAACAAAAATTGGGCAATCGGGTGCTTTCAGGCGTCAGCCTTAACAAGCATTTGATTGAATGGTTCACTTGAGGTCGAATAGCCGATTTTCAGTGATTATTTAGACTTTCCTATATAAGATTTGGGGTGTTTATTAGTTTAGTTCAAGTAGGAGGTGTCACTACTGACTTTGTTATATAGAAATTTTATCTACAACTACCTCTTTAGTGACTTCTAAACTGACCTTCAAACACTTTGACAGCAGACAAAAAAAGATTAATGGTGTTAAAGATGACGGCTTTTACAAAGGCGAGTTACTGATTGCATTAGGAGTGGAAAAATGGGCAGGACGGCCAGGTTGGATCACTGATCAACACAGGTAGTTTTTAGTACAGGTATGCTTAAACCGAAAATAGTTAACTGTAAATTTATAATAGTGTGTTGAAAGGTCGTAAAATCAATAGTCATTCCTAAAGCGGTCATATTTGCATAAATTTTTTATGCATCTTTTTCAGAAAATGGCTAATGCGCAAGGACATCATTATGCAATATGCAGCAACGTAGCCACATGCTAGACGAGGCGATTGAGTACATCAAGTTTGTGTAGATACAAATATAGGTAAATAATGTCACTATTGTTTTTTTTAAAGTAATTATAAAAGTGAAACTCAATCAGTTTCATTTAAGGTTGGCAAAATGAAACTGATTGAGTTTCACATATGCCATGCTGTCCAAAAAAAACTCCACGCTGTCAATGATGAAAGAAAAGGCATGGAGATGGTAGTTAGCTTAAGTCTACTTGCATCACGTGTGCCAGCCAGATACATTGTAGGAAAGGAAGCCACAAGGAAACAATTATTAGCATTAACACATGCAACATGCAAATATATTGATGATGTTGTGGTGGTAATCGGGATGTAGTTTTCATCAAATCAGATAAAGATATTGTTTCACACTTTTGATTGAATGGTTTCAGCAATATATTTTTCCAATATATGCCTTTTCAGTTAGATTGATTGTTTGGATTTATTTATGCCAGTATTTTCATGATGTACTAATTAGATGAATCCGTTTATGTTTGAAAACTTATTAGATTTAACTAAGTACTTAAATTACGAATCATAAAACAAATATCATAAGTATGGATGCTCATAAGTATGGACCTCATAAGTAATAATATTATCCAATTTATATGACGCTAGCCCGTCCATCGGACGGGTATCTATATAAATCAACAACAAAAAAAATCAACATAATAGTATTTTAAATAAATTTATAATTAGCTTGTTACCTTAAATCTTGTAGCATAAACCCTAAACATAATTTAGGATCATTTTCTGGATCTAAAACCCTGATAATAAACTCTGCGGAAACAAAACAAAAGTTATACATAAACTAATAATCGAGCCAAATATAACTCAAATGTTTGCACTCACCAGATACGCCAGCAGAATCAGAAACCGAAATCATGAACATGCTTCCGCCTGCAATAAAAGAACGAACGCAAAATGATTAGAAGACCGATGAACAATGAACACCCATATTGGGCGAGTATATATAGGCTCTGGATTAGGGTTTCGCAACCGTGGGCCAGAAGATAACGTGTAATTCAAAAATAGAAAAGATATCGGAGAGGATAACCATCGTTTTTAAAACATTCTAGAAGGTGCCTCTCATACTGCCAGAGACCCCGCAACACCAAAGTTTCAGAAAACACACCCGGTTTCAAAAGGTTTTTTTATTCGCGTTTTCGACACGTCTATGTTTGGAGAAGCCTCCAAAAAAACACTTCTGGCGCTCCGACATTCTCTCGATCGCAAAACCAATTAACAGAGGCCTCGATTTCAAAATGGAGCCCTCTCATTGGTTAATTGAATCCCTCATTTGGCTAAAAGTGAGTTCTCATATATATTATATAAAAGATTGTTACTAAAAAGTAAAACTTGATACATCTTGAAATGGGAAAATTAATATAAGACGAGGGAGTTGTATTTAAAAATCACAAAAAAGAGCCTTTGTGTTTATAAAACTGGGCCAAAGCCCAATGAAAATTTTGAAAACCTAATAAATCACGTGAGTGTGATCTTCACTTCACTTGTACGCCACCTCTTGAAAACACCAAAAAGAGTCTCATTTTCTTCACTTTTACACAGTAACCAAAGAAAGAAGTTTGTAAATGGGTAAGAAAAGCATATCGGAAGAAATAGAAGAGTTGAAAAGTGATTGGAAAGCGGTGGGTGATTTGTCTGATTCTTTTTTTGAAACTGCAAAAAGGCTTGTTTTAAATTGGGAGGAGTTGAATGAGTCAGATATTCCTGACCTTGAAGAAGTACTTGCTCTCACCGATGATTTGAAGAAAAAGATGAATCAAATGTACGATGAACACGCCGGCTTTCGTGAGGCTTTCATCAAACCTACTCCTGTGGTTAGTACCCACTATTTTTTTCTTTCTTATTTATTTATTTATCAACTGTTAACTTTTTTTTTGTTTTTCTTTAGTTGAAAAGGTGTGCAACTATTGATGATGAAAAGGAGGAAGGGCGTACTACCAAGAAACCTCACCCTTCCAACTGATTAAGGTATTATTTTTATGCTTATTTTACTTTCTGCTGCTTGTTATGTTATTTTAGGACTTATTTTATTTTATTTTTAAACTTGTCCGAGAAATAGCTATTTGCTGTGAAAATTTTATCAGTGAAAGGTTTGAAGTTGTTGCCTTATTTGATGCTTATTGAAAATTTTGACAAGCTAATTTTTTGGAAGCTAAATGAATAAGCCCAATCAATAGCTTATGAGCTTATCAATTTTTCAATATGCTCATCAAATAAGCATTTTAAAATAAGCAGAAAAACAGCAATCCCAAACTCCCTATGTTTCATTTTTCTGAATGTTTATCACAAAAGGTAGGTACTATTTGGAATTTTGGGTACCCTTATTATAAGTGCTTAATAGCTTTCTGCGTTATGGAAAACCACTTTCAAGTGTTTTGGTTAAGCTTATGTCAAAAAGGCTTAACTAATTTTGACAAGGAAATAAGATTTTGAGCATATAAGCTTTTACCCAAACACCCCCCCTATATCAAAACTACCCTAATCGGCTTTGGATTCAAAGCTGTAAGACTTTTATCATGCTATTTTATCAATACCCAACCCTTTACAATAAGCAGTTTTAAATAAGCTTAGACAAACACTCCCTGTGCCGCCTGTAAAATATATATTTTTTATATGAGCTAGAATAAGCACTTTCGTGCCTTATTTTACCCGAAATTAAGGTAAGCAAATAAGATACGGAGAAGTAGTGCTCTAGAATAAGCATAAAGCAGCAATCCCAAATGCCCCATGATTTATTTTGTTGTATGTTTACTTGATTGACAAATCCATACTCTTTTGCTCACTTTTTATAGTACTAGATTACTAGCAGCTTATCCTACATAAATCTGAAAGGCGTTTACTTATTCTGCTTATTTTATTGCATAAAGTGGAAAATAATAATGTACTAAAATAGATCAGTGAAGGTATTATTATTATGCTTTGCTAATGTTTGTATATTGACGGATTTCGTAGGAGGATATGCACTAATTAAATGACTTGTTCGCTAGTCAATTTATTTGGTTTTTGAGTTTAGGTTATTTTTAAGTATTCCTTTTTAGCACCATTTCATTGATTTGGATTAATCTGATATTAAGGTTTGAGTTATCATAGATTGATATAATTTTCAAGTTTAGGTTATTCAATATCGGTTTTATTGGAGATTTGGTTTGTTTCTTTACCATGTAGTTCCTTTTCTAAGTGTTGGCTTTATACTTACATCTTCATATGGGGCTACGTTATACCTATTGCTGTATATCAACATATGTAATGGATTAAAAGGATATGTTGTTCTTAATTACAATATGAAACACTATCATCAACCTTTTTCTAAAACAAAGTTTGCTCACATTTTCATAGTTTAGAAATTCGTTTTTCGTCTTTTCAACACCTCTACCATAACCACGAGTCAAACATTAGAAAAAGACAAATGAGTCCTTAGCCTTTGCCACTCCTTCCTGCCTGTGGTTTAGTTGAGAAGTTTTGGATTTCGGTTGATTAACAGTAGTATTTTGGTATTTATTGAAGTTATCTCTTCGTCTCATGAAGTGTTACTTTTAACAAATTTTACAATAAGTTTATGTACTTGACTCAACTAGGATATAGTAGTTATTTGATTGTTTATGCATTGCTCTTTTTAACTTTTTAGTACGGTGCCTTGTTAAACCTATCTTTGCAATGGTTGCAAAGAGAAACCATTGCAATAGTAGGTTCAATTAGGTAGTAGACTAGTAGGGTTAAGAAAAGCACTTCATAAACCATCGAATAAATATTTATTCCCTATCAAGTTAAGGCAATATATGTGGGGATGGTTCAATGCACAACTCATTTTATGTACAGATCTTACATAAATCCTTTATATCAATCAGAATTCAATAATTTCCTTTTTTGTATTTTAATACATGCAATTTCGGAAGGTATTTTGCATTTATACAACATTCATTTAGTTGATAATATATATAGGGAAGGGTTCAAAGCGTCCATAGTGGCTACATATATATTAGAGATTATCTGTATATCTTACTGATAAATCTTGTGTACTGTACTTATGTTTATGTAATTATTTCAAATTAAAGTTTTTTGCTAATTATCTTGCTTTTAAAGGGGGTCTTTATTAAATAATCGGCTTTGAAATATAAGTAACCAGTTAAACGAGAATCACCTAATCTACAAACGTATGTTAAAGGTTGTGGAGATATTGGAAATGTGATGATTATATAACCATGTAACAAACATAGTAAAAAGAGGGATGTGAAACTAAGTTTCAAAAAATGTTCAGCTTTGCTTCACGGCATTGGAGCAGGTAACATGTTTCATGTGGTTGTTACTTGTGATAGCCTTGTTGTCGACACTGTAACGGCTTCTGTAAAATCTGATAACATGGATAGCAAACCGTAGTTGCTTAAATACTGACACTAGTCATCACATTTAACTTGATAAAATCAGTAATCACAGAACTTCCCAATTCCCCTACTTCACTTTTAAATAAGTACACCGTGGCTGCCAACAAAGTCCCCTAAGTACACTCCAAATGTTATTACCACATGACTTGGTAAATGTTATTACCACATGACTTGGTAGTTTGAAGCTTTCCTCTCACTGCCATCGATAGGATATAGTACTTAGGGGATGCACTGAGGAAAAGTGTGGATTATTTTTTTTCGTATGATCTTGTGTAGCTTTTTTATACTGTCAAACTTGATCCTATGATAAAATCAAAGCTCTTTACTTTATTTGCTTATGTTTTTGCATAAACTGGAAGATAAAAAGGTATATGAAAAGCACCCTAATTGGTTTCGTAATAAAAGTTGTGTTATGTTTACTTAGTTATTAGCTTAAAGAGTTCATAAGCTATAAGTGAATAAGCTCATAAGCCCAAAAAATTGAGCTTGTTATTGAGTGTATGAGCCTATCAAAATTTCAATAAGCTTAGACAAACACCCCTTATGCCTCTAGAAAGGATATTTATGTATAAGCTAGAATAAACATGTTAAATTAAGCAGTTTTGTGCCTTATTTTACCTGAAATTAAGATAAGCAGAACCAGTGCTCTAAAATAAGCTTAGTGAGTTTGGAGAAATGC
Organism: Orobanche coerulescens; assembly: GCA_033398695.1. Taxonomy (NCBI): domain Eukaryota; kingdom Viridiplantae; phylum Streptophyta; class Magnoliopsida; order Lamiales; family Orobanchaceae; genus Orobanche; species Orobanche coerulescens. Next base: position 50,776,830 of record CM065802.1, read on the forward strand.
AATGACCAAGTCATTCATATTGTAGTCCATTGCTGTACTGGTAGTTAACGAGTGATAGTATGGGGTTGATTTTTGATATATGTGATTTGTGACAAAGTTTTTTGTGATTAATATATACTTTACAATTCCTCAAAAACAACTTAAAAAATAAGCAGAAGAACAGCAATATTAAACACCCCATGTGCTGTTTTTCTGTATATTCACACAAAAGGTGATTCAATTATTATTTTTTGTATGTTTACTTGATTAACAATACCAATACTCGTTTACTCACTTTTTATAATACTAGTAGCTTATTTTATTGCATAAAATGGACTATAGGAAGCTGCTATGGGTGTGTTTGGGTAAGCTTATTATAATTACTCAATAGCTTATTGTATTTTGGAAAAGCAATTAAGCACTTTGAAGTGTTTGGTTAAGCTTATGTCAAAAGGTTTATATCATTTTGAGAAGGAAATAAGGGCGGCTTTCCCACCTCTTGGGCGGATCTTCCATATTGGTTCCCCATTGCATAGGAAATCTTGGGTTTTCCTTTGAACATGTCTCAGTGGCATTGCATCCCTGAGGTATTCTGGTCTAATGCCAGTGCTTTCGTACCTGAAAGTTATCAGATACTTAAATATATATAAATATACATGTAACTTGAGGACACTTTTAACATTAAATCAAACAATATCTGCAATTCTGCACCCTTGTGTATGTGCTTTTAAATTGTCGAAAAATATAGCATAAAGAAGGCACCTGTAGTTTGTAACAGGAAGTTGTGGCTTGATATAAGAATGAAATAGTATGTTCTCTTATTCATCAATGATGCAAACCCTTGCACAAAGATCTAATGAACCATCACTACCACCACCAACCATTTTGCAGGCAAGCGCAACTGTTCTTGTTTTCCCTTCTCAGGTCATCCTGAATGACTAAGTTAGCAAATCGATGTAGTACTCCCTGAAATATCAATAAAGAACTCAAAGGGTATCCATTGAGTGACATTATAGGTATAGATATCTAAAGTTTATGAGTATTTAGAGTCTGAGGATTTAATTAATTACATTACTTACATACACGCACTAGCTGGCAGCTTACCCCAACACCCCTTGTATCAAAACTACCCTAATCGGTTTTGAAATAAAAGTTTTTAGACTTTTATATAATGCTAATATGAGTAACCAACCTTGTGTAGCTACTAATTCCATGTTAATACTTTTCTTTTTGCAGTTTCAATGTTGCTTTTTGAAGTCTTGGAAGTGGAAAGAAGACATTTTGGATATGTAATTATCAAGAGACTTTATTATTAGCTTAGTAACCATGGTAGTGTTATTATTCTCTCTTGCTGCAACAATCAAATGTCCTTGATTTATCCAGGCTCAAGTTTTTGATATGTGCTTATTTATGTAATGTGATGAGGCTGCTGGTGCTCCAATGTCTAAATCACAAACACCCTCAAAAACATATTATCGCTCTTTTGGCATGGATGAAATGAATAGTGCACATTTTCTTTTATAATTTTCTACTTTTAGAATCAGTGAATGTGCCCAGTACCAAGCAAATCGTAGGGGTGTTTATATAATAAGCCTAGCCAACTTATATTTAATGAAAAGGCTTATAGCTCATAGCTTTCTCAAATCACAAGAAGATGTTTTCAATGTTTGGCAAATTCTTGTAAAATGGCCAAAAGAGAATATGCCTTCATATGATTGCAGTATTTGAGAATAAGTTGTCCCGAGATCTCTTACAATATTGACTAAACTGTGATAATGAGCTAATGTTTGACAGATTCGAACCTACATGATAATTATGGGTAAAATCTTAGGGTAATGTTTGTAAAGTGTTATAGAAAAAAAGAATGCGTGAAGAAGATGGCTTGTCTATTGCAATACTTGTTCATAACGTGGATGTCAACGCGGGTATTTTGTTACATGAGTATATATGAAAGAGTTGAATGTAGAGACGTTGTGTTGATTTACTTCCATGTTTAAGCTTTACGAAGTATTTATATATGAGTTATTCATGTTTTAAGGTAAGAATGGCATTTGAGCGAATTAAGCTATCAAGATTATGTCAAAGATCATGTTTTACTTTTCAAACTTACATTTGCATCTTGAGCCTTGGCGATATAAAGGTGTCCCTGACCAAACATATTTCAACCAGAATTTACACCATCATAAAATAAATGTGATAACATCGCTAAGCAAACCTTATCATTAATCGTCTCATAAAGTAGAATGCGTACACCAAACACAATAACTTTGTTGTTTCTTAAGTGAACACTAAAAGAGATCGGACCTCTAGCCTCATTACTGAATTCCTAATATCGCAAGCATTCTGAATATGCACATATGCATAACTAGTAACTGTTGTCAAGGACAAGAACATCAAATACTTTGATAAACTAGTAATTGTTGTTGAAGGGGAGAATAATATAATAATACTCCCTATAACATAATTAATAAACTACATGCTCCATAAGTTTAATAAACTCCATACTCCAAAAGTTAGGTACATTAAAAAGCTCCTACAAATTACATCACTGATGATGGCTTAGTAATTACATCACTAGTATCCCAAAAGACTTTCAGAATCTCCAAAGAATCTCCGAACTGCCAACTGCTGCAAAAGAAATAACAATATTCATCAGTTGTAGCTACACAAGATCACTAAAGTGTGACTTATATTTCAAACCGAACTTTGATTTTGAAATAGGATAAACTGTTATTGCCATAAAAAGTGAGCAAACGAGTTTGGATTGTTAAGTAATAAGTAAACACAGGCAAGATCTGTAAAAAGCAAACAGCTTTAAATTTGGCATAATTAAGTAAACATAACACAAGATCAGTAAGGAATACAATATTTTTGTAAAGGTTAACTTATCACAAGAAGCTAAAGCTAGTACATGCCTCTTGAAAACCTCCTAAAATCCTCTTAACTGGTTTCACAAATCACAAAAAGCCGTATTGGGTCCATGCTTCTTGAAAACTTCTTAAAAACAAAGTGCTTAACATGAAAATCATGTGTTTGATCATGTATATTAGTTAATAAGTAGATACATTCAAGTACGCTTGGAAAAGTTGAGCCAACATTAGGGAACTTAGGAAAGGAACAACTCGAGTTATTGACCTAGTTGTTGAGTGTACTGTGTACCTGGTCATTAGACTTAAAACACAAAACCACAATAACATGAAACAATGATAGCAATCATGACACTACCGGCAAGTGATTCTACACTTATGATACCAGATCTACATCACCGAGACCCAAAACTTAGAGCCACTATGGACCAAAAGAGATCTAAGAAAGTAAACTGGGCTAAATCAATCACCCGGTGGAAAGCATGGAACGGGCTACAAATCGACCATGACCTTGACATTAAAGACATAACCCACTGGAAGCTCAAAACCAAACACCTCGAGGGTCGCATAATCCAACCGAGTGATGACACATATCAGACATTAGGGACGGTAAACTAAGGAAAAGCATAAAAATTAAAATTCCAACTGAAATAAACAAGAAATATGACGTAAACAATCCTCAAAGCCAACCGAGTGATGCCATCGAAAACGGTAGGGACGGTAAACTAAGAAAAACCTCAAAGAACTTAATCGCCCTACTTAAACAACCCGCCCTGATCCTTAAACCACGACTCTTACCAAACAAACCTCTAAACCAACAAATATTTTGCATCAAACCAGAACAAAAATCTAAACCATACACAAACTTACTATACCAAATAAATAAATAATATTGAAAAAAATAAAAAAATAAATAAAGAGAGCATATATACCATGATCATGCACCCTCCAAAACTGCCTGGATAATGTTGGAATTGGTCCTAGAAATGCCAGCACATTCAGTAAAACCGAGATTGTTCGATTTCAATGTTGATATAAGATTCTCAGCCTCTTTCCTCTTATTCTTAAGCTTCTCCTGCAGCTCAACAACCTTTTCTTCCATAAGAGATACATCTTCTTCTGGGGTTTTGTTAATGACAACAACACCCACCTTGCTCACTCGTTCATTAAAACCTTTCATCTTTTTGTCCAAAGCATCCAGATTTGACATTAAAAAGGCTGATTCTTTTTTAAGGGCTTCCAACTCTCTCTTTTTTGCAGCCGTTTTCATTTTGGATTCAGTTCAAATGGTTAGGGTTTTTGGTTTTTTTATTGGGGAGAGATCTATTTATTTAGCAATATGTCTAGATACTATAGCGCACCGGGTCGGTGCATCGTGATTGGTTGCTGCAATAAAAAACAATTTCTTTTTGGATTCAATGGTTAGCCCATTTGGTGGTGCAGCTCAGGCCCAACATAAAAGTGTAAAATACCCGGGAAATCCTTCCCGTATTGGTGTCTTACCTAATACTAGTTATAGGGGGATAAGAGTTATGGAAGGTTCTGGACTCTTCCATAAGTAGTTGGATCCTGTTAGATGTCTTACCTTAACTAGGAATCCTATGTATGGAAAGACTCTCTTTGTAATGCCTATATAAAGGCTCCTCTATTCATTGTTATCAATACAATTGATTTGCTGTCTTTTACTTTCTCCTCAAACACGTTATCAGCACGTACTCTACCAATAGAGCGAGAAAAATTCGTCCAGATTCTGAAAGTTCCAAAAAAAAAAAAAAATCGATCGAAAAATTAGATTTTTTTTTCCGTGAAAACCCGAGATCGGCCGTCGCCATTTTTGCAAACTCGAGCTGCCCGACGTACGTGAAAACCTCTGCCGCCCCATCAGAAAACATTGTGGGAAAATCCAGAAAACGCTCGATCCGGAGCCGCGATTCTCATAAGATCTGCGATTTTTTTCTACCACGACGACGGAGACCATAGCGAAGATCCACAGAATAGGTCGGCTCCCATCCTCTACAACGAGTTGATGCCATGTGGATGGCCGGTTATGGCGTGGAGGAAAGGGGCAGCGGGCTTCTTATAGATAGGGGTGACGACGAGGGGGTTAACGGCACTGAAAACGGGTACCAAGCCCAACGGGATTTTGGAATTGTGGTTTATGGTTCGGTCCATGGTGTTGGCCTGGGGGATGAAGAATATTGAGATCTGGGCGCAGGACATGGCGAGTGCGATGGAGGATACCCATGTAGGGATGATTCAGACGAAGGATTTGAATTCTTCTACTTGCGTAACTAGTTTCCAGCGGTCATTCTTGGTGGCAAACAAAGCATATTTTTACAAGAAAATTTGGAGATCTGACTCCATCCAATACCGAGCTGCTGCACCGCCGCGCCTGAGTCATTTTTCGGCCAGATTATCGAGCCCAGTAGCCCTTTTCGGGCGTTTCTCAACTCTCTATTTTCCTAATTCATGATTCATTTATCATTAACTTGTATGTTTATGAATTTAACTATGTTTATGCTTTACGTGGCATATAGGAAAATATATTGCTCATGATGATGTGCAAAATATGGAGAGATGCCATATTTATTATCCCGTTCAAGGATCAAAGTAAATATGGAACCGAGTACCACGAAAATATGTTGCTCATATGGAGAGAAGCTCCCGTTCAAGAATCAAAGAAAATATGGAACCAAGTACCCGTAAGATTTTATTAAAGTTCCCGTTTTTTTTTCAATTCCTCTCTTTTGGGAAATTTTTTTGGGGAATTGGGTATTTGGGTTCTTTATCTCCCACGCTACTTTGCGGTGGATGAGACAATGAGAGATGGTATCACTCTCGGATGTTGAAGTAAACTGTGTGACGGTCCTGGGGAGTCACGGATAATTGTTGAAAGTCGATATTTGTGGTTGTTGCATACACCACGTTTTGGGTGCGATTTGACGTCGCCGTTTTGTCGATTTTAAACCAACAATTAAATAAAACGAACATTGTCGGTAACGGTAAAGTTATGACTTGTTCATGATTAGGCACGAATTTGTGACGTACAAATGGGACAAACATCGATTGCGACGGATATGTCGTGGTTAAAATCGATTTGTGACGGAATTGTCACGTTGAATTGAGCGACCACCACGTTGGTCTTGACCCAATCCCATACTTGGAAAACTCCATCTTTCATCTTATTAAAATAAAATATTGCATGTGGGTGTAGACATGTATCGTCTCCTTGCAATATGATATATGGAAGAATGTACGAGTAATTCTCATGAATTTTAACATGTAAGGCAATGGCATATTGCGGTAAATACATGAATTCGTTGACCTCGATTATAGTTCGTATGACTATAGGTCCGAATACTTCTCCGAGTATTTGTAAAGGCATGTGCCTTATACATTTGACTATGTTTAGTCGATCTTATTGGATGGTCAAGACAAGTTGGTTATGGTATATTCATTATGTCTCATGGTTCAGAATGCTTAATTATGATGCACCGCGTTGCATCCATATAACATGGCTATTATGACGTATGCTTGCAAATTGAGAATTAAAATACTTGGTTGATTGATGCACTTTGGTGGATTTTGTCTACACTTTTGATCATGACTAGGCGCATCCTCCTTGGTATTTGTTTATGCTTTGAAAGTTCAAACGGAATAAGTAGTTTTTAAACAGTCTTAGCTGTACCGACATTCCTACTTTCTATGCAAGTCTACCAAGTTGGAGTTACCGAAAGGATCATTAGTTGAGATAAGAAATCGAACACCCTGCTGCGTTTAAACGCACATATGGCTGTCATTGCCATGTTTTTGCATCAACACTTATGCCATTGGATATGGTCTCAACCTTGTTTTCTCACTAAACTTGGGAAATCTTGAATGTACCAATTAAAACATGCACTGTGATCTGAGTTTAATGATCCGTGTGGTGCACAATATATGGATAGAAAGATACGGAAGTCTAGTTTCCAGAACATCTGACCGTTCGTCCATAGCCTTCCTAACAAGGGAGTTATCGCTGTTTTAGTTAGGGCTGCAAACGAACCGAGCCGAGCCGAGCTTTGATCGAACCGAGCCGAGTTTTAAATTTTTTTCTGGCGAGCCGAGCCGAGCTTTCTTACCGAACAAAAATCGTGTTCGAGCTCGTGCTCGTTAATAAATCGAGCCGCACACGAGCTGTTCGCGAACAACTCGATCCGAGTCGAGCTCGAGCCGAGCTCGAGCTGTTCGCGAATAATTATATATTTTTAAATTATTTAAATAATATATTTGAATTATTTAAAATAAATATTTTAAAATAATCATTAAAAAATATATATTTTCAAATATATATATAAAAATTAATATTTTAATATATGAAAATTATTTAAAAAATTATTAATCTATAATATAATATATAAATATTATAAAGAATAATTTAAAAATATATTTATTAATCGAGCTTAACGAGCCGAACCGAGCCGAACCGAGCTTGAGTCGATCTCGAGCCGAGCTCGAGCCGCACATGCCCAAGCTCGGCTCGAGCTCGTTTTCTTAACGCACAGATTTTCGAGCTCGAGCTCGAGCTCGAGTTCTTAACGAACCGAGCCGAACCGAGCCCTTAACGAGCCGAGCCGAGCTTTGTTCGCGAACAGCTCGGTTCATTTACAGCCCTAGTTTTAGTGAACAAAGGTCAAGCTGCGCGAAATTTTATTTCCAGCGATTGTGCTAACTTTTGTCCCAACCAACTTGGTTCTCATCTTGAATTTGCAAGTGGTCTTATGACACATATTTTTCAACCTCTTTTTGGCCGAATTTGCCATAGATGATGCGATTTTTAGTATGCATTGTACGCTAAAACATCATCTTTCAAATGTTGAAAAACAATTTCCTTGGGGAAGCCCAAAATACGCACCCTTATAAGAAGGTCGAGCGTGTGCATGGTAGTGTTACACCATGCTTGTGTCGTAATATTGCCCCTTAGGCATATAACCTTGCCATGTTATGCACTCAATATGATAGATCATTTTGATCGTATCTGGTATAAAATCTCTATGTTGTTAGAGTGTTCGCTATGCTCATATTTGTAAAATTTTGCAAGCGAAATTGAGTGCGTATTAAGCTATTTTCAAGGAACACGATATTTTTGGATTTCGGTAAATCCATTGTGACTATGATGACTATGTCATCACAATAAATGAGTGGTATAATGCTCAAGTTGTTGAATGTCGAATGGCGTTTTCTAGTCACATATGTTCCGTAACAATTGAACCATGTTATGACTCGATATGCCAAAATGTATCACTCATAGCATCTCATTGTGATTTGTGAGAATAAAATCTTATGCATCACTTGTATTGGATATGTGATAAGAAAAATATTCATGAGTCAATATGGTCCGGCTTGCATCGGTTTGTGTAACCAGAAGATGTATTGGGACATTGACACATTTAGGCTTTAATAGTCCGGAATTTGGACAGTTTGATGATCCATATACCACGGTATTGTCATGGACATCATTTTCTTTAAACAAAGAAACTAGTTAGATCAAAGACACCAAAGTACGTTGGTGGAGTTGTGAGCAGGGCTCATGACCAATGACGATATTTATGTCATCCGCGTCTTGCTTTCATAAGCATGTGTGACGCCAAAGACCCCCCCGATGATCCTTCTTAGCCATGTTCATTTATTAAAGCCTATTCTTTGGCACGATTAGGAGATGACACCCTCCTATGCTAAAGACAATTATGTAGCGACTCGCATAAGCATGGTGCTGAGTCCTCCCTTTTCACCGAGTCCTTATACATACATGATCATAAGTATTAGCCTGGGTGGCTTATGATGCTATGATGGTGTTCACAAATGGTCGTACTCAAGTAATAACATTTATATGTTATGTTGTTCCTTTGACAATGATTGATAAGTTGATGAAACCTGAGTTATGGTTGTACAACTTGCGGACCAGTCATTGTAAAGGTCGGTTCACCCACTTTTTAGACCAAGTCTTAAAGTGAAATTTTAACAAATACTTCCTAACATCCAATGCTACCTTCTCACAAATTTTGGTGCCATTTGGAGACTTGGAAGGAGGTGAACCACTTAAATGAAGTTTTCACATACCACCAGCCGTCCCAACAACCAGTTCGATATCATTTCGATCGGTTATTGACCACAAGGTTGATGGTTTTGGAATCCTAAACACCCGTTTATACATGCTCATGAAATTTTGAGGTGTTTGGGGCTGGTGAAGGGAGTGAACTCTTCAAGAAAGCACTAGAGATTCGATAAAACCAATGGCCTATCATCGGTTCAATCGTTTCTTCATGTTCGATCCCGGTTGTGCATGGTGGCAGTTTTATTGGATTCTCAAGACCAGTAGCCACGACTATGTAGCATAGGTCAATATGTCATATTCACCTATACCTATCATCATTCAAATGCTTAGTTACGAGTGTAACAGTATGCATTTTGTTAACTGGATTGTGTTAACACTGAAAACCTTTATCGTCCACATGTTCATGTGCCAAAAGTGCGTCACCACAACGCATTATGACGGGTTATAAATGATGAATATGACATGCGCTTTCACTCATAGTCCGCTTAAAATGTACCTTGGCAGACGATCTCGTAAGTCACTTTGATGAGCCAGTCTTCCCGTCGTTAGGGGGAGATGCGAACGATCATGTTCGAGTAGAACGACTTGGAATTGTCGTAGTTTGTCCCTACTGTGCCTCACCAAGTTCCCTAAAGTGACGAGATTAAATACATGCTGCAAACATGTCTGCAAGGATTGTGTCCGGTCATGGACGTTCGTCACCTATAAAATGGTGATATGGTAACATCACAAATTGTGGTAGATGGTGTTACTAGGCCGTGGATCTCATAGAGTATTGGGATGCCACTTGGTTCGATAAATACTCTCGCTAAGAATGTATGCGAGCTTGGTACATGAAACTTGATCATATGATCAAATGAACTCATCCGTCTCATGTGATTCTGGATTATAGTCATCATTGGGGGACGCCTCAATGAATGCCAATCCATAAAGAGTACTCTATGAATAAAACCGGTTCATGAGGACGTGGAATGTGAGTTTAATCGAACCATACTTCGTTGAAAATCTACAACGTTGTAGCCTTGGCCTAAAATGGAAACATATGCGACTCCAGTATGAACAAAGTGATAGCCGTTTGTTGAAGTGGTACCGACACTCCAAAGATAAGATCTATCCGTATACTTTGTTAAAGCGAGTGAGAGAAAGAGTTAAACTCACCTCATGGCGCGAGGTTTCTCATGAACGCATTGGAATCGACTACGATGACACGAAACTTAGTTGTGCTATCGTAATGGATGTTATAGTATCCACTATCTTTTCAGTTAGATAGTTTCCCAAAAACTGACGTGCAGCTTGTGGTTAAATCTTATCTTATTGGGGAACTAAGTTAAGTGATAAAAAAGATCTCGTGGTGGATCAGACTCAAATCAAGTGGCTCCTGACCACGGAGCGCGTCGACAAGTGATTGTCGGGAACGCATACTAAGTATATACTTGATTTGGAAGAGATATGAAGCTTTTGCGTGTAAAACTAAGGGTTTATAGTGATGTACTCTTGTGAGACTAAGAGATTCCGCTAAATCCAAAGTTAAGAATGAAAAGATCTTGGGGACACTTGATGATGCGTATTCATCAATCGGTTTAAGGCAATCTAAGGGACGGTTTCCCTAAGAGACGATAAAGTAATGCCTATATGATTCCCAATGACTAGTCGAAGTCATAATAAGACTTTGCTCACTTAAGTGATGATGCAGTCTTAAGAAAAGTATGGTATTATGTACTCATGTTTGACTCGATGTACTCATTCGTAATAATCCGGTAAAGCCAATGTGACGATGGCCTAGGATGCGCTCACGCAATGTCTGTGATTGACAAGAAGCTTGAAGCTCGCTCTATCTCGATAAAAAGGACACTTGAAAACTGATACCCGAATCAGCCCAGAATGTGTTGGTCTATCTCCCATATGACCTACAGGGCAGCTCACTTGATGGAAAATGGTGAAATTGGTGCCATTGGAAAGGTTTGTGTCTACTTTCCAAGGAAACCAACCATTTGATCACATCCATCATGTTGAGTGACATATGACTATTGTTGCGAAGTAGGACAGGATATGTCCGGTAATTTGCTGAGTCAACTTCGATAGAGCTTTGTGATCTGCTCAGGTCGATCTAGGTTACGTACTGTATGTGAATGAAAAGCTATGGGTGTCTAGTTTTCATAAGCTATTACAGTTTCGTTGATACCTATTGAATCGAAGAAGTAATGAGTGATTTAGTGCATGGAGGTCAAGACTTTGGAAAACTTGATAAGTCTTTAGCGACTCTGCACTTTGGATGTGTCGCGCTCTTTTTGTCCTTAGACCAAGGTTTGTTTTTCCCATTGGGTTTTCACTTGGTAAGGTTTTTAACGAGGCGACCTATGAGAACATCCATACAATGATGCGTTGTACTTCTGTTCAACTTAAACCAAGAGGTATTTTTCCCACTGGGTTTTTCATTGGTATAGTTGTGAGGGCAACTTGGCATCCGACTCCTATGATTTGAGGTACTCATCAGGGGGAGTCGTTATGTATACATCAGGGGGAGTATACATGACATGTTACCTTGGTGCGTTGCAATCTTTTCCTCATCAAGCCTTTATTTTTCCCATGGGGTTTTGTTTTGGCTTGGAATAGGTTTTTACGAAGGCAACATCTTCTGCACCATTGTTAGTATTAGCGTTCGACACAGGGGGAGTGTTCCGGGAAATCCTTCCCATATTGGTGTCTTACCTAATACTAGTTGTATGGGGATAAGAGTTATGGAAGGTTCTGGACTCTTCCATAAGTAGTTGGATCCTGTTAGATGTCTTACCTTAACTAGGAATCCTATGTATAGAAAGACTCTCTTTGTAATGCCTATATAAAGGCCCCTCTATTCATTGTTATCAATACAATTGATTTGCTGTCTTTTACTTTCTCCTCAAACAAATACAAGTATTTTTTTTTTCAGGTACCGGATAATTATGATAACAGATAACCTCTCCACCGCGTCCCTTCTTCCAGATTCTACACTCTTCCAGCAGCAGAACCGATTTACATACTGTTGAAGTAAAATTCTGCACCTCGGACTTTTCTTCTAAAGAGTCCTCTGGTTGGGAGGACTCTGAAGGACCTGCACAGATGAGAGCACACGTTAGTCTCGCCCCGAATGTTATCCCAGGACCAAGCTCCGGTGTGAGAATGAGTATCGAGAGGTATAGTAATAAATGTGAGTGTGTGATAGTAAATGTTGGTTAGTTGATATAATAAATGGGGTTGGGGGTATTTATACTACCCCAACCTCGTTACCTGTTTGTACTTGAGCATAGTACTTCACAGACCTAGGCCTAGCCTAGTTGGTAGGTGTCAGAACCTGTACCCGACATAATCCCTTGAAACCAGGTTTGGCGGCATAAGTACTATTCCCACGTTTTATCCACTGTGCAAAAGGAGAAGGTCCTTTCGTCTGGCGTTCGGTCAGACACGTGCCCTTCGGCACGTGCCGTCCGGACACATAAGTCAACATGCCCCCCCCGTATTGTGTCACTGATCAAGTGGCGCAATACTTTTATTTTCGTGTGTCCTTTCGACTCGTGCTCGGCCTATGTCGTTGGTTGGGTTTAGTATACACGCGACTGAATTGGGCCGAGGTTGGCCCAATGCGGGTGGGAGCCCATGGGCCCTTCTGGGGTTCATAATAGTGCCCTTTCGCCACGTCACCCGGGAGCTTTGCTCTAGGCGGTTCAGATCATGCCAAGTCAGCGTATCTCAGAATGATGTGACGTTTCACTTTCCCCTAGGTTTACCCTATATATAAGTCGTTTTCACTTTTTATTTTTCACTTTACCCATCACTGTGAATTTTGGTTTTCCCTCGCCGAGTGTTCATCTTTGCTTTTCTGAGACGCACTACGTTTTCTCCCTTCACTGTAAGTTCGTTCTTTCCGATCATCTGTTAGGATTGTATACTGCAAAGCATACTTTATGCTTGTATTACCTAATTTCCCTATTACTACCTATGAGGATATTAATTATATTTAATCACATGTTTTGCATATTAATTCACGTTATGGTTATGCAAATGAAATGTCTAATTATTTTATATTGTAGATAATGTGGTGTATTGGTGTCACACGGAAGATCACATTATCGGTGCCTTATAAAATAATATAATAGTTCACAACCTATATAATTATTAGACAAATTATATAAAGGGTTGTAGTGTGTGCTTGAGAATAGTTGGTCTTGACTATTAGCATACATTAGCGTATTTGCATACGTTGAACAGGATCGAGGTGAGATAGTGTCTTCTCAGACCGACCGTAAGAAGAACGTAAATCTCGGATAATTATTATTTCTTAATTCTAAGTATATAATATTTAATTGTGTATTTATAATAATTATTGCTTTGATTTACCATAGGTGAGAGTCAAAATGATCGACTCAATAAGCCTCGTATCTTGGGCAATAATATTGTTTATACGACAATTATTATTATTACTAGAAATCGTGTCCCGACTCGTGCGGGTTGATGATGTCCCCTTGAGGAGCTCGATAATGATTATTATATTAAACCATGCAGTGGATTTAATTCCGATATAATAATAAGGTTCGAGTGGTACTACTCTTGGATAAGATATTAATTAATTAAAGTCACGTAGCTTATAATTAATTAATGGACATTCGATATCTTAAACACGGAAAAAATATATATAATAAGGAGCCCAATTTCGTAATTTGGGATTTTGGTAGGAAGTGCAATATCAACTTTTTAGTGGACTAAGTTGATATTAATTGATTCATCATATATTAGGAAGAGTCCTAATAAGGTAAGATGAATTAATTGGGAGTCCTTCCATAATCCTCCTTTAGATCCCTAGTAGTAGTCCAAGAGCCTATAAATAGGACATTATGGGGCTTGGCCGATTTTATGCTTCATTATACACAAGAAATTTCGATTTTTCTTCTAAGTGTTTAATTGTGGATCTTGACTTGTGTCTTTGATTCCACAATTGAGATAACACTTTAATTCTTGCTACATATCGGAATTACTTGAAGAAAATAAAATCGAGAGTTGTGAGGCAAGGTAGATTCGGCCGATCCATAAGGTGTCCAAGCAAGTTCCGGTAGCTCCTTGCCCACACAACGTCCGGTTCAAGGCGGATCATACTCTAGAAGATCTGAAGGTAGAAATACAAGGCGATCAAGAAGGAAATAACCAACCGCTTCAAAAGGTAATATCCTATGATCTTGGATCTAGATTAGGATATTTTAATTAATCAACATATTTAATTAATAAATAATAAATAATATTTAAATTGCTTGTTAATCTTAGTAATTAATTAATTAGCATGCCTAAATAGATCTAATGCTCGTAGATGCGTAAAATGCTATAATCATATTTTCCCAAACTTTGCTTCCGCTGTGTTTTACTTCCCAACAATTGGTATCGGAGCCAGATTTTTAGGCTTTTGCTATTTTAATTAATTTTAGTGATTAATTAATAGCAATTTAAATATTCATATATTTTGATGTTGGAATATTTTGCTAGATGTGTTCTTGCAGGTGATATGATCCAATTATCATGGTTTATATGAATGGTGCATTTATTTATTTATTTTTATTAATTATGCAATTGTTGGTTTGGCCCGTTTTTGAGGCATGTAATGGTTTTTCCCGTGAGAAAATCCGCGGGTAGTTCTAGGTGGTTTTATTTTTCGTGTAATCTTGATGTAATTTCGATGTATTTTATTTCGTATAAAATTGTAATCGAATTCGGAAAAGACGGGATCACGAAGAAATAGAGAAGAACCGGATCACGGATCTGGGCAAGCCATGGCCGACAAGCAGGTCGCTGAAAGTGCCGAGAGGTCACTGAAAGCAGCCGAAGCGGCCGCTAAGCTGCAACTGGTCCGGCCGGTTATTTGGTTCGGGCCGCCGCTTTGGTCGTCCGTTTTACTGCTCGTTAATTTGCGTCATTGAAGTCGGGATTTAAAATTAATTTTTTTATGTAATTAATTTTGCATAAAAGTAAAATTTTAATTTTGAAAATCCACGACCGGACGGGAGAAGCGACGAGATGCTTGATTCATGGGAGAGATCGAGCCAAGATTTTCTCGATTCAACTCAAGGAAGAAGACCATGATAATTGGATAAATTTAATTATCCATGCTTTATTTTTGTTTTTTTATTGTTTTGATGTATGGCATGTATGGATGTATGCGTGATATGTTTCCTTGCATGTTAGGACGAGAAAATTAAAAACCTTAAGGCTAAAATAACTAAGTGATTAAATTGATTTTTATTAAAATCAAATTGGCCTCCATAATTAATTTAAATTGTGAAGTAATTAGCATGCGCGTTGGCATTAGAGTCTTCCTCCATATCGGATGTGCTAATTATAGGTTCACTAGTTTTAAATTTCAAAATGATAACATAAGGTAAATATTACTTTTTATGATAGGACCTCTCCATCTCAGAGGACTATTATTTAAAAGATAATATTTTAAGGATGTTAAATTATGGTGTTCACTTAGGTGTATTAATTAATAAGCTCCCCATCTGAGTCTATGTTAATTAATACATGGCCAAGGAACCAACTATTAATTTTACTTGTCATAACGTAATTTGACTAGACAAGAAATTAAAGACGTAAACTCTACTTGAAAAATGTATGTGTAAACGTCCACACGATCGTGGCTTGCATGTGCGGATTTTTTTGAGGTGTTGGTTGCTAGCATATATATTGTGTTTTTGAGGTTTTTCGATATATTTTGCTATGCATTATGTGATGGATGTTTTTAATTTTTATTCTCAGATGTCTTTCAATCCACTAGTTGTTATTCTCAAAGAAAATAAGCTAGATGGCACTAACTTTGCCGATTGGAAAAGCAATCTTGACATTGTCCCGATCACGAGGGGCATAAGTTTGTCTTAATCGAGGAGAGCCCTCTAGAACCAGAACCGGATGCCACTCCCGAAGAGTTGGCGGAATTCCGGAAATGGAAAAAGTCTGATGAGATGGCTCGCTGTTACATTTTGGCTTCACTGACAAATGTATTGCAGCATCAGCATCAGACGATGGGTTCGGATGCGGAAATGATGAAAAGTCTCACCGAGATGTTTGGTCATCAGAACCGGGCGGCTAGACAAAATGCTATGAGGGTATTGATGACAACCCAAATGTCTCAAGGGACTCCAGAAGGGATCATGTTCTAAAAATGATGTCTCATTTGAACGAATCGAGCATATTGGGGGCTACTATCGATGCGGAAACGCAGTCGATATTATCTTAGGCACTTACCTAGAAGCTTTGAGCAGCTTCGCCTCAACTACAATATGAACCGTATGACATATAGTTTGGCGGAACTTGACAGAGCTTCATCTGCAAGGTCTCTTCAAACAAGGTTATCATCAAATTCTTGCGGCAACCGGTGCTACTTCTTCCAAACCCAAATGGGGAAAGAAGAAGAAGGAGGTTGGCCAGAAGCAAGTGGCAGCCCTCAAGGTGAAAAGCAAGGCTCCTCACCCCGAGGCGAACAAAAAGCCAAAGGGAAAGTGCTACAAGTGCGGTCAGAAAGGACATTTTAAAGCGGACTGCCCTGCTCTTAAGAAAGGTATGTCTCGTGCACTAGTAGTCAAAACATGTTTGGCAGCTTGTTCTTCCACTTCGTGGATAGTTGATTCAGGCTCCAATGATCATGTTTGCTTTGACTCGCATGGTTTTCAGGTAACCAAGCAGCTTAGTGCGGGCGAGATTACCATCAACTGGGGCGATTATTCCAGGCTTATGGCTATTGAAGTGGGAGTCGTGCAGTTGAAGATTAATGATAAATTATTAGTTCTCAATAATGTATTATTAGTACCAGATTTTAGAATGAATTTAATTTCGGTTTCTAAATTAAAATGCGATGGTTATTCAGTTTCTTTTGATGATGATGCCATTATTAAGAAAAGAAGCAGTGAATATATTTGCAGAGGTATTTTTAATGATGGACTATATATTGTTAATACTGCACAAACTCCTATGCATAAATCACTTAACTCTTTGTCTAAACCTAAAAAGAGAAAAGAACCTTCAAGCATAAACCAAACATATCTGTGGCATTTACGGTTAGGACATATAAACCTTAGAAGGATTCAAAGATTGGTAGATGATGGCCCATTGGATGATCTCCAAGTTGAGTCATTTGCAATTTGTGAATCCTGTCTGGAAGGTAAGATGACCAAAAGGGTTTTTAAAACCAAGGGAAACCGTGCTCAGGATGTGTTAGAATTGGTTCATACGGATGTATGTGGTCCAATGAATATCCAGTTAGGGAGGTTTCGAATATTTCATCACGTTCATAGATGATTATTCGAGATATGGATACATCTTTTTGATGCGACGTAAGTCCTAAACTTTGACAAGTTCGTAGACTTCAAGGTCAAACGGAGAAGCGCCATGGGAAGAGTATCAAGTCACTACGATCTGATCGTGGTGGCGAATACCTTAGTGGAGAGTTTTGGATTTCTTGGCAAATGAGGGATTTCATCCCACTCACGGCGCACGGAACTCCACAACAAAATGGTGTGGTGAAAGAAGGAATAGGACTCTTTTAGAAATGGTTAGATCAATGATGAGTTATTCGATTTACCTATGTCGTTTTGGGGATACGCCTTAGAAACAATGGCGTACATTCTAAACTTGGTGCCTTGAAATCGATTCCAAAACACCCACGTAACCGTGGAGTGGGCGTAAGCCCGATCTAGACATGTTCGGATTTAGTACTCCGGACATGTGCTGAATAAGGAAGCTGATAAGTTGGCATCTCGTACAGAAGTACGAGTGTTTGTGGGATATCCTAAGGGAACGAAGGGTGGCTTGTTCTATAGTCCTCAGGATCAGAAGGTCATTGTTAGCACCAATGCCCGATTTCTAGAAGAGGATTATATGATTAGTCACAAGCCCATGAGCGAGATAATTCTGGAAGAGCTGAGGGGCGAGACTCCGTCTATACCAATCGTACAAGCGCCAACTAACACTGCACCATGTATCGATTCTGAAACTTTTACACCAACTCAGGATTTGCCTCGTCGTAGTGGGAGGGTTGTTCGTCAGCCCGAACGATTCATAGGCGTGGGAAAGTCTTCGGACTCAATCCCATTTAAGATGAATCGGTTCCCTGGACCTATAAGGAGGCAATCCAAGATAAAGATGTCGACTCGGCAAGAAGCAATGGAATCGAAATGGGATCTATGGATTCCAATCAAGTGTGGGAGCTAGTAGAGCTACGATGGTGTACAAGCCATTGGGAGTAAATGGGTCTACAAGCGAAAGAAAGGACGTGACGGGAAGGTTGAAACCTTCAAAGCGAGGCTTGTTGCAAAAGGTTACACTCGTAAAGAGGGTATCGATTATGATGAAACCTTTTCGCCGTGAGCCATGCTTAAGTCAATCCGATTCTTTTAGCTATAGCCGCGCATTTGGATCCGGAGATTTGGCAGATGGATGTCAAGACTGCATTCTTGAATGGGAGTCTAGACAAGGAAATCTATATGCGCCAAGCAGAGGGATTCATTGCTAAAGGAGAAGAGCACTTGGTGTGCAAACTTAAGAAATCCATTTATGGACTTAAGCAATCATCTAGATCTTGGAACACTGCTTTGATTTAAGTTGTCCACTCATATGGATTCATCCAATGTCCGAGTGAGAGTTGTGTGTATAAAAATGCGATGGAAACGTGTTGGTGTTTCTTGATCAGATGTAGACGATATCCTTCGATTGGAAACAACGTGAAGGAATTGTCGGACGACGGTATGGCTATCTGAGCGATTCGATATGAAGGATCTAGGAGAAGCGGACACATCCTTGGAATCGGGATCTTTCGTGATCTAAGAAGAGGATGTTGTGCTTATCCTGCATCCTATATCGATACAAAGGTCAAGCGGTTTAGCATGGAGAATTCCAAGAAAGGTTTTCTACCTTACGTACATGGAATTCAACTATCTAAGAACATGTGTCCTAAGACACAAAAGGAGATAGATGACATGAAGATGGTCCCTTATGCATCCGTGGGAAGTCTCATGTATGCTATGCTTTGCACTAGACCAGATATCTCACATGCCGTGGGCATGGCCGCTAGATATCGGGCCGAACCCAGACTGTGACACTGGATTGTCACAAGCACATACTCAAGTACCCGAGAAGGACTAGGGAGTACATGCTTGTATATCAATCGACGACTGCTTCCTATGGGTTACACCGACTGCATTTTTCATCGGACAAAGAAAAGTCCAAGTCTACTTCGGGTTATGTGTTTAGCCCGGGAGGTGGAGCCATTAGTTGGAGGAGTGTGAAGGTAAATGCATCTCGGACTCTACCATGGAAGCCGAGTACGTGGCGGCCTCCGAGGCGCCCAAGGAGGCGGTGTGGCTCAAGTACTTCCCGCAGACTTAGATGTGATTCCCGATTTGCCGAGGGTATTACACTCTATTGTGATAATACCGGTGCGATCGCAAATTCGAGGGAACTACGAGCCCATCAGCAAGTAAACATATTAACCGCAAGTACCACATCATAAGACACTTCCTAAAGTAAGGAGACGTAGTTGTAGCCGTGGTTGCATCGGAAGATAATCTTGCCGACCCTTTCACGAAAGGCCTACCTTCAAAAGTTTTTGAAAGGCATGTGGAAGGAATGGGATTACGGTGTATGGCAAAGATTGCTTTGAGTATAAGTGGGAGAAATGAGATACTATGTAATAGAGTAGTATACTTAAAAGCATGCTTTGAGTATAAGTGGGAGATTGTTAGGATTGTATACTGCAAATCATACTTTATGCTTGTATTACCTAATTTCCCTATTACTACCTATGAGGATATTAATTATATTTAATCACATGTTTTGCATATTAATTCACGTTATGGTTATGCAAATGAAATGTCTAATTATTTTATATTGTAGATAATGTGGTGTATTGGTGTCACACGGAAGATCACATTATCGGTGCCTTATAAAATAATATAATAGTTCACAACCTATATAATTATTAGACAAATTATATAAAGGGTTGTAGTGTGTGCTTGAGAATAGTTGGTCTTGACTATTAGCATACATTAGCGTATTTGCATACGTTGAACAGATCGAGGTGAGATAGTGTCTTCAGTCGACCGTAAGAAGAACGTAAATCTCGGATAATTATTATTTCTTAATTCTAAGTATATAATATTTAATTGTGTATTTATAATAATTATTGCTTTGATTTACCATAGGTGAGAGTCAAAATGATCGACTCAATAAGCCTCGTATCTTGGGCAATAATATTGTTTATACGACAATTATTATTATTACTAGAAATCGTGTCCCGACTCGTGCGGGTTGATGATGTCCCCTTGAGGAGCTCGATAATAATTATTATATTAAACCGCAAGGTGGATTTAATTCCGATATAATAATAAGGTTCGAGTGGTACTACTGATAAGATATTAATTAATTAAAGTCAAGAGCTTATAATTAATTAATGGACATTCGATATCTTAAACACGGAAATAATATATTTAATAAGGAGCCCAATTTCGTAATTTGGGATTTTGGTAGGAAGTGCAATATCAACTTTTTAGTGGACTAAGTTGATATTAATTGATTCATCATATATTAGGAAGAGTCCTAATAAGGTAAGATGAATTAATTGGGAGTCCTTCCATAATCCTCCTTTAGATCCCTAGTAGTAGTCCAAGAGCCTATAAATAGGACATTATGGGGCTTGGCCGATTTTATGCTTCATTATACACAAGAAATTTCGATTTTTCTTCTAAGTGTTTAATTATGGATCTTGACTTGTGTCTTTGATTCCACAATTGAGATAACACTTTAATTCTTGCTACATATCGGAATTACTTGAAGAAAATAAAATCGAGAGTTGTGAGGCAAGGTAGATTCGGCCGATCCATAAGGTGTCCAAGCAAGTTCCGGTAGCTCGTTGCCCACACAACGTCCGGTTCAAGGCGGATCATACTCTAGAAGATCTGAAGGTAGAAATACAAGGCGATCAAGAAGGAAATAACCAACCGCTTCAAAAGGTAATATCCTATGATCTTGGATCTAGATTAGGATATTTTAATTAATCAACATATTTAATTAATAAATAATAAATAATATTTAAATTGCTTGTTAATCTTAGTAATTAATTAATTAGCATGCCTAAATAGATCTAATGCTCGTAGATGCGTAAAACGCTATAATCATATTTTCCCAAACTTCGCTTCCGCTGCGTTTTATTTCCCAACATCATCCCCTTTTTCTTTTTAAACATGTCCGGAGAGGATCCGAGGGAAATAATACCAGAGGTTACACAAAAGGCTAAGGTGATTCCCAAGTTTGATATGCACATATTTACTTCCAAACTTTCTTAGTCCGAGCGGACGATTTAATAGATACATATGGTATCCCTTCGGAACTACATCCGATTCTGCCGGACCCTAATCTTACCATGAACAACCTTCCGGATGACAAGATAGGTATATATGTACAACAGATGGATCTACGTGGTGTTCGAATTCCTTTTTCTACCTTTTTGCTTGCGGTAATGAAACATTTCAAAGTACATATTTCACAGTTAGTTCCGCTCGGCCTTAACCGAGTGACCCTCTTCGAGATTCGATGTTATAGTCTAGACCATCGCCCGACCGTTTCATTATTTCGAGTATTTTATAGATTGTGAAAGGTTGGGCATTGGTTTTCATTTAAAAGCCGGACAGGTAAAAAAGCCAAAAAAATGTTTAAAAGAAGTGTTAGCCGGGTAGAAACATTGGAAGGAAATTTTTTTCTTGATTGACCGACGGGCTATTCCGGATGCAATGGCTTGGAGGCATAGGGACTCGAAGATTAGTGATGACTTCCCCTTATCCTTCCCTGAAGAAGCTTCCGAAGCGTTGAGTAGGACCTTGATCCTTCTCAGGAAACCACCTCCCTGCCTTTTGTGGATCTCTGGTTTATCTTCGGTTTCTGATTATCCGGGTCATGAGCTGATTCTGAGGGCCCCGAATGGGAATGGTAATGCCGTCACATATGAATTTGCATGTTTGTATATGCGTACTTTCCTGATGCCGAAAAAATGTTTGTTTACTTTGTGTTTTCTTCCTTTTTACATTTCGCAGTTGTTAACATGTCTGAATTCTTGGAACTTCTAGATTGGGAAGAAACTGTCGTGAGTCCGATTGACCCAAATCAGCAGAGGCCAAAGAGGACCACCGACCCCTTGAGTCCGGATAAGGCCCTCCCAGAAAAGGATTATTTGACCAAGAAAGCCGAAAAGGCCGATGCTGATTTAGTGAAGGCCCGTGAGAAGAAAGAGAAATCCGCTGCTAAAAAGGCGAGTTTAAAAGTTCTGGCAGGTAAGCGTCTTGCGGGTGAGGGGCCTTCTCAGGCTTCGAAGAAAAGATCAAGGCAGAATGTGATCGAGGAGAACATGGATTCTTCCAAAAGGATTTTGGATGTCACTCCCCTCAAGTATGCTGACCCCAACCCCAACGTTCAAGTGTACGGTCCTCATGAGGAGGGGAATCAGAACGAGGAGGCTGCCGAGGGAGGCGAACTCATGGGGGAGAACGCGGGAGAAAGGCGGAGTGTGACCCCTCTACTTGCTGAAGCCGATCGTCGCCAGGACTCCGGGGCTCGCCTTTCGGATGGTAAGATTGCCGTGTTCCTCATTATCGTCTTTTATTGTGGCTCTTCTTCCTTGAGTCCTTATTCTAACATTCTCTTCTCATCCTTGTAGCCTTGTCTGTCCAGCCCCGTCGTCCGTACGGAGCACAAACGATCCTGGACATTCGCTCCGATGCATCCGGTATTACTTTTTTCTTATCTCTTTTTTTATATATATTATTTTTTATATTATTATGCGTATGCTAACACTTGTACGTATTTATAATTATTTTCTTCTTAGGTGACCAATCGGATGAGCAGGCCAATTACTTTGTCCCTTCGTGGACGCTTCGGGACGACGTTCGTTTGGATTCTTTCCGGCCCTGCCGAGAGCTCATCTCCCATCTTTCTACAGCTGCACAGCAAGAGGCACTGGATGTTCTGAGCGACGTCCAACTCACCCGAAGGGCTTATGAGCAGCTGGGCATGAGTGTGATAGCCCAAGGGGAAGTTTTGAAAATTTTAAAGCTCTCAACTCTGATTACAAGAAGTTGTTCCGTGCTCACCAGGGTTGTCAAGGGTGGTTGGAGCGGGTGGCCAAGGCGGAGCAGGACAGGGATGCAGAGGCTGAGAAGCTTAAAAAACTTTCCTCGGAGCACAAGGCCATGATGGGTCGTATGAGGCCTGTGCTGAGAGAGAGTGTGGGATGGCTGAGCGTCTCGCTGGTGTTGATGCGGTGGGAAAGTTAGTCGGCAACCCAATTGGATAAAATCAAGCAATTGGAGGATCTTTTGGCTGTTAGGGACAACGAGAAGCTAAAGTTAGAGAAAGAAAATAAAGATCTCGTTGCTCAACTTGGTCAGGCTGAGGTGGTTCGCCATAACACCGTTCGGTCACTCATTCTGACAGTCTTCCGCCGTTTGACCGACAGTGTTGAGTACAAGAAGAGTTTGGTGAAGCCCTACAGCCTAACTTACTCTGCTGGATGGTTGGCTGGTGTTGGGATTTAGAGGAAGACGGAGGATGTGGACCGCATCATCAGCACCACAAAAAAAATCAACCTGGATGCTCCTTGGCTTTGGAAACAAGAGTATAATAAACTTTTTAGCACCGAGTAAGTATCCATATATCCAAAAGATTGCCGAGTCTTATAGGCTTCCTCCAGCGGACCTCATGAACATCTTCCCAGATAATCCGGTTCCCCAAGGCTTGATCGGTTCTTCTAGCCGTCTGACGGAAACGCCGGAGATCCCTGTTGACGCCTCTCTCACCGAAGTTTTAGTTGACAAACCAACCAATGCGTGAACTGCTGTTGCTCTTTTTTTTTGTCTTAGTCTTTTGAATAGAAGATGTAACCATTGTTAAGGCTTTTCGACCCTTTTTCAGACAATGTCTTGTTATTTATTTTAACATGTGTAACTGCATATTTATTGTGGGTTTCTATGATTATTGGCTTCGGCCACTTTGATGGTGTATTGACTTTGGTACATTTATCAGTGTGTTACCCTTTTACTTGTTTAAATTTTAAGTTTGAGTGTAGGGAACTATTCGAAGCGAACAATTTTGTCAGGGTGCCCAAGCGTCCTTGGGCATCCGGAACGGATGGGACCGTTCGGTCGTCCGAAGTGATTTATTTCACTCGGGCATCCAAGTGTTCTTGGGCATCCGAAACGGTTATGACCGCTCGAGCATCCAAAGTGATTCAATTCACTCGAGCATCCAAGTATTCTTGGGCATCAGAAACGGTTATGACCGCTCGAGTATCCAAAGTGATTTATTTCACTCGAGCATCCAAGTATTCTTGGGCATCCGAAACGGTTATGACCGCTCGAGCATCCGAAGTGATTCGATTTCACTCGGGTATTTGTGGTTTCTGGTGAGGGCCAGTCACTAGAAAATTCGCCTATGCATTTATTGTGCTTCAAAGAAATTTGATGGAAAATTGCTTCCCCTGGCATGTGGGGATAGCTGCATTGATTAACTTAAAACATACAAGTTACAAAAAGTGAGGAATTCTAACGATAACAATTTTTATAAGAAGAAGTTTCTGAGATTCATGGCGTGCCACGTCCAGGGTACGTCCTTATCTTCCATAGTTTGCAACTTATACGAACCGTTGTTGTATGCTTCCACCACACGGTACGACCCTTTCAAGTTGGGGCCTAGATTTCCTTGGTTCTCCTGTCGGCTTGCTTCGTTCCTTCGGTACACAAAATCACCGACCTTAAAACTCAATGGCTTCACCCTTTGATTGTAGTACTGCTCAATCTTTGTTTTGTATTTGGCTTCTTGCACTGCGGCAGCTTCCCTTCTTTCCTGTAACAGATCCAGGTTCAAACGCTGTTCTTCTTCGTTTCAGTCTGGGTCGAACCTCATCGTCCTGTGCATCGGCATTCCAGTTTCTGCCCGTATGACAGCTTCGCTCCTGTACGTCAAGCTGAAAGGTGTCTCCCCGTTGCTTGTTTTGATTGAAGTTCGGTGTGCCCACAGGATGTTGGGCAACTCGTCTACCCAACCTGCCCTTTCTCTTCCTAATCTTGTTTTTAGTCCGGTCAGTAGGCTTTTATTTGCTCGTTCAACTAGACCGTTGGCCTGAGGATGGGCTACCGCCGTGTTTATCTGCTGAATCTTTAACTTTTCGCACCATGTTTTGAAAGGGTCTTTCACAAAGTTAGTTCCATTACCTATCACCATGATCCCCGGCAATTAGAACCTACGTACGATGTTTTCCCATACAAAGTTTATAACATCCTTGCCGGTCGTTTTAGCCAACGGCTTGACTTCGATCCACTTCGTGAAATAATCTATGGCCACTATGACGAATTTGACCCTTTCGGGAGCTTCGGGAAACGGGCCGAGGACATCTATTCCCCATTGATAGAAGGGCCATGGAGCCATGATGGAGGTGAGATGAGTTTTTGGCAGTTTTGGAACCGGAGCGTGAATTTGACATGAATCACACTTTCGTACTTCTTCTCTTACATCCCTATGCATTGTGGGCTAGTAGTATCCTTGTCTCATCAGCTTGTCCACCACGGACCTTGGTCCGGAGTGCATGCCGAACGCCCCCACGTGAACTTCTTGGATGACATAATTGGCTTGTAGCGATCCTACGCATCGTAACGTCGGTCCCAAATATGATTTTTTGAAGAGGACTCCATCTTCCATCACATAATAAGGGATTTTTATTCGGAGGTTTCGGGCGTCATTGACATCCTCAGGCCATATTCCTTCGTTTAAACACTTGATAATGGGAGTCATCCAATTATCTTCTTCTTCCTCCACAATGGTGTTTACTTCTCCTTCTTTCGTTGACAGTTTGGCCAACACTTCAACTAAAACCTCTTTTGTCAAATGATCAAATGCTACCGACGCAAGCTTGCTTAACACGTCAGCCTTTTGGTTGTGCGACCTTGGAATGTTCCGGATTTGAAAGTTTTTGAAGTGCTCTATATACTGTTTTGCGTTTGCCAAATACTTAATCATGCTCTCCTTTGTTGCTGTGAACTCTCCGTTAATCTGACTTGCTGCCAGTAAGGAATCCACTCGCACATCGAGGGCTTTGATTTTTATTCGCCTCGCAATCCAGAGTCTAGCAAAGAGTGCTTCGTACTCAGCTTCGTTGTTAGTGCTTTTGAAGTTCAAACGAAAAGTGTAGGTGTATTCCACCTGATCTGGACTGATTAGGACTAAACCTGCTTCGGCACCTTTCTTGCTTGAGGCCCCGTCAGTATATAAAATCCAATTGTTTTGGCCTGTTATCTCATATATCTCCTTCCATCCCCTTCTTCTCCTATCTGAGCCATCGTCCACCGGTATCTCTGTCAAGAAGTCGGCTAACACTTGCCCTTTGACCGCGTTCCGGGGGATGTAGGTGATGTTGTACGCTCTTAACTCCACCGCGTACTTAGCCAATTTCCCGGAGGCTTCCAGCTTGTTCAATATGGGTTGGTCCGTGATGATCTTTATGAAGTGATCTTCGAAATACCTCCTAAGTCTTCGCGACGCATGCAATAAACATGCCGCGAGCTTTTCCATCGGTGCGTAATTCCTCTCGGCCTCGTTTAGGGCACGACTTACATAGTGCACTGGCAATTGTTTCTGGTCCCTTTCCACCAACAGCACCGTACTGACGGCGCTCGGCGACGCCGCCAAGTACGCATATAGATCCTCTCCGGGTTTTGGGGTGGACAAAGACGGAAGCTCGAGGATTAACTTCTTCATTGCTTAGAAGGCCTGCTCCGCCTCTTTGGTCCATTGGTATTCGTATTTGTTTTCTTTTGTTATATTCTTAAGGGTCTCGAAGAAGGGTAATGATCTTTCTGCCGAGCGGGACAAAAACCGGTTCAATGCCGCTAGTTTTCCACTGAGACTTTGCATCTCCCGGAGAGTTTCCGGCAACTTCATCTCCGCAATAACCTTAGTCTTTCTAGGGTTTGCCCTTATTCCTTCCGAAGTTACCATATAGCCTAGAAACTTGCCCTCTTCGACACCGAACGAGCATTTCTTTGGGTTCAGTTTCATGTTTATCTTCCGGAGATTATCGAAGGTTTCTGCTATGTCTGCTAGCATATCTGTTTTCTGACTTGCTTTTTATCACCATATCGTCAACGTACGCTTCCAAGTTCCTGCCTATCTGGGAACGAAAATCCGAATCTACTAAACGCTGGTAAGTGGCTCCCGCATTTTTTAATCTGAACGGCATTTTGGTGTATGTTAGGTCACCATTTAGTGAATACACAAGATAAGAAATGATAGAAATGAGATGAGCAGAAGAGATGGTTGATCTACTTAATAAGAGAATGAATTTGACAAGAGTTTCCACAAGATATCAAATAAACCAACAAGTAAATGAGTTACATATGAGTTCTATTTATAGGCAAGGAATAGGGCAACACTCCCTTCCTTCCTATCTTACTTAAACGTGTGGGCTTAAGGCCTTTTGGGCTTTCTTAAGCTTTACAACATTACATAAACATAAGTAATAGTAAACTAAGCAACCTAATGTTAATTACAAATGACCGAGACTTGATAAATAGTAAAAATTTGTTCCCAAAAATCTCCCCCTAAGGGTCGGTCATCACGGTTGCTCGACGTCTTTGACTTGTCTTTATCTTTAACTTTCACTGCTTTAGACGTCTTCAAAAATCATAAGATAAAATTATTCATCGTTCTTTGTTCTTTGTTGATGTGATAGTGATCATATTATGAAGTTGTCTGCCTTTTGTCACTTCTGCGTCTGTGGTGGTTGTCTGCCATTCCAACATGCTCATACATCTTTGGACTTTCACTTTCACATGCACGTAGTTCCCTTTCTTTCACTTTGATCTTTAGTCTCTTTACTTTGTAGATTCTTCTTTTTGGCATAGAATCTTTCTTTGAACTTTGTGTTGCTTAGATCTTTGAGGGAGCTTACTTTGACTTCAAGATGTATGTATGAGCATGCGGAATCTATCGTCATGGAGATGATGCTGCAAGTAAACAGTTAGCAATAAATCAACCGGTACTTACATGTAAGGAATTAGAGATCGTCAACAGCATAGTGTGAAGACTCCTTCTAACCATCACCAAGGTTGTTCCCAATTCGGATATTCCCAAGAGAGCTTACGAGACCTACTAAGTAGATCAACGAATGGGTGAGTCGTTGGGGATCACTCCACGACTGTAGACCGTTTTGGAACCACCGCGAACACTAAGCGTAACCCACAAGGAGTTACCGAAGTGACCTGCTATCAGGGCTGTTTGATGTTGACCCTGGCAGGAGTTTCCGTTCAATCATTGTGAAATACTTATGTAAATTCTCTCATAAACATTCTCGGCAGATTGCTAGGATCTGCGAAGGACTCGATAATTTACAGCTGGTGTCCATTGATGTAGAACACGAGTTGTAGACATATTAAGTGTTCCTAAGAGATCATTTGATGTAATCTCATGGCTCTAGACTCGATAAGTTCTTCCTTTGGTCGTCGGAGACTGGGGCGAAGTCTCCTGTTTCAATATCAACATGGCTCGTAGTGAGCGGTCGATAGATTATGCAAGGTTCCCCGTGAGAATGAAACAAGCTCTTTTAAGAGAACTTGAGTGGTTAAGAAGGTTTAGTGCATTGCGTCACTGGGTCCATGACGTCTTTATCTTCAATACCGGTGTCGCCTTAGCAACAACCAGTAGCATATGAATTGAACCCGGTGTCTGCCCTAAGGTTGAACATATGGAGGGCTATTTCTTTTCACCCTTTTCTTTACTTTTCTTTTTAATTCTTCAACCCCTTCTTTCTCCTTTCATTCTTTACTCCTTTTTTCACATCATACTGATGAGGCGAAAAATGATCCGTTTTTAGGGGGTCATTTAAGCCCGAATTCGAATTTATTTGATCAAATATTGCCCTAAATCGTTCCTTTTGTGATTTTAGGTACTTTGAGAGTGAAATCTGGAAAAGGAAGCAATTCGGACGTTTTTGGAGCATAAAAGTGAAGAAAACGCCAAAGTCTTAATTTTCCATGCTGGGAACAGTAGGTGACGGCGTCAAGAGTAACTCCCTGACGGCGTCAAGAGCAAAATTTCATGACGATCCAGTACAGATTTGAAGGCGTCACGAAGTAGGGCGTCAAGAGTCAAAGTCATGACGGCCTGGAAAAGATTATCACTTGACGGCGTCAAATGTAGATCAAGGCAGTCCGAGAATAGTTTTGGCGGCGAGGTGACAGCGTCACAAGGATGGTCTTGACGCCGTCAGACCCCTTTTCCTATATATAGTTTTCTAATTTTCACATTAAAAGAGAGAAGTTTTGGAGAAACCCTAAGTACGAACTTGGTGCGAATTTTACAGGTTTTTCAAGGGTTCCAAGCCCTTGATACCTTTCATGTGTAATTGAGATAAGTGTTCTTTCAATTCAATCAATATGTCTATGTGTTGGTTGTCTATATCTTGTTCTTGTCTTAATTCCATCATGCTAGGCTAGATCTATCTTGTGTTTGCTTGGATCTAATGAAACCTAGATGTTAATTATGTGTTGATTACTTGTTTATACTTGTCTTGTATGAATGATTTATATGTTAGGCTTAAGAAAACTGGCAGATCTCCAATTGGTAACATGCTTGAACGTCTTAAGAAACATGAACCGACGCGCACTAGGTCTTTATTGGTTGTATTTAATGCATGAGCCACTATTTACAATCCCTATAGTTGTGCTGGGCATGGTATAGGAGGAGATAAGAGCTCATAGAATTGGGGAGTTAAGTGTGCCACCCCATGAATGGTATTAAGGAATACGATCCGTCATCCATGCAATTATAACAAGTAATTAACGTGTAAAAGATGTCTAGGGAGTAGTCAAATCTAAGTAAACACATTTTCTCCACTTATTGCTCACAACTTTAGTATAATTTAGTTTATTTTCATTTCTAGTATTTTATTTTGATTGCATCTTTAGTATTGGGTTAGTTGATTAGCAACTAATTCCGCCCAAATCCTTCAAACCCGAGATTTTTAATTGCTTTCAAAAAAATATAAAATACAAAAGAATCTTCCCTCACCTTTAGAACTAGTATTTAGCTTTCTAATCCTAGCGACACTATTCCTAAGCTGAACGATCAATCCCCCGGTACTTGTCACTATACTATACTACAACGATCAGGTACACTGCCTGGTGGGGGTTGTAAGCTTCTCAAGATCCCTTGAGAGGTAAAGCCTGGTGCGATTCCCACGTATCACATACCTAAGGACTTCTAATTCTAACTATTGGTGATGTCCTTGGGTAGATCCCTCCGGCTCTGGCGGATCATAGGATGGTTTTCCATAACCTTAGTCACCTTATAACTCCATGACTATCCTATAATTGCCATTAAAACCATTTATAGAAAATCTCTCAAAGTGTTTTATTATTTCAAGACATTCAGAGTTTTGGTTTTCTTTTGAAGGACTCCCCCTTCACATGTGCTCATGAATATTTCAGAAATTTGCACATGCGGGAGGAGTAAACACTTTTTGAATTGATCCCTTCTTAATAGACATATACCCGAGGGACACGTTTACGTTGCTTAGTTAAAGGGATCCATTATCAGCTTTTAGGTGATAACTAGCCCTAGTAACTAACTTGAAGTTGTTAACATTCATTATTAAGGAAGTTAG
This sequence comes from Orobanche coerulescens, assembly GCA_033398695.1. NCBI lineage: Eukaryota > Viridiplantae > Streptophyta > Magnoliopsida > Lamiales > Orobanchaceae > Orobanche > Orobanche coerulescens. The sequence goes on from CM065802.1 coordinate 50,807,479, forward strand.
ACCCGTCAAAGTATACATCTAAGAAGAGCTTCTCAAAACGGTACTTTTTACTTCGACAAGTCCTGTTCGAGACACGTTTACGTTGCTAGTTAAAGAGATGCATTGTCAGCTTTTAGGTGACAACTAGCTCTAATAACTAACTTGAAATTATTACCCGTCGAGGACAAGTCTTTTCGATTACTAACTTTTGTTGTTTCGTCAATTCCTGGGTCAATTCTGAGTCTAGCTCGCATGAGATTCAACTTTTAGCATCCTTAAACATTCATATTTTAATCACTTTTCTTTTCTCCCCCTCAAAAATAGCATATAAGATGATGTTTTTGATAAACTTTTTTTGATTAAAATATGCCTTTTTGAGTCTTATGGGAAGAAATTAACAAGAACTTTTGATTTAAGAACGATGAGTTTTCAAGTGCTCCCCCTAAACTAGTGAATACTTATTGAGGTGAAATACTTGTCTTTTGAGCAGAATTGTGAAAAGCATGGAAAATTTGATTAATTCCACTCAAAAGTAAGAAGCCTTCGCTTCTTATATCAAGATTGAGGCATGGATGCGTACCTTAGGGTCCTTTCTTTACAAGAACGGATTGTACACTGTGATGTGTGCACAAGCCATATTAATCACAAATCAATCAATTAAAAATTGTAATGAAAATTTTGGTACCCATGCAATCCAGTTTACGATTCATCACCAATTAGAACATCAAAGTCTGTGAACTGAAGATTAGGTCTTTGGAAGGTTTTGACCGGGAATGATGGTCTGACACCAATGTAGCTTTCCAATCGTCTGATCTATTCCTGACGAAACAAACTTTCTTCAATCGTTCGTACAAAGTTGCGAACTTGCCTTCTTGCGTTAGATTTCCATCTAGGAGCTTCACCCTTATTCATCTTCTTCTTATCATTTTGCAGCCTGTTGACCAATCCATCACGAACGGTTTTAAGCGTATCATCACAGAACTTGTGTATCTCATCGAACCTCATGTAACTGAGCGTCTTCCTTTTATTATGGTAGGTGAAACCAAATGATGGTTGTTGGACGAGCATATACTGTGACATTTGTTCAATTCCAGGAAATGAGAGTTGTAGTTTAGTCAGATTGATCTTCTGTTGATAACTTTCAACGCCAAGCTGAAGATCTTCCACTCTTTCTTGAACGATTAGTCGTCTGATGTAGAGAAGTAGGGATGAAATGAAGTTGTATTGTGTTTCAGTTGGGAATCGGCTAATTTTTCCTTGAACTTTTTCTAAATACACATCTTCAATGTCATTTTGATATAGATCGGGAAAATCTGCTTCTGAAAACTTGTACTTCTTTTCATCTTGTCTTTTGACGACGATCTCTCTCATGAAAGTGTAGTTGAACTTCTTAGATTCATGAATTTCCATGATGGCAACAATCTTTGATTTATGCTTCACACTTTCTAATGACTTCAGATCCAATCTGTAAGTGTACCCAAGTCGATGACGTTCATGCCAGTTCTGAATTCCCAGTAGGGCATCTCTGTTGTAAGCTACAATGGAGTTGCTGAAGATAGGAGTCGACTCTTCAATTGCAGGTATTTCGTACCTAGCAGCAGGGACTGAGATAGTCAAGGAATAAGCATATCTTTCTTTTGATTTCTCAAGAGTAAGTTGAAGGTATCGAAGATCTTTGTTGAAGAAGAATCGGTAAGGTATCCTAGGCTTTTCAGGAAATCCTTGTAATGGTAACGGTTTGGTCCAGTCGGTGAAGTAAGGTTTATCGGGTTTTCCAGAGTGGATGTCGAAATTCACCTCCGGATTAAGCCAGTCGAACTTGCCAGACATTGCACTTGCAATGTTCTCCATGTGAAATTCGAGTTCCATCTTGTTTCCAGATCTTGATTTGAGAAATTCAAAAGCATCCTGATTGATTCTCCTCAATTCAGCCTGTAGAAGATTGATTATTATAACAACCAAGTAACAATATGTTTGGTTAGAATTAAAAGGGAAGAAAGAAAGAGAATTTTAGAGAGAGAGAAGTTGGGAGTTATCTAGAGAGAGAGAGTGAAGAGAAATATGGAATGTTAGATTAGAAGCTCCAACCCTCTCCACATGTGGAGAGGGGTATATATAGTTTCCTACAACCGCCCACACCCAGGCTGTGGATCAGGCATACAGTGGGTAAAGACCCGTCCTTCTTCCACGGTGTTACTTAAACTAACACTAACTAACTAATATATAAACTAACTACGAGCTAACTTAATGCTATAACAATAATTAGGTGACCGAGACTTTTACAGGAATATTTGTATTCCTAACAATCTCCCCCTAAGCGAGGTCACCTTTGAAATTAAGCTCTTTGTTCTTCAAGCATTTTTTAGTCATGTAGCTCGTAGGTTCTGATTCTTCACTTTTCTGCACACTTCGTACATCAAGCAATGAACTTGTGATTTGAGTTCCTTTGTGATGTGTGATCTTTGAGCTTCCTTTGAGATCATCAGCCACAGTAAATCTCCAAGCTCATCCTTAGTAGTATCGCCTTCATGTGATGTAGTGACATAAGGACCATCATGCTCACACCCTTCTGGATCTAGAGACATTACATTAGAGTTTTGGATCAGGAGACTTTTTCATCAGAGTTGCGGAAACGTTGTTGGTAGTCTCTCAACATTTGTTGTAGTATGTCTCTCATCATCATTGATAGTGATGAGGATGTGTGAGCATGAGGTATGGATTGACCCGATCCAGCTGGAAATAGGAGCCATCAACACCATCTTTATATGTGTCCCTGAAATAAAACAGTTAGCAATAAAGATAAAGAACGAATATGGCTTTGTCATTCGTTCTGTGAGGACAGACTACCCTCCGGTTTTGTGAAAACCGACTTGTGATCAGGTAGATACTCTTTTAAAGAGGACTCTCCTTGACAGGAATTTCCAGCTTGTAGTAATGAATTTTCCAAAGAATCCAGTTTGGAATCTTTATACTCAGCATGTTCTCATACCGGAACGTCTCAAAGCAGACAGCACGATAGAGTGAATCGGTGAATTGATATTCACGGATTGATGAGAAATTGATTTATAGAAGTCACTCGCGTGTCATATGATAAACATTTTTGAGACACGACGAGATTTTTATACTTAGAATCACATTTCCATCAAAAATACTTTTATTTGAAGCGTTACTTCGGGCTTCATCATACATTCCGGGATTGATAACCGCAGAGATGATCCATGGTTCACCTTGTTACTTCGGTGCTATCATTTTCTTTGGGTCTTTGAGCGTCATACAATGAGACCTTTTGCATCACTTCAACTACTTGGGGAAGTGATCTCATGAAGATGATTGTCGGTTTGGGGAGAAGCTACCAAAGCTTCACATTGAGGAGGCTATAATTTGACAATTTGGTGGTGCCTAGCGATTGACTCAGTTGTGAGATTCTAGTGATTGGTTATCAATCTGTGTTTGGTGAATTGTTGTGACTTAAGTCGTTTCGATTGGTCTGATTGTAATTTGACGTTGTGAGTTAATATTTACAACTTGACTTATTACGATCAGACCTACTGTAACTTGACTTGTCGCGACTTGACACTTAGTGCTAATTGTGACCTATCCAAGATCTCACTCTAAGCCTAACTCGCATATCACATCTTTCGGTTTCTTTTGTTGACTTTAGTAAAATCCTGAGAGAGAATCGATCTCTCGGTTTAAGTCACAAGAGTTGTAAGCTCCCGTTTAAGATTACATCATGGCTACCACAAGTTCTGACGATAATTCGTGAGCCTCGAAAGCTTTGGTGGTGAAAGTTTAAGAGATGTTGACTACCGACTTCTACAACGAGCTGAACGATACTCTCATTTCGGTACTCATGTCAACATCCTCTTAAACTAATTTGTATCCTTTTATATAGATTATAAAATCAAAAAGAATAATAGAAAAATATAAAACTTATAAAATCCATAAAAATCTGAAAATTCACAAAAATCCAAAAATATTCTTCTCACGGCATGTCTCTTGTGTAATCAATATTATGTACGTTTCTAGAAATGTCATTCAATAATGACACGGAATCATACATATGCTTGAGCAAGAGTTTTTCGGTTTCAAATAAAGTTTTTTTTCAAAAACATGTCGTATCTCAAAACATTCTTAAAAATATGGCTTACAGTCATTTCAGGCTGTAACCCGGACTTCAAAACTATGGCTTACAGTTACTTCAGACTGTAACCCGGACTTCAAAAATATGGCTTGCTATTACTTCAGATAGCAACCCGTTTTTCATAATGAGGAAAACTCGTCGCCAAAAAGACGGTTGTTCCTAGCAAAGGGTGCCGTTCATCCGAGCGTGAATTACTTTACATTCATGCACCCTCGATCTAATGTACGCTTCAGTGCATTATTTCTTGATAAAGAAGAGAAATCTTCTTTTTATCGCCAAATACTTTCCCTTCTATGATTTTTCCGGAAAGTATTTGTGCAAAACTTGGTGGTACCATGAGATTTTAATTGAAAATCAATTTGTACTCAAAATTTTGACAAAATTTGTGACTCAATCAATGACATCACCTATTTAAGCTTTAATATCCGTCATTGATTGAGGGGGAGAGTGATTTCTCAAAATTTTATGTATCATCAAAACTCCCCACACTTTGTATAAAACAAAAGCTACAAAACGATTTGTGATGGTTATGTGTCAGAATGAGAACATTTTCAAAGAGTTTTAGTTAAAACTTCAAATCGTTTGTAAACTCATCAAATCTGACACATAACAACCTCCCTCACAGATTGAGGGGGAGCAAGAAAAAGGTTCCTTTTTATCAGAAATATTAAAAATTAACCGCATTTCTCCCCCAAACGTTTTCTAACTTATTTAAATCAATTGGGATCCAAAATCTCAAAAGATTTAAAATTAATTTTTAATTTTTAATATTCAAGGAGTATACATAAAATTTTGATTGGTCTGATTGTAATTTGACGTTGTGAGTTAATATTTACAACTTGACTTATTATCACGTTCAACATCCTGATCACGTTCTCCCCCTTTATGATTCATATTTGTTAAATCAGAAATGGTATTGCTATCAGTCTTTTTCAACAAATATGTTTCATAACTGGGCATAACTTTATTTTATACAAAGTTTGGCAAACCTTGAATGCAATTTTTGAGGAGGAGAAGTGTGAACAGTGGATCAACCTCTTATGCAATTTTTGAGGGGGGAGAAGTGTGAATAAACTGCATGTATTTCTATTCACTTGTTCAATCAAAAACCGCATCCTCATATGCAATTTTTGAGGGGGAGAAGGGTGAATAAACTACAAGATTGAGTGTATTCTTATTCACATGCTCAATCAAAAATGGCAACCTCGTATGCAATTTTTGAGGGGGGGAAGCGTGAATAAAATACATGATTGATTGTATTCTTATTCACTTGCTCAATCAAAAAGTGCAAATCTCGCTTGCAATTTTTTAGGGGGAGAAGTGTGAATATACCACATGGTGATTGATGCTTGAAGAATGGTCATACGACTCTCCTCCAACACCTAATGTTCTACTTACTTAGGATGACTGGTCTGATGATTACTTCCAAGCTTCAACGTATGATGATTGATCAAGATGCACCTTCTAGAAGTATTACGAATGATGATTGATAACTTTCTCAAGTAATCCTATCTCTAGTTATTCCTCAAGGTGTTGATGATGACGATCATGATTATGAAGTTGCACACATGAATAATGATCCGTATTTTCGTTCTAAAATCAAGGATTGTTGTTCCTACCAATGTGCATTTTGTAAATCAACCCGAAGAACATTATGAAAAATGTCGGTTAAAATGTCTAAATGACTAACAATTTGGACATGAAATGTCAAGTGATCACGGAGTTTATTTGGCATCCCTTAATTGAAATTGAAGAAGAATTCCCAAATCCGTAACTTAAGCTTGCACTGTTGTTGATTAAAGAACGATGTAGAAGAATAAGTACAACACCTCTTGAGACTATCCACATCCGCATATGCGTGTGACACTGAGCACTACAATGTAACTCCTTGAAGTGATAGCTATAGCCCGTGAGTACTACAATGTAACTCCTTCCATCGGGTATAACTAGATAATCCAAGTCCCAATCATAAACTTTAAGAGTTCACGCAAGTCATTAATCGATACATGAAGTTTCGATGATGAAATAAGTAGACGCCTTCGTACAATACTCTTCAATCTCAATTAAGTGATGCCAAATAAACTCCGTGATCACTTGACATTTCATGTCCAAATTGTTATTCGTTTAGACATTTTAACCGACATTTTCCATAATGTTCTTCGGGTTGATTTACAAAATGCACATTGGTAGGAACAACAATCCTTGATTTTAGAATGAAAATACGGATCATTATTCATGTGTGCAACTTCATAATCATGATCGTCATCATCAACACCTTGAGGAATAACTAGAGATAGGATTACTTGAGCAAGTGATCAATCATCATTCGTAATACTTCTAGAAGGTGCATCTTGATCAGTCATCATACGTTGAAGCTTGGAAGTAATCATCAGACATAAATCCCAGTCATCCTAAGTAAGTAGAACATTAGGTGTTGGAGGAGAGTCGTATGACCATTCTTCAAGCATCAATCACCATGTGGTATATTCACACTTCTCCCCCTCAAAAATTGCAAGCGAGGTTTGCACTTTTTGATTGAGCAAGTGAATAAGAATACAATCAATCATGTATTTTATTCACACTTCCCCCCTCAAAAATTGCATACGAGGTTGCCATTTTTGATTGAGCATGTGAATAAGAATACACTCAATCTTGTAGTTTATTCACCCTTCTCCCCCTCAAAAATTGCAAGCGAGGTTTGCCATTTTTGAATGAGCAAGTGAATATGAATACGAGCAAAGATTAGTAGATCCACTTGATGACTGAACGAATCATGGAGAAAGCATGTATATGAATGGTCAAAACAAGAATATTTCTCTTCTTCCGAAGATAAGGCGCACTGAATCGTACACCTTTTTTTCTTATATGAATGGGGCCTGAAGTGTTGTCAGCAGACGCCATAATGATAACATTGAAGACCGAGGCTTGAACTGATTTGTTCAAACGTCATAGTCGTTGAAGAACGAGGCCTGAACTAAACTGAACAGACGTCATTATGCACATACATCAGCATCGACATTCTAGAACTCCTGAAGCTGGAGAAATGATTGCTTTAGGTCTCCAGACTTTGAGTTGTCTCATATAGTGAATGGTTGATGTACCTGCAACTGAGTAAGGACTACCTGCACTAACATCACAAACTTGATTGCACATATATGGGTTAGTGACAACAGTATCCAAACCCTTGGGGGTTTCACGGTCAACCATGGCATTGCCATCGGTAAGCAGCTTTCCGGTAGGTGTCCACTTAAGTCCAATATTCTTAAAAATTCTACCAGTTAGAATCCACTTATGGCAAGGTCTAGGATTATTAAGCTTCTTATGCATAGTGGAAGGCTTATCGATATTCCTAGTCTCCAAAGATTTAGCAGTTTCTATCCACCTATGAGAAGTTTTAGGTTTGTTTTGCTTCTTATGCAATGTGAATGACTTATTGTAGATCCTATACTTAACAGGTTGAACCTTAGCATTGTTCCTCAATATCCTAGGAGGCATCATACAAGGTTGTGAGCCTAAGATACCATCCTTTTGAAGTAACGCCCTTTTCCTAGCCTTTTCTAGATAATAGTTCTTGTACAAGTCCTTGATATCATAAGATTTTTGAATCTTAATGCTTGATTTCGACTCTGTTCTTAAACTAATCCTAGAGACACTAGAGGTGGGAGTAGCTACTTGTTGAGGTTGAACAAAACTAGAAGCAGTTACCTTGGGCAAATAATGTGGAGTGACTGGTTTTGACAAAACTTGTTCCGCATCAACTTGGGAGGCAAACCGTGTTTTTGAAAATTTTGGTCTTTCAGATCTAAACGCAGTCAATTGTCTAACAACTGATTGGTTTCTATTCGATTGAAAAACTGGTTTCCCCAAGATTGATGGTTTTGCAAACTTAGTGTTCACACTATTCCCTGTTGCTTTTCTTAGCTCGTTCTTTAATGCTGTTATTGTAAAACCCTTTTCCTGAACTTGAGCTTTGAGTTCATCAATTTTTGCAATCAAAGACGTTGTTTGCTCAACAGTTTTAGTATTCGTTTCTTTGATTGAATCACACAGTTCTTTGCAATGAATTTTCAAAGACTCATTTTCATCACGTAATTTAGCCACATAATGTTCCAATTGCAGTCATGTTTAGCTTTAACTTCATTACACATATTACATAACTCAGTAATACGTTTTTTCAGGTTGTTGATTGTCAAGTCCTTGGTTTCTAGCTGAGCTTTCAAATCATTAATCAAAAAGAATTCGCGGAAATCAGGAAGTTCCGGATCTTTACATGGTTGGTTAGTTTGAAAACTTTCTTCCTTTTGTTGCATTGCGATTTCAAGTGAAATACAATGTTTTTCAAGTTGTAAGAATCTCTTTGAAAGTTCATTAAACGTTTCTTTATCAACCATATCATTTGATTTAAAAGACTCAGCTGTAAACAAAGAACTTGACTCATCATCACGTTCAGCATCCTGATCACTTTCTCCCCCTTTATGATTCATATTTGTTAAATCAAAAATGGTATTGCTATCAGTCTTTTTCAACAAATATGTTTCATAACTGGGCATAACTTGATCAATATGCAGTCGTTCATCAGAAAGCACATTATGATGTTCAGTTAGGGGTACCTCAGCACATGACACTTGTTCTTTTACTGGTTTTAATTCAGTGCCCATGTCTGGAGTATCTCTAGTCACTGAGTCGCAGGGTGTGTCAAGCTTATCAGTCTCTGATTCTTTGCATATCGTGACACCTGACCCAACATCCGATGTTATACCCGTGTCACCAACACCATCACATGATTCTACCCTACATACCTTCACCTTGTCATCATATGCAGGTATGTGTTGTGCCTTTTCGTTAATGAATCTTTTCACTTTATCCATAAGCTGGACAAGTGTGTCTCTGAACGTGTCAACCTGAATTCCCGTATGATCAGCAAAGCACTTTTTCGTCATCTCACTATAATGGTCATACTCCAGAGTGAATTTTGAATCAAAGAACACTTGGAGTTGTTTGTTGATCACACAAAGGGCAGCCATGGATCCCATTTTGGAAGGTTCTGCTTGGTCAAGTTGTTGTCGTAATTGATCTAAATTAAGAATCATTGTGTCTGTGAAAGTCTGAACATCTTGACCGAAGAGAGTTGCAAATGCACGTTCAAATCCCATCTTGTATCCAGTTCCCTCTAAGAGTGCCGAGAGGTGTGAATGAAGTTGTTGAAAACATTCTATGCAACAATCTTTTGCATCATCAAGCAATTTAAGTGGCTGGTGAAGTACACTCTCAGATCTGACAGAGTCAGAAGTAGTAGACATGATGTAACCGTGCACGGGATTTTACAAGTCTATGATTTAAACCGAAAAATAGAATCTTTTGCGGGATTTTACAAAATCAAGACAAAACCGTGAGACAATGATTGATTGAGTGAGTCAGGTGATTAGATGATAGTATGATAGACAAGGCGATGTGTTGTTCAATTGCGCTTTGGTTGGTTGAAATGAGTTTAAGTGAATCCAACTAGACGCCGTAGTTATATCCAATAAACTCGACAAATATCTCAACCCAAAATGATCCACAATCTCGGATTCTTTAAGCAAAATCAAAACCGTTGTCCAAAATTATATCGATGAATTCAACACAAATAATTACGTTAACCAAGACAAAATTGTATGACAATTTGTAGTTAATAAAATTTCACCCTTTGTAGGAATCACACGGCCAAAATAAACGAATATCCCAACAACTCAATTTAAGCAAAACAATTTCGTCCCTTGGTGGAGTAGCAGCCCAATTCTAAACTTAAAACCAACCCGGTAGCCCAAGAGAAAATAACACCACACGTCCACTTGATGGTTACCAGCTCAAGACCACGTATAAGCAACCCAACCCCACAACTAATTACACTTGCACCCTAATTATTTGCAATATAAACACACAAGTTACTCACAGATCAAACCCTAATCTAAAAAATTACGCTGCAGCCACAAAGGTCCTTTCACCCAACTACCCAAAAAAAACCACCGATCGTCCCTTTGATTCATTATAAAACCGATCAACAAATATGAACAGAAATCCCACTTCTTTAATTATCAGCTTAAGCACGTGAACCTCAGGTAGGTTTTTTAATGTTTGTGAGACGATTTCCAATTTGTTTGTACAAGTCGAATGAAACAAAATTGTTTTTGTTCACTCATTAAGGTTCGTAAATTAAAACATTTATCAACTCTTAATATAGATCTGTGATGATGAGTCTCATGTGAGTTAGTCCTAGGACGAAACTTGGAATGCAAAACGAGACAAGCTGAGATCTATTTGTTATCTTTTCATTTACTTGTTGTTTAAATCGAATGTGAGTTGGGATGGAGGCCGTTTGGTTTCATGTTCTTACTACATTAGATTCGAATATTATCAAGATTATGGATCTATGATGATAACTCTCCTGTGATTTCATTTTATCGTTTAAGAATGACTATAATTATCGGGAGATGAACTGAGATAGTTGTTAGTTGAAGTTGTTATAAGATTGTGGTTCGATGTTGGTTTGGATTTGGCAATTTTTATCACCTTTTTTTTTTTTTTTTTTTTTTTTGATAACAAACAAGAGCTAAACGTAATTGTGAGCTAAACTCTAATTTAGAGATAACCGCAACATTGTGAGATAACCGCAAATATTTGGACTAACCGCAATAAGAGAGTTAAACGCAATTTAGAGTTAACCACAAAAAGAAATGAAACCGCAGCTTAAAAAAAAAGAAGGTAACCGCAACTTTCAGCCAATCGCAAGACTAAATGACAAATCTGTCACTTTCTTCCATTTTCGTCTTTTACCCGATATTGGACACAAGTGAACAAACCACAACCAAGAAAGTTAGAACTCGCAAATAAGAGAAGAAAAACAAACAGAAAGATGGGCAGTCCCTTATAGCAACAATTTGCAACTCAACCTTTGTTTTGACAAACAATTCCTTTGGTGCCACTAATAGCAAAGTATGACAAAGCAAATGATGTAAGAGTGAAATTTTATAAAAACACAAATTCGAACCAATATAAAACACAAGAACTAATCTAAACAACAATTCCCAAGAATGTAACCTTGGCTCTTGATACCAATTGTAGAAGATTGATTATTATAACAACCAAGTAACAATATGTTTGGTTAGAATTAAAAGGGAAGAAAGAAAGAGAATTTTAGAGAGAGAGAAGTTGGGAGTTATCTAGAGAGAGAGAGTGAAGAGAAATATGGAATGTTAGATTAGAAGCTCCAACCCTCTCCACATGTGGAGAGGGGTATATATATTATATAGTTTCCTAAAACCGCCCACACCCGGGCTGTGGATCAGACATACAGTGGGTAAAGACCCGTCCTTCTTCCACGGTGTTACTTAAACTAACACTAACTAACTAATACTACTATATAAACTAACTACGGGCTAACTTAATGCTATAACAATAATTAGGTGACCGATACTTTTACAGGAATATTTGTATTCCTAACAATCTCCCCCTAAGCGAGGTCACCTTTGAAATTAAGCTCTTTGTTCTTCAAGCATTTTTTAGTCATGTAGCTCGTACGTTCTGATTCTTCACTTTTCTGCACACTTCGTACATCAAGCAATGAACTTGTGATTTGAGTTCCTTTGTGATGTGTGATCTTTGAGCTTCCTTTGAGATCATCAGCCACAGTAAATCTCCAAGCTCATCCTTAGTAGTATCGCCTGTAACACCCCCAAGATATTCGAGGTGTATTACAGCGCCGTGGACCCCTACATGGGATCCACCAGGCTAACACAAGAAAACACCTCTCGACTAACCGTCTCGGTTAGCAAGGAAACAATTGTTAACAACAAGAACATAAAACAACACGTCCTGCATTTAACCGCATAATAAACATCAACCGACAAATACAAGAACTCCAACGAAGACCAATCACAATCCGAAGGAAAGCAAGACTCGCGAGACAATCTATAAGTTTACAATTTGGAAAACATCCACATCAAAAGAGACAAGAGGAAATAACAAGACTCACCGCACATGTCAACAACCTTGGCCGACATCCTCGTACCATCCCAGCCCGCCTTGCCGTCAACATAACTCGAAATCCATAACAAGAATTTCCCGACAACGGTCCCCAAAGGGGTTAGCAATTACGCTAGTACAAGTATTCAAGGCAAACCAATCGCTTACATTTCATAGTACATGCACCAATATCAATTTCAAAAGCCAAAACCGTACATGTCTTTTCCTAAACAAATAAATACAATTAATTTGCCTAGACCGGACGAAGCCACGAATCCCACTCGAGGCCTCTAAGGACCCTCCCGAGCCGGCCACATTCATAAAACAAATCAAGCACCACACGTCACCTAGACCGGACGAAGCCACGAATCCCACTCGAGGCCTCTAAGGACCCTCCCGAGCTGGCTAGCGAATCAAACTCATGAATCCAGGACGAAGCCATAGATTCCCTCGAGGCCCCGTCGGACCCTCCCGAGGTGAGTAAAGCACACACAATATACATTACCATTTCACGTTAAGCATAAAGGTTTCCAAGAATTACTTGCCTTGAATTATTGACGACGCAACGAACGGAAAGGAAAGTCACCGACGAACGCTAGGAACCAATGAAACCGAACCTAACGATTCGAAGAATACAATCACAACCATTTCTAAATGAATACGGAATTGGAATACACCCGAAAACCCGCCTACGATTCATGTATATTCGCACAAAAATAACAACGAGGACGGACCACAACCAAACCCTCTCGATTCCGCAAAACTATGAAAATATACCATGAATCCGTAGGAAAACTAATGATATCAACAAGATTAATCATATTCATCATGAATCCACCAACAAAACGAAACGAATCGGAAGAAAATCCCAAAACCCCCAAATTAATCGAAAATAGGGTTCTAGAGATATTACCTTTGGAGATTCAAGTACTAAGATCCGTAGAACACGCGTTAGATTGATTATCCGGGCCTCACAACCAAAGGAAAATGATGAAAATCAACCCCCAATTGATGAATGCTTGAGAAGTTCTCCCCCTTAGTCCTCTCTCTCTCTCTCACAGGTGAAGAATGAAGGAAAATGGCCGATCTCGTCTAATAAGGACGAGATTATACAGTTGACCGCTTGGTGTGCCGCAAAGACAGAAGTGTGCAAGCACAGCCAAAAATTACTCCTGTGGTTCGGCGGTGTCGCGGCACGGCTGCGTGTGCCGCGCACCGTCTGATCGGTTTTGGTCGCAGATGTCACACGGGTGTGCCGCGGCACCGGATGGGTGTGCCGCGGCACACAGTACAGTTCGCTCGACCAACAACTGGAGAAATGTGTGTGTCGCGGCGCACACACCTTGTGCCGCGGCCCACACCCCCTTTTGGGTCCTAAATGATGAAAAATGATCCGGAAAGAGAATAAAAACGATAGGAATCAATATTTGGGAACCAATAACACGAAATGGATCCACGGCAACCCCGAAACGGCGGTTCCGCACAACAATAACGAGAATACAGTTCAACAGTTGACAGAAAGGACACACTGAAAGGTACACGAGGGTCACTACGATCGAGAAATACACCAAAAATGAAAATACAAGGGAAAGAAAAATGCGGATATTACATCGCCTTCATGTGATGTAGTGACATAAGGACCATCATGCTCACACCCTTCTGGATCTAGAGACATTACATTAGAGTTGTGGATCAGGAGACTTTTTCATCAGAGTTGCGGAAACGTTGTTGGTAGTCTCTCAACATTTGTTGTAGTATGTCTCTCATCATCATTGATAGTGATGAGGATGTGTGAGCATGAGGTATGGATTGACCCGATCCAGCTGGAAATAGGAGCCATCAACACCATCTTTATATGTGTCCCTGAAATAAAACAGTTAGCAATAAAGATAGAGAACGAATATGGCTTTGTCATTCGTTCTGCGAGGACAGACTATGGTGTGTCATCATTGTAAATCCAGGAGGTAAGTTTACCTTTTCTTGGCTTCTTTGACTTTGTAGCTTTACCCTTGTCTTGAGCTTTAGCGGTTGATGATGGTCCAAATCTAGAATCGGTGATTGGAGATGCACGGAAATTTGTATCGGATTGTTCCTGATAATCTTCCACATGGTGCATAAATGGTTCTTCCTCGTCTGTAGGACCTTTTCCAGAAGCTGAAGTGTGTTGTTGTTTTACAGTAGGTGCAGAAGCCTTTGGTAGTTTTTTTGAAGATGATGGACCGGTTGTAGACTTGTGTTTCTTTTCTTTTGAGTTGGGATCAGGGTCATCATCTTTCCTTGACCTTTTTAAGGATCCAGCAGCTTCTTTGCATGACTCTTTTGAAAAATTAGCTGCAATGGCATCTACAAGAGCTGTTTCTTCTGGGGTCAAAACTGTCTTGTAGGCAACTTTGTCGTAGAGTTGAGCAAGCAGGTCATCGAATGATGGTTCTGTAGCGGTTGGAGTTGTTGTTGAAGCTTTGGCAGTTTGAAGAGTGAATGTGTGGTTGATAGCATCTTTCTAACAACACTTTTGATCATGTGCTCCAAATTGTCTTTAATTGGTTCGATGAGACTTGTCACTTGAGGGGTGACGATTTCAACAAGATTGTCCGTGAGGTAATCGTTGGTGTAAGTCTTAATCATCCCTTCCAAATCCGCTTTCATGAAGTGATCGATCTGTTGCTTTGCCCCCTGAACGTCTTCAACTTGTTTAGCCAGATTTGTGACCATGGTGGTTAAGTTTTTCACTTGTTCTTGAAGATCTATAGGATTGATTTTGGTTTTGATGTGGTTTCGGATGGTGGAGGAGATAAGTGATTTGGTGATGATTCTGAAGAAGATTCGTTGTTTGAGCTCGAAGGAGAAGACGCTGGAGGAGTGGGATCCTTTGGAGGTGAGCCTTTGGGAAGTGGAGAGATGTAGAAGGGAATGTGAGGGTGATTGAAGAAATATGTCTGTGTCAAACGGTTGTTCTTGATCATTAACTTCTTCATTTGCCTTGTCTTCACTTTGTTTCCTTCTACGTTCCTCTTCTTGTTCTTCCTGTGCGAGATATTCAAGAGTGATATGAAAGGATCAAATTCCTGATCAGTAGCAACATTCTCTTGTTTTGCAACATTTTCCTCAGTGGTTGCAGCTTCCTTCATAACAATAATCCTGCCATAATCACTGTCTTCAGGGGACAAGATAAAAGAGTGATGGATGTTCACAAACCATTCAGGTTTGCTGACTTTGGCATCACCGTCCCATCATTGCCAAGAAGAACAATGTTGTGGTACCTAACCTTCTCAAGTCACTGAAGGAAAGGTATGTCAGACTGAAAGCAATGCCTGAAGCACTGAACATTCCCTCCCTTCTTCCTGCTTCAACAACAAAGACTGCTCCATCTAAGGCTTCCAGGAGGAAAAGGAAGCATATTGAGATGGAGCCTGAGATCAAAGTACCAGGGCTGGACTGTGACAGGTCGCTTCCTGAAGGGATCACTTTTGTGAACAATGCGGTCCTTGAAGCACCTGAAAGAGGCTTATGTTTTACTGATGAGTATGGAAACCTAGTGATTCTTGTGAAAACCAATTATATAATATCGAAGTGATCAGCGTAAAATACGGATCACCCGAGTCGTTTCCCAACGAAGGCGAATGGAATCGAGAATATCGATTCGTGAAATCGTGAATTGAA
Organism: Orobanche coerulescens; assembly: GCA_033398695.1. NCBI lineage: Eukaryota > Viridiplantae > Streptophyta > Magnoliopsida > Lamiales > Orobanchaceae > Orobanche > Orobanche coerulescens. Next base: position 50,823,263 of record CM065802.1, read on the forward strand.
AAGTGAGAAAGTGAAAATAGCAATCAAATAGTTCACGTATTCACAAACAAGTATGAAATATGCAAAAAGTACAAGCTAATTATGCACCAAAGTGAAAAACGTAAAAACGGGAACGCAACCGCAAAATTTAAAACGTAACGTATATCGAAAAATGATCCTACGAACTTGAAAATAATTTCTAAAAATCTTAAACTAATAAAAATAATTTTAAGAAAAAGAAAAATATTTTTTGAATTTTTATTTATTTTCTATGAATTAAAAATGATTTTTGGAATTAAAATTGAATTAAAAATTAGGAAAAATAGAAAATTAACTTGGAAAAATTAAAATTAAATTCTAAAAATTCTAAAATATTATAAAAGAATTTCTAAAAATATTTTTGTATTTTTCAGAGCTTTTTCTGATTTTTTTTATGGATTTTTGCTAATTAAATTTATTTAAAAATTAAATTAAAATCAAAATAAAATAAGAAAAATAGTAAAAAGGGTTGGAAAAATCTGGAAAAATTCCAGAAAATCTAAAATATGAAAAAGAACTGAAAACAAAATTTTGAATTAAAAATGAAAAGGGAAACTGCTTATTAAGAATAAACTGCTTATCACAAGTGCTTAATTATAAGCACTTGTGACTCAATCTTAGTGAAACTATTAACTCTGACTTAAAATGATGCAATTAGCTCAGTTGTGACAGAATATGGTAACATATAAGCTCATTATCAACAGATGATCAAAATACTTATTCAATAAGCTCAAAATAAGCTCAATGTAATAAGCAGATATGTCACATATAAAAACAGTAGTATCTGATCAATCACAACAATTGTAGCACTAATATGAAATTAAGAATCAAGTACAAATCACAGATAAAAGCTCAAAAGCACAAAAGCAGGCTACAATTTCAAACAATAACTCTGTCTCAGCCTAGCTGAAACACAAAAGCTATAAGCACACTACAACAGCTCAAAAACTCAAGATGAAAGGGGAAAAACTCTATATTACAACTGATTTTCAATTTAAACCAAAAGCTCTATCTAAATGACTTTTTCATTCATTTTTCTCAAAATTTTTGAAATTTAAATTTTTTCAATTTTCTTATTTTTGGTGGAAAAACGGAGTTGCACGAGTGCACGACTTGTGAAAAATGCAAGGTCAAAATCGAATCGAAGATTCACCCTCCCCCAGACTAGAACGAAACATTGTCCTCAATGTTTTATGGGTTAAGGTAATCCTAACAAAATTCTAGGCCGTTTATTAATTATGCCAAAGAAAACGTTAGTCGATAAGATTTACGGATATAGGATTTCCAAGTAGCACCGATGAATGAAACTCGAGCGAAGAAGATAACGAGCACGAGAGTCATCATAAATCGCGGACAATCCTAACAAAAATCACAAACAACCACGGAACACAAGAGTAGAAGAGGCACCCCCTCCTCACGTTACTTGTTAGAAAATAGAAAATAAGAAGATGAAATTGGATAAGCATGGGTTGCCACCCACGAAGCGCTTGTTTTTGTTCACCGAGTCACATGAGCTTGACTCGATCCCCGAATTCAATTGTCCTTGGGGAAAGTTTGTAGATCCGGGACTACCATAGTCGGTACATCCCCTCCAAAGTAGTGTTTTAAATGGTGACCATTCACCTTAAAATTGGGACCATCTTGTTGAGCTAACTCAATGGTTCCATAAGGGAAAACTTGGGTTATTGTGAATGGTCCAGACCAACGGGTTTTAAGCTTACCCGAGAATATCTTTAAACGAGAATTAAAAAGTAGCACTTGATCACCAACGTTAAAAACGCGGTCTTTGATCTTGGCATCATGGATTCGTTTTGTTTTCTCTTTATATATCAAAGAATTCTCGTAAGCTTGATCACGGAGTTCGACTAACTCATTCAATTAAACTTTTCGGTGATCACCCGCGGTTTTCAAATCAAAGTTGGCATGTTTTAAGGCCCAGTAGGCCTTGTGGTCTAGTTCGATGGGCAAATGACAAGCTTTCCCGTAAACCAGCTTATATGGTGTATACCCAATGGGAGTTTTGTAAGCGGTCCGGAAAGCCCATAATGCATCCTCTAATTTGTCGGCCCAAGAAGCACGGTGCTCTCCTACTGTCCTTTCAAGTATACGTTTTAAACCACGATTGGAAACCTCAACTTGACCACTCGTTCGTGGGTGATAAGCCGTGGAAAGACGATGTGTGACACCATATTTAAGCATAACTTTCGCAAATTGATCATTGCAAAAATGGGTCCCACGATCGCTTATGATGGCTCGAGGTGCACCAAATCGGGCAAAGAGACTCTTTAAAAACTTAAAAACCACTCGGGCGTCATTGATGGGGAGCGCCTTCGCTTCAACCCATTTTGATAAGTAATCGACGGCCACGAGAATATATTTGTTACCCCTAGACGACGGGAATGGCCCCATGAAATCGAAGCCCCAAACGTCAAAGATCTCACAAACTTGAATCGCATTTTGCGGCATTTCATCTTTTTGAGAGATTTTCCCTTGACGTTGGCAAGAATCACATGTTTTCACCAATTCATGGGCATCCTGATATATCGTCGGCCAATAAAAGCAGGAATCGAAAACCTTCTTAGCGGTGAAATTGGCACCATGATGTCCCCCGTGGGTCCACTATGACATGCCTTAAGAATTTCAACGGCTTCCGTACCGTGAACACACCGCCGGATCACTTGATCCGCACAGACTTTGAACAAGTAGGGGTCGTCCCAAAAATAATGTTGGACATCTTTAAAGAATTTCTTCTTTTGTTGGGACGACATCCCTTTCCTAATGAAATTCCCCGCATGGTAATTCGCAAAATCGGCGAACCATGGGGTACTTTGGTCAGTTTTGGTCACACTCCCAAGTGTCTCGAGAGGAAAAGCATCATTAATTTCCTTTTTCTCGAGAACACTTTGATGGGGGTTCTCAAGTCGTGAAAGGTGATCGGCAGCAAGATTCTCAGCTCCTTTCTTGTCTCGTATTTCGACATTAAATTCTTGGAGCAAAAGAACCCACCGCATTAAACGTGGCTTCGCATCTTGTTTAGCCATTAAGTACTTTAGGGCTGAATGGTCCGTATACACTATGCACTTTTTAAGAAGCAAATAAGACCTAAATTTCTCAAAAGCATAGACAACCGCTAACATTTCCTTTTCGGTAGTTGTATAGTGATGTTGGGCGTCATTCATGGTCTTGCTTGCATAGTGTATAGGCTGAAAATACTTGTTCTTACGTTGCCCCAGAACTGCACCAATGGCATAATCACTTGCATCACACATTAGCTCAAATGGTAAGTTCCAATCGGGGGCAACTAAGATTGGTGCCTCCGTTAACTTTTTCTTTAAAACATTAAATGCATCGACGCATTCATTCGTGAAGTTAAACGGAGCATCTTTTTCTAAAAGGTGGGTCAGAGGCTGGGCTATTTTGGAAAAATCTTGAATAAAACGTCGGTAAAAGCCAGCATGACCAAGGAAACTTCAGATTCCTTTTACGGTAGTCGGGTGTGGTAACTTAGCAATAACATCGACTTTTGCCCGATCCACCTCAATTCCAGATTTGGATATCTTATGGCCGAGGACTATTCCCTCTTTAACCATGAAGTGGCACTTCTCCCAATTTAGAACTAAATTCGTGTTTTCACACCGAATTAGCATATTTTCCAAATGGGAAAGGCAAGAGTCGAAAGAATTTCCATAAACGGAGAAATCGTCCATGAACACTTCCATGGTTTTTTCAATCATATCGGAGAAAATGGCCATCATACACCGTTGAAACGTGCCTGGAGCGTTACATAAACCAAAGTGCATTCTACGATAGGCAAACGTTCCATACGGGCAAGTAAAAGTGGTCTTTTCTTGATCCTGGGGATCAATGGGAATTTGAAAATACCCAGAAAGGCCATCCATAAAACAATAGAACTCATTTCCCGCTAAACGTTCAAGCATTTGGACCATAAAAGGGAGCGGGAAATGGTCTTTACGTGTCGCATCATTCAACTTGCGGTAGTCGATACAAACTCTCCATCCGGTCACAAGTCGAGTCGGTATAAGCTCATTATCGTCATTCTTCACAACAGTAATTCCGCCCTTCTTTGGCACACAATGAACCGGGCTAACCCATGAACTATCCGAGATCGGATAAATCATTCCAGCGTCAAGGAGTTTAATAACTTCCTTTTTGATCACTTCGTGGATTTGTGGATTAACCCGTCGTTGTTGCTGGACGGAAGCTTTGTGATTATCCTCAAGAAGAATCTTATGAGTACAAAATTGAGGGTCGATTCCCTTAATGTCGGATATTTGCCAAGCAATCGCACTTTTATGCTTCCGAAGCACATCTAAGAGTCGTGTCTTCTCCTCATCTTTAAGGCCTTTTGATATTATAACCGGTAATTTATCATTTTTTTCCAAGTATGCGTATTCGAGATGAGGAGGCAAATCCTTGAGCTCGAGTGTTGGGTACCAAATCAGATATTTGCGCCGTTTTGTGCGGAAGCGTAAATAAATTGCGGAAAATAAATCACACAAGGATTTATAGAGGTTCGGCTATTAACGAAGCCTACGTCCTCTCTCGATGTATCTTTTTCTTAGGATTAAGATCAAAACCTCTACGACTCTCTTCTATCGGTCGAGGGATTACCGTTTCAAGCTCGTCTTCTATCGGTCCGAATAAAACCGTTTTTCCTTTTCTATTGGATAAGGAATCAACCACTCTAAATTTTCTATGGGTATTTAGATAAACCTCACTTAGATATCGATTGCGATTCTAACAATGCCGGATACTTGATCCTAATAACACCGAATCCAATCGTATCTTTTCTTTTACCTCTCGTGTATAATGTTGAATGTATAAACACTCAAACTAACAATATAAGCTCAATATTACAACAACAATGTAAGAATATGATTCTCAGATGAATATCTCGTTTGCTTGAAGTTGTTGTACTCAAACAATACCATAGGGATGGTATATATAGGCATTTTCCACAAACTAGCCGTTCGGGTCGTTGTTTGACTTGCTAGCGTCGCTAGCCTTCTTTGTAGCGTCGCTAGATCTTTCCGCCAAATTCAAGAGCTTCGCTTTCTTCTTTAGCGTACGTTATGCCTTCTTCTTTACGTACGTTATTTCACTTACTTAGCGTACGTTAACCATGATTGAGTAGCGTGCGTTAACGTAATATATCCGTTGCCTTTACTTGTCAAACTATCCGTTTGATGCTTGACTTTGACTTGCTTTTCCCAACGTTCGAATTGACTAGATTCAAACAACTTAGCGTGCGCTAATCATACTTTGTAGCGTGCGCTAATAATGACTTCATTGCATACGTTATTCTGTGTTTGAATTCTTCCACAACAGTAACATGGCTCGATAGCGTGCGTTAATAATGATGTGTAGCGTGCGCTATCCCTCAGCTTACTTCACTGCAGCTTACTTCGAAACTTGGCTGGAATGCAGCTTACTCCTCGTTAGCGTGCGCTAACATATATGCCTTAGCGTGCGCTAATGCAGTCCAGATTGCAACTTTTTGCGTCTTCGTCTGCTTCGTCGTTTTGCTTCGCCTCGATGTTGTTTTGTTGTTTAGCAACTTTAATCATCAAAACACAAATTAAATAATGTGTGGAATAAATATTCCAACATCGAGCTCCGGAGGATTCTCAATAGACGGCTTAACTTCTTTTACGTCTGCCATTTTTAAGTCTACCGGAGGGGAAGAAACAATCGGTTTTTCATTTAACAAATTTTCAATTAATAAAATGTCCCCCTCCGGATCAAAGTTGTTATTATCAATTTCCGGTGAAAATGATTCATTTGCAAGACAAGCATTGATTTCTTCCCAAGCGAGATCACTTCCCTCAAACGGAGTGAGGGAAGGGGAAGAATCGGAGACGATTGGTTCAAAAGGAGTGGGATTGCCACTCGAAGCATTATCGGTAAAACCAAGAAATTCTTGAGCATACTCCTCCGTAGTTTCATCAATAACATCGATACGGTTGACGGAAGAAACATCGTAATCGGAGGAGTATCTCGCGGTTTGATCAAGGTTAAAAGTGACGGCTTCGTTTCCAACACGTAAAGTAATCTCCTCGTCATAAACATCAATCAAAGCACGACCGGTCCTTAGGAAACCTCTCTCGAGAATGAGAGGAACCCGTGGATCGGCATCGAAATCAACAACCACAAAATCCGCAGGGAAATGAAATTTCCCAACATTGACAAAAATATCCTCAGCTATGCCAATTGGACGAGACATAGATTGGTCGGCAAGCTCGAGGGTCATAAGCGTCGGTGTCAAGTTAGGAAGAGACAACTTTTTCCATATCGACATCGGCATAAGGTTAATGCTAGCACCAAGATCGGCCAAGGCGAAGTATTGAACCATACCCGGAAAATTGCACGGTATAAGAAACTTGCCAGGGTCTTCAAGCTTTTCGGGTAGCTTTTTAAGAAGAACCGCTGAGCAATTCTCATTCATTTGAGTTCTTGACATTTCAAAAAGCTTTTCTTTATTATGCAAAAGGCCTTTTAGCATCGAAGCAAATTTAGGCATCAAAAGTATAGCATCCGCGAGACTTATATCAAAGTGTAACTCTTGAAAAATCTGATAAAATTTCTCCATTTGGTTTTTATCCTTCTCGCGGTGCTTTTGCTCATTTAAGCGTGACGGATATGGCAACTTTGTTTTAACGGGTGTTTCATTTTCATTATCATTAACAACCTTTTCCTTTCCTTTAGACGTCGGGACCACCGGAGGTTGGATGTCTTCGGTCCTTCCATTATTAATAGGAATTTCCGTATCCGTTGTCACCTCGGGTTCACGGGCGACTACCTTGGGAGGTAGAGAAGAAGAGGTAGTCGGAGCCGTCGGTCCATCATAAGTAACACCACTCCTCGTTATGATCGCTTTTGCATCGCCCCTCGGGTTAGCGATCGTGTTGCTTGGCAAAGTTCCAGAGCCCGAGGGTCGATCATTTAAACGCTTGTTGATATCATTGATTTGAGTTGCAAACATTTTCGTTGTTTCATCTTGTTTAGCAATTAAAGCTTGTTGACCTTGAATCAATTGTTTAATCAACTCTTCCGTGGGCGACGGATTTGGAATAGCAGCTTGATTTTGATTATTAAAACTTTGCCCACGGTTTTGAAAATTGCCATTATTCTGATTTCCATGATTATTATTCTGAAAATTCCCATTGTTTTGAAAATTATTCCCTTGAGGCGGGCCTTGGTGGTAATTTCTCCGGTTTTGATTTTGAAAATTCTGATTTTGTCCTTGAAAACCATTATTTCCACGGTTGTGATTTTGATTGTTATTGAATTGATGATTACGGTTTTGCAAGTTGTTATTCTGATTCACTTGATTAGGTTGATTAAACCCGGGTGGTCCTTGAAAATGGCTCGAACGGTAGCTGAGGAGATTACGGTCTCCTTGAAGAGGTGGGTAACCGTTGCTACCCATATTCGCAGCATACACGTTCTCTTGAGCAAAAGAGCCGGTCGTCGGACATTCATAATACGGGTGTGGACCACCACAAGTTTCACAAACGACATTGACCATATTAACTTGTGTCTTTGACTTGATTCGGCATCATTTGGTACATTCTTAGCATAGCCGTCGACAAATCATCAATTTTCTTATTTAAGACGGCTAGCTCGAGGTTAGAAGAAGAGTTTAGAGACGCAGTCGATCTTATTGGCTCATTCCTCTCGGCTGATGAATCCCAATAGTTGTAATGGGCCGTCATATTCTCGATTAGCTTGTAACAATCCTCGGGACGACGTTTCATGAAAGTACCACCAGCTGCAGCATTGATCGTGTCCCTATGTCGTAAAGTCAATCCATTATAAAACGTATCAATTATTGTGACGAGAAGCATATTATGATTCGGACAATGATCAATGGCAAGCTTGTAACGCTCCCAAGCCTCAAACAAAGACTCATCGGGGAGTTGTCGAAAATTACTAATATCATTCCTCAACTTCGTCACCATCGATGGTGGAAAATACTTCGCCAGGAACTTGGAAACCATTTCATTGAAAGTATGAATCGAGTTCCTGGGAAGGCGATCAAACCAAGCGGTGGCATGATGCGTAAGAGAATAGGGGAAGAGAGAGAGACGGAGGGCGTCATCGGAGACCCCGTTTTGCTTCATATTTTGGGTGACGGTTAGAAACTTATCGAGATGCTTATTTGCATCATCACCCGGTAATCCGTGAAATTGGCACGAATTTTGGACTTGTTGTATCATGTGGTGCTTAAGTCCAAAATCCGTGGCCATAATATTTAGAGGGGCAATCGGGCCACCTCTACCATGCATCGTGGGTTGGCACAACTCCTCCATCATTCGGAGATCAGGAGCCGGCATGTGTTGGTTTTCATCACCACCCACCGGAGGGTGTTGATTATTCATATCCATTTCCTCAACGTTAAGGAAATGGACACGGTTTGTGTGTCGAATTACCCTTTCGGGATTTGACAAACGTGATATAAGACTCTCAAAAGAAGAGCGGGTGTGCATACACCAAAAGCAAAATTAAAAAGAAAAGAAAAAGAAAAAGGAAAATCTTTTTGTTTTTTATATTTTTTTCACAAAAACTTTTTATTTCTTTTGTTTTTCTTTTCTTAAAACGTAATGTTAATCGAAAACCGTTTCTTTCAAAACCACGCGCAACGGGACGGGAGAGAAGAATGGATCTCTCTTCAGCTAGCAATTTAATGTCTTAGCTATCCGTATTTCCCGCTTATTCGGTTGTAGTAATTGAAATAATCCGATAAACAACTAAATTACGTTTTCGTTATATTGTGAGATTTTTTTGGTTTACAATGCCCTTTCTGTCGATCGAGTCGAGGCTGTAACTTTTATTACTTTTTTGGTATTTTTGAAAACACTTTAGGAAAAGTGTTTTGAATTTTTCAATTTTTATAGAGATATATATATACAAAGTAGAGGAAGGCTTAACAAAACACGATTTTTTCAAAATGATATTCAAAAATTCACTTCGGCCTTCCCCGGCAGCGGCGCCAAAAATTGATTCGTGTGAAAACCAATTATATAATATATATATAGTATAATATCGAAGTGATCCGCGTAAAATACGGATCACCCGAGTCGTTTCCCAACGAAGGCGAATGGAATCGAGAATATCGATTCGTGAAATCGTGAATTGAAAAGTGAGAAAGTGAAAATAGCAATCAAATAGTTCACGTATTCACAAACAAGTATGAAATATGCAAAAAGTACAAGCTAATTATGCACCAAAGTGAAAAACGTAAAAAACGGGAACGCAACCGCAAAATTTAAAACGTAACGTATATCGAAAAATGATCCTACGAACTTGAAAATAATTTCTAAAAATCTTAAACTAATAAAAATAATTTTAAGAAAAAGAAAAATATTTTTTTGACTTTTTATTTATTTTCTATGAATTAAAAATGATTTTTGGAATTAAAATTGAATTAAAAATTAGGAAAAATAGAAAATTAACTTGGAAAAATGAAAATTAAATTCTAAAAATTCTAAAATATTATAAAAGAATTTCTAAAAATATTTTTGTATTTTTCAGAGCTTTTTCTGATTTTTTTTTATGGATTTTTGCTAATTAAATCTATTTAAAAATTGAATTAAAATCAAAATAAAATAAGAAAAATAGTAAAAAGGGTTGGAAAAATCTGGAAAAATTCCAGAAAATCTAAAATATGAAAATGAACTGAAAATAAAATTTTGAATTAAAAATGAAAAGGGAAACTGCTTATTAAGAATAAACTGCTTATCACAAGTGCTTAATTATAAGCACTTGTGACTCAATTAGGGCTGCAAACGAACCGAGCCGAGCCGAGCTTTGATCGAACCGAGCCGAGTTTTAAATTTTTTTCTGACGAGCCGAGTCGAGCCGAGCTTTCTTACCGAACAAAAATCGTGTTCGAGCTCGAGCTCGTTAATAATTCGAGCCGCACACGAGCTGTTCGCGAACAACTCGAGCCGAGTCGAGCTCGAGCCAAGCTCGAGCTCTTCGCGAATAATTATATATTTTTAAATTATTTAAATAATATATTTGAATTATTTAAAATAAATATTTTAAAATAATCATTAAAAATTATATATTTTCAAATATATATATAAAAATTAATATTTTAATATATGAAAATTATTTAAAAATTATTAAATCTATAATATAATATATAAATATTATAAAAAATAATTTAAAAATATATTTATTAATCGAGCTTAACGAGCCGAACCGAGCCGAACCGAGCTCGAGTCGATCTCGAGCCGAGCTCGAGCCGCACATGCCCAAGCTCGGCTCGAGCTCGTTTTCTTAACGCACAGATTTTCGAGCTCGAGCTCGAGCTCGAGTTCTTAACGAACCGAGCCAAACCGAGCCCTTAACGAGCCGAGCCGAGCTTTGTTCGCGAACAGCTCGGTTCGTTTACAGCCCTAGACTCAATCTTAGTGAAACTATTAACTCTGACTTAAAATGATGCAATTAGCTCAGTTGTGACAGAATATGGTAACATATAAGCTCATTATCAACAGATGATCAAAATACTTATTCAATAAGCTCAAAATAAGCTCAATGTAATAAGCAGATATGTCACATATAAAAACAGTAGTATCTGATCAATCACAACAATTGTAGCACTAATATGAAATTAAGAATCAAGTACAAATCACAGATAAAAGCTCAAAAGCACAAAAGCAGGCTACAATTTCAAACAATAACTCTGTCTCAGCCTAGCTGAAACACATAAGCTATAAGCACACTACAACAGCTCAAAAACTCAAGATGAAAGGGCAAAAACTCTATATTACAACTGATTTTCAATTTAAACCAAAAGCTCTATCTAAATGTATAAAACTCAAACCTAAAATGTGTCAATATCAGCAACTAATAACACTCAAACACTGATTTCAGATGACTTTTATTATCCACTAAACTTTGACCCAAATAGAATTTCAAATGAACAAATCTACTCCTATGTGTAATTATAAACTAATTCTAAACTAGATTAAACTAAATTTATATATTATGCAACTACAACTACAATCTCATTAATCTGTTTTCTAAAAAAAACTAACTGCTAGAGAGATTTAGAACTCTACTATGAGTTTTAAATGAAAATCTCTTCTGTTTTATAACTCAAAACTTTGTGTTAACACTGAATGATACCACATTAAAGATAAATCCAGTTATCCAATTACAAATCCACACATCAATTATCTCATCCAAACACTCCTATGTCCAATTCACTGAAAACAGTCCTCAATTTACTTTCAGATTTTCAAAACTCAATTCTAATCTCAATTATCAAAATTCCAACTGATATATCAACTTTAACACCTTTTCCAAAAACTCAATTACTCAATACAATTAACTCACTAATTTAGATCCAAAGAAGCTAGAACAGCAGTGAATCAATGTAATATTATGGCTACAAAATTACTACACTCAACTCAAATCCAATCAACAAAACAGATGCATAGTGAAGTAAGATAACTCAGATCCACAAACAGATGTATGATCAAACAACTTCAGATCAGAGATTAATCCACTACTCAGCTACAATTTAAGCAACTAAACAGTAATGAAAATCAATGCAACAGTGATACAGTTTTAACATAAATCAACCTCAGATCACAATACTCAATACTACTAATCTATCAAACACTAACTAGATAACAATTAACTACAAAATCTCAAATAATAACAATGAAACAATAACTAATTCTACAACTACCAATACTCAAAAACAGATACTAATATTCCAAAAATTTAAAATAGAAAGTACCACAAACTCTCCCTCAGCAAGAACAGAGGGAGTTCACAGTTGCCTATCTTTGAGATAGGCTGATTTCATCCCGTTACTCCTCAGCTACTATTAATCTGATTCCTTGACTGAGATTGATTGACTCAATAAATTCCACTAATAAGCTAAGGAGCTCAAATGGAATATCCAAAAGGAAAAATAAGCTCACTGTAAGCTTTAGTACTAATATGTAAACTTTTTTTTTATTTTGATTTTTATTTATTTTTATTTTTATGTAAATGAATGTAAACTATATAAGAGTAACAGATAGAAATAAGCTTTAACTAGATGAAACAGAAAAAAATAAGCTGATAGAAACAGAAATAAGCTGAGATAAGAACAATATAAGCTGAGATTTATTTGAAATAACTAGAAATTTTATTAAAATTCATATGAAAATTACAATCACTAAACTAAATACAATCTAAAATAAAATTGACAGCATTACACTACACTAAAAAAAACTACTCAAGAAATGAGCTAAATACGTCCCTATTTATAGATGAGGTGAGAGGGGTTGAGTCTGATTTGCCAGGTTGGCGATCCACACCTCATTGTGTTTCTTCACTTCATCTTATAGTCCTTGGATCATATTTGTGCTTCTTTGAATTCATCACAACCCTTGGATCAGATATAATGAGGTGGCTTGGCCAATAATATTGTGCCATTGTGACACCTTGGCAATCCTCAGGTGTCCTTTCTCTGTCCTTGTCAGCCATGTGTGTCAGATGGATCTAAAAACGGAATCCAATGAAACCTGATGAGGAGGTGTAACTAATTACCAACTGCCACTTGTCCAATCATACACTACCCTCTCTTTGTCATACTTCTGTGCACGTGACTGACCTTCTAGAAGGATAAATGATAGGCTAATCATGGCTAAATGAAATTGTTCGAGCCAATTTGCACAATGTGAAATTAGGGTTCATATGGTTTGAGGTTTCTAGGAAAATTGGGGAAAATAACGGAAACGTGTGTTACGTTTTATTTATCTGAAGCTTTGACCGAAAATTTACTTTTGACCAATTATATAAGATTTTGACCAAATCTGTTTGGGCTTATGCAATGGGATTTTGGGTAGTAAATTTGGACCAGGCTATGAATGGTAATAAACTTGGACCATGAAACTTATAAGGACCAAAAATTGCAAATCCAAAATATCAAGGACCAATTGTGTAAACTTCCAAACTCCAAGGGCTGAACTTGACTTTCTTCAAAAGTATAATCTAAGGACTATTTCTGCCAAATCTGAATAGATGAAGGACTGAAATTGATTTGTAGATCCCGGTTCTGACTTTTTGACCGTCTTTTACTCTCGTGCCCGTTTTCCCGGTATTCGTGTGATTTTTCGTCATTTCGTGATTAATCCATACCTGCATGTTCACAACATAAAAACACATGTTTCTTTGGCATTTGTTAGCTCAAATAGTCATCTAGGGTCGATATTTGGCCATAAAATAGTGAGTGAATAAGCACTCACCACCTAGCTTTCCAAAGATGGTCTGATATGGAAAAGGCAGGAATTAAAGCAATGCTCATGTACCTCATGCTGGCGTCCCCTATCAAGTGTACTGAGAACAAAAGATTCTGCCAGGACTTGAAGCAATGATTAATGAACATCCTCAAAGACATCTACTCAGATCAAAGAAAGCAAAGCTTGAAGCCCTTGGTTACCACCTGAACATCTAATCTGCAACAACAACAATCTTTTTTATTTTTGTAATTTGTAGGACTTGTAATAACTATTAATAAACTTTGATGTTTTGTTTAAATTATGTGTCCTACTTATAATTACATCAACATTCAGTAAGAGATGAAGACCCCTGCAAACTCATACTGAATCAAGAAACACTTAGGCTATTTGTATGTTCAAATAGGGGGAGATTGTTGGGTCACTGAATTCCCCAATCTTCTTCTAACAAGGATTTGAACGTAAAATCACCTAAGTCTAAACAAGTCACCGAGTGAACAGTAACTCAGTGAGTCATCTTCAGAATGCTTAGACCGAGCCTAAGAAGAAAGGTTCTTCATTCAGTGAGGCGGAACTCAGTGAGTGAGATCTAAGCCAAGAAGAAGGTGATGGGTTCAGTGAGGATGACAATAACTCATTGAACCCCAAGACTCCTCAACAACTATCATGGTACTGAAGACTGATGACTTGAAGACTGAAGTTTTGGCGGGACTGGGCGGGAAAGTTTGAACTGTTTCATTAAAGTGCTTTATCACTTTAAGGTCAAACTTTCCCCAAATGGTTAAAACCAGTCTGTCATCAGAAAGCACCTTTTGGACTTAACCCAAAGAAGTTTCCCTTGCCAGAGAATAAAATCTATCAAGATTTTATTAAGGAACGCTTAGATCCATTGTATAATAGAGTTGTTCATATTTGTGTATAAATAGGTAGCATAAGTGAGGAGTAAAAGTTGACAAGTTTGTGCAATTAATGCAAAGCATTCACAAACCACTTTTACTCATCCAAAGAACAACATAGCCCCTGAGATAGCTCAGTGGGACCTCAGTTGTCACTCAAACATTGTTTTGAGTTTAGAGAGGAGTCAATACCACACTTGTCATTTTCAATCCCAAGTGTTATTCCACAAACACTTGGGTACGATTCTTTTTGATTAAATTCTAATAAAGAATTAAATGTTGAAAAATATTGTCTCTTATCTTTACGTTGCTTTATTGTTAATCATATATACATCTGAGTTAAAAGTCATATATCTTGGTTACATTAGCTATTTAGTTATTGATAACCAAGTAAAAGGGACCAACAAGTGGTATCAGAGCCTAAGGTTTGTAAAACTTTTCAAAATCTGTTTTCAAAACTAAAAGAGTGCTCAAAAAGTTTTTAAAACCTTGATCCCACCATGGCTGACTCAGATGTTCCCCAACTTGTCGACAAAAAGGGTGGAAGTTATTCAGCAACTGCCCCTCGACTTGAAGTTGGAAAATTCAACAGGTGGAAAAAGCGAATGCTTTGCTACTTAACTGGGATGGAACCATGTTACATTAAGTTGATTAATGATGGTCCATTTGTCCCAACAACTGCCCAAGGTTTAGTCAAATCTGAAGCTCAATGGACCCCAGATGAAAGGAGGGTGGTCAATCAGGACCAGCGCCTGAAAAGCATCATTATATCATGTCTTCCTGACGATATAATGGAATCAGTGATTAACTGTCCCATTGCCAAGTAGACCTGGACTGATCTGGTTCATAGCTATGAAGGGCCTTCTGATACCAAAGAGAATAGAATCATGGACCTGAAGCTTGAATTCAATACCTTCAGGGCCAAAGATTCTGAAAGTCTCTCTGAGACTTATACTCGGTATAAGACCCTCCTGAATGAGCTGACCAATGATGGTGTTATTCTGTCAAAGCATGAAATCAATGTTGGCTTTGTCAACAGTCTCCCTGAGAAGTGGTTAAACTTCTCTCAGGGTTTGAGAAATGCTAACCACATTCAGAACCTTGAGCTCCCTGCTATTTATGGGAAGTTTGTCTATGAAGACAATCTTATCACCAGGAGATACCCTGGTAAAGCTCAGGAGACCAAAAAGGCCTTGACAATTTCACCCATATCAACTGCTTTCTATTCCAATGGTGTTGTGCAGGATTTCCAAGATGATTCTGATGATGAGGTTGAGCAAAGAACAAGTGAGGAGTACCTAAATGATCTTCAAATTGAATTTCATGAAAGGGCATTCCTTGCAAACTCAAAAAGGTTTTTTAAGAAAAACAAATTTTCTTCTAAAGCAAATGAAAACACTGACAGTTTTAAATGTGGCAAAAAAGGCCATTTTGCACAAGACTGTTTTTCAAAAACAACCTTAGAACCATCTTTCAAGTTTTCAGGAAATAACTCCTTTTCAGGACCTAGCAAATTTCAACCTATGTTGCTTCAATCTAGTCAAAGATTTGAAAAAACCCCTCAAATTGACTTTGAAGCCAAATACAGGAAGGCTAAAGCCAAACTTGCCCTCCTTGAATCATCCTCAACAATCACTCAGCTACCTCAGGATAAGAACAAAGGGCTGGTTGCTGAAACCTTTGACTGGGATGAAGTTGAAGTGTCCTCTGATGATAATGAAGAAGTTCATATCAGTGCCCTGATGGCCCTATCAGATGACAACAAGCTTGCTGTGGGAAAAAGTCATGCAAGAGATGGTGAATGGGTTAACATCACAATGAGAAAGGTAAACATTTTACTTTCTATGGATGATGATGCTGATTGGAAATCTTACTTAGATTATATTGATGTTGATCTTAAGTATGTTGAAGAGCAAAGACTTAATTTGTTTTCAAAATTTAACAAACTGAGTTTTGAATTAAATCAATGTAGAGATGAACTACTTGCTTTAAAACAAGCTAAGCTTGAAAGTGTTACACTTCAAATTCAAAATTCTGAACTTGTAAAACAAAATCAAGCTCTTCAGGAAGAACTTAAGAAAGAAAAGGCTGTTATTTGGAAATGGACTCAGAAAAACCCCAAACTTTATGAAACCCTGAGTCTCACACCCAACACCAAAAAGGTTGCTAAGTGAAGATCAAATCACTGAAGAGTCTGGGGAGAGTAGCCATTCAACAACCTTTCTGTCAACCAACATACTCTCTAGCAAAGAACTTGCTCCTAAACCCAGTGATTGGATTGAAAGAAACAATCCTGACAGTAAGCTGCCAAATTTTAACATTGGAAGAATTCTGGAGCCTGAAAGTCAGGCTATTAAGGAGCTGCTAGGAGTCACTGATGAACTTAGTCCTACTGAGTCCATCACTGTGTTTAAGTCTGATTCACCACTCCCTCCACTGAAACAGATTCAGGGAGCAGAACCCAATTCTGACCTTGCACCATCAGTCTATCAACCCGACTCTCCCAAGGGGAAATCAGGGTTAGGAAAGACTATTCTGAAAAGACCTACTCCTGCACCCACTGAACACGAAAAACCTTCAGTGCCTACTGAAGTGAAACCTGAAAGCACTGATTCAAAAGTTGATCAGCTTGCTGAACTTGTCAGGATGCTGAGTGAGAAAATTGAGTCCACTGAAAAACCTACTGACTCAAAATTTAAAAACCCATCAGTATCCTCAAGTTCTTCCAAATCAAAAACCACACCCAGACCTTCAGGGAGATGTGAGCTGTGCAATTATCCTAATCACAGCACTGATAAATGCTACAGAGTCATGTTCTGCATGATATGCAAACAAGAGGACCACGGAACTTGTGATCACATCTCTCACACTGCTTCTTTAAAGGCACAAGGTCGATAGAAAACCCAAGGCTATCAGTATGCCACACCTTCCAAACAGAGACTGAAGGCTAAGCCTTTCTTGCCATGTCCTCACTGTGGTTTCAATGATCATCTTCCTGATGATTGTATGATGAATAATTGTTGTGACATCTGTGGAGATCCCTCCCTTGAAACCAAGGGACATGACAAGATCATTCAGTCTAGAAGGAAAACCCTCACCAACACTTCTCAGTCAACTGAGGCATCTACCTCCACAAAATGTAAAACATGTGGAAGCTCAGTACACACAACTTCAGACCATGATTCATTAGCTATATTCAAAAAGTCCCTGAGGACTAAACCCACTAGAAGGTGGGTCAACAAGAAAAACTAACCCAGTTTACTGTTTGTGCAGAAACACATCAGGGATCCTACCTGGCACCTCGATAGTGGATGCTCTAGGAGTATGACTGGTGTGAAAAGTTATCTGCACAAATATGTGGAAGAACCAGGACCCAAAGTAGTATTTGGTGATAACTCATCAGCTCCCACTGAAGGTTATGGTTCAGTAAACTGCAATGGTATAGTTTTTACAAGAATAGCTTATGTTAATGGTCTCAAGTACAACCTGATAAGTGTTTCCCAACTATGTGATGCAAAATACATAGTTCAGTTTGATGACAAGAGAGGGACCATCTTTAATGCCAATAAGGAAGTAGTGTTAATTGCCCCCAGGAGGGATGATGTCTATGTCTTAGACATGTCATCCCTGACTCAAAATGGGACTTGTCTATTCTCAAGGGCAAGTGAGACAATCAACTGGATATGGCATAGGAGACTCTCTCATCTCAACTTCAAGAGCATCAACAACCTGGCCAAACAAAACAAAGTTCTGGGCCTTCCATCCCTGGTGTATACCAAAGACAAGCCTTGTTCTGCTTGTGAAAAAGGAAAACACCACAGGGCATCATTCAAAACCAAACAAACCTTTTCAATCAAAAGCTGCCAACATCTTCTTCATATGGACCTTTTTGGACCTGTCAGTCCAATGTTCATTCACCATGAGAAGTATACTCTGGTCATAGTGGATGAGTACTCAAGATACACTTGGGTTTACTTCCTGACCAAAAAGAGTCAGGCAGCTGAAACTATCATGTCATTTGTCAGAAACATTGAAAATCAAAATGATGTCAAAGTTAAACAAATTAGAACTGACAATGGCACTGAATTCAAAAACCAAGACCTTGAATGTTTTTGTGATGAGAAAGGAATTTCTCAAAATTTCACTTCTCCTTATACTCCTGAGCAAAATGGAGTAGCTGAAAGGAGAAATAGAACACTCATTGAGGCAGCAAGGACAATGTTAAATGGCTCAGTCCTCTCAAAACATTTCTGGACTGAGGCAGTCAAAACAACTTGCTAGACTCAAAATAGGTCAATCATTGTGAAAAGGCACAATAAGACTCCTTATGAGATATTCAAAGGAAGGATCCCTGACATTAGCTACTTTCATGTATTTGGGTGTCCTGTGTTTATTCATAATCACAAGGATCACTTGGGTAAATTTGATGCCAAAGCTAATGATGGATACTTCCTGGGATATTCTTTGGTTTCCAAAGCCTTCAGGGTGTTCAACACTAGGAGACAACAAACTGAGGAAACTTATCACATTACTGTTGATGAGAGCACTGAATCCATTAGGTTCTCAAATTCCTCAGTTGAAGATATTGGTATTGATGACTCATCAAGGTATCCCCCTGATGAGTATCATCCTGAGAACAACCCCTCAACCCAATACCAAGCTGATGCTGATGTCTCCTACTATATCATCCCTCACAACCTACCCCAACCAACCATCAGTGAGTTCATTGAAACTCAGCAGGCCTCTAATGAGACTGCAACCACTGAAAAAATTGTTCAGGAACCCTCAGAACAAGTTGTTCCCACAAGTGTCACTAAAGCACATATTGATGAGTCACCTCATGTTCTTGAGTCTGAACCTAATCAGGCTCCTTCAAGCTCAAATTCCTATCCCAAACCTCAGGATAGCTGGACAAGATCTAAAATTATTGAGCTTGTGAACATCATTGGTGAACCCACGGAAGGCATGCTCAAAAGAAGCATGGCTGCAAAACTCAAAGCAGCCTCTGCCAATATATGTCTTTATGCTGACTATCTCTCTGAAATTGAGCCTAAAAATTTCTAATAAGCCCTAACTTATGAAAGTTGGGTTCAGGACATGAGAGATGAATTGGAACAATTTGACAGAAATGATGTCATGACCCTTGTTGAATGCCCCCAGGGTGTTTTAATCATTGGTATGAAATGGGTCTTTAAAAACAATACTGATGAGAATGGCACAGTCATCTAAAACAAAGCAAGACTGGTCGCCAAATGGTATAATCAACAGGAAGGTATAGACTATGAGGAAACCTTTGCACCTGTTGCTAGAATGGAAGCCATCAAGATCTTCCTTGCCTATGCAACCTACATGAACTTTAAAGTTTACCAAATGGATGTCAAAAGTGCATTCCTAAATGGTAACATCAAAGAAGATGTCTATATGCAACAACCTCCTGGTTTTGAAAATAGTGAATATCCCAACCATGTCTACAAGCTTAACAAGGCCCTTTATGGACTGAAACAAGCTCCCAGGGCATGGTATGAAACTATTTCAGCCTTCCTGATCCAAAACAAGTTTGTTAGAGGAAAGATTGACAACACACTGTTCATTTACAGAACAAAAAGTGATGTCATCCTGGTTCAAGTGTATGTTGATGACATCATTTTTGGCTCCGCAAGTTACAAACTTTGCAAACAGTTTGAGAAGCTGATGACCACAAAGTTTGAAATGAGCATGATGGGTGAAATCACATACTTTCTTGGACTTCAAATCAAACAAACTGAAAAAGGAATATCCATTTTCCAAGAAAAATACCTGAGGAACCTACTAAAAAAGTATGACCTCACTGATTGCTCCTCAGTGAAGACTCCTATGGTTCCTCCAAACAACCTTGGCCCTGACCTCACTGGCAAATCAGTGAACCAAACCCAATACAGGGGAATGATAGGCTCCCTGATGTACTTGCTTGCATCTAGGCCTGATATCCAATTCTCAGTCTGTCTGTGTGCAAGATATCAGGCTGATCCAAAAGAGTCTCATCTCACTGCTGTCAAGAGAATATTCAGGTACCTGAAGGGTACATCAAACCTTGGTTTGTATTACGCAAAATGTTCAGGATTTGATCTCAAAGGGTACACTGACTCTGACTATGCAGGATGCAATATGGACAGAAAAAGTACCTCAAGATCCTATCAATTCCTTGGTGGTAAACTTGTGTGTTGGAGTACAAAGAAACAACAATCAGTGGCCATGTTCTCAGCTGAATCTGAATATATGGCTGCTGAAGGATGCTGTGCAAATGTACTCTAGATGAAGAGCCAACTGAGTGACTATGGCATTCAGTACAAGATGGTACCCATCTTTTGTGATAACACAAGTGCCATAGCCATCTCAAATAACCCAGTGCTTCATCAAAGAACCAAACACATTGACATCAGATACCATTTCATCAGGGACCACATCATGAATGGAGAAATTGAATAACATTTCATCCCCACTGAGTATCAGCTAGCTAATATCTTCACCAAACCCCTGGATGAGCCCACTTTCACAAGATTGAAAGCTGAATTGGGCATGTTGGACATAGAATCAGGCAACTGATCAAAAGGTGTTCCAACATGATGTAAATTCTCTAGGTCCCTAATCACACCCTTCCTGAACAAAAACCAATTCTGAATGAAAAATCATTCAGGGGGGCTCAAGATGTCAAATGGCATTGAATACCCTAACTAAATGCTCTAAGTACTTAGTTAGTAAATGTCCCAGGTAGGTAACTGATTCCTATTAAATATAGGAATATATGTCGCTTACACAACTGGCATCCACTTCTTGGGCCCCCACATCTCTCTCACCAAACACCACTGAGCATTAATTGCTCCCTCACAACAAATATTTGTGATGATATCACTCTGCAAAAGTGCATTATTTGCAGAGCCACACAACTGTTCACCCCATCATGTGAGAGAAAATAGGGTAATGGGAATCGTGATAATTAATGCGGATATCAAACACATATTATTATACCGTTTTGGTTAATAACAAAAACCCTTTGATATCCGCAACATCACTACCCTAATCCATTCCCTATAAATACCCCCCCACAAAGAAAAAACACACACGCTTTTAAAAACTTATCAAAACTCTTGCAAAATTGTTTTCAAAAAATCCGTTTGATTAAACTGCGTGTGTTTCTTCTTTGATACCAATTTTTCTTCAAAAATCAGACCTTTCTCAAAAACAAATGGCTTCTTCTAAGGCCATCAAATACGCACCCAATGTGGATTTCCAAATGGAAAGCATAGACCTCACCAAAAACAATGTGGTGGGGAACTTTGCCTACCCTGAAGGGTTCCCTGAATACAGGGATCTGGTGAAGTTCCTTCAAAACTGTTTTCTCACCACCACATTC
The DNA here is from genome assembly GCA_033398695.1 of Orobanche coerulescens. Taxonomy (NCBI): domain Eukaryota; kingdom Viridiplantae; phylum Streptophyta; class Magnoliopsida; order Lamiales; family Orobanchaceae; genus Orobanche; species Orobanche coerulescens. The sequence goes on from CM065802.1 coordinate 50,844,835, forward strand.
AAAAAGACCCCCTCAGTCATCTATCATGACTACTTGAGGGAATTTTGGTGCACAACGGTGGTTGAAAACCCTGATGCGCCAAAGGAGGCCAAAATAAGGTTCTCAGTGAAGAATGGAACTAAGTTCCTAACCCTTCACTACAAAACCTTTGTCAAAGCCACATGCCTTGACTACACTGAGACCTTCACTGCCCAACCCACTGAGAAAGATGTGAAGGAAGTTCTACTGGAACTTGGGCCCTATGACAAAAATCACCCTGAGGTGACACCAGGGGCCCTCCTATCCAAAGCCCCAATCATCAAGACCTGGTTTCCAGCCCCCTGGAGGATTCTGATGACCTTTGTCATTCAGGTCCTCTGGGGAAATAAATCATCTACTGAGCAATTGAACACTACTCAAGCAATGATAGTGTACTGTCTCATAGAGGGTAAAAAGATAGACCTTGGAGAAATAATCTTCAGGGACCTCATAGCAAAGTTAGGGGGGAAGTCTAGGCAAAAACTCATGTCATACCCTAGATTCATTTCCTGTGCCCTACAAGACTTGCTTGGGTCTGAGTATGCTAAGACTGACGCAGTAGGCTTTGAGCCTGATGTCTTACACAAGGCTAATTACTCTCGTAACCCTCTTGAGGTTACACCTGTCACCCTGACAACGTATATGCTTACTGCTATCCAGGGTGACAACAAAATTTCACCAGTTCCCTCTCCCACCAAGAAGGTGAAGAGGAAGAAGGGACAGGGGTCCAGGAAGGTGGCTCAACCCAAGTCACTTGCCACTGAGACCTCTGCCCCTAAGCCTGGCAAAAGGGGGCAACAACAACAACAGACCTTGACTGCTGACACCCTCAGGATCATTAGCCAATCTTTGGCACCAAAACAAAGGCCAGCGGAGGGCACTGAGACATCACACTCAGTGTCCTTGGGCGAACCCGTTCCCAAAGGCTCTGCTGATATAAACAAGTCAGTGGAGTTGGAACCAAGCAAACCTCCACATCCTGCTAAAGGCTCTGGGAAATCACAACCAGAGTCTCAGGGAGCAAAGGGTCCTAAATCCTCGGTGGGGCAGCACTACTCCACTGAGAAGGGGACCCAAAAACAATCACATCCTGCCAAAGGCTCGGGTAAATCACAACCCAAGCAACAGGGAGTTCTCGCCCCTAAACCTTCGACAGGCCAGAACAAGCCTGTTGGAAAGGGGGCAAAACCACTCAGGTGCCTGATGAGGACATTCGCAAATCAAAGCTTTTGTCTGAGGGTACAAAAACTCATCCCAAAGACTCAGAGGGAAACATACAACCCACTGATAGGGACACAACTTGTAATACCCGAGATTTCTGATATGTATTTGGAACTTGTGATATTGTAATCGTTGTACTTGATCTGAGTATTATTCTCCGTATTTCATAATCCGATGTTGTCGAGCGTATGATTTCATGTATGTGATTCAAAGATTGTAATTCTGCGCATGTAGCGCACGCTATCGGCTATGTGTAGCGTACGCTAACATGGACTCAATAACGCATGCTACAGATGAACATTAGCGCACGCTATGCGTGGTCAATTTGATTGAGACGTGCGGTAGGTGAGATCTGGCCGAGGGACCCCTGTCGGATCGTGTCGGGATGAACCTGGACGGCTTTCGGGAAAAGCCGAGTCAACGCCTTAGCGCACGCTACAGGCATGTGCATAGCGCGCGCTAAGTGTTGAGTACAGTTAAGTTGGTGAGCCGTTAGCGCACGCTACGAGCAGGGACTAGCGCGCGCTAATAGCCATTTCTTATAAATAGGACAACATCCTATTCGTGATTTCAGTTCCTTCTTCTCCCATACCCGAATTCTTACACTTAGAACATAACTTCCTTCATCCTAAACACTTCATATCAACATCCTAGCTCGTGATTGAAGATCGTATATCGTGGGAGATTGGTGTTCAAGCCTTCGGTGATTGGATTGCTTCGATTTCCTCCGTGTTCTTCACTACTTTGAGGTAGGTGATTCTTCACCGATATTAGTAATGTTCTTAAGGACGTTTGATCATGTTTTGATAGCCAGTTCTTTCGTTTATAATCGGTCATCACATGTTAGAAGGATACTTTTGACGTATCGGCTCTATATATCGTATGAACCTTTGAACCGTTTTCAGTATATGGACTCCTAAGCAGCTTCAAACCTATTTGTGATCAGTAGACGGATTTACCTAGTTGTTACGTTTTACACATTGGAATCATGCGTTTTGGAACGTAGGACGAACGGAACTTAGAGTATTTTCTTGAAGATCGGAGATGAATTATGATGTTGAGATGATTATACGTATATTTGTATCTCATAATCATAGAACTTCCACAAACCTTATTAGCATGATATGCTTGAGGATGACTTGTATTATCACCGTAGAATTCATGAGTTCATCACCATTCAACCCAGTTTTCTGTTAGCAGTATTCTGCCATGCAAGGTTAGCGCACGCTAACATACGTTAGTTAACGTGCGCTATCGGGATTAAGTTAACGCACGATTACGTACGTAACGTACGTTATGAGATCAACCGAGTCAAACTGTCAGTCCTTGGCTAGCGTACGCTAGGCTTATACGATAGCGTACGCTAACAGGCAGGCTTAGCGCACGTTACGTAGAGTACGTAGCGCACGCTAAGCAGTCCAGGCAGATTGTTTATTTTGAGCTTTTTGGCCGTAGACCGAATTGCTAGGCCATCGTTCGACTTGAGATGATTTGTATATCATTCCTTTTGTTAAGGTTCGAGCTTGTTACGTTGATCGAAGGAGGCGGCCTTCGAGTGTGTTGAGATCATTGAAGTATTCCATTCTTGCCATTTTCGAGGCAAGTATCATATGTCGAGTTCGATTTATATTGAAACTTTGATCATGCTTGTGGTTTTGTTCATGTTGTTGAATATGAGATGTATTTCTGAAATTTCTCGTGGTATTCGTTGTTATTTGTTCGTATTGATGAACATATTGAAATGCATATATGTATGCATAGTTGATTGATTTATGGTATAAATGATCCGAGGGGATCATGAGGATCTATGCTGAGGGCGCTGGATCGAATGTCCACCATGCGTTGGTCCGATGGGATCATCATGGGGATCTATCTTTGAGGGCGCCGGATCGCTGGACGGGTTTTCCACCATGCGTTGGTCCGACGGGATCATCATGGGGATCTATACCAAGGGCGCCGGATCATTTGGATTACCCTGTACTGTGTTGATGGAATCGTGAGGATTCGCATCGTTGGATTCCGGTGGCGGAAGTCCGTTTTGCATGTTCTATGATGCATTGATGATTTATGTATTACGATACTTGTACTAGCATTGTTTTGCTAACCCCTTCGGGGGTGGACATTGTTTTGATGTTCAGGTAGTCGAGGAGCGGGGAAGCAACCACGATGCACGGACGATGAAATGGCTCAGTGATGTGGTTGATGTTTATTGTTATTGTGATTTGTCTTCTTGGTCTATTTAGTACTCGAGTACGTCTGTTTTTAATAACGTCTTTTCGATATGGTTGTATAAGTTAACTCATTTGATCGGTTGAATCAAATCTGTATTTGAACTTCAGTTGTACGATTGGATTATATTTACACTCTTTTTAAAATTTGCCTTGTAAATCCTTACCTAAAGGGTTTACGGTGCTGTAATTATTCCGAATATCTCGGGATGTTACAGAATATGGTATCGAAGCTAAGATTCATGGATATCTTGGCAGTCGGGTTAGTTGGGTCTGTTTACGTTACTTGATTATTGGTCGTTTGTAACATCACTGCTGAGCCAGCATCGTCGTGTGGACCGTGGTTGTAAGTTCCTAAATCTCAAATACTACCGTTTTATTTTATTCATGTTTTGTGAACATTGATGGATGTACTTTTAGAAAGTTTGCCCTGAATATTGAGTATTTATGTTTACAGTATGTTGAGAGGAGGTCGTGGACGCGGACGCGGTCGTGGATGCGGACGTGGAAATGCGAGACAAGAAGAGTCGGTATCTACCCCAGAGATAACCGCTAGTCGAACGGATTCCCAATCCGGGGGACAGCATGGATCGGCAAATAATAATGCAGATCCTAACGTGCCGGGAGTGCTTCAGCAGGTGGTTTCCCAGATAAACCAGTTTGCTCAAGTTGTGGATCGCATGCAGACGGCGATGGGACAGCAGCATAACGTGGATAATCGAGGAGATAAATGGCTTACCGAAGTGATCAAATTGCACCCTCCGAAATTTGACGGTTCTGCTGAGACGCTTTCTTGGGATCAGGTCAAGGAATTAGAAAAGATTTTTGCAGGGATTAACTGTCCCAACGATAGGAAGGTTCCGGTCGCCCAGTATCTTCTGACAGGGGAGGCTTTCGACTGGTGGGCGGCCATTCGACCGGAGGAGCACAATGTTGACTGTACGGAATTCAAATTGATGATGGAAGCGCAGTATTGTCCTCGCCCAGTTAGAGAAGCACGAGTTTGGGAGTTTTTCTCACCACAAAGTTCAGAAGCATCTGTAACGGACATGATTAAGACCTTTAATCACCAGCTGACTTATGTGCGCCACTTGGTCAGGACCGAGGTGGAAAGGATTTTCCATTTTGACATACGAATGAAGCCGGAAATTCAGCAATATATGTCCGGATTTGAATGTACCACCTTGCGACAGTATCAGGACAAGGCGTTGGCCTATGATATGAAGGAGGCAGCAGTAGAGAAATCGACGGAAGCAAAGAAACAGAAGGTGTCTGGCAACTTCACGGAGAATAAGAGTAGCGGGCATCGTAGGGGTCAGTCCTCTTTTCATTCATCCAGGAGACCTCCGCATCCTTCTCGAGGTGGAAAGAAGTTCCGGGCAGCACCAACTGTTTCAGACGCAGGGAAGAAGTGTTATAACTGTGGCAAAGCGGGACATGTTCGACATGATTGTTTCGCGCCTGCTGTGACCTGTTTCGAGTGTGGACAGGAAGGACATCGCGCAACATTTTGTGGTAATGCGACCCGACCTTTTGGTACTCGCACTCCTGTACCGGTTCCGAAGGACACTAGTGTAAACCAGACGCAGCAGAGCGGTTTCCCGCAGCAGAATGTTGGGAAGAGAGAGGCATCCAGCGCTGGGACCGTTCCTCCGCGTATTTACGAGATGAAGAAGGATGATCAGAACACAGCTGTTGCATCAGGTACGATTCAGATCCTTTTGCAACCAGTCAGTGTCTTGTTCGATTCGGGAGCTACGCATTCTTTTATATCTTTGAACTGTGTTAATCGTTTGAAAATCTCGTGCTTATATAATTGTGAACCTTATGTTGTGGGATTACCGAGCGGAGAGAAAATTGTGGGAACCCTAGAAGCTAGGGATTTTCCAGTAACTATAGGAGGGAGAGATTGGCTATCGAACCTTATTGTGGTTGACATCTACGGTGACGATTTAATTCTCGGAGACGATTGGCTCAACCGTTATGGAGCTATTCTGAATTACCGAGAGAGTGTCATTTCTATCATTGCTGATGACGGATCTGAACACTTATTCCGAGGATGGAGACCAGGAAGCTCGGGAAGATTGATCAAAGCAATGAAAGCCGTGAAATTACTGAAGCAGGGATGTCACGGACTTTGGTGCTATGCCATGAGGAAAGAGGAAGGAGTAGAGCTCTCGTCTATTTCAGTTGTGAATGAGTTCTCGGATGTATTTCCTGACGAACTACAGGTTACCTCCGCAGAGAAGTGGAATTCACTATCGAATTAGAGCACAGGCAGCTCCTATTTCCAGAGCACCATACCGCATGGCGCCAACCGAGATGTATGAACTCAAGAAGCAACTGGAGGAATTGTTACGGAAGGGCTATATCCAACCTAGCGTTTCTCCTTGGGAGCGCCCGTTCTCTTTGTCCTAAGAAAGACGGATCCCTCCGATCGTATTGATTACAGGGAGCTCAACAAGATGACGATCAAGAATAAGTACCCTATACCTCGGATCGATGACTTGTTTGATCAACTGCAAGGGGCAAGGGTATTCTCGAAGATTGACTTGCGATCAGGATACCACCAGTTGAGAATTAAGGAATCGGATATATCAAAATCTGCTTTCAGATCCCGGTACGGGCATTATGAATTTGCAGTAATGCCATTTGGACTTACCAATGCTCCTGCGGTATTCATGCAATTGATGAATCGAGTATTCTTGGAATACTTGGATAAATTTGTGGTCGTCTTCATTGATGACATCTTGATATATTCGAAGGACGCAGAGGAGCATGCCGAACATTTGCGTGTGGTTTTGAGCACTTTGAGGAAGGAACAGCTGTATGCAAAGCTTTCTAAATGCGAGTTCTGGCTTAGGGAAGTAACCTTCCTTGGGCATGTGATATCAGTCGACGGGGTTCAGGTGGACCCGAAGAAAGTCGAAGCAATCTTGGAATGGGAAGTTCCTAGTAATGTAAAAGAAGTCCGGAGTTTCCTAGGACTTGCTGGATATTATCGCCGCTTTGTAGAGGGATTTTCCAAAATTGCTCGTCCGCTCACTCAGCTGTCACAGAAAACTCAAAAGTTTAAGTGGGATGAGAAATGCCAGGCTGGTTTTGATGAGCTTAAGAAGAGACTGACGACAGCACCTATTTTAGCGTTGCCAGATGGAACTGATGGATTCATGGTATACAGCGACGCTTCGAATCGAGTGCAGGTTGTGTATTGATGCAAAAGGATAAGGTGATTGCTTATGCTTCTCGGCAATTGAAACCGTATGAGGTTAATTACCCGACTCACGATCCTGGAGCTAGCAAGTGTGGTCCTTGCCACGAAAATTTGGCGACATTATTTGTACGGCACTCATTGTCGATCTTTACAGACCATAAGAGCCTCAAGTACATTTTCATCGAAATAATTAAACATGAGGCGAGAAGGTGGTGGAATTGATCAAGGATTACGACTTGGAGATTCTCTATCATCCTGGGAAAGCAAACGTAGTAGCCGATGCTTTGAGCCGTAAACTGTTTCTCTTCGAGTGTTGGAAGCACTTACATCCCAAACCAAAGATTCGGAACCGATCCGTGAAGGGTTGAAGTATGGGCACCGGGAATCCAAGGGCAACTTTATGTGATGGAACCGACTTCATCACTAGTCGAGGAGATCAAGTCTAAGCGGTTAGACGATTCTCCGATCCTTCGATTATGTGGAAGTAAAGAAATGAAAAGCCCGTGGTTCGTGTTACAAGACGATGGAGTTACGAGATTTGAGAATCGACTTTGCGTTCCCGATGATGGTGATTTGAGACGGACTATTACGAAGAAAGCTCACGGTAGCGCCATATTCCATTCACCCGGCGTGATAAGATGTATAATAATTTAAAAAAAAATTTCAGGAGGGGGAATATGAAGAAGGACGTAGCAGAGTACGTTTCGAAGTGTTTGACTTGTCAGGAGGTTAAGATTGAACATCAGCGACCTGCCGGAATGTTAAAGCCGCTTCCGATCCCTGAATGGAAGTGGGAGGACATCTCGATGGACTTCATCACCAGTATGCCAAGGACTAGAACGGGAATGAACATGATTTGGGTTGTAGTTGATCGACTAACCAAGTCGGCTCATTTCCTAGGGATTAAAGATACATGGGGGCCCGAGAGATTGGCGCGAGTATTTATTGCGGAGATAGTCAGATTGCATGGGACGCCGAAGACCATTATTTCGGATCGAGATGGTCGTTTCGTGTCGCACTTCTAGAAAGCAGTTCACAGGGCTTTGGGAACTGAGCTCAACTTTAGCACGGCTTATCATCCCCAAACGGACGGTCAGTCCGAAAGGACTATACAGACAGTAGAGGACATGCTTAGAGCTTGTGCATTAGATTGGTCAACCGATTGGGAAGTTCATTTGCCCTTGATAGAGTTCACCTATAATAACAGTTGGCATGCTTCTATTAAGATGGCACCATTTGAAGCTTTGTACGGGAGAAGATGCCGATCACCCCTGTGTTGGGATGATTCTTCGGATTTGATCGGGACGGAACCGGAATTGATTATTCAGACTCAGGAGAAGGTAGCTTTGATTCTAGAAAGATTGTTGACTGCCCAGAGTCGACAGAAGTCTTATGCAGATATACGTCGTCGCCTTCTAGAGTTCGATGCTGGGGACCATGTACTATTGAAGGTGTCTCCTACACGAGGGATTTTCCATTTTGGGAGGAGAGGAAAGCTTAGTCCAAGATATATCGGACCATTCGAGATCCTCGAGAGAGTTGGAGATTTAGCATACAGGTTGGATTTACCACCATCGCTGAGTCACGTTCACAATGTGTTTCACGTATCCCAATTGCGGAAGTATGTACCGGACCCCAGCCACGTCATTGATTTCGACGAGATCGAGATAGCTAATGATGGCACCTTCGAAGAGAGACCAATCAAGATACTTGAGATCCGGATCAAACAATTGAGGAATAAACCAATACACTTGGTTAAAGTACAGTGGTCACGACACGGAGTCAAAGAGGCCACTTGGGAAACGGAGGACAGTATGAAGGCTAGATATCCAGAGTTATTTTCATCTTAAGTTTCGGGACGAAACTTCTTTTTAGGGAGGAAGGATGTAATACCCGAGATTTCTGATATGTATTTGGAACTTGTGATATTGTAATCGTTGTACTTGATCTGAGTATTATTCTCCGTATTTCATAATCCGATGTTGTCGAGCGTATGATTTCATGTATGTGATTCAAAGATTGTAATTCTGCGCATGTAGCGCACGCTATCGGCTATGTGTAGCGTATGCTAACATGGACTCAATAGCGCACGCTACAGAGGAACATTAGCGCACGCTATGCGTGGTCAATTTGATTGAGACGTGCGGTAGGTGAGATCTGGCCGAGGGACCCCTGTCGGATCGTGTCGGGATGAACCTGGACGGCTTTCGGGAAAAGCCGAGTCAACGCCTTAGCGCACGCTACAGGCATGTGCATAGCGCGCGCTAAGTGTTGAGTACAGTTAAGTCGGTGAGCCGTTAGCGCACGCTACGAGCAGGGACTAGCGCGCGCTAATAGCCATTTCTTATAAATAGGACAGCATCCTATTCGTGATTTCAGTTCCTTCTTCTCCCATACCCGAATTCTTACACTTAGAACATAACTTCCTTCATCCTAAACACTTCATATCAACATCCTAGCTCGTGATTGAAGATCGTATATCGTGGGAGATTGGTGTTCAAGCCTTCGGTGATTGGATTGCTTCGATTTCCTCCCTGTTCTTCACTACTTTGAGGTAGGTGATTCTTCACCGATATTAGTAATGTTCTTAAGGACGTTTGATCATGTTTTGATAGCCAGTTCTTTCGTTTATAATCGGTCATCACATGTTAGAAGGATACTTTTGACGTATCGGCTCTATATATCGTATGAACCTTTGAACCGTTTTCAGTATATGGACTCCTAAGCAGCTTCAAACCTATTTGTGATCAGTAGACGGATTTACCTAGTTGTTACGTTTTACACATTGGAATCATGCGTTTTGGAACGTAGGATGAACGGAACTTAGAGTATTTTCTTGAAGATCGAAGATGAATTATGATGTTGAGATGATTATACGTATATTTGTATCTCATAATCATAGAACTTCCACAAACCTTATTAGCATGATATGCTTGAGGATGACTTGTATTATCACCGTAGAATTCATGAGTTCATCACCATTCAACCCAGTTTTCTGTTAGCAGTATTCTGCCATGCAAGGTTAGCGCATGCTAACATACGTTAGTTAACGTGTGCTATCGGGGTTAAGTTAACGCACGATTACGTATGTAATGTACGTTATGAGATCAATCGAGTCAAACTGTCAGTCCGTGGCTAGCGTACGCTAGGCTTATACGATAGCGTACGCTAACAAGCAGGCTTAGCGCACGTTACGTAGAGTACGTAGCGCACGCTAAGCAGTCCAGGCGAATTGTTTATTTTGAGCTTTTTGGCCGTAGACCGAATTGCTAGGCCATCGTTCGACTTGAGATGATTTGTATATCATTCCTTTTGTTAAGGTTCGAGCTTTTTACATTGATCGAAGGAGGCGGCCTTCGAGTGTGTTGAGATCATTTAAGTATTCCATTCTTGCCATTTTCGAGGCAAGTATCATATGTCGAGTTCGATTTATATTGAAACTTTGATCATGCTTGTGGTTTTGTTCATGTTGTTGAATATGAGATGTATTTCTGAAATTTCTCGTGGTATTCATTGTTATTTGTTCGTATTGATGAACATATTGAAATGCATATATGTATGCATAGTTGATTGATTTATGGTTTAAATGATCCGAGGGGATCATGAGGATCTATGCTGAGGGGATTGTTGTTCTTTGTAACTGACCCCGTTTGGGGATTTTGTTTTTCAGGTCTTGGCAAGGCAAAAGTACGGGGAGAACACGCTGACGTCGCGATATCCGACTCTCGAATCCGCAGCTGATGATATTCAGATCTTAAGTCGATCTTGGAAAATACTGAAGCTCCCTGAAGTTGATCCAAAAGGTCATCGATACGGGGTAAAGGATACTTATTCTTGATTGTCACCCTGTTCAACTCCCGATAATCGATACACAAGCGAAAAGAACCATCCTTCTTCTTGACAAACAGCACTGGTGCTCCCCACGGGGACGCACTCGGTCGGATATAACCTTTCTCGAACAATTCCTCAAGTTGATTCTTCAACTCTCGCATTTCGGTCGGGGCCATTCGGTACGGTGCCTTCGATATCGGGGACGTACCAGGCTCCAACTCAATCGTGAATTCCACATCCCTCTGTGGAGGCAAACCAGGTAACTCGTCTGGAAATACATCGGCATATTCTCTCACAACCGGAATATCCGTCAACATTATTGGTGACTTCTCGGTTTTGGTCATATAGCACCAATAACCAACACATCCCTGATTGAGTAACCTCACTGCTTTCATCAAATTAATAACTCTTCCAAAACAGTTGGGATTACCTCCCTGGAACACACATTCGACCCCATCGTCTGAAATGATAGTGACCATACGCTTACGGACATTAATGATGGCATCATGACGATCCATCCAATCAATACCCAAGATGACGTCGTCTCTCGGCAAATCTACCACGATAAGGTCCGCTGGCCATACACGACCATGAAACTGAATCGGACAATCCTGAATCTCCCGATTACCGATAATTCGTCTACCATCACGTAGACCAATGACATAAGGCTCACAACTAGTAGCACTACCCAGATGTAATCTACTCAAACATGACTCGGAAATGAATGAATGCGATGCACCAGTATCAAAAAGGGTACACACAGGTTGAGATAGAATATCGAGTGTACCTGAGATCATTCGGGCCTCGGGATCATCGGTCTTCTTCATCTCATAAATCCGGGGCTTGCTAGTCCGACTGCCGGACGCTCCGTCTGCTGGCTATAGGTTCCACCTTTAGTCGCTCCTGTCGTTTTAACGCAGCCGATTATGTCTTTGATTACGAGCAGTGTTGTTTAGGGGCCTGAGATGACGTCTGAGTAGGTTTGGAGTCCCTACGGCAAAAACGGGCCTTATGCCCCACAATTCCACAGTTATGACACGTGACAGACTGTCTCGGACACTTGGTGCTGACATGACCAAAATCCCCACAGTTATAACAGGTGATGGCCGAAATGGCTGCTCGTGACTGAGATTCTGCGGGTTTAGACGACACAGGAGGTCGCTCGGAAAAAGCAGAGCCCGCACGGGGTTTCTTGAAGGTTGTCTGACCGCCTTCAGACTGATTACGATTCTTCGATTTCTTGCTAGCAGACGAAGGTTGCTGCTTAGCAATTTCCTTAGCAGTAAGCTCATAGGTAAGAGCTTTCTCAATGAATTCAGCCAACGTGGTACAATTATGATTAAGCAACTGAAGTCTCATACGGGGTTTCAGCCTCTTGCTAAAATACTTGATTTTATCCGCCTCTGAATGAATGATGGATGAGGCGAAAGGGAGAAGTTCCTGAAATTTCTCGGCAATGGCGAGAACATCCTCGTCTGCTGAGGGGTCGGGTGTGAGTAATTCTGACAGCTTGGCCTCTCTGAGTGGGGCTGGATAATACCTCTCCATCATGAGAGTCTTGAACTGATCCCAAGTACATGATCCTTCGGTGGGCTTCAACGACAACCACCAAGAATGAGCGCTCTTACCTAGGTAGTAAGCCGCAACAGAAACCTTGTGTCCTTCGGGACACTCTACCATAGAAAACAACTTCTCGAAATGCTCGAGCCAATGAATGATATCCGCCGGCTCAGACGAGCCCTCAAAAGTAGGCGGCCTCTGGCGAGAGATGTCGCCGATGATATTTCTCACATTCCTCTCTTGCCTCTGAGGTGGCGGCGGAGGAGCCTGTTGATTTTGATTGACGGAGTTATGCATCGTCTCCATCAGTTGTGTCATCTGGGTCATTTGGGCCATCATGCCCTGCATAAAAGCGAGTGGGTCAACCCGAACACCTTCTGACTGAGCGGTGTCCCGAGTACGACTCCCCGTTAGTGAATGATCGCGTCCAGGTGAATGAGTGGCAGCGTCGCTGCTCGATGAATTAACATTGTTCCTCGCATTCGCACGTGTATTCACACGAGCTCTCGGGATTCGGCCCGCTCCACGGCCTCGTCCTCCACGTCCTCTTCTTACCCCTTCCATACTGAAGGAGGAAAGTCAAATGATGATTAAATCTCCCGCATGAATATCACGTTATGATCACGTCATTAAATGACGAAAATGAGCATACACGTTCTAACACATTGATTATATGAATGATTAACTGAGATGACATGATTATCTGATGAAATTATTGAAATGATTATCTTGTACATGTTAACAAGATTAATGATATGATCTTCCTGATCAACAACTGAGTAATGAAATGAATTGAGTGATTAACGAGCTAACATGTCCGTCCTGGTCAAAATGAAAATGATGATTGAGGATTGTTAACTGATGAATTATGAATGAATGATTATTGCCAGAATTATACCATGGCGTTAGAAATCTTACAGTTCTTGGTCTGATTGGCTCGGCATTTGCACAGGTCATACGTGACGCGAAAGTCCAATGATACTAGTCCGATGACGATGATTTCAAACGAGACATGACTTGGAGGGTAGTATTCAAAACCACTCTCCGATACCAACTCTGTAACACCCCGAACTAGACGGATATTACAGTGCCGTGAATCCCCGACTGGGACCCACCAGGCAAATGAAAATGATGAATTAAGTAATATAATTGTAGTACCGAACCACATTACATTACCAAGTACTCCGATGAGGAGTTTAAATACAATACGCCAGGACAACACAGAATACTAGTATATTTTATGTGAAGATAAAATACACCACCTTGAATAAACAAACGTCTGAAACGGAATTTGCAGCGGAAAATACAAATGACGAAATAACTAAAAGGACTGAAATGACTGAAATGACTGAAACAAACGGATTGACTGGGGCCCCCTACTAGTATCACTGGGACTCCTCGCCGTCAACATGCTCTTCCCGTGCCTTTGCCTTGCCGTGACCTGAAAACAAAATTCCCCAACAGGGTCAGTTACACAGAACAACAATCCTCAAGGGTTGAAAATACACAAACATGATTTAACTGAAGTTATGAAATATCCTTAGTTATGAATTACGCTGAAGAGGAACATCATAGTACGCCCGTAGTGTTCTGTGCAAGTGTACAAGACGGATGACCGGACCCACCCATCCTTGTACCTAATTAGTCTCACGGAGGTAATCGTTACCGTGTGCACAGTCCAATGTATCACTCCCAATACATGGCCATCATGTGCCCGACTAAAAATTCCACACATCCGCACCCGGCCACGCAATATGAACCCAGAAGGTCATATGAACGAGAATGACCGTAATGAATATCAATGAATAAATAATAATCTGACAAAGTCAAGAATGACTCACCGAGATGAGAGTAATAATGAAGTGATTGATAGTTTCAATGGAATGATTGGAACCGCCGTTCCCGTTAATGAAGTGATTGTTCAACAATTACAAGTCTCAATATGATTAATACAATGATGAATGAGTTATGATTATGAATGATCAACAACAAAAGGAATGAATATCCTTTTAACCGAGTAAGAATTAACTTACTCAACGCCGGTGACAATTATCCTTCCACGAACAACGTCCAAATTGAGATATCGGTCGCTCGAACAACCTTGAATAAATACAATTACCAACAATTCGTTCAATATACGCATCAAACACGAATATAACGAACTCAAAACGTCGGTACGATAAGACCAAGTTCATTGGGGCATTATATCGAACACTTTGTGGTCAACTTCGATTGTTTATAACCAAACTTCAAAATACCAACACCAAATCCTCAAGAAGTGTTTCAAACCAACAAAACATCTCCAATACGATCAATAATCCATTATGAATATCCAAATTCGTGATTTCAACAACAATTAATCGAAAACCCCTAAATCCAACACAACATTCAAAGTGTTCTTGAATAATCCTTCAATAATCCAATGAATAATCGAACATATCCATAATCATACGTATATCACTTCATACAACATGATCTTAACATCCAAAACATCATATCTCAACACAATTCGAAAATCCAAGAGGTTTGATGAAGATTACCTTTGAAGATTCAAGCACTATGATTCGAAGAACACGCGATAGATTGATGATCTGAGCTTCACAACCGAATGAAAATGATTAAAAACCACACTCAAGTGATAATTGATGAAGAAATCTCTCCCTCAAGACCCTCTCTCGCGTATGAAGGTGAAAGAATGAAGAAATGAGCTGAAATTCTAAAAAAGAACGAAATTATAGGGGTTTGCTGGTCTGTCGGACACGGCCCGTGCCGATCGGCACGGCCGCGGCGCGCAACTGGCCGGCAGGGACTCGACCGTGTCCGCTTGACACGGTCGCGGCGCTTCGGCATTGACTCGACCGTGTCCTGGAACACGGTCGGGCGTCTGGGCAGTCGGTTCTGGCTTATCCGGAAGAGTTCGACTCGGCCGTGCCAGACGACACGGTCGAGTCCTGTGGCAGAGACTTCAGCATTTCCGGATGAGTACAGCACGGCCGTGTCGGAAGACACGGCCGAGTTCGGTCGGCAGTGATCGGCCAATAACTGAAAAATGAGCGGGTGAGCTAAAACGACTATAACTCTCTCGTCCGGACTCCGATTGACTCACCTTTTGAACCATTGGAAAGCTAACTCGATGCTTTATAATATTGCAAAGATTCAGAATTTTTGGAGTTACCAAAACTTAATGGTGATCTAACAAAGTCGGACTCATATGTAGAAAGTTAAAACAATGGACAATAACGATACACAACTCGAAGTTTTTCCGAACGGTGAACACGGGTGAATGAACATGATTGATGAATGATTATAAATGAGTGAAAATCCACTGAGTGACAATCACCGAATGAAATTACTGAATGATAATGACTTAATTACAACCGGGTATTACATATCGGAAATGGTTTGGGCTGTTGCACTCATAACATGTCTTTTGGTTGTTTCCTATATTGCCCGCGCTCATCGATGCTCCACACCTATTTGCAAAATGACCCAACTGTTTGCACTTTGTACACACTCGGCAGGGTTCATACCTCTGATGATGATAAGCACATTTAGTACACTTAGGATGCTGGCCTAAATACTCTCTCTGACCAGAACTAGTCGCCGCAAAGGTCCTTGCCCTTTTGTTGTCAGCTATCGCGCCCATCTGCTTGTTCGAATCGCTTGTTCCCTTCCTTTTATCACTGTTCCCCAAGCTTCCATTTCTAACCATCTCATCTGTCAGAGTCCCTGCTCTCAATATTGCACTTTGAATTGTAGAAGGCTCAGTTGTTTTCACAGTCCCACGAATTTCAGGGACAAGACCATATATGTGTAATACCCAGTTGTAATTCAGTCATTATCATTCAGTAATTTCATTCGGTGATTGTCACTCAGTGGATTTTCACTCATTTATAATCATTCATCAATCATGTTCATTCACCCGTGTTCACCGTTCGGAAAAACTTCGAGTTGTGTATCGTTATTGTCCATTGTTTCAACTTTCCACATATGAGTTCGACTTTGTTAGATCACCATTAATTTTTGGTAACTCCAAAATTCTGAATCTTTGCAATATTATAGAGCATCGAGTTATCTTTCCAATAGTTCAAACGGTGAGTCAATCGGAGTCCGGACGAGAGAGTTATGGTCGTTTTAGCTCACCCGCTCATTTTTCAGTTATTGGCCGATCACTGCCGACCGAACTCGGCCGTGTCGTCCGACACGGCCGTGCTGTACTCGTCCGGAAATTCCGAAGTCTCTGCCACAGGACTCGACCGTGTCGTCTGGCACGGCCGAGTCGAACTCTTTCGGATAAGCCAGAACCAACTGCCCATACGCCCGACCGTGTTCCAGGACACGGTCGAGTCAATGCCGAAGCGCCGCGACCGTGTCAAGCGGACACGGTCGAGTCCATGCCGGCCAGTTGCGCGCCGCGGCCGTGCCGATCGGCACGGGCCGTGTCCGACAGACCAGTCAACCCCTATAATTTCATTTTTTGAGCATTTCAGCTCATTTCTTCCATTTCTTCCACCTTCATACGAGAGAGAGAGGGTTGAGGGAGAGATTTTGCCATCATTTGAGTGTGTATTTTTTTATCATCTTCAATCATTTGGGAAGCTTGGATACTCGATTAAACTCGTGTTCTTCGGATCGAAGTGGTTGGATCTTCAAGAGGTAATTTCTTCAACACCTTGGACTTCGATTTTGTGTTGAGATATGATGTTTTGGACGTTATAATCATGTTATATGAAGGGATATGTATATGATTATGAGTTTGTATAAGGATTCATTGGATTATTGAGGGATTATTCAAGAACACCTTGAATATCGGGTTGAAATTGGGGGTTTTCGATTAATTGTCGTTATAAACACGTTTTTGGATATTCGTTTTGGATTATTAATCGTATTGAAGATGTTTTGTTGGTTTGAAACATTTCTTGGGGGATTTGATATTGGTATATTGAGGTTTGATTGTAAACAATCGGAGTTTGGACGCAACGTGTTTGATTTAATGCCTCAATGGACTTGGTTTAGTCGTATTGGCGTTTTGAGTTCGTTATATTCGTGTTTGATTATATTGAACGGATTGTTGGTAATTTAATTATTCAAGGTTGTTCGAGCGACCGATATCTCAATTAGGACGTTGTTCGTGGAAGGATAATTGTCACCGGTGTTGAGTAAGTTAATTCTTACTCGGTTAAAAGGATATTCATCCCTTTTGTTGTTGTTCATTCATAATCATAACTCATTCATCAGTGTATTAACCGTATTAAACTTGTTATTGTCAATTA
Source organism: Orobanche coerulescens (assembly GCA_033398695.1). Classification (NCBI taxonomy): domain Eukaryota; kingdom Viridiplantae; phylum Streptophyta; class Magnoliopsida; order Lamiales; family Orobanchaceae; genus Orobanche; species Orobanche coerulescens. The sequence continues at coordinate 50,862,180 of CM065802.1, forward strand.
ATCACTTCAGTCATAAGGAACGACGGTTCCAATCATTTCATTGAGCTGTCATTTATTTCACTACCATTCCACCTCGGTGAGTCATTATTCATTTTCGATGTCACTTTTGTTATATCGTGGCATTCTGGGTCATACTGGCGTGCCGGTTGGTATGTGTTGGATTTTCATGTCGGGCACGTTTAAGTCGTGTGTTGGTTGTTGGCCTCACATTGGACTGTGAACACGAGTCATATTGTCTCGTGAGACTGATTAGGTACAAGACCACACGTGTATTCGATCGATACTCGTTGGTGGCTTGTGCACGGACACATTTCCATCCCGGGCGTAGTGTGGCGCCACCCTTTGAGCCGTACTGTTAGTTGATTCATATAGCATGTTTGATTGCGTATGTTTCGACAGGATATTTCATAACTTCAGATATAATCATGATTGTGTATTTTCAACCCATGAGGATTGTTGTTACGTATGGCGGCCCGTTTGGGGATTTTGTTTTCGGTATTGGCAAGGCAAAAGCACGGAATAACATATTGACGACGAGTCCGATGATACTAGTAGGGGCCCCAAATCCTTTCGATCATTCCTATTGTTGTCATTTATTTTCCATTATGATTTTCACTTGGTTATTCCGTTTCATTCAGTGTTGTGTATTTTATCTTCATATAAAATATACATGTATTATGTATTATCCTGGGTGTGTTGTATGAAACTCCTCATCAGAGTAATTAATGTTGTAATGTGGTTCGGTACTACATTCACCCTGTGTAATTCATTCATTTTCATCCACCTGGTGGGTCCCAGTCGGGGGTCCACGGCACTGTAATATCCGCCTAGTTTGGGGTGTTACAGAGTTGGTATCAGAGCATAGTTTTGAATACTACCTTCCGAGTCATGTCTCATTTGAAACCATCGTCATCAGACTAGTATCATTGGACTTTCGCGTCACGTGTGACCTGTGCAAATGCCGAGCCAATCAGACCGAAAGAACTGTAAGATTTCTAACGTCATGGTATAATTTCTGGCAATAGTCATTCATTCATCATTCATCAATTAACAATCCTCAAACATCATCATTCATTGTGATTAGGACGATCATGTTAACTCATTAATCACTTAATTCATTTCTTTACTCAGTTAATGATCAGGACGATCATATTAACTCATTAATCACTTAATTCATTTCATTACTCAGTTGTCGATCTGTATGATCATATTATCAATCTTGTTAAGTTGTTCAAGATAATCATTTCAAGAATTTCATCAGATAATCATGTCTCTTCAGTAAATCATTCATATAATCACTAAGTTAGAACATGTACTCATTTTCATCATCTCATGACATAATCATAACGTGATAATCATGCGGGAAATATAATCATTATGCGACCTTCCTACTTCAGTATGGGGAGAGTTGTCAGGGGATGCACGGGGAGAGGCCGCGGTGCGGGCCGAAACCCGGGAAATAATCACTCGCTGTCGGGAAATCGTGCCCAGGACTCGGCTCGATCAGAAGATGTTCGGGTTGATCCACTCACGTTTATGCAGGCCATGATGACCCATGTACAATTGCTCAATTATCATTGTGCCACTCTGGCCGGATTAATCAAGAGAACTCTCCCGTATGAGCCGGCTGCTAAGGAATTTGCTGAACAACAACCTTCATCTATCAGCAAGAAATCAACGAAGCGTAATCAATCCGAAGACGGTCAGTCAACCTTCAAGAAGCCTCGTGTGAGTCCTATCGTTTCTGAGCGACCTCCTTCGGCGCATAATCGTGGGGGATCTCAGTCCTGAGCGGCCAGTTCGGCCATCACCTGTTTCAATTGTGGAACGCCGGGTCATTTCAGCACTAAGTGTCTGGAACCATCTATCACGTGCTATAATTGTGGGAATTTTGGGCATAAGGCCCGTTTTAGCCGAAAGGACTCCAAGTCGGCTCCGGCGGCATCTCAGGCCCCGAAGTAATTAGCGATTCAGAATCAGACTGCTCTGTCAGCGTCGTTTAAGACAATGGAAGCAAATAAAGTTGGATCTCGTATTTATCAGTCGGGAGCATCCGGTTCGGGGGCCGGCAAGTCCCGGATTCATGTGATGAAGAGGATCGACGATCCGGTGACCCGAATGATCTCAGGTATACTCGTAAATTTATTTCAACCTGTGTGTACCTTTTGATACTGGTACACCGCATTCATTCATTTTCGAATCATGTTTTAATAGACTTATTTTGGGATAGTCCTATTGCTTGTGGACCTCATACCGTCGGTCTACCTGACGATGGAAGAATTTTCGGAAATCATACCGAAGTAAGCTTAGTGACCGCGATTGGTTGATGGACCTAATCGTGGTGAATTTTATCTTAGGACAATGTAATTTTTGGTATTAGTTGGTTTGATCGTTTTGATACTATCCTTAGTGTTTGTTAGCGTTTGGTCGCTATCTTTCCGTCGTTGGTTGTCGAATGTGTGCTTCAGGGAAGTAATCCCCGTTGTTCCAGTAGAATTATTATTATGACGGAAGCAGAGAAATTCCGCAATCGAGTTATTCAATCATTCATTGTATCATTTTCGTCGATTGGCCTTTCTAAGACAATCGAGTCATTCAATCATTCATTGTATCATTTTCATCGATTGGCCTTTCTAAGACAATCGAGTTATTCAATCATTCATTGTATCATTTCCATCGATTGGCCTTTCTAAGACAATCGAGTCATTCAATCATTAATTGTATCATTTTCATCGATTGGCCTTTCTAAAGCAATCGAGTTATTTAAACATTCATAGTATCATTTTCATCGATTGGCCTTTCTACGGCAATCGAGATGTTCAATCATTCATTGTATCACTTTTTATCGATTGACCATTCTAGGGCAATCGAAATGTTCAATCGTTCGTGGTATCATTGTTATCGATTTACGATGTACTTCCAGACGAGTTATCTGGTTGCCTTCACATAGAGTAGTGGAACTCAGGAGTGAGTTGGAGCCCGGTACGTCCCCGTTATCGAAGGCACCGTATCGGATGGCCCCGACCGAAATGCAGGATTTGAAAATTCAACTTGAGGAATAGTTCGAGACAGGTTATCTCCGACCGAGTGCGTCCCCGTGAGGAGCACCAGTGTGATCTGTCAAGGAGTAGGATGGCTCGTCTCGTGTGTGTATTAATTATCAGGAGCTGAACAGGGTGATGATCAAGATTAGTATCCTCTACCCCGTATTGATGATCTCTTAGATCAACTTTAGGGAGCTTCAATATTTTCCTAGGTCGACTGAAGATCTGGATATCATCAGCTGCGAATTCAAGAGTCGGGTATCGCAAGGACGGCATTTCGTACACGCTATGGTCATTATGAGTTCGTAGTTATGCCGTTCGGGCTATCTAATGCACCTGCAGGTATTCGTGGAGTTAATGAATCGGTTTTTCATCGACTTTCTTTTTGATCAGTTGTTGTTGTCTTCATCGATGACATTTTGATTTATTCTCGTGATCGAGAGGAACACGAGGTACATCTTCATCAGGTTCTCGACGTGTTGAGACGCGAGCAACTTTATGGAAAGTTTTCTTAATGTTAGTTCTGGATGTCCGAAGTGACTTTCTAAGGCATGTAATTTCATCAGACAGAGTTCGTGTCGACCCTCAGAAGATGGAGGCTATCCGAGATTGGCAACCTCCGAAAGATGTTAAGGAAATCCGAGGTTTCCTCGGATTAGCTGATTAATTATCCGACCCACGACCTGGAGCTAGCAGCCGTGGTTTTCGCGTTGGAAATTTGGCGTCGTTACCTTTATGGCGTCACCTGTCAGATCTTCACCGATCATAAGAGTTTAAAGTATATATTTACTCATAAGGAGTTAAATATGCGACAGAGACGGTGGTTGGAATTAATCAAAGATTATGATATCGAGATCCTTTACCACCCGGACAAGGCGAACGTTGTCGCCGACGCCTTGAGTCGTAAGTCCGTGCAAGAGCAGATGCTTGCTCGTTTAACAGTTCAGAAGGAGCTTCAGCAGGAATTCCTTAGACCCGAGATTGAGGTCTGGCTTCAGCGAACTCAGGGACAGCTTTGTATGTTAGAGATTTCATCGTCACTGGAGGAGGAAATTAGGGAGAATCAAGGTTCAGACCCAGCATTGTCGCGCATCCGTGAGGATGTGGCTCAGGGGAAAGCCCCTGGATTCGTGGTCCACGAGGATGGACTTTTGAGATTTAAGAATCGGTTGTGCGTACCGGAGAATGACGAGTTGAAAAACTCGATTTTGAGAGAAGCTCATGCTACCCCTTATTCTGTTCATCCGGGGTCTAGCAAGATGTACAAGGACTTGAAACAAAATTACTGGTGGAGTAATATGAAGCGAGAAGTCGTGGAATTTGTTTCGAGATGTTCGACCTGTCAGCAAGTCAAGATAGAACATCAGCGACCGGTGGGTATGCTGAAACCTCTCCCTATTCCAGAGTGGAAGTGGGAAGACATTTCTATGGATTTCATCACGAGTTTGCCGACGAGTCGTCGTGGCATGAATACGATCTGGGTGATTGTGGACCGCTTAACTAAGTCAGCCCATTTCCTTGAGATTAAGGATACGTGGGGTCCCGAGAGACTTGCCCAGCTGTTCATCAAAGAGATAATGAGATTGCACGGTACTCCTAAGAGTATCGTTTCTGATCGTGACGGGCGATTCGTGTCTCATTTAAAAATCAGTTCATCGTGCTATGGGAACTCAACTTAATCTCATTACCGTTTTTCATCCTCAGTCCGACGGACAATCAGAGAGGACTTTTCAGACATTGGAGGACATGTTGAGGGCATGCGTCCTCGATTAGTAGATGATTAGGAAGCCCAATTACTGTTGATTGAGTTCACGAACAGTAATAGTTGGCATGCCTCCATTAAGATGGCACCTTACGAGGCCTTGTACGGTCGTCGTTGTCGATCTCCTTTGTGTTGGGATGACTTATCAGAATCAATCGGCACCGAGCCCGATATGCTTATAGCCGTCCGGGAGAAGGTAGCTTTGATCAAGAGTCGTATGTTGACAGCTCAGAGTCGACAGAAATCATATGCAGATAATCGTCGTCGACCACTAGAGTTCGAGACGGGTGACCACGTTTTGGTCAAGGTATCCCCGAGTCGAGGTATTTTCCGTTTCGGAAAACGGGGGAAGTTGAGTCCGAGATTCATTGGACCGTTTGAAATTTTGGATCGAATAGGCGAGTTAGCTTATCGATTGGCTTTGCCTCCGGAATTGAGCCGAATTCATAATGTGTTTCACGTCTCTCAGTTGCGGAAGTATGTTGCCGACCCGAGTCACATACTTCAGTTCGACGAAATCGAGATCACGGATGATCATTCGTACGAGGAGCGTCCTATACGAGTCTTAGAGCGGCGAATCAAACAGTTGAGAAATAAGTCGATTCCTTTGGTCAAGATTCAGTGGTCTAGACACGGAGTCGAAGAGGCTACTTGGGAAACCGAGGATAGTATGCGGGAGAGTTATCCCGAGTTATTTGACCCTTAGTTTCGGGGACGAAACTCTTTTAAGGGGGGTGTATGTAATACCCGGTTGTAATTCAGTCATTATCATTCAGTAATTTCATTCGGTGATTGTCACTCAGTGGATTTTCACTCATTTATAATCATTCATCAATCATGTTCATTCACCCGTGTTCACCGTTCGGAAAAATTTCGAGTTGTGTATCGTTATTGTCCATTGTTTCAACTTTCCACATATGAGTTCGAATTTGTTAGATCACCATTAATTTTTGGTAACTTCAAAAATTCTGAATCTTTGCAATATTATAGAGCATCGAGTTAGCTTTCCAATGGTTCAAACGGTGAGTCAAACGGAGTCCGGACGAGAGAGTTATGGTCGTTTTAGCTCACCCGCTCATTTTTGAGTTATTGGCCGATCACTACCGACCGAACTCGGCCGTGTCGGACGCATCTGGAAATGCCGAAGTCTCTGCCACAGGACTCGACCGTGTCGTCTGGCACGACCGAGTCGAACTCTTCCGGATAAGCCAGAACCGACTGCCCATATGCCCGACCGTGTTCCAGGACACGGTCGAGTCAATGCCGAAGCGCCGCGACCGTGTCAAGCGGACACGGTCGAGTCCCTGCCGGCCAGTTGCGCGCCACGTCCGTGCCGATCGGCACGGGCCGTGTCCGACAGACCAGTCAACCCCTATAATTTCGTTTTTTGAGCATTTCAGCTCATTTCTTCCATTTCTTCCACCTTCATACGAGAGAGAGAGGGTTGAGGGAGAGATTTTGCCATCATCAATCATTTGAGTGTGTATTTTTTTATCATCTTCAATCATTTGGGAAGCTTGGATACTCGATTAAACTCGTGTTCTTCGGATCGAAGTGGTTGTATCTTCAAGAGGTAATTTCTTCAACACCTTGGACTTCGATTTTGTGTTGAGATATGATGTTTTGGACGTTATAATCATGTTATATGAAGGGATATGTATATGATTATGAGTTTGTATAAGGATTCATTGGATTATTGAGGGATTATTCAAGAACACCTTGAATATCGGGTTGAAATTGGGGGGTTTCGATTAATTGTCGTTATAAACACGTTTTTGGATATTCGTTTTGGATTATTAATCGTATTGAAGATGTTTTGTTGGTTTGAAACATTTCTTGGGGGATTTGATATTGGTATATCGAGGTTTGATTGTAAACAATCGGAATTTGGACGCAACGTGTTTGATTTAATGCCTCAATGGACTTGGTTTAGTCGTATTGGCGTTTTGAGTTCGTTATATTCGTGTTTGATTCGTATATTAAACGGATTATTGGTGATTGAATTATTCAAGGTTGTTCGAGCGACCGATATCTCAATTAGGACGTTGTTCGTGGAAGGATAATTGTCACCGGTGTTGAGTAAGTTAATTCTTACTCGGTTAAAAGGATATTCATCCCTTTTGTTGTTGTTCATTCATAATCATAACTCATTCATCAGTGTATTAACCGTATTAAACTTGTTATTGTCAATTAATCACTTGATCATAAGGAAGCAGCGGTTCCAATCATTTCATTAATGTCATTTATTTCACTACCATTCCACCTCGGTGAGTCATTATTCATTTTCGATGTCACTTTTGTTATATCGTGGCATTCGGGTCATCTTGGCGTGCCGGTTGGTATGTGTTGGATTTTCATGTCGGGCACGTTTAAGTCGTGTGTTGGTTGTTGGCCTCACATTGGGTGTGCACACGAGTCATATTGTCTCGTGAGATCGATTAGGTACAAGACCACACGTGTATTCGATCGATACTCGTTGGTGGCTTGTGCACGGACACATTTCCATCCGGGCGTAGTGTGGCGCCACCCTTTGAGCCGCATCTTGTTAGTTGATTCATATAGCATGTTTGATTGCGTATGTTTCGGCAGGATATTTCATAACTTCGGATATTATCATGATTGTGTATTTTCAACCCATGAGGATTGTTGTTACGTATGGCGACCCGTTTGGGGATTTTTTTTTCGTATTGGCAAGGCAAAAGCACGGAATAACATATTGGACGAGGAGTCCCAAATGATACTAGTAGGGGCCCCAAATCCTTTCAGTCATTCCTATTGTTGTCATTTATTTTCCATTCAGATTTTCACTTGGTTATTCCGTTTCATTCAGTGTTGTGTATTTTATCTTCATATAAAATATACATGTATTCTGTATTATCCTGGGTGTGTTGTATGAAACTCCTCATCGGAGTAATTAATGTTGTAATGTGGTTCGGTACTACATTCACCCTGTGTAATTCATTCATTTTCATCCACCTGGTGGGTCCCAGTCGGGGGTCCACGTCACTGTAATATCCGCCTAGTTTGGGGTGTTACAATATGTACCTCTCGATCCTCTTGGACTCAGGGGTAACTAGATGTGGAACTAGTCTGGCTAATTCATGGAATCGATCTGTATAGGCTGCATGTCCAGCCCCTATCATAGAGTGATGATAAAGTTCATCCTCCAGCTTCTGCATTTCGTTGTTCGGGCAGTATTCCTCCTTCAGTAATGCCTTAAAATCGTCCCATGTCATACCTACAGCTGCCTCTCTACCCCTAGCTTGAACCTGCGTATTCCACCATGTCAATACTTTTCCTGACAGTAAGCATGCGGAATACTTCACCATTTGATGTGCTGCACAGTTACTAATGTCGATCACCGACTCCATCTTTTCAACCCATCGAGTATACGCTAACGCGCCTCCTACACCATCGAAACCAATTGGCTTACATGATGTAAATTCCCTATACGTACATCCAGTCCTAATGTTGTTGTTGCCATTACCATTCTGGCCTATACCATTGGTGTTGTTAATTCCGCTTTCGTGGTTTGCCAAGTTATTCATATGATCGCCAACTTGAGTGACAATAGTGGGGAGAAAGTTTTGAAGTTGTCGAGCGATGATGGCTTCAAAATCAGTATTTCCACCATCGTTGTTATCATTGTTTTCAACGTCGTGACCACCTCCTCTACCTCCACGTCCACCAGTTCTTCCACCATCGTTACTTGGGTTACTAGTGTCATGAGCAGCTCCTCTACCTCCTCTACCTCCACGTCCACCAGTCCTTCCACCCCTTGGTGTTGCGCCTCCTCGACCAGAGCTACGAGTCACTCTCTTTGGTGCCATGATTTCCTGAGAGGAAGGACATTTAGTGAAAGTCAGAGTTGAGGGAAAACCGTTGATTAACCAAAGTCTATACTTAATATCCTCATATATAATACCGCGCCACCAGTTGTTTCCTAAGTTGTGCCAACACCGATCTACATATGCATAGTCATATGTCCACGTGTGTCGTGAAGCACTTATAATTATGTTGGCCACCACAATTATAAATGTTTCCTTTCACAGGTGTACATATCACCAGGCACACATATCTCAGTGGTAGACGTTGCATAAATGGGAATCTAGGGAATGTCACGCTCAGTACGAAGGAACAAAGGATTCTCCCTTAAGTGCTAAAGTCACTGGCTAGTCTAGTTTCTAACGGTTTCTAAAGAGTATCTTCAAGAGAACTCCCATCCTCGGGCAAATCATCAAATCTCTACAGCTAAGTAATAACCTTCATTTAACTTAGTCTCATGTCTCATCAAACAAGAACTGTCACAAGATTAAGTTAAATGATCAGTTATTACCGAGCTCCATATTTCTGATAACTTGCCTAGATTTTGGGACTTCCCCATCGGTACCACAAAATATCTAATAGCGTAGGTCTAAGAAAATTATCAGCAAGCGTACGTGTATGAAAAAAAATGCAAGGCGATAGGGAGGAGAGTCTAAATGTATGTAGTTATAGTCTAGACTCTAAAAACAACCTAGTTCTCTATAACCAAGGCTCTGATACCAATTTGTAACACCCCAAAAATACCGCAGCGGAAGACTGTGTCATTAGGATGCTACTTCAGGGCACAAAGTACAAGATATAGAAAACGACCTCTAAATGAGACGTTTTGAAAAGTTACCATTCAAATAGATAAAAGTCATAGTTTACAAAACTAAAAGATCCCAAAGTAGAATAATACATAAGTTTTTAAAGAGTATCGAATGGTAAACGATAAGAGCTAAAGTCTCCAAAAGCATGCCCTAAGACTCTCAGCTCCATAAACCTGCTATCGCCCTTCTAACCTGAGATAAACATGCTTAAAAGTGTCAACACAAATGTTGGTGAGTTCATAGAGTTTGTTTAACAACTAAAGTTTATAGAAAAATGGTCACACATCAAAGGCATCGTAAATCCACTCAGTTGCAAGTCCCGCCCATAACAACACTTGCAACCTGTGTGTTCACAACCCACTGCTAAAAGATAGTTTACACAATGCACCGGATTATATTCGCCCAAGGTCAAGAATAGACACAAGGGCGGGGGCCTCTTCCCAAATAGTACTACGACATCCAAGGTCAAGTATAGACACAAGGGTAGGGGGCATCTTCCCATGAGTACTACCAATACCTCTCCGACAGTATAGAGTATTATGTATGCACGTAAATACGAATCTGGTTTTTAAGTTAAGCAAGTATAGTGTAACAAGTATGTATAACGCAATCAAATATAATGCCAATCAAGTATAAGACAATCAAGTATAAATGTTTTGAGTATCAAGAAAGTATGTTTTGAGTATTTATACAAGTAAGCAAGTAGTTGAGCATGTATCTCCCCCAAAGAGTTAAAACAAGTATAAAGAGTAAAAGTGGGGCTATGACTCACCTGGAGTGAAGATACAAAGATGCGAAATGATAAGGACAACAATGAGCGAACACTATCCGCAACCTAATATGAATAATAACGATCTACTTTAGATCTCGACGTGATGTAATGAATGCACATGCACATGATACCTATACCACTCGTGACTTAGAAATACTTGTTATTGTCATAGTAAAATAGTTTCCATACTTAGGAAGGATAAGTCCAAACATAGAAGTATAGAACTTGTCGTATTATATCGTATATAAAAATGTTAGTGTTATATTCCTTACTTTGGAAAACCTTGAAATTGTTATAAAATCGAATATTATAGAGACAGAAATTAGAGAGAGAAATTAGAGAATGATTCTCAGGTATGATTTTCATTAATAACTGAAGTCCTATTTATAGGAAAACTTCAGATGGCACAATCGTAATTACATATTTACATCAGGGGTATAATAGTCATTCACACTATATAAAAACAAAAGGGTAATTGAAATGTCACTTTCAAGGCTTATTATAACACTCCTCGAATGACTATTTACATAAATATCATCTGAACTAGTATGAATAAAAACCAAATGGGAGAAAAACAAACAAACTGTTAGGATTGTAGCTTGTGGCAATCATATCATGTTGCATCATAATGTTGGTAGGAAATCTCCGTTGGATAAAAACTTCAGCAATCGGTGATCTCGTAAATTTGCTCCCCCTTATCTCGATAGTTCTTGTATGAATATTCTTGTGCCGTCTCAGTAAAACCTCATGGGATAAAAACTGAGTGAATCTGTCATGTATATCATTCGTTGGAGTATCCATGTGTTGCCTCATTAAAACCTTGTCAAGAAAACCCAGTGGGAAAAACTTGATCGAAGGAAAAAGAGTACAACAACTCCTATTTTCAAGCTTTGAGGAATGATCTTGATCTTTGTAGTGTTCCACATTATGCCATGAATATGCCTCGTTAAAACCTTATTAGGAAAAACCAAATGGAAAAATCCTAATGAAGGAAAAAGAGTACATTATTCATACTAATATGCCATTCCAGTTGGCTCGTTAAAAACCTTGCTAGGAAAACCCAATGGGACAAAACCTCAGTCAAGGGAAAAAGAGTGCAACACGTATTTTATATAAATATGCCCCAGGCATTTCAATGATCCTCTAGGGATTAGTACGAGTATCATTTTTAGTGCAGTTTGTAATATCGGACTCATATTCATTGCAATATATTCCAAATTTCTTTTGGAGATTCCATATTTGTTGTGATTAGGCTGCCTCGTTAAAAACCTTGCTGGAAAAACCTAGTGGGATAAAACCTCAGTCAAGGAAAAGAGTACAGCATATAAATTTCGTTCACAACGTTTTATTTTGAGTGACTGCACGCACTGATAATATGTTCAAAATCTCCTTACGAGTCACTTTCAGTAAGCCCATATGTTTCATTTTATTATAAGGGCATATATTTCAATTTCGATGGATTTCAATATCCTCATTTTCACAAATCATGGATTTTAATATCCTCATTTCCAATATCCATATTTCACAGTCATGGATATCCTCATATCATTTATCGATATCCTATTTCCAATCATTGATATCCTCATTTTATTCATAGCGCTATATTGTGTCGACACTTTTCAATATTTATTTCCCCATGGCAATATAACTTGCCGAGATATCTCATTATCAATCACCCATTGGGATTATGTCTATATACTTCTCAAAAGTATATGCCTCCTTTTATCATTTGCTTTGATTCATATTCGGGGAATTATTATGTATTTATCAAAGCAGTTGTAGTTGGTACCAAAGATTAATAATCTGTCATGCATCTTTGAACTACAAGTTCATATTTCAGTTGTGAGGATATAATGTGATGATATTTCCAACTACCAATACTCCCCCTCATGCTAAGAGATTTCTTGAGCACCAAACTCGTATGCCAGTATCTCAGTATTCATCTTCAGTCATGGGAGTTTGTATATTATGTTCTCGATATTGGCTGGAGGACTTCAAATAGTATGCAAATTGATATCCCACTTGTATGCGCATATCTCGATCCTTTCTGGGATCTATTCAAGTTTATTTGGGATATATTACTAGCTTTATCTGATTTGGAATATGTGCTCAAACCGTGAGCAAATTATCTCGTAAATTTCTGATTACGAGTCATATAAACATGTGACTATCTAGTGGATCCATAATATCTAGTAGTTCACATGTAGAGGAAGTGAGCTCATACTCCCCCTTAATATATTCCAAATTTATTAGGGATTCATTCCCAATATTGGCTAGTAGTAATAGTAATCGAGAACATATATTTGAAGACATGATGTGTCTGTATCACCGTATAGATATTTTGCCGGCATATTACATCATTTTTCGGTGCCATTATTGCAGATCATTTTCAACATGGAGTCGTCTCTCCCACATGTCATATTATGTTCATTATTCAAATAGAACTGTAGTTCATAAGCTTCTGGATATGAACTATTCGAACGCGGAGTCAAATCTCATACGCGTAATTCCAATCTATAAATAGATTATCATTGTATTCACAATCACCCATACCGAGGGTTTGAATAATGGATTCAATGCTTTTGAATCTTCGTAAATATTATCCATCTCTTCAAGTGAATATCATAAAAAGAATTTATCGAGCTCGACTCGAAAGATTAAGGGTGCTAATGAGAAATGGCATCCCAGAAGATATTCGATGGTTGATCGAAGCACAAGTTCGATTATCTGGCGAATGTTTAAATTCATTTAAGTACATGCCAGGTACAGGTAAGAGTAGTTTTGCAAAGAAACGGAGAGCAAAAAGATTAGGTGGGTGCTATAAGTGTGCTCGGTGGATATGTGACACACGATGGAAATCTGTGGGGTTTGTATCCAAAAATCGAGAAGATAAAATAGCATTTATCAAGGATGGATTGAGTAAGGAATCTATGGATCATGATATTCAATAGATTCTTGATGCACATCCGAGTGGATACGTTCATCGTGAACTAATGGCTTTGTGGATACAATTTAATGATGAACGGGAACGTTATAGCAATGAAAAATTAATCTCAAAAGATCCACTATGTAAGTCCGTTTTATCAAAGTTGGTATAAGGTAATAGAAGAAATAATGCAAGATGATGAATATTATTTTCAAATATTTAAATTTCTCAGCTGTTAATCGGTAACGTCATTTTCATTGAAAAATATAATATCATATCTTTCGTTTTCTTTTGCAATTTTGTCAAAAGTAATGACTTATCTGCCGCTCAATATTCAATGAAAATAGTGAAGTCATTTGTCGTTTAGAAAGAAGTTTGTTCTTTAAATTTGGGATCCACAAATCAGAAAATGTATCTCTCATAAAAGTATTTTGAAAGTCTAGTGTAGAAAGATGGAGTTCTCAGAATCCTCATATAGATCTCATCCATTTTAAACTATATGTATTTTAGGTGGATCCAAACTGATAGGTCATATCCAGCATGTAGATATGGCGTATCAATTCGTAAAAGAATTAGGAAAACACAAAATCGATATATTGTATGGTGGGAGTAATTATAGATTTTTGGGTTATCTTTTAGATGCTGCACAAAATGGGAGAATAAGAGTAACAAGTGCCTTTTACACTATCCCACAGTTAGAACCAGTAGTATAGGGGGTTCAACTGGGTTGATGCTTCAAACACAGTCTGTTTATGATAGTTTGATGTATGTGGTGAATAATAGTGATGCCTTTATTGTTCTTCCAGGTGGCTATGGCACACTCAATGATATATTCAACATCACGTCATGGGCTGAGCGGGACTTCCATACCAAACCTATAGGTTTGTTGAATATTAATAATTTCTTCAGCGATTTGCTTGCCTTTCTGGATCAAGGAGTAGATCACAAGTTTATATCTCAGCCATCACGAGATATAATAATATGTCTTGACTTATTCTTGATCTACTTATAAAGTTCCAGGCATATATTTCAGTTAAGAATTTGGAAGTCAAAGCTCATCAGCCGCAGACTATTGGTGCCAAACGAAAAAGAAGTTTAGATCCTTTAGATCTTTCATTATAGACACTGATGTCAGGGGGTGGCAGAGTTACGGAGTTTTATACTCTCGAGACGCACCCCTTTTTTTATGGGTTTCATATATATTTTCTTTTTCGCGTTTCATATTGTCGAGTGTTTACTGCCTTTCAGCTAGTTTCGATATTTTCACTTCGACTACTGTGTGCTTCTTCCAGAGCAATAATAAGATAATGTTTTGCTTTTATGCAAATACATTATTTTTACGAATATGTGATATATGTTTCCCCATGAATATTGTCAATCAATATGATTTCAATGATCCCACCATGTAATATAATCAACATGGAATTTATTGAGCAATTATTTTCCAGTGATAGTTTTTCATATCACCTGTCAAATGATCCCATCATGCAGTTTGCATGGGATTTTCTTTAATTAATCGGTGATAGCTTATGGTATCACTTGCTCAATTTTCTCCGTTCGTATTTAATAATTATGGAGATCGGATATTATTTTCATCAACTGCTTCTTCTTCGAGAGCAGGATTTGAATCATTGATCAACTACTTCTTCAGAGTAGGATTTATTTCTTTCAACTGCTTCTTCAGAGCAGGATTTAGATAATCGATCAACTACTTCTCCAGAGTAGGATTTATTTTTATCAACTGCTTCTTCTTCGAGATCAGGATTTAGATAACCGATCAACTACTTCTCCAGAGTAGGATTTATTTTTATCAACTGCTTCTTCTTCGAGAGCAGGATTTATGAACCATTCATGTGGTATAACCAACAACGATGGTGATATATAATATATAAATTGCGTACATGTAAAACCATCCGTCCTGTGATAATTGAACTCATCACATGGGAGGTATTATAATTGTATAAAATAAACGCAATAAATTTGTGGTTTTAAACTACCACTTTGAGATAAATAAGAGACATAATTTAAACTGCAAAATAATTAATCTGCTACTGCGAGGATCGTCCAATCAATTCCGCAAAATAGTCATCGTCAAGATATAGATCGAAATATCAATTGCCGTTAATAGCACGCGTAAGAGTGTGTATTCATAAATCTTTGCGGTTTCTAGAGTTGGATATTAATTCGTAAATTTTAATAAATTTAATAATGATATATATGAAAAGAGTTAATACCTGTATCAATATTAGTGTCAAATTGAAGCTCTCGTAAAATGGGCCATGGTGGTATCAAGAAAAATTAATTCCGATATCATATGTATCTTATATTTAAGAAAAACGAATGTATGATTCAATAAATTAAAAGAATATTTTATTCTTTTTTATATTTTATTATTTTCCTTCTCACTTTCCATTTACTTCAAACAGGTTGTGATTTTTTTTTTCTTTCCGTGACTTTTTCGTCCCATTTATTTCTTCTGTTTACTATTTCTTCTTCTTCTCCGACGTTTTGCAGTTCTTTCTCCCCTAACTTTTTTTTTTTTTTTTTTTAATCTTCTTCTTGAATAACACATACGCACACATATTGACAAATAGTACCTCATACATCACACCACCGTGCGATGATGGATAGCAACGGAAGTCGAATTTCCCGTTTCGGGTCCGGTTTCGATGGCTTGGGGGTTGAGGAGCTGGTCACTTCCTTCTCCTTCCTCTTTTTTTTTTTTTTTTTTTTTGTTTTTTGAGACGCGTTAATATAAAAAAATACCTGTGAACGACCCCCTCCGGACCACCGACAACCGTAGCACCTGAACCCGTCGGAGTTGAAGAAATTCCTCCCGCTCCAGAACTCGTCGGAACAACCTTTTGGAGGCCGACGCGGAGATAGGGCTGGCGAAGGGCGGAGCAGGAGCAGCACTAACAGCGACCATCGCCGGAGAAGCAGTAGAAATCGCCGCGAAAATCCGACTGACCTCCAAGATATCCCGTCACAGCCGAAGATGTGTCTATAATTCCGATCAGAAGCGCGCTTTTCTTCTGGTCCATCTTTTTTTTTTTTTTTTTGAAATAGAAGTCTGTGTAAATGTTTAGATGGAAGATTTAAAAAATGGAAGACAACTGCCACTCTTACATATCTTTAAAAGTCAACTTTGAGATCTATCGGTGTGAAAATACTGTCCTCCTTGCTTTCAGAAAAAGAAAATTATGCAGAGTGACATAACATGAAAGTGAGAGAGAGATTCGTGATTTTGTAATAATTTGGTTTCTGGTACAGAGGATCATCTATAAGATGCAACTGTAGAGCATACTTTCATCATATTACTCAAATGATTAGAGTCGTGCTGATAACGTGTTATAAAATCGAATATTATAGAGACAGAAATTAGAGAGAGAAATTAGAGAATGATTCTCAGGTATGATTTTCATTAATAACTGAAGTCCTATTTATAGGAAAACTTCAGATGGCACAATCGTAATTACATATTTACATCAGGGGTATAATAGTCATTCACACTATATAAAAACAAAAAGGTAATTGAAATGTCACTTTCAAGGCTTATTATAACAGAAATAACGTCTAGTAGTTGTAAAAATAAGTCTCGGGTCATAAGTACTTCATTAGTTAAGAATATAACTCCTTGAATGAGAATCTAGAATATATATTATTTTGTACGTAGTTATATTATTTTCTAGTAGTGAATATATATATATATATATATGTAGTTTTGACGATATTAATACGTGTATAACTTGTTCGTTTTAAGCTCATTTTACTCGTTCTTTATATCCACGGATTCGTTTTAGTATATGCTAATATATTTTCAATAGCTCGGCTCCACTAGGTTACGTCTAACGCCTCTATTTGCCCGTCGAAAACTGTCAAACAGCATGCAGTTTTTCCAAAAATAGTTTTCGTCGTTAAATTTACAAAAATCATATCTCCTTCGTTATAAGCTCGTTTTAATCCGTTCATTCGCCAAAAGTTTCGTTTTTGAAAGTATTTTCTAAATCTTTGATCAAAAATTACTCATCCTCCACTGATTTTCCCACGTTTCAAAAATAGGGACAGTAGGTCAATATGTAGTTTCAAAAACCATTTCTAAGGTTCTAATCTAGTTCTAACTTCAATCAAACCACTTTCAATCACCACAAAACTAGTCTAATCCCACTACTATGAAAACAGGATACGACATCGGTTTTTTTAGTTATTTCACATCGGTTATAAAACCGATGTCGTTTTTTTACATCGGTTTTTAACCGATGTGAATTTACATCGGTTTTAACCGATGTGAAAAATTCTAATTCACATCAGTTTCCAACCGATGTAAATAGCTCTTAATTAACATCGGTTTATAAACCGATGTTAAATTACATCGGTTTCAACCGATGTTAATAACACTAAGTTCACATCGGTTTATAACCGATGTGAATTTACATCGGTTTCAACCGATGTTAATAATACTTAGTTCACATCGGTTTATAACCGATGTGAATTTACATCGGTTTCAACCGATGTTAATAGTACTTAGTTCACATCGGTTCCCAGAATTGCCCAGTCAATTCCTGTATAAAAAAATTGGCCCAATTTTTTCTGATCAGAAACGAAAACAACCAAACATCTCAAACGAAAACCAACCAAACAACATCTCAAACAACAACCAACCAAACATAATTTTTAAGCAACAAATGTATTATGAACTATGAAGCAAAGAATTTTGTAACTATCTCAACGGTTTACAACAAGCATTATCAACTAACTACAAAATAAAAATACACATCCTTATAAAAGTCCCGAAAACTTTTAACTTCATGAACTTACCGATTCGAGAATAACAAGAACCAACCGTTTGTATGTCATAGAAAAAATCTAAACAAATTTGGTAAGAAAATATTTCGCCCATTGCGTTCGAATTTCTTTAATGCTCTCTTCAGGAAGCGCTTGAGTATCACTAAATATCTGTCATATAATTTATGAAAATACTTTTCAGTACAAAAACAGAAAAAAAAAAAAAAATATGATTAATTTGACTTGATAAAATTATCTCCATCCAATTTTCTGCAATCCCAGCCTGAACTATGGTCCGCATCCAGTTCATGACATAATATCCACACTCCCAACCACCATTTTGTTTATTACACTAAAAAAGAAATATTAAAAATTGCAATCGGTAAAAGAATATTTATCAAGCAAGATAAAATCACACAAAATTATACGTAAGTTTTGGGATTGAAATTTTACTTACTTTGGGATAAATCCATTGAATGACCTGCTTGGATTTACTCGTGTGCGCACCATCCAACACTCTCAATGAGGTCACAATACTAGAAGTAAGGAAAATATAATTGTGTTATGAATAGTACAAGAAGTCACAGGATTATAAGACAGTCAACTAAATCAAGGTATGCTAAAATCACTGAAATGGATATGCTAGTGACAAGTGATGAATATGAAGATGATATTCGGCACCCATCTCTTGTATATTCATCATGGGTCCATGTTTCATCATAGACCTGGGCACAAGACCAATTGAGGCTATATAATATAAACCCATTTTGTTTGGTTATCCACAATTAAACACATTAAGAAAGTCATACATATGCTGCTCCTATTTCAGCGCCTCTACTACGTTGCACCTTTAGTAAAGAAGGAATGCAAAGCAGCACAACATATTCAGTCAGACAAAACGAGCAAACAAAACAGAACACAAAATAACTAAGAGAGATTCACAGCTTTCTATTAGTTCCACAGGTCCTCGAGAACATCCAAACCTAGAAGGCCACATTTGGAAGGAAATGATGTATTTGTTGATTTTGGAGAAGGCCAATATAACAAGAAAAATCATGTAGCCAACAAGAAGCAGATACTGCGCTTAACAAAAAAACCGAATAGAAATGTATAAATCATTCTATCTTTATTCATTTCACTTCTTCAGAAGCTTACCTCTGCACTATGAATTTGATATCCTGATCGGGCTTACGATGTAATGAACAAAACCACACGACAGTCCCTTGCTTAGGTAAAATTACCAAGAGTTGCCAATCTCGCCTGCATTTTGAAAAGAAACAAGCTAATTTTGATAAACAAGTTATAAAATTTCTTATTTAACCAAAAGTGTTGCATTGTTTAAAATCCGACGCTAATCAAGGTCGTTGTACTTACTCGTGGTGATAAGCTCCTAGAAAAATATGTTTTTTTGAATCCTGGATATGTCGTAGAATGTACGATGTGGCTTCAGACTTCTTATTACCCATACTTTGTATGGACTGAGGCTCAAGGAATCCATACAAATTATCATTCATCGTGTCTACGATTAATGATTTTAGGTACCTAATATCCAATAAAAAGAAGTTTAACTTTTGATAACTATAAATTAAATGCAGATTATTATCAGAGTTGTATAACCGATTGACACTATAAAATCACAATTTGTTCACTGACTTTAGCAAAAGTGTTTAATGTATGTAATAATCATCAACAACATTGAATCTCAATTAACACTATCATCATGATAAAGCTACGTTTCACAGAAGAACGATTTAACAAAATCTCCGACATAACACTAACATAAACTCATATTATTAAAAATTAGTTATAAAATTTACTTACGTGATACAGAGTTGCATAACACTAACATAAACTCATATAGTTATAAAACTCCAACAAGGATAACTATATGAACAAGATTACACTTTGATCTTTGAAAAATGATGATTTTTACTTCTTGTATTACCCTAGGCCGAGCACCCTTATGGAGAGAAAAACAAGAAAAGTTTTGTTGTGAAATGAAGATATGAGTACTAGTTTTGGTATATATAAAATAGGTTAGATATTTAACAAGACAAGCATTAATTAGTTGGTAGCATTATTTCAAATGTGTAAGAGTAATGGCATGGAGGGGGGGGGGGGGGGGGGCAAGATGGGGTAGGAAGAAAGAAAATGAGATGTGTAAGAAAGTTAGTAAGTTTTAGGTAGTTTTGTATGTATATTAGTGTTTTTAGGTAATACCGGGTACCGAGTTAACTAAAAATAAATTTTTAACGGAGTTAACCGGGACATAATAAAGTCATAAAAATTATAAAAATATGTCGGGTACAAGTATTGAGTATTTGGAAAATTATTGTTTAGTTTTTTTTTTTTTACGAAAACCGTCGTAAATAAATTAGGCGTACGATATAAATTAAATAAATTTCCAAAACACCAGGTAAATTAATGTTATAATTTTTATATTAGAAAACGAGTATAAAAATATATTGGGACCATAGTCGGGAGTGTTGGACGTGTTAGTCACATTATTGATCATTTGTTAACGTTTATATAGAAATAGTTATACGTAAAAGTTAATTATACCAAAAGTATTAATTTAATTATCCTACGAGTGGAATAGTATGCAAGTGCCATAATGATAATATGAAGACTATTTCTAGTCCGTACGATGTGTCCCAATGATAATGCATGAATTCGCTCCTGAACCAATACGGTTACGCGAATTTGAATACTCGTAAACTAAATTTACGATGACATGAGTAATGCACGTGAATAGTGAAATTTCTGAATGTATCTCGGAATGTCAAATTGACCTCGAAAATGATGAATAGTAAAATGATGAATAGTGATTTTGAAAACTTCGAGAAATGACCAGAATTTACGAGTTGTGACATTCGGTCTCATTAAATCGGTTATAATTTTATTCGGGTCATATCACGTGCATAAAAAATGTGTAAAAACAAACAGAAATAGGTAAAAACGTATGGAAACGGATGAAAAGGAACTAAACGTGTAAATCGTGTTGTTGGATTAGTTCGGTCTCATTAACTCTGTAACACCCCAAACTAGACGGATATTACAGTGCCGTGAATCCCCGACTGGGACCCACCAGGCAAATGAAAATGATGAATTAAGTAATATAATTGTAGTACCGAACCACATTACATTACCAAGTACTCCGATGAGGAGTTTAAATACAATACGCCAGGACAACACAGAATACTAGTATATTTTATGTGAAGATAAAATACACCACCCTGAATAAACAAACGTCTGAAACGGAATTTGCAGCGGAAAATACAAATGACGAAATAACTGAAAGGACTGAAATGACTGAAACAAACGGAATGACTGGGGCCCCCTACTAGTATCACTGGGACTCCTCGCCGTCAACATGCTCTTCCCGTGCCTTTGCCTTGCCGTGACCTGAAAACAAAATTCCCCAACGGCCGCCATACGTAACAACAATCCTCAAGGGTTGAAAACACACAAACATGATTTAACTGAAGTTATGAAATATCCTTAGTTATGAATTACGCTGAAGAGGAGCATCATAGTACGCCCGTAGTGTTCTGTGCAAGTGTACAAGACGGATGACCGGACCCACCCGTCCTTGTACCTAATTAGTCTCATGGAGGTAATCGTTACCGTGCACACCCAATGTATCACTCCCAATACATGGCCATCATGTGCCCGACTAAAAATTCCACACATCCGCACCCGGCCACGCAATATGAACTCAGAAGGTCATATGAACGAGAATGACCGTAATGAATATCAATGAATAAATAATAATCTGACAAAGTCAAGAATGACTCACCGAGATGAGAGTAATAATGAAGTGATTGATAGTTTCAATGGAATGATTGGAACCGCTCCTCGTTAATGAAGTGATTGTTCAACAATTACAAGTCTCAATATGATTAATACAATGATGAATGAGTTATGATTATGAATGATCAACAACAAAAGGAATGAATATCCTTTTAACCGAGTAAGAATTAACTTATTCAACGCCGGTGACAATTATCCTTCCACGAACAACGTCCAAATTGAGATATCGGTCGCTCGAACAACCTTGAATAAATACAATTACCAACAATTCGTTCAATATACGCATCAAACACGAATATAACGAACTCAAAACGTCGGTACGATAAGACCAAGTTCATTGGGGCATTATATCGAACACTTTGTGGTCAACTTCGATTGTTTATAACCAAACTTCAAAATACCAACACCAAATCCTCAAGAAGTGTTTCAAACCAACAAAACATCTCCAATACGATCAATAATCCATTATGAATATCCAAATTCGTGATTTCAACAACAATTAATCAAAAACCCCTAAATCCAACACAACATTCAAAGTGTTCTTGAATAATCCTTCAATAATCCAATGAATAATCGAACATATCCATAATCATACGTATATCACTTCATACAACATGATCTTAACATCCAAAACATCATATCTCAACACAATTCGAAAATCCAAGAGGTTTGATGAAGATTACCTTTGAAGATTCAAGCACTATGATTCAAGAACACGCGATAGATCGATGATCCGAGCTTCACAACCGAATGAAAATGATTAAAACCACACTCAAGTGATAATTGATGAAGAAATCTCTCCTCAAGACCCTCTCTCGCGTATGAAGGTGAAAGAATGAAGAAATGAGCAAATGCTAAAAACGAAATTATAGGGTTTGGGGTTCTGCCGGACACGCCCGTGCCGATCGGAACGCCGCGGGCGCGCAATCGCCGGCGTGGACTCGACCGTGTCCGCTGACACGGCCGCGGCGCTTCGGCATTGACTCGACCGTGTCCCCGAACACGGCCGGGCGTCCGGGCGATCGATTCTCGCTTATCCGGAAGAGTTCGACTCGGCCGTGCTGCATTTACACGGCCGAGTCCTATGGCGAGACTTCGCATTTCCTGACGAGTATAGCACGGCCGTGTCGGGACGACACGGCCGAGTTCGGGTCGGCAGGATCGCCAATAACTGAAAAATGAGCGGGTGAGCTAAAACGACCATAACTCTCTCGTCCGGACTCCGATTGACTCACCGTTTGATCCATTGGAAAGCTAACTCGATGCTATATAATATTGCAAAGATTCAGAATTTTTGGAGTTACCAAAAATTAATGGTGATCTAACAAAGTCGAACTCATGTGTGGAAAGTTGAAACAATGGACAATAACGATACACAACTCGAAGTTTTTCCGAACGGTGAACACGGGTGAATGAACATGATTGATGAATGATTATAAATGAGTGAAAATCCACTGAGTGACAATCACCGAATGAAATTACTGAATGATAATGACTGAATTACAACTGGGTATTACATACACCCCCCCTTAAAAGAGTTTCGTCCCCGAAACTAAGGGTCAAACAACTCGGGATAACTCTCCCGCATACTATCCTCGGTTTCCCAAGTAGCCTCTTCGACTCCGTGTCTAGACCACTGAATCTTGACCAAAGGAATCGACTTATTTCTCAACTGTTTGATTCGCCGCTCTAAGACTCGTATAGGACGCTCCTCATATGAATGGTCGTCGGCGATCTCGATTTCGTCGAACTAAAGTATGTGACTCGGGTTGGCAACATACTTCCGTAACTGAGAGACGTGAAACACATTATGAATTCGGCCCAATGCCGGAGGTAAAGCCAGTTGATAGGCTAACTCGCCTACTCGATCCAAAATCTCAAACGGTCCAATGAATCTCGGACTCAACTTACCCCTCTTCCCAAAAGGGAAGATACCACGACTCGGGAATACCTTGACCAACACGTGGTCACCTGCCTCGAACTCTAATGGTCGACGACGGTTATCTGCATATGATTTCTGTCGACTCTGAGCGGTCAACAAACGACTCCTAATCAAAGCTACCTTCTCACGGGCGGCTATAAGCATATCGGGCTCGGTGCCGATTGATTCTGATAGGTCGTCCCAACACAACGGAGATCGACAACGACGACCATATAAGGCCTCGTACGGCGCCATCTTGATCGAAGCATGGCAACTATTATTATATGTGAACTCGATCAATGGTAGTTGGGCTTCCCAATCGTCTTTCCAATCAAGGACACATGCCCTCAACATATCCTCTAATGTCTGAATAGTTCTCTCTGATTGTCCGTCGGACTGAGGATGAAAGGCGATCGAGATTAAGCTGAGTTCCCATAGCACGATGAACTGATTTCCAAAAATGTGACACAAACCGTCCGTCACGATCGGAAACGATACTTTTAGGAGTACCGTGCAGTCTCACTATATCTTTGATGAATAACTGGGCAAGTCTCTCGGGACCCCAAGTATCCTTAATCTCAAGAAAATGAGCTGATTTAGTTAAGCGGTCCACAATCACCCAGATCGTATTCATGCCACGGCGACTCGTCGGCAAACTCGTGATGAAATCCATAGAAATGTCTTCCCACTTCCATTCGGGAATAGGAAGAGGTTTCAAAGATACCCACGCCGCCGATGTTCAATCTTGACTTGTTGACAGGTTAAGCATCTCGAAACAAATTCTGCGACTTCTCGCTTCATATTACTCCACCAGTAATTTTGTTTCAAGTCCTTATACATCTTGCTAGACCCCGAATGAACAGAATAAGGGGTAGCATGAGCTTCTCTCAAAATCGAGTTTTTCAACTCATCATTCGCCGGTACACACATCCGATTCTTAAATCTCAAAAGTCCATCCTCTTGGATCACGAATCCAGGGGCTTTCCCCCGAGCCACATCCTCACGAATGCGCAACAATCCTGGGTCTGAACCCTGATTCTCCCTGATTGTATCCTCAAGAGATGATGAAATCTCTAACATACAAAGCTGTCCCTGAACTCGCCAAGCTGCACTCGATCTCGGTCTAAGGAATTCCTGTTGGAGCTCCTTCTGAATTGTTAAACGAGCAAGCATCTGCTCCTGAACGGACTTACGACTCAAGGCGTCGGCGACAACGTTCGCCTTCCCCGGGTGGTAAAGGATCTCGATATCATAATCTTTGATTAGTTCCAACCACCGCCTCTGTCGCATATTTAACTCCTTCTGGGTAAATATATACTTCAAACTCTTATGATCGGTTAAAATCTGATAGGTGACGCCATATAGGTAATGACGCCAGATTTTCAAAGCAAAAACCACGGCTGCTAACTCCAAGTCGTGGGTCGGATAATTAACCTCGTAAGGTCTCAATTGCCGTGAAGCATAGGAAATAACCTTCCCGTTCTGCATGAGTACACATCCTATACCCTGTCCGGACGCATCACTATAAACCACAAATCCTTCCGTCCCTTGCGGCAAGGAAAGTACAGGTGCTGACATTAACCGACTCTTGAGTTCCTCAAAACTCCGCTGACACGCGTCGGACCACGAGTATTTCTTATCCTTTCGCAAAAGGTTCGTCAATGGTTGAGCAATTTTGGAAAATCCTTCCACAAACCTCCGACAATAACCGGCTAATCCGAGAAAGCTTCGGATTTCCTTAACATTCTTCAGAGGTAACCAATCCTGGATAGCCTCCGTCTTCTGAGGATCAACACGCACTCCATCTGATGAAATTACGTGTCCGAGAAACGTTACTTCGGACATCCAGAACTCACATTTGGAAAACTTTCCATAAAGTTGCTCTCGTCTCAACACGTCGAGAACCTGATGAAGATGAACCTCGTGTTCCTCTCGGTTACGAGAATAAATCAAAATGTCATCGATGAAGACAACAACAAACCGATCCAAAAAGTCGATGAAGACCCGATTCATTAGCTCCATGAATACCGCAGGTGCATTAGTTAGCCCGAAGGGCATAACTACGAACTCATAATGACCATAGCGTGTTCAAACGCCGTCCTCGCGATATCCGACTCTCGAATCCGCACTGTTGATATCCGGATCTTAAGTCGATCTTGGAAAATACCGAAGCTCCCTGAAGTTGATCCAAAAGGTCATCGATACGGGTAAAGGATACTTATTCTTGATTGTCACCCTGTTCAACTCCCGATAATCGATACACAAGCGAAAAGAACCATCCTTCTTCTTGACAAAGATCGGTGCTCCCCACGGGGACGCACTCGGTCGGATATAACCTTTCTCGAACAATTCCTCAAGTTGATTCTTCAACTCTCGCATTTCGGTCGGGGCCATTCGGTACGGTGCCTTCGATATCGGGGACGTACCAGGCTCCAACTCAATCGTGAATTCCACATCCCTTTGTGGAGGCAAACCAGGTAATTCGTCTGGAAATACATCGGCATATTCTCTCACAACCGGAATATCCGTCAACATTATTTGTGACTTCTCGGTTTTGGTCATATAGCACCAATAACCAACACATCCCTGATTGAGTAACCTCACTGCTTTCATCAAATTAATAACTCTTCCAAAACAGTTGGGATTACCTCCCTGGAACACACATTCGACTCCATCGTCTGAAATGATAGTGACCATACGCTTACGGACATTAATGATGACATCATGAAGATCCATCCAATCAATACCCAAGATGACGTCGTCTCTCGGCAAATCTACCACGATAAGGTCCGCTGGCCATACACGACCATGAAACTGAATCGGACAATCCTGAATCTCCCGATTACCGATAATTCGTCTACCATCAGGTAGACCAATGACATAAGGCTCACAACTAGTAGCACTACCCAGAAGTAGTCTACTCAAACATGACTCGGAAATGAATGAATGCGATGCACCAGTATCAAAAAGGGTACACACAGGTTGAGATAGAATATCGAGTGTACCTGAGATCATTCGGGCCTCGGGATCATCGGTCTTCTTCATCTCATAAATCCGGGGCTTGCTAGTCCCGGCACCGGACGCTCCCGTCTGCTGGCTATAAGTTCCACCTTTAGTCGCTCCTGTCGTTTTAAACGATGCTGATTGAGTGGCCTGATTCTGAACGGCTGACTATTTAGGGGCCTGAGATGACGTCTGAGTAGGTTTGGAGTCTCTACGGCAAAAACGGGCCTTATGCCCCACAATTCCACAGTTATGACACGTGACAGACTGTCTCGGACACTTGGTGCTGACATGACCAAGATCCCCACAGTTATAACAGGTGATGGCCGAATTGGCCGCTCGTGACTGAGATTCCGCGGGTTTAGACGACACAGGTGGTCGCTCGGAAAAAGCAGAGCCCGCACGGGGTTTCTTGAAGGTTGTCTGACCGCCTTCAGACTGATTACGATTCTTCGATTTCTTGCTAGCAGACGAAGGTTGCTGCTTAGCAATTTCCTTAGCAGTAAGCTCATAGGTAAGAGCTTTCTCAATGAATTCAGCCAACGTGGTACAATTATGATTAAGCAACTGAAGTCTCATACGGGGTTTCAGCCTCTTGCTGAAATACTTGATTTTATCCGCCTCTGAATGAATGATGGATGAGGCGAAAGGGAGAAGTTCCTGAAATTTCTCGGCAATGGAGAGAACATCCTCGTCTGCTGAGGGGTCTGGTGTGAGTAATTCTAACAGCTTGGCCTCTCTGAGTGGGGCCGGATAATACCTCTCCATCATGAGAGTCTTGAACTGATCCCAAGTACATGATCCTTCGGTGGGCTTCAACGACAACCACCAAGAATGAGCGCTCTTACCCAGGTAGTAAGCCGCAACAGAAACCTTGTGTCCTTCGGGACACTCTACCATAGCAAACAACTTCTCGAAATGCTCGAGCCAATTGTAACACCCCAAACTAGGCGGATATCACAGTGCCGTGAATCCCCGACTGGGACTCACCAGGCAAATGAAAATGAATGAATTACACAAGATAATTGTAGTACCGAACCACATTACAACAGTAATTACTCCGATGAGGAGTTTAATTACAACACACCAGGACAATACCGAATACTAGTGTATTTTATATGAAGATAAAATACACAACACCGAATGAAACGGGGTATCCAAATGAAAATCAGCTGAAAATAAAGGACAATAACATGAATAATCGAAAGATCGGGCCCCCTACTAGTATCACTAGGACTCCTCGACATCAACATGCTATTCCCGTGCGTTTGCCTTGCCATGACCGAAAAACAAAATCCCCAAACGGGTCACATAAAGAACAACAATCCTCAAGGGTTGAAAATACACAATCATGATATATCCGAAATTATGAATTATTCTCACAAGACATACGCAATCAAACATGCTATATGAATCGACTAATCAAGACGGCTCAAAGGAATGGCGCCACACTACGCCCGGGATGGAAATGTGTCCGTGCACAAGCCACAAAACATCAAACACGCGTGGTCTTGTACCAATCGCCTCACGAGCAATCGACTCGTGCACACCCAATGTGAGGTCACCAACCAACACACGACTATAATGTGCCCGACATGAAAATCCTACACATACCAACCCGCACGCCAAGATGACCCTAATTCCACAATACGACAAAAGTGACAATGAAAATGAATAATGACTCACCAAGATTGTATGATGGTGAAATGAATGATAGCTCAATGAAATGATCGGAACCGTCGTTCCTTATGACTGAGGTGATTAATTGACAATGACGAGTTTTGATACGATTAATACAATGATGAATGAGTTATGATTATGAATGAACAACGACAAAAGGAGTGAATATCCTTTTAACCGAGTAAGAATTAACTTACACAACAACGATGAAGAATGTCCGTCCACGAACAACGTCCTAACCAAGATACTGGTCGCTCGAACAACCTTAATTCAATACAATTACCAACAATCCGATCAATAACGAATCAAACACGAATATAACGAACTCAAGACGTCGATACGATTAAACCAAGTTCATAGGGGCATTATATCGAACACTTTGAGTCCAACTTCGATTGATTACAACTAAACCTCAACAATACCAATCTCAAATCCCCAAGAAGTGCTTCAAATCAATAAAACATCTCCCATGCGATCAATAGTCCGTTAAGTATATCCATATACGTGATTATTTCAACTATTAATCGGAATCCCCAAATCCAACTCGATATTCAAAGTGTTCTTGAATAAATCTCTCAATAATCCAATGAATCCTTATACAAACTCATAATCATAAACATATCCCTTCATATAACATGATTATAACGTCCAAAACATTATATCTCGACGCAAAATCGAAATCCAAGGTGTTGAAGAAATTACCTCTTGAAGATCCAACTACTTCGATCCGATGAACACGAGTAATAACGAGTATCCAAGCTTCCCAAAGGAATGAAGATGATGAAGATTACACACTCAAGTGATTGATGATGATGAAATCACTCTCTCAACACTCTCTCTGATGAAGAAGGAAAAATGAAAAAGTGAGGTGAAATGACCCGCCAAGTCATTAAGCATCACTTGAAGTTACGCCGTAACTCGGCCCTCTTACGGCCGTAACTTTCCAAGTCAACGGCCTTACGGCCGTAATCGCCAACTCAGACGGCCGTAACTCGGCTTCGTCCGAAAGCTCGCCGGCAGACTTACTACGGCCAGAATCGATCCCGAGTTACGGCGTAACCCGCCTTCGTCAAAAACATCCGTCGACACCCTTACGGCCGTAACCGCACACCTTACGGCCGTAACTCGGATGATACGGCCGTATCCGCCAAATCTTACGGCGTAAGCCCTTCGTCAAACGGCCGGGCACCACCGCCGCAGACGGCCAGAATCGGCCAACTCAGACGGCCGCAGACTGCCTCGACTTACGGCCGTATGCCGCAACCCTTACGGCCGTAAGTCACCCTTGGTCGACAACACCCAAAACTTACGAACACCACTTACGGCCGTATCTCACCTTCCTTACGGCCGTAACTCACCTTCGCCAAATGCCCGGCAAACTGCTTGGACCACTTACGGCCGTAATCGCCATCCTTACGGCCGTACTACCGACTTACGGCCGTATCCCGAACCTTACGGCCGTAACTCGATGCCGCCAAGGTGAATCAATCCGATAATTCCGATTCCTCGCTACGATCGATGAATGATCCGACATATCATACGAATGTGAAAGTGAACAAGTCTAACACGAGCCAAAGATGATACTCTCAAGACAAGGCTATCAATCACAATGAAAATGATAATACTCCGTCTCGATCTAAAACGGAGATGAAATGACGATCGGTAACTGATACACGGTTTCCACATGCCAACATTGAACGTAATTGAGTGATTCATGAATGATGAGCGATTATTAATGAGTGAGAATTACTGAGTGACAAATACAGACTGATAATTACCGAATGAAAATGACTGAGTTACAATCGGGTATTACATACTCCCCCCCTTAAAAAGAGTTTCGTCCCCGAAACTAAGGGTCAAACAACTCGGGATAACTCCCCCGCATATTCTCCTCGGTTTCCCAAGTAGCCTCTTCGACTCCGTGTCTAGACCACTGAATCTGACCAAAGGAATCATCTTGTTCCTCAAATGTTTGATTTGCCGCTCCAACACTTGTACAGGACGCTCCTCGTACGGATGATCATCTGCGATCTCGATTTCGTCAAACTGAAGTATGTGAGAGACGTGAAACAGATTATGAATTCGGCCCAACAAGAGAGGTAAAGCCAATCGATAAGCTAACTCGCTTACTCGATTCAAAATCTCACACGGTCCAATGAATATCGAACTCAATTTCCCCCGTTTTCCGAAACGGAAAATACCTCGACTCGGGAATACCTTGACCAAAACGGGATCACCCGTATCGAACTCTAGTGGTCGATGACGATTACCTGCATATGATTTACGCCGACTCGAGCAACAACAGACGCCTCTCGATCAAAGCTACCTTCTCCCGGCGGCTATAAGTATATCGGGCTCGGTGCCGATTGACTCGGATGGGTCGTCCCAACACAATGAAGATCGACAACCGTAATAAGAATCGGGCTTCCCGATCCTCTACTAATCGAGGACGCATGCCCTCAACATGTCCTCCACTGTCGAAAAGTCCTCTCCGATTGTCCGTCGGACCGAGGATGAAAACGTAATGATATTAAGCCGAGTTCTCAAAGCACGATGAATCGGTTCCCTAAACGAGACACGAATCGCCCGACACGATCAGAAACAAAACTCTTAGGAGTACCGTGAAGTCTCATTATCTCCTTGATGAATAACTGGCCAGTCTCTCGGGACCCCACATATCCTTGATTCCAAGGAAAAGAACTAATTTAGTAAAGCAGACCGCGATCGCTCAGATCGTATTCATGCCACGACGACTCGTCGGCAACTCGTGATGAATTCCATAGAAATGTCTTCCCACTTCCATTCTGGAATAGGGAGCGGTATCAAGATACTCGGCCGCTGATGTTCCATCTTGACTTGCTGAAAGGCTAAAAATCTCGAAACAAATTCCGCGACTCCTCGCTACATATTATTCCACCAGAAATGTTGTTTCATATCCTGGTACACCCTGCTAGACCCCGGATGAACCGGATAAGGGGTAGCATGAGCTTCTCTCAAGATCAAGCTCTTCAACTCATCATTCGCTGGTACGCACAACCGATTCTCAAAACTCAAGAGTCCATCCTCGTGGACCACAATTTCGAGGCTTTCCTGTACCACATCCTCGCGGATGAGCGGCAAAATGAATTCAACCCTGATTTCCTCCTCAAGTGATGATGAAATCTCTAACATACAAAGCTGTCCCTGAACTTGCTGAAGTCGGACCTCGATCTCGGGTCTAAGGAATTCCTGCTGAAGCTCCTTCTGAACTCTTAAATGAGTAAGCATCTGCTCCTGAACGGACTTACGACTCAAGGCGTCGGCGACAACGTTCGCCTTGCCCGGGTGGTAAAGGATCTCGAGATCAAAATCTTTGATTAGTTCCAACCACCGCCTCTGTCGCATATTTAACTCCTTGTGAGTAAATATATCCTTCAACTCTTGTGATTGGTGAATAACTGAAAGGTGACGCCATAAAGGTAACGACGCCAAATCCCCAACGCGAAAACCACGGTTGCTAGCTCCGGCCGTGGGTTGGATAATTAACCAGCTAATCCGAGAAACATCGGATTTACTTAACATCTTCTGAGGTTGCCAATCTCGGATAGCCTCCGTCTTCCGAGGGTCGACACGAACTCGTCGATGAAATTACATGCCCGAGAAAAGTCACTTGGACATCCGAACTCGCATTAAGAAAACTTCAATAAAATTGATCGCGTCTCAACAATTCTATAACCTGAAGAAGATGAACCTCGTGTTCCTCTCGGCTAAGAGAATAAATCAAAAAGTCGACGATGTAGACAACAACAACTCATCTAAAAATTCTATGAAAACCCGATTCATTAACTCCATGAATACTGCAGTGCAATAGTTAGCCCGAACGGCATAACTACGAACTCATAATGACCATAGCGTGTATGAAACGCTGTCCTCGCGATATCCGACTCTCGAATCCATGGCAATGGTGATATCCAGGTCTTAAGTCGATCCTGGAAAAAAACAGAGCCTCCCTGAAGTTGATCTAAAAGATCATCAATACGGGGTAAGGGATACTACTCTTCATCATCACCCTGAACAACTCCAGAAGCTTAATACACACACGAGACGAGCCAACCTACTCCTTGACAGATCACACCGGTGCTCCTCACGGGACGCAATCGGTCGGAGATAACCTTTCTCGAACTACTCCTCAAGTTGAATCTTCAACTCTTGCATTCAGTCGGGGCCATCCGATACGGTGCCTTCGATAAAGGGGACGTGCGGTTCCAACTCACTCCTGAATTCCCTTACTCTATGCGAAGGCAACCAGATAACTCGTCTGGAAATACATCGTCAATCGATGACAATGATACCACGAATGATTGAACATTTCGATTGCCCTAGAATGGTCAATCGATAAAAAGAGATACCAATAATGATTGAACGACTCGATTGCCTTAGAAAGGTCAATCGATGAAGATGATACAATGAATGTTTGAATAATTCGATTGTCTTCGAAAGGCCAATCGATGGAAATGATACAATGAATGATTGAATAACTCGATTGTCCTAGAAAGGCCAATCGATGAAAATGATACAATGAATGATTGAATAACTCGATTGTCCTAGAAAGGCCAATCGATGAAAATGATACAATGAATGATTGAACAACTCGATTGCCTTAGAAAGGCCAATCGATGAAAATGATATAATGAATGATTGAATAACTCGATTGCCCTAGAAAGGCCAATCGATGGGGATGATACAATGAATGATTGAATAGTTCGATCGCGGAATTTCTCTGCTTTCGCCATAATAGAAATTCTACTGGAACAACGGGGATTACTTCCCTGAAACGCACATTCGACAACCAACGACGGAAAGATAGCGACCAAACGCTAACAAACACTGAGGATAGTATCAAGACGGTTGAACCAACAAATACTGAAAATTACATCGTCCTAAGATAAGTTCACCACGATTAGATCCATCAACCAATCGCGGTCATTAAGCTTGATTCGGTATGATTCCGAAAATTCTTCCATCGTCAGGTAGACCGATGGTATGAGGTCCACAAGCAATAGAACTATCCCGAAATAAGTCTATTCAAGCATGATTCGAAAATGAATGAATGCGGTGTACCAAAGATCAAAAAGGTACACACAAGTTGAAATAAAATTACGAGTATACGAAATCATTCGACCACCGGATCATCGATCCTCCTCAACATATGAATCTGGGACTTGCCGGTCCCCGAACCGGACGCTCCCGTCGATAAATACGAGTTCCAACTCTATTCGCTTCCATTGTCTTAAACGACGATGACAAAGCGAACCGATTCAAACGCCGGTTGCTTCGGGCCTGAGATGCCGCCGAGCCGACTTGGAGTCCTTTCGCAAAACGGGCCTTATGCCCAAAATTCCCACAATTATAGCACGTGATAGACGGTTGCATACACTAAGTGCTGAAATGACCCGGCCCACAATTGAAACAGTGATGGCCGAATCGCCGCCGGGAATGAGATCCCGCACGATTATGCGCCGTAGAGGTCGCTCGAAACGATAGGACTCACACGAGGCTTCTTGAAGGTTGACCGCCTTGGATTGATTACGCCGTTGATTTCTTGCCGACAAATGAAGGTTGTTGTTCAGACTTTCCTTAGCAAATGGCTCATACGGAGAGTTCTCTCGATTAATCCGGTCAGTGGCGCAATGATGATTGAGCAACCGCACATGGGTCATCATGGCCTCGCATAAAAGTGAGTGGGTCAACCCGAACATCTTCTCGATCGAGCCGAGTCCTGGCACGATTTCCGGCAACAGTGATTATTCCTCGGGTTACGGCCGCACCGCGCCTCTTCCCGTGCATCCTCGACAGCCTCTCCATACCGAAGTAGGAAGGTCGCATAATGATTATATTACCCGCATGATTATCACGTTATGATTACGTCATGAGATGATGAAAATGAGTATACATGCTCTAACTTAGTGATTATATGAATGATTTATCAAGTTACATGATTATCTCGATGAAATTCTTGAAATGATTATCTTGAATAACTTAACAAGATTGATAATATGATCATCCAGTTGACAATCGAGTAATGAAATGAATTGAGTAATTAATGAGTTAACATGATCGTCCGATTATTAATCGAGTAATGAAATGAATTAAGTGATTGATGAGTTAATATGATCGTCCGATCATAATGAATGATGATGTTTGAGGATTGTTAAATGATGAATGATGAATGAATGACTATTGCCGAAATTATACCATGGCGTTAGAAGTCTTACGCTTCTTTCTTTCACGATTGGCTCGGCATTCGCACAGTCACACGTGACGCGAAAGTCCAATGATACTAGTCCGATGACGATGATTTCAAATGAGACATGACTTGGAGGGTAGTATTCAAAACCACGCTCCGATACCAACTCGTAACACCCCAAACTAGGCGGATATCACGGTCCGTGAATCCCCGACTGGGACTCACCAGGCAAATGAAAATGAATGAATTACACAAGATAATTGTAGTACCGAACCACATTACAACAGTAATTACTCCGATGAGGAGTTTAATTACAACACACCAGGACAATACCGAATACTAGTGTATTTTATATGAAGATAAAATACACAACACCGAATGAAACGGGGTATCCAAATGAAAATCTGCGGAAAATAAAGGACAATAACATGAATAATCAAAGATCGGGGCCCCCTACTAGTATCACTAGGACTCCTCGACATCAACATGCTATTCCCGTGCGTTTGCCTTGCCATGACCTGAAAAACAAAATCCCCAAACGGGGTCAGTTACAAAGAACAACAATCCTCAAGGGTTGAAAATACACAATCATGATATATCTGAAATTATGAATTATTCTGTCAAGACATACGCAATCAAACATGCTATATGAATCGACTAATCAGTACGGCTCAAAGGAATGGCGCCACACTACGCCTGGGATGGAAATGTGTCCGTGCACAAGCCACCAACGATCAAACACGCGTGGTCTTGTACCTAATCAGTCTCACGAGCAATCGACTCGTGTGCACAGTCCAATGTGAGGTCACCAACCAACACACGACTATAATGTGCCCGACATGAAAATCCTACACATACCAACCCGGCACGCCAGTATGACCCGGAATGCCACAATACGACAAAAGTGACAATGAAAATGAATAATGACTCACCAAGATTGTATGATGGTGAAATGAATGATAGCTCAATGAAATGATCGGAACCGTCGTTCCTTATGACTGAGGTGATTAATTGACAATGACGAGTTTTGATACGATTAATACAATGATGAATGAGTTATGATTATGAATGAACAACGACAAAAGGAGTGAATATCCTTTTAACCGAGTAAGAATTAACTTACACAACAACGATGAAGAATGTCCGTCCACGAACAACGTCCTAACCAAGATACTGGTCGCTCGAACAACCTTAATTCAATACAATTACCAACAATCCGATCAATAACGAATCAAACACGAATATAACGAACTCAAGACGTCGATACGATTAAACCAAGTTCATAGGGGCATTATATCGAACACTTTGAGTCCAACTTCGATTGATTACAACTAAACCTCAACAATACCAATCTCAAATCCCCAAGAAGTGCTTCAAATCAATAAAACATCTCCCATGCGATCAATAGTCCGTTAAGAATATCAAAAACGTGATTATAACAACTATTAATCGGGAATCCCCAAATCCAACTCGATATTCAAAGTGTTCTTGAATAAATCTCTCAATAATCCAATGAATCCTTATACAAACTCATAATCATAAACATATCCCTTCATATAACATGATTATAACGTCCAAAACATTATATCTCGACGCAAAATCGAAATCCAAGGTGTTGAAGAAATTACCTCTTGAAGATCCAACTACTTCGATCCGATGAACACGAGTAATAACGAGTATCCAAGCTTCCCAAAGGAATGAAGATGATGAAGATTACACACTCAAGTGATTGATGATGATGAAATCACTCTCTCAACACTCTCTCTCGGATGAAGAAGGAAAAATGAAAAAGTGAGGTGAAATGACCCGGCCAAGTCATTAAGTACTGCCGGAAGTTACGGCCGTAACTCGGCCCTCTTACGGCCGTAACTTTCCAAGTCAACGGCCTTACGGCCGTAACCGGCCAACTCGTACGGCCGTAACTCGGCTTCGTCCGAAAGCCTGCCAGATGCACTTACGGCCGAACCGATCCCGAAGTTACGGCGTAACCCGC